>CM060912.1:514172159-515422159 GCA_030737875.1 Allium sativum
TTTAAACGGAAATTATATATAAATAATAATTAAATCACAAACCAGTTCGAAATTCAAAATTCCGAGAATCAACTGGGCAGGAAAATTCTCGCCCATAGGGGTTGACTCCCCCCATGGGGGGTCAACATAGATGTCGACCCCCCAAGAGGGGTGTCGATTGGGGTGCCGACCCCCCCTGTAAGGTTGACCCCCTCGGCCAGATCTGGGTTGTTTTGTCCAATGACGTTTTTCTAAGTCATTAGGGCATATGTGGCGACTTCCGGTTGGCTCTATTTGGTCTGGATGGCTCTGATTACTCCTAGGTTGATATAACGGCTCTCATTAATCTAAACTTCTATATAAACAACCTCAACCCTCAACCCTAAAACCTCATAACCTTGCACTCTGAAGCCGTCATGCAGTCCGTAGCCAAACTAGCATAGCCTCCATTTTTCTTTAAACAAGAAATCAAGTTAGAAAGCCACTAATCAAGTCCAAACTAGAGAATCAATAGTCTACTTCAAAGGATAGCTTTTCAGTTTCAGAAATCAGATCCCAAAAAACAAGATTTGTTCTTTTGTTTGTAAGTTCGGTTATTCTTTAGATTTGAACAAATAAAAGCCATGACTTGTAATGAAGCGAAACTAGAATTGTGCCTAGCTGTAAGATAATCGTATTCTGATTCATGTTTATCCCTGTAGCAATTCTGAAATTACCTATGCCTACATGACTATTGTGATTGATACAACTTATCATGTTGTTTATTAATTTGGTGATGAACCTATCATGTTGTATATTAATTTGGTGATGAACCTATCATGTTGTATATTAATTTGGTGATGAACCTATCATGTTGTATATAAATTTGGTGGTTCTTTTATGATATATTATATGCAAGACCATAAGCTAAGTCATGTTCATATATGCTTATATGCCTAGACCTACATGCTTAGATGTTTAGATCTATGTTAATTTGGTCCAGCTTAAATGCAAGTTCACATTTACATGCTTAATTAAATTTGTGTAGTACTATGCCAAATTTATATCACACATGCTTAGTTGATCTATACTATTTTATTCTGTTGGAATGTTACATGTCCCTTTGCTTTTCCCTTTTTGTTTATGAGTTAGGCTAATTTGCTAGCCTAACGCTCTATATAATTTATGAGAACGAATAACGGGGGATACATTGGGAAAAATATTAAATTGCATGCTATTGGCATAGGTTGGCTCATAATCATGTAAATGATTAATGGCATGAAATCATATAATTTGTATACCTAAGAATTATGGACATAATTTAGAGGGTAAATGGGACATGACTTGAGTTGACAACATAGGTGGATAATTTACATATAAACATAAATGGCAAATATGTAAATTAATTAAAAGATGAATATGCCTAACCCGAGGTTAGATTAAGTTACGGTGTAAGACTGCCCGGAACCGCCCGACATATCCAGCAACCATAACAATACAGATCTAATGTGAGAGGTTAGCGCATTAAGCTAAAAACCCGAGGTTAGATTGAGTTGCGATGTAAGACTGCCCGGAACCGCCCGGCACATCCAGCGACCGCAACAATATAGATCTAATGTGAGAGGTTGGTGCTTTAATGAATGAATTAAAGCTAAGAAACAGGCAGGCTAAGAATGGTAGGTTTAAGTAAATTAAGGCAGCACTTAACCAATACAATATGTTAACTAAACTGATGGGTGGGGGTTAGGTTAATTTGAGAACACTTAACCATTTTAACATGTTGATTAGGAAACCCTAGTAATGGGGACCCATTTCAGCCGTAACCCACGTAGATGTATCATGGTATTCTGAATTAGGCAGGGTGGGGCACGATTACTGGGCTGATTATAAGTGGTCAAAATAACGGCGGGTGGTGCAGTAGTGTAGGTTCCGACGGAGTATGGGTGTGCACGTACTCCGGCATGGCCAAATCAGGCACTGGGCATCAGTAGTATACACTGTGCATCTTGAATCTGTGTAGGCTTGCCACCATAGGAATTGATACACCCCATGGTGGGACCAACACAGGTACCTACAATCAAGCAGGGCCGAATGACACAAGTCATAAATGCATGCGAGTAGAAGCCGATCGATAAAGGGGATCATTTTATCATGAACACATGGTGCTAGTTGAAAACGCTTGTTAGTAGGTGCAGAGAAATAGAAATAAGTGTGATAGTATATTCAGTTTATCTTGCCTTATTTATTGTTATCTTATTTCTTGGGTATTGTCCTAGGTTCAGTTTATTCATGTCATGATCCTTTTACCTGTTTACATGCTAAATAATCACTGGACTTACCAGGCTTATGTCTGACCCATTTTCTTTCGTCTTCTTATCTTCCGTCCCCCCTGGGTCTGCAGGGAGGGAATACTTCAACTTAGTCTAGACTTTTTTCCAGCTTGAAGAGAGTAGACGTATTGCTTGGATTCTCTTCTCTTGGGCTATGGTTGTGGTTACACTCTTAATTGGGGATTTATGCCGCTTTATTATTGTTTATGCTTCTTTATGTTTTAGTCAAGACAGAGGCTTTATTGTAATGATTTGGAAGTTGGTTTTAAGACAGTTGTTGTAATGTTTTGACTGGACAACGTGCTTATAGAATAAAATTTAGTTTTTCCGTTGTTTATATGTCTATCTTGTAAATTACCTGTACCATTTACCTATAATACTCCACCAAAGTTAATGCATTCCCTTAGTGAATGACTTTAACGGAGGTGGGGTGTTTACACTTGGTATCAGAGCAAAAGGTTTACTTGATCAGATAAAAGTTTTTGAAAACTATTTTTAAAAAAGAAGTTTAAAAAGCATTTTTGATAAAAATATTGTTTTATTTTAAAAAGCATAATCACCAAAGCTATATGCACTATCTTTCTATCCTTTGTTTTGAACCTTTACTTTTCGTTTCAGCATGTCTGGGGATCTTAATCTTCCTAAGGGCGTGCCGGTACCTGGTTGGTTCAGAAGGTACCTGGAGGTTAAGGCTAATAACGCAGGCCCAGCAGACGTTCCTCTTCCCCCAGTTGCAGTTGTTCCTCCTCCTCCTCGTGCAAATGCTTTCTCGAAGATATGTAGAGACTTTCGAGCCATGGGTGGAAAGAACTCTAATAGGATTGAGTCATTTGTGGAAGCAAGAAACTGGCACAAGGAAACAAAAGATTTGTTTGTTATCTTCGAAGCGGACGATAGGCAGAAGATACAATTGGTTGTGTGGTTACTTAAGGACGAAGCCTCTTATTGCTGGGAAGTTACCAATGCTGAGAGACCAGTTGAAACTTGGAAGGATTTCAGAATGAGATTTGAAATGAAGTTCCTCTCGCAAGCTGAAAGAAGCTTATAGGTGGAAAAGTTCTTAGCTCTCAAACAGGGAAGCCTATCGATCAAGGAATACGTCAACTAATTCAACCAGCTGGCTAGATTTGGATTGGAGTTAGTGAACACTCCACAAATGAAGGCTCTCTGTTTCGTTAAAGGGTTGAACGAGCCACTGCACAGCCTAGCTATGACCCATATACCTATGGGTGCGACTTATGAGAGACTAGTGGACATGGCACTGTTACAAGAGGAAGATAAGGATGTCAAGAAAGAGATAAAGGCGGAAGTACCTCAAGACAAGAAAGTAGAGGGATCATAAAACAAGAAGACGAATTCCAAGATGGGCGGGAAGAATAACAAACCCTGTGACAAGAGGAAGTGTAATTTTTGTGGCATACCTGGACATCTGATTAAGGACTACAGAAAGAAGAGGAAGATGGGTGGTTGTTTTCAGTGCGGTGAGACATGACACATGGCTAAGGACTGCCCAAGAAAGCGAGGTCCAGGGCAGAGGACTGGATCAACTGCTAGAGGGCAGGTTCACGCTCTCATAGCACCTCCGCAAGAACGAGGTAGAAATATTTCTGTTGAGAGTTTAGTTTATCTTTCTTGTCATCCTGTTCGTACTCTCTTTGATTCTAGCGCATCACACTCTTTATATCTACTGCTTTAGTTGAGTCACTGCACCTAGACACCAGTATAGTAGAGGATCCTTTGGTTGTTTCAAATCCAATTGGGGGTTTGGCTTATTTATCAATGATTTGTTTGGATTTACAAATTTCTACATCAATCGTTGGGTTTAGATGTAATGCCTATGTTTTGCTCTTCACGGGCTATGGGTTGATTCTAGGCATGAGCTGGTTATCCAGTAATGGTGCCATCCTCGATTGTGAAAAGAGAGTAGTTAGACTTATGACTCGCCTCGGTAACACTTTCGAAATCTCTTGTAACCCCATGAACTCTGTTATGCTTAGCTACCTAGTATCTCTTTATGCGTCTGTTGAAAACCTGAAATCTGTTAGAGTGGTCCGTGAATACTCGGATGTCTTTGAAAAGGTGAAGGGTTTACCTCCGAAGTGGGAGATAGACTTCCGCATATACCTTGTTGATAATGCAAAACCCGTTGCTCTACCCATTAGATACATGGCTCCAAGGGAAAGGAAGGAGCTCAGTAAGCAAGTTAAAGAGTTGCTTGAAAAGGGGTTTATAAGGCGGAGTATTTCTGAATAGGGTGCTCCAGTGGTGTTTGCAACCAAAGTAGATGGTTCACTTTGCCTATGCGTTGACTATAGGGAGCTAAACAAGCTGACCAAAAAGAATAGGCACCCACTTCCAAGAATAGATGACTTGTTCGATCAGCTTGTAGGTGCATCGATTTTCTCCCAACTAGATCTGACTACCGGGTTTCATCGGCTAAGAGTGGCTGAGGACAACATTGATAAGACTGCATTCAGGACCCCGATGGTTTCTTTGAATGGCTTGTCATGACTTTCGACTTGACAAATGCACCTTCTTGTTTCGTTGACTTGATGAGTTGGGTGTTCAGGGAGTTCCTTAATAAATTTGTAGTGGTCTTCGTGGACGACATTTTGATCTCGAAAAGCGAGGAAGAGCACACTTTGCATTTAAAGGAAGTCATGGGTACTCTTCGTGCACACCAGTTGTAAGCAAAATTCTCCAAATGCCATTTTTGGAGAGAAGAAGTAAGATTTCTTGGACATGTGGTGTCCAAAGAGGGGATAGCTGTGGATCCCGCAAAAGTAGTTGCAGTGCAAGATTGGAAGGTCCCCCGGAACGCAACCGAAGTACGAAGTTTTCTCGGGCTAGCAGGCTTTTACAGAAAGTTCATTAAAGACTTTGCGAAGATCTCAGCACCACTTACAAGATTGATGAAGAAGAACTTAACTTTTGCTTGGGATTTGGATTGTGATATTGCTTTCCAACAACTGAAAATAGCTCTAACAACAACCCTGGTTCTGACATTGCCTAATGGGAGTAAGATGATACTGTATATACAGACGCATGCAGGACAAGATTGGGCGCTGTCTTGATGCAAGAGGGCAAAGTAGTTTGTTATGGGGGAAGGCGGTTGAAGGTACATTAGAAGAACTACCCAACTCATGATTTGGAGCTACCTACCATTGTTTTCGCTCTTAAGTCGTGGCATCATTACCTACTAGAAGAAAGGCTCGAATTGTTTACTAGCCATAAATCGTTAAAGTACCTTTTCTCACAGAAAGATCTTAAATTAAGACAACAAAGATGGATGGGGTTTCTTTCCTCATACGATTTTGAGATTGCTTATACCCCTGGCAAGGGCAATGTGGTAGCAGATGCCTTGAGTAGGAAAAAGCTGACCCTAAGTCCTTTCTTTGTAGAAAGGCAAAGCTTGTAGTACATAGCAAACTTTGACTTTAGACCTTCCTTCGAGTTTGAACCTGGCTTGTTAGCAACACTAGAGGTGCGACCTATGCTTTTGGACTCAATACGAACCGCGCAACGTGAAGACCCTCAGCTAGTTGATGTGATGGATAAGCTAATGGGAGGTGAGACTTCTAGTCACCTCAATAGATATTCCATCGATGACAAGGGTTGGTTGAGATGGGATGGAAGACTATGCGTCCCACAAGCAAGAGATTTGGTGAAAACCGTCCTCGAAGAAGCACAACATTCTAAATTGACCATACATCCAGGTGGGGACAAGATGTATAAAGACATAAAAAGGGTTTTCTTTTGGAATGGAATGAAGAAGGATGTAGACGAGTTTGTCTCTAAATGTTTGATATGCTAGAAATTCAAAGCGGAGCAGAAAAAGCTTAGTGGTCTGCTTCATCCTCTAGAAGTCCCACAGTGGAAATGGGATAGCATTTCGATGGACTTTATTGATGGGTTGCCCAGGTCAAGAAGAGGCAATACCAGTATTTGGGTAATAGTGGACAGGCTCACTAAAAGCGCTCACTTTATACATGTTAAGAGTAGAAGGACTGCCTCATCATTAGCATCCATTTATCTCAAAGAGGTGGTTCGACTGCATGGAATACCCTCTAGCATAGTAAGTGATCGAGATCCTATTTTTACGAGCGAGTTTTGGAAGAGTTTGCAAGAGGCCGTAGGCACACAGCTATGCTTAAGCACGGCCTATCACCCTCAAACCGATGGTCAGACGGAAAGGGTGAATAGAGTATTAGAAGATCTTTTGAGATTGTGCATTCTTGATTTTGGAGGGACATGGGAGGATCATCTTCCTTTGTTGGAATTCGCCTACAACAATAGCGACCAAACCACCATAGGCATGGCACCCTTCGAGGCTTTATATGGAAGACCATGCCGATCACCAACTTGTTGGTGGGAGTCTACAGTAAAGCTCGTACTTGGGCCGGACATGATTAGAGAAACTTCAGAGAAGGTGGACTTGATATGAAGACGAATGAAGACTGCACAAGATAGACAGAAGTCCTACGCTGATAAAAGAAGGACTGACCTTGAGTTTGAGGTTGGAGACAGGGTTTTCCTTAAAGTATCTCCTTTGTGGAATGTCGTTCACTTTGGGTCTACAGGAAAATTGGCACCAAGATTTGTTGGGCCATTTCCTATCATTGAGAGGATTGGGAAGATGGCTTATAGAGTAGAGTTGCCTGAAAGATTGGCTGGAGTTCATAATGTTTTCCTTGTCTCTCATCTATGAAAGTGCTTACATGAGTCTGCAGAAGTTGTGGAGCTAAGCATATTAGAAGTGGAATGAGAAGCGATGGTGAGGAGAGTTCCAACTCGTATCTTAGGGACAGAAGTCAAAATGCTACGCAATCGTGAAGTCAAGCTTGTTAAAGTTCAATGGAGTGACGCTGAGGAAGACGCGACTTGGGAGACTGAGGACAAGATACGCACAGCCTATCCTTTTCTTTTTTGTTGGTACATCCTTGATCTCTTTTTCCATAAGTTTATGCATACTTGTATCTATCTCTTAAGTATATCTCCTCGGTCCTATCCTTGATCTTTAGGTAGAAACCAATGAATGTAAACATGTATTTGAAACATGTTATGATTGATGGATGCAAGTGGTTGCTTGTGGATGCATACACAAACACATTAGGTACTAGATCGGCTCAGTCACTTTCATATTGCATATGCATATATGTATTTGTATAAGGATTGAAACTTGATGTGTTGTCATATGGATGTTGCACTTGTATGAATGATTGTGAACTCATGTAGAAGTTATAAAGTACGATTAGGAATAACTGCATACATAATGGATTCATGGCACTATCGTGAATTGCATTAAGGAGGTCAACTGAATCAGTAGACCGCCTGATTTTGCATTAGATAAGGACATATACACACACTATGCATATGTTCATAAAAAGCATTAGATACCTCTTAAGGACAATGGATGCCTGTGATTGAATGGTTGAGTAGATGGATGTCGGATGGTAGGATATACATTCTTCTTAACTTGAAGATTTCTGGGACGAAATCCTTCAAGGAGGGGAGAATGTAACACCCCGTATTTTCTATGAACATTAAAGTAATGAATTAAAGAATACTTAATTTTAAAAGTGGAAATTAGGGGAAACGAGTTTCGCCATTGCGTTCGTGTCGGAATTCTGCTTGAGATAGAGTTCGAGTTTGCATGAATCGGACTTCATATGAAGAAGTTATGGAGTTCAGAAGATTTCAAGTTTAAACGGAAATTATATATAAATAATAATTAAATCAAAAAGCAGTTCGAAATTCAAAATTCTGAGAATCAGTTGGGCGGGAAAATTCCCGCCCATGGGGGGTCGACATACGTGTCGACCCCCCAAAAGGGGTGTCGACTAGGGTGTCGACTCCCCCTATAGGTTCGACCCCCTTCGGCCAGATCTGGGTTGTTTTGTCCAATGACGTTTTTCTGAGTCATTAGGGCATATGTGGCGTCTTCCGGTTGGCTCTATTTGGTCTGAATGGCTCTGATTACTCCTAGGTTGATCTAACGGCTCTCATTAATCTAAAATTCTATAAAAACAACCCCAACCCTCAACCCTAATACCTCATAACCTTGCTCTCTGAAGCTGTCATGCTATCCATGGCCAAACTAGCATAACCTCCATTTTTCTTTAAACTAGAAATCAAGTTAGAAAACCCATAAATCAATAGTCTACATCAAAGGATAACTTTTCAGTTTCAGAAATCAGATCCTAGAAAACAAGATTTGTTCTTTTGTTTGTAAGTTCGGTTATTCTTTAGATTTGAACAAATAAAAGTCATGACTTGTAATGAAGCGAAACTAGAACTGTGCCTAGTTGTAAGATAACCGTATTCTAATTCATGTTTATCCCTGTAGCAATTCTAAAATTACCTATGCCTACGTGACTATTGTGATTGATACAAATTATCATGTTGTATATTAATTTGGTGATGAACCTATCATGTTGTATATTAATTTGGTGATGAACCTATCATGTTGTATATTAATTTGGTGATGAACCTATCATGTTGTATATAAATTTGGTGATTCTTTTATGATATGTTATATGCAAGACCATAAGCTAAGTCATGTTCAAATATGCTTATATGCCTAGACCTACATGCTTAGATGTTTATATCTATGTTAATTTGGTCCAACTCAAATGCAAGTTCACATTTACGTGCTTAATTAAATTTTTGTAGTACCATGCCAAATTTATATCACATTTTCTTAGTTGATCTATACTGTTTTATGCCGTTGGAATGCTACATGTCCCTTTGCTTTTCCCTTTTTGTTTATGAGTTAGGCTAATTTGCAAGCCTAACGCTCTATGTAATTTATGCGAACAAATAACGGGGGATACGTTGGGAAAAATATTAAATTGCATGATATTGGCATAGGTTGGCTCATAATCATGTAAATGATTAATGGCATGAAATGGTATAATTTGTATACACAAGAATTATGGACATAATTTAGAGGGTAAATGGGACATGACTTGAGTTGACAACATTGTGGATAATTTACATATAAACATAAATGGTAAATATGTAAATTAATTAAAAGATGAATATGCCTAACCCGAGGTTAGATTGAGTTACGGTGTAAGACTGCCTGGAACCGCCTGGCATATCCAGCAACCGTAACAATACAGATCTAATGTGAGAGGTTAGCGCATTAAGCCAAAAAACCCGAGGTTTGATTGAGTTGCGGTGTAAGATTGCCCGGAACCGCCCGGCACATCTAGCGACCGCAACAATATAGATCTAATGTGAGAGGTTGGTGCTTTAATGAATGAATTAAAGCTAAGAAACAGGCAGGCTAAGAATGGTAGGGTTAAGTAAATTAGGGAAACACTTAACCAATACAACATGTTAACTAAACTGATGGGTGGGGGTTAGGTTAATTTGAGAACACTTAACCATTTTAACATGTTGATTAGGAAACCCTTGTAACAGGGACTCATTTCAACAGTAACCCGCATAGATGTATCATGGTACCCTGAACTAGGCAAGGTGGGGCACGATTATGGGCTGATTATAAGCAGTCAAAATAACGACGGGTGGTGCAGTAGTGTAGGTTCCGATGGAGTATGGGCGTGCACATACTTCGGCGTGGACAAATCAGGCACTGGGCATCAATAGTATACACTGTGCATCTTGAATTTGTGTCGGTTTGCCACCATAGGAATTGATACACCCCATGGTGGGACCAGCACAGGTATCTACAATCAAGCAGGGCCAAATGACACAAGTCATAAATGCATGCGAGTAGAAGCCGATCGATAAAGAGGATCATTTTATCATGAGCACATGGTGCTAATTGAAAACACTTGTTAGTAGGTGCAGAGAAATAGAAATGAGTGCGATAGTATATTCAATTTATCTTGCCTTATTTATTGTTGCCTTATTTCTAGGGTATTTTCCTAGGTTCAGTTTATTCATGTCATGATCCTTTTACCTGTTTACATGCTAAATAATCACTGGACTTACCAGGCTTATGTCTGACCCGTTTTCTTTCGTCTTCTTGTCTTCTGTTACCCCCCTCCCCAGGTCTGCAGGGAGGGAGTACTTCAGCTTAGTCTAGACCTTTTTCCAGCTTGAAGAGAGTAGACGCATTGCTTTAATTCTCTACTCTTGAGCTATGGCTGTGGTTACACTCTTAATTGGGGATTTATGCTGCTTTATTATTGTTTATGCTTCTTTATGTTTTAGTCAAGATAGAGGCTTTATTGTAATGATTTGGAAGTTGGTTTTAAGACAATTGTTGTAATGTTTTGACTGGGCCACGTGCTTGTAAAATAAAATTTAGTTTTTCCGCTATTTATATGTCTGTCTTGTAAATTACCTATACCTTTTACCTATAATACTCCGCCAAAGTTAATGCATTCCCTTTGTGAGTGACCTTAACGGAGGTGGGGTGTTTACAGAATACTTTTTTAAATTTATGAAATATTTTTATTGATTATTTCATCAATGATGGATACCTACGATGTGCGGTATAAGATAATGGATCTTGGGTAGTGCACTATTACTCTACGTGGTATCGAGCCGTAGAATACATCCCGACTTAGTGAAGGGACGCTGGCCGCAATATGATGGTTACCTTCGGATAGTGATGATGATGTGCGGTATAAGACAATTGATCTTGGGTAGTGCAACTACTACTTTATGTTGGTATAGAGCCAAGTAGAGTACGCCCCTACTTAGTGAGGGGATGCCGACTACACTAGAGTAACCTAAATTGAGGGGGAGGCGTGGATCCACTTTGATGAATATAATCATATTATAAAATAAATATTGATTAGAGTCTATTTTGAAAATATTACTCTCTGGTACTTTTTGATGGGTACTACAACAAGGAGAGTACAACATAATTAATGAGTTGACTTTGATGAATATAATCATTGAAGATATTATCTGAGATGTATATTCTGAAAATATTACTCTTTGGTACATTTTGACAGGTACTAGAACAAGGAGAGTACAACATAATTGATGAGTTGACTTTGATGAATATAATCATTGAAGATATTATTTGAGATGTCTATTTTTAAAATATTACTCTCTGGTACATTTCGATGGGTACCACAGCATGAAGAATACATCCTAACTAGATAATGATGAGTCGGATGCACCGTAGTACGATGAATATTTGGTACATTCCGATGGGTACCACACCAGAAGATAAGGAGACTGGGTATCGATGTGGATTGCAAAGAACATGATCCTGAATTTAGGCATAAAAAGAAGCTATGGCGTTTATGATCCAGTAACAACTTGCAGGAGTGACCGAATGTTATAAAGCTTTGAATCATATAATGTCCATGTATGATTTCAATTTATGAAATTATTTTGAAAGTATACTTTCAAGAAAATTTCCTGGATACATAGAGTTTCTTTCGTGGAATATTTGGTTTTCTTTTGATTAAATATTGCCCAGAATTTCAGGGATGAAATTCCTTCTAAGGGGGGTAGAATGCAACAACCTGAAAATTCGGGCAGTAAGTATTTAAATATTGAGGTTATTTAAATCTTGGATTTAATGCTTTCATAACCTTAATTAAATCCCTTTATAAATAATAATTAATGAGTAGAAAACATGTTGTTGAGGTTTTGTTTACAAAGATAAGTAGTTCGAAGAAAAATCGATAATGTGACTGAAAACAGTTTTGTCGATAAACGAGGTTTTGCTTGTTAAAAGTTGTTAGAATATCATGTGCATGTAGTAGCAATAAATAAACACGTATATGTATGATCATAGCATATAAATCAAAATACAAATGGTATATGAGTACATGTTCTAGGGACACGTGTCATCAAAATAATGGTACACATGTCTTATAAGTAAATAAGATAAAGACACATAAACATATTAGGTGTCCATGTGTAGAAACATCTAAAGACACCTAGTAAACACGTGTCTTCATCCTAAAGCTTGCATGAAGATAAGGAGGAAAAGTGTCCAAAACTATATTACCAAACTAGCCTTGAATACTACTAGATAAAGGGTGGAAAGGTTCATCCTTTTTCAAGCATTCACAAATGAAAAACAAAATTAAGATAAAGGGTAGAAGTTTGGCAGAAGACTAGAGAATAAATACAAGACCACGGCACAAGTGCAAGAACTTTTCATATCACAACGGAAACGTTGTTATAGATGGTTTGAGTATAAAATCGTGGTAAACTATTCCAAATCCTCTCAAATTTGGACTTGAGCTTCTTTATAGTATCATAAACAAACTGACAAAAACGATGATGTAAATCAAAGTAAAAGAGAGCCAAAACGTGTCAAAATTGAGAATAAGGAAGGTTGACGAATTTCAATGATTCGAGGAAAATAATCGATTACTTGCGAATGATTATAAGTACTTTATGATGTTCTATGAGACTTTTGCATGAAGACAACAAGGAATACCGTGAATATACTTATCATCTAGTCCATTATTATTAAATAAGCTTTTGTTTTAATTTAAAGATGCCTATGACTTCAACATACTATATTGACTACAATCTTTGACTTCGGTAAGTAAAGAACATATACGACTGATGACTGAGGACATCGATGACTTAGCATAACAGGCATAAGGTCCTGAAAATAAGAACATAAGGATTTGTAGGGGAATGGGACAGACATAGACTACTTATGGTTTGATATCCATAATTGCATTATCGAAATGCATTCGTTTGTCTTATGTGAATATTATTTTCAAGAATTCCTTTTTCGATGATTGGTTTGAAGTTATAATTTATTTTATCGCAAGGAAGTTTTTGGTACTTAAAAAGAGAAGCTCTTTTGAAAGGAAGTTAAGAAATATTTAGATGCTTTTCAAAATGAGTATAAATAGAGTGTTTCTACTTGGTATAAAAAGTATTATTGGAAGTAAAGATTGATTTTAAATGTTATGTAAAAAAAGAACTACGTTTGCTTGATCCTGTATCTAATTGCTTACCCAATTAGATAAAGGTACGTAGGCAGTCACAAGGGGTAGTGATGCAGCTACTTTATTAATAAAAATATTTTTTGTTTGTTATTTGCTATTTCATAGTGCATCTTTCATTTAAGCTATGATAACGTGTTTATCAAGTGTGCAGGAATGAGTATCAATGTCCATATCATTAGAGTTGCACAATGGCAGATTTACGGTAGTTGTGTTTAATTCATATTTAAGCACAAGCAGTTAATTTGATAAGTGGTATTTATTAAAATTTTATGCAGAGCAATTAGTGATGTTGTATATTTATCAAATAAAATGGTAGCTTTTGTTGTTTGTTTTAGACGGAATGATTTTCGGTAATTTTGACTGATCTGAAATTTCAAGGCGTTACAGTTTATTTGGTTGATTGTCTTCATGATTTGTTTCATTGATTTCATTTCCACATTCATCTTCATCATTTTGTGTTATACTTTTATAATTTTTGTTAAACAATACGTGTAAGGTTTCTTCTATAGTATTGGTTCTAGAATTGAAAACTCTGTATTCCTTACTTCTCCCTGAGTATCCAATAAATATTCCTTTATCGGATTTCGAAGTCAAATTTATCTATATTTTCTTTATTATTAAGTATATAACATTTATTTCCAAATATTTTAAAATATGATACTTTTGGTTTTTTATTGTACAGAAGTTCATATGGAGTTTTATGACTTAAGGGTCTAATTGAAATTCTATTTAAAATATAACAAGCTGTTGCAACTGCCTAAGCCCAATTTTTTTTGGTAAATTACTATCAGATAACATAGTTCTTGCACACTCTTGTATCGTCCTATTTTTACATTCAACTGCTCCATTTTGTTGAGGGGTTCTAGAAATAGAAAAATTATGGGTTATTCCTTTTTATTACAAAAATTTTCAAAATTTTCGTTTTCGAATTCTCCGCCATGGTCATTACGTATTGTTATGATTTTTAGTGATAATAAGTTTTGAATTCTTTTAGAAAATCTTTTAAATTGATCAAAAGCATCACTTTTATTTTTAAGAAACAAAGTCCAAGTAAATCTAGAAAAATCGTCAACTATTACGTAAACATATCTATTATGATTTATCGATTGGATTTGAGATGGACCAAATAAATCCATGTGAATTAATTCTATTGGTTTCAAGGTAGTAATTTTTTCTTTTGACTTGAATGAACTTCTTTTTAATTTTCCGAATTGACAAGCGTCGCATAAATTATTAACTTTTTAAATTTCATTTTGGGTAATCCCCTAATTGAATCTAATCTAAAAATACTAGAGATGTGTTTGTAATTTATATGACCAAATCTCTTATGCTAGATCTAGGGGTCACTTGTATTGGCCATAAGACATGGATAAACGTTGGAGATTTTCATACTCAATATATAGATATTTTTCTTTCTATCTCCTTTGAATATTACTTTTGAATTCCTATCTTCTATAAAGTATTTATCCTTTTCAAAGCTTATTTTATAGCCCTTATCGCAAAGTTGACTTATACTTAGTAGATCGTGTATTATATTCCTAACTAATAAAACATCAGAACTAGTAGGATTTTCAGAATTACCGACATTGCCAATCCCAATAATGTATCATTTAGAGTTATCTCCAAAGTTCACCATTCCCCCACCTTCATATACCAGATTAGCTAGTAATTCAGGATTTCCCGTCGTATGTCTCGAATAACCACTATCCAGTATCCATTTTCCCTTATTGATTTCCACCAATTACTTGCCAGAATTTGAATTGTCAATAGCCATGTAACACACCAGTTCAGAATTTGAATTTTCAACAGTCACCTTTTTAGAATTTGAATTTTCAATAGCCACCATTTTGGAATTTGAATTACCAACAACCACTTTACCCATCTTTTTAACTTTTGAATGTTCAAAAGCCATATAACACATCTTTTCCTGTATTAAACAATATTTCAGTAGATCACTTGATTTTTCAACATAATTATATGCAGATTATTTCAGCATTGGTATAATGCATGAACTGGCACATGTGTTGACGATTATTTCAAAATTAGCCATTTAAAAATTTTCAAAAATTTGATTATGAATTTTTTGAAAGACCTTGCTCTAATACCATTTGTTAAGGAATGCAGAATGGATCGTAAAAGAAAAACTAACACTAGAGGGGGGTGAATAGTAATTTTAAATAATTTAACAAAATCTAAAACTTATATGGTCTACTATATGAATCACACACCATAGAACAAATCAAAAACACATAATCAAACACTCAGAAAAGGAAAGAACAAACCGAATTTTATACTGGTTCGGATTACTCCTACATCTTGTCCTACGCAACGCTGGATTGCACAGAGTTTTATTACAATATCAATATCCAAGTACAATCTCCTTCATTTCACGGCCAGAAGGTTACCATTGACTCTAAACTCCAAACACCCTTGATCAAGTATATTTCCTATGATTTCCCTGGCTATAAGGTTACAAACGATATTACAAGAATTTCTAAAAACGCAATTACATTGAATGAACACAAAGAAACGAAAAGGAAAACCTAGATTCTAATTGTTTATTAGGATAGGAGACTTATGGGTTGGACAATTTGGGTAATGGAGACAAAAATCCCCATTTTATTCCATCACATTTCCATTTTGATCAAACAAACTTCATCCATGCAAACTACATGATCATCTTCATCCATAAACTCTTGTTATACTTACCTCTTGTTCCTCTTCTTCCATCATTTCTTCTTCCTCTTCTTTTGGTTCCTCTTCCATGGCTTCATTATCATCTTCAATGATGATTGGGTTGGCTTGGTTGTCCGTTATGAATTTATTAAGACTCCTAACATCTTTCCTTTTCGATTTTTCTCTTGACTCATCTGAATTTGGAGCACTTGTATTTCAGCAAGCATTTGAAGAGGATATTCCATTTTGTCTTCAAGTTTGATGACACGTGATAGGGTAGAATGTTGAAAAGGACCTTCGGATTGTCTAGAGGATGATTCGGGATTGATTTGGGTGTTAAAATTGGTGGAGGCCATTATTTATTTTGATTTAGAGTTTTTACAGAAGTGAAATAAGAGAATGAAGAAGAAAATTCGAAGTGGAGAGTTTAAATGGTTATTGTAACTAACTTTTGGTGGGAATTAATTTTTGAAATCTAACAGATATATGTCGACATATGCAAGTATGTATGTCGACATACTTACACTTTTTATTTTATTTTTCTTATTTTCAATGTTATTCATATATATATATATATTAATATATTTAATTATTCTAATTCATTTAGTAAACAAATAGCTAATTCTCTTCTAAATTTAGTAAATGTTGCTTCATTTAGTGGTTTTGTTAATATATCTGCTATTTGTTTATCTGTTTCCATAAATTCGAGTGAAATTTTCTCTTTGCTTACGTTATCTCTTAGAAAATAATGTTGTATATCGATGTGTTTAGTTCTTGAATGATGAGTTGTATATTTATAACACTCGTATTATCGCAATATATTGGTGATTTATTTATATTTAATCCAAAATCATTTAGAGTTTGTTGCATATATATTACTTGTGAACAGGCCAAAGCAGCAGAGATATACTCTGCTTCAGTTGTTGACAAAGATATAGTATTTTGCTTTTTACTAAACCATGAGACTAGTGAATGTCCTAAGAAATGACATGTTCCACTACTACTTCTACGACCAGATTTACATCTCGCATAATCAGCGTCAAAATAAGAAACTAAGTCAAATGAATCATCCTTAGGATTAAATAATCCAAAGTCGGATGTATGCTTTACATACCTTATAATACATTTTATGACTTTTAAATATGTTTCCTTAGGTTGCGATTGTTATCTCGCACAGAGACATACACTATGCATTATATCTGGTCTACTAGCAGTTATATATAATAGTGATCCTATCATTCCTCTATATAATTTTTGATCAACATCTTTAGACGTATCGTCTTTACTTAATGCTATATTAGTCGCTATCGGGGTTGGTCTCCCATTAGTTGTTGTTAAATTATATTTATTGATTAGATCTCTTGCGTATTTTTCTTGATTAATAAATATTCCATTCTTTAATTGATGAATTTGTAAGCCTAAAAAGAACGTTAGTTCTCTCATATGACTCATCTCAAATTCTTGGGTCATAATATCTGAAAATTCTTTATTCATCTTATCGTTTGTTGATTTGAAAATTATAACATCAACATATACTTGTACTAATTGTATATCCTTAATTTTCTTTTTAATGAACGAAGTATTATCTAATTTTCCTATTTCAAAGTTGGATTGTAATAAAAAAAATCTTAATCTATCGTACCAAGCCCTAGAAGCCTGTTTTAATCCATATAACGCTTTCTTTAACTTATATATGTGATTTGGTAATTTTACGTCCTCAAATAGAGGTGCTTGCTCTACATATACGTCTTCTTTAACAAATCCGTTTAGAAAAGAACTTTTAACATCCATTTGATATAATTTGAAATTATTATGGTTTGCAAAGGCTAGTAAATCCTAATGCTTCTAATCTTGCTACGGGAGCAGAAGTTTCATCGTAATCTATTTCTTCTTCTAGAGTATAACCTTATGCTACTTCTCGTGCCTTATTTCTTACGATCTCACCGTGTTCATTCATTTTATTTTTATAAACCTATTTAGTTCCTATTATAGTCTTACCCTCTAATCTAGAAACAATTTCTCATACATCATTCCTAGTAAACCTATTCAGTTCTTTTTACATGGCAAGGATCCATGAATCATCGAAAGATGCTTCCTTTGGATTCTTAGGTTCAACAATTCAAATAAATGCAGAGTTACTCATATTATTTAATTGATTACGAGTTCTAACTACGGATTCAATATCTCCTAAGATATTTTCTACAGGGTGGTCTCTTAGTAATCTATGACTATCTTCATGATTTATTTCATTGATTTCATTTTCACATTCATCTTCACTGTTATACTTTTATAATTTTTGTCAAACAATACGTTTAAGGTTTCTTCTATACTATTGGTTCTAGAATTGAATTCTTTAAATGCCTTACTTCTCTCTGAATACCCAATAAATATTCCTTTATCGAATTTGGAGTCAAATTTATCAAAATTTTCTTTAGTATTAAGTATAAAACATTTACTTCCAAATATTTTAAAATATGATACTTTTGGTTTCTTATTATACAGAAGTTCATATGGGGTTTTATGAGTTAAGGGTCGAATTGAAATTCTATTTAAAATATAGCAAGCTGTTGCAACTGCCTCAACCCAAAATTTTCTTGGTAAATTACTATCATATAACATAGTTCTTGCAAAACTCTTGTATCATCCTATTTTTACATTCAACCACTCCATTTTGTTGAGGAGTTCTATGAATAGAAAAATTATGGGTAATTCCCTTTTTATTACAGAATTTTTCAAAAATTTTGTTTTTGAATTCTTCACCATGGTCAATACGTATTGTTTTGATTTTTAGTGATAATAAATTTTGAATTCTTTTAAAAAAAGTTTTAAATTGATAAAAAGCATCACTTTTATTTTTAAGAAACAAAGTCCAAGTAAATCTAGAAAAATCGTCGACTATTACGTAAACATATCTATTATGATTTACCAATTGGGTTTGAGATGGACCAAATATAATAAATCCATGTGAATTTATTCTAATGGTTTCGAGGTGGTAATTTCTTCTTTTGACTTGAATTAAATTCTTTTTAATTTTCCGAATTGACAAGCGACACATAAATTATTAACTTTAAATTTCATTTTGGGTAATCCCCTAATTGAATCTAATCTAGAAATCTTAGAGATGTGTTTGAAATTTATATGACCAAATCTCTTATGCCAGATCCAGGGGTCACTTGTATTGGCCATAAGACATAGATCATCGTTGGAGATTTTCATACTCAGTATATAGATTTTTTTTTTCTATCTCCTTCGAATATTACTTTTGAATTCCTATCTTCTATAAAGCATTTATCCTTTTAAAAGTTTATTTTATAGCCCTTATTGCAAAGTTGACTTATACTTAGTAGATTGTGTTTTAGATTCCTAACTAATAAAACATCAGAAATAGTAGAAGTTTCAGAATTACCGACATTTCTAATCCCAGTAATGTATCCTTTAGAGTTATCTCTGAAGTTCACCATTCCACCATCTTCATATACCAGATTAGTTAGTAATTCAGGATTTCCCGTCATATGTCGCGAACAACCACTATCAAGTATCCATTTGTCCTTTTTGATTTCCACTTATTGCTTGCCATAATTTGAATTCTCAATAGCCAAGTAACATACCAGTTCAGAATTTGAATTTTCAACAGCCACCTTTTCAGAATTTGAATTTTCAATAGCCACCATTTTGAAATTTGAATTACCAACAACCACTTTACCCATCTTTTCAACTTTTGAATGTTCAAAAGCCATATAGCATATATTTTCCTGTACTAAACAATATTTCAGGAGATCATTTGATTTTTCAACACAATTATATGCAAACTCTTTCAACATTGGTACAATGCATGAATTGGCACTAGTGTCAACAATTATTTCAAAATTTGTCATTTAAGAATTTTCAAAAATCAGATTATTAACTTTTTGAAAGACCTTGCTCTAATACCAATTGTTAAGGAATGCGGAATGGATCGTTAAGGCAAAACTAACCCTAGAGGGGGTGAATAGTGTTTTTAAAGAATTTAACAAAATCTAAAACTTATATGATTAACTATATTAATCACACACCATAGAACAAATAACACATAAAGAATCAAACATAAACACAAAAATAAATAGAAATAAAATGCGGAAAATGAAAGAACACACCGGATTTTATATTGGTTCGGATTACTCCTAATTCTAGTCCCACACAATGCTGGATTATGTTGAGTTTTATTACTATATCAATATCCAAGTACAATCTCCTTGATTTCACGCCTACAAGGTTACCACCGACTGCAAACTCCAAACACCCTTGATCATGGATATGTCCCATGATTTCCCCGGCTACAAGGTTACCGCCAATTTCTTTCCTTGATTTCAAGGCTACAAGGAACACACCTTATCCCGAACACTTCCCAAACAATTACAACAGCCATATAACTCTTCAATAGCACTTTGATTAAGAGAGTAATGAGTAAAGAGTGAGAAAAGAAGAAGTTTTATATAAATAGAATTGAATTCGGTAGAGTATAAGTGTAGGAATCATAAAATCTGAAATATTAATGGTGTAAAGAAAGAGATGAAGACGGAGGAGAAGAATAATAAAAAAATTGAAATAAGCCCGCCCCTATTTATAAGATTTGAAAGGTTGCAACGCTTCTGGAATGTTACAAATAATGAAAAGACACTTTCTTCCAAAATAAAAAATGTGACAGTTATATGTCGACATAGAGAACTATGTATATCGACGTATCCTAGTGTAGATTTGAAATTTGAGTATTTTTCAAGTGCTTTGATATATATAATTATGGAAATTCTTGAATTAAAACATAATGTTATAAATAAGTATTATAAAGTAGGAAATCATATGAAATCATAAATATAACTTATATAAACATATTTATAAAATTATAAAGTTTAAAACTGTATTAAATATAAAGTATATAAAAGTATATAACTATATAAAACTTATTGACCTAAAAACTTGAGTTTAAAATCAGAAGTAAGATAGAAAAATTAATTAGAATTAAAATAGGATTTGAAATGAAACCTGGAATTTGAAAATTAGAACAGAATTTGAAATTGATGTTGAATTTGTACCTGGAGTGATATTCAGAGTCTTACATAAACTAAACTCTATTGCTATATTTATCTTGAACTCTTGAAATCTTGATTACTCATGAATCTTGAATCTTCTCTGAATTCTGAATCTCTAAAAGCTTTTAAATTGTACAGTCTTTAGTATTAATTCTTGTATATAAATCCTGCGTATGTATATATTTCTATATATTCTAGATAAAAGTGTTAGTATATACTTTATAATCAATTAATAATGAAATAAGGTCGTTGTCATCAAAACTGTAGTTGTCTTTTGCATGCCATGTACAACTGCTCCAAATTTGTACCTAATGTTTTATTTTTTTTAACCACAGGATGTGCACACAAGCAATGGTTTACTGCATACCTGTGCAGGCATGCTCTCATATGCATTGCTTTAGTTGTAAACAAAAGCAGTGATTAATAGATGATATAAACGTTAATTAGTTCTGTGCTTTCACATGCGTTGCACACTATTTATGTTCTTTTTATGGCATACATATTTATAATTAATTGGCACTAATAAGATCTCTTTATGAAAAAAAGGCAAGTGCACACTAGAGCCAAAGCTGTTTTTACACCAGTAAACGAACAAAAGAATTACAGAAACCATAGGTAAACATGAAAATGGTCAACCATGCATGCTTTGAGAAGATATATTGTTTTCTGTTCAACCAATTAATTTTAAAGGAGAAAGAATGTATTAAGTCTACCCATTTGATTAACGTTATCAAAAGTTTTATACTTGGATTTGCTGTGTACTATGACTATGCACCCTACGTGTGTTTGTCAGTGCTCGGCTAAGAATAATCATGACTCATTTGATTGTTTGTGGGACCAGGTATTAAGTCTATCTAAGTTTTATGTTTTTCGAATACAACTTAGTTTATAAAATATGGGTGTTCACACTCCAAAATTAGTTTTTATGGGCATCTGCAAGAAATATTAGTGTTCATATTTTTTTGTAGTAATGAGTGTAAAGAAATCTCAAAAAAGTTACTATGCTATTATTATTAACTAATATCATTATCTTTCCATTTCTTTTACATAATTATTATATAATTAATTTGTATCTCATTCAGTTTTCTGAGTAGCGTAAGTTCAATAGAAACGTGATTATCAATGTAATTGGGGGTGTTTAAGATATAGCATAAACTTTAGCAAATCCTGGCTTCAAAGAAAAATGATAAGTGTCTTTGCAAAGCATGAAATAGGAGTTCAGTTTAAAATCACAAAAAATGGAGGTGGGTATAAATTAAAATGGCAATACCGATCGTGATATATTCTTTCTTTGTCCCTTAGTGTGATAATTTTTCAATTTTTAACCATTTCAGTCATGCTTGTAGTATAAACTGTAGGATTATGAATATTTATCCAAGGAGAGAAGATTAATATTAAAATGTAAATTATTAATTACCATGATTTTTATTATTACCAAATATCCTCCGTGACTTGCACTTCTGCTTTTGAAGACAAAATAAATCTGCGAATGTCGTTGACCTGTAATATTAGGCTAGCTACTTTTGTGGAGTGACGTACCATGCATGTTCCGCTATTGATCAAGTGGACTTTTGCTTGATCTAATTTCGATAGTGTGATTTAGTAGCTATAACGTTATATGTTTATGTTGGTTATATCATCTTTTATCATTAGCGGTTGGTGTTATGAAAATTGTTGTTTAGCAACTATTAAAGATGGTGTTGCAGCCAAACACCTTAATATTAATATTATAATAATAATAATTATTTTGTGTGTAGATACATGAAACAGAAGATGAAGTATGAAATGGCAAAAGCTATCCTTTCATGCTTTTGTGCAACATCATACCGTGTTTCTCTAGAAAGTAAAGGTTGAAGCAGGTGGATCCAAGCTGAGCTCGGCCATTGAGAAATGCTTTTGTACTTTCACTGCCACATCTGCAAAACTAATCAAATTAATTTCCATATCAAGTACTTACTTATACTTTCACTCTATCTCTTCAGAGACTAAATCTATGTGCGGGTTAGAGATCTAAATGCCAAATTCAAGACTTTTCAGTTAACTAATTACTAATAAAGCAAGTATAGGCCAAAATATTTAAATGAGTTAGAAGTTGCTTTCATAGATTTATCTCTGTAGTTGAGCTGATAGCATGACTAATATGTTTGGGTTATGTGTTTCAGGTTTTCATGTAGGATATATTATGATTACAGTTTAAATTTACATGATATCTCAGCCTTTTACTATTTTGTAATATCTTCAGTGCACTTTTAATGATGAAAAGCAAATAAAGCAAATAGTCAAATCATCTCCAAATAGTAGAATTGTGATGAATTGTTTACTGATGAATCCAATTCAGGGAGTTTACAAAGGTCGAAATGAAGTTGAAAATTCAATAATAAAATGAACGACATAGTCAAAATGATGGTTGCAAAGATGTTGTAACACCCCGATATTTTAACCACACTAAAGATGATAAACTAAAGAAACTTGATTAAATATTCAAAATTAAGTGAAACAGACTGTGCCATTGTGTTCGTCTTGGAATTCTGGTCAAAGTAGACACCTGGTTTCGTAAAATGGACATCGTATGAAGAAGATAATAAGATTGGAAGTTTGTATATGCATAAGAGAAATATATATGAATAAAACCATTCAAAACAATTCAAAATCACGCCGAGGAAGTAGGCGGGAAGTTTCGCACTCTAGGTGTCGACTTAGGGGTCGATACCATCATACGGGTGTCGACACCCATGTCGACCCCTACACAGGGGTGTCGACCTCCATGCCGACACGCCTCAGATCCAAGGCAGATTCCTGTTTCTGAACATGGAATGATTTGTTTGCAAGATTCGTCGACTGATGATTATAAATAAGACCCTATACCCGTTGTTTTATTCATCTAAATTAATGGCGATGGTGAGACGCTGCTTTAACTCAAATTAAACTAGTCTTTTCTTCAGCAACGACGATTCATACATATTCAAAGATCGCTGATTCAACATCAGCACGCTTTCCTCAGTTTTCTTAGATCCATTCTCTGTGAGTCTACGTTGTTTTTAGATACTAATACTTAAAAGTTATTTTTGACATGTCTCTGAATTGGATCTAAGCTTGTGACTAATTGAATCATATCAGATTTGCTATAACCTGTGTATCTAAGTTATTTTGACATGACTATGAATTGGATCTAAGCCTACGCCTATTTATCATGTCAGATCTTCCATTACTTGTAGATCTAATTCGCTGTTTAGATTTCATCATGCCTGTTAGAATCGGTTCTATTATCACATGTTTTTCAGATCTGTTCCAAGATGTCTATCTTGTCATTATGCCCAATTCTATCACTATATGCTTATTAGTTGCTATGCCTATTTCTGCCATCATATGTCAATCTTGTTATATGTTTATTTCTGTTCTCTTCCCTTCTTCTTTTCCCTTTTTATTTTATAGCCAGGCTACCTTCGAGCCTAGGCATACCGCCGAAATATGCGAATGCGTGAAATTGGGAACGAGGGGAAAACATTAAAATTGGTCATAACTTGTATTGGAAAATTTGGGCATAACTTGAATTAAATACATGAATATGGATTTGGGGCATAAATCAAATTTGATTTAGAACTTAATTTGGGGCATATGGTACATGATGAATATAACTTGGAAAAGGGGCATGAAACCCTATAATGAAATATGGATAATTGTCAAGTAGTGAAGATGCCTAGATTTACAGTAATTAGAAACTATAGTCGCGCTTAGACATGAGGTTAGATTACACTTGTAGTAGAAGTCTGCCCGGACCCGCCCGACATATCCAGCAACCACAAGTGGTGAATCTAATGTGAGGGTCTAAGTCTATAAACACGTAACGTGCTGAGACACGAGGTTAAGTCCGACTTGTGGAAAAAGTCTGCCCGGACCCGCCCGACATATCCAACATCCACAAGTTATAGGTTTAATATGGGTGGTCTAGCGCACTATAACCATAAATGAATATAAGGTAATGAATTTGAATACTTAACCTGCTTGAATCCATAGGGATTGCATGAACATGTTAACTTGAGTAGGGGTTAAGTAAACTTGCTTGAAACAGTGGGAGGGTTAAGCATATCTTGGGGCAGTGGAAAATATTTATATATAGGCCCACAAACTTAACCTGTGGGGTTATGCAATCTTTTTACACTGGTATGACATAACTTGTGGAAGTCCTAGTAGTAGGGATGCAAGCGTAAGGGGAAGCTGGTATCATCTTGTGTGTGGGACTCGTTTTAGTTAGTAACCCATATATATAGGTATCAAGTGAGAACTCCAAACTAGGTCGGAGTCGGGGCACGCTTACTGGGCGATCGTAAGAGATCCAAAAGAGAGGACGGTGTAGGCTGCGCATTCTGACGGGTTCATGTGCGTGCATGGGTCCGGACAGGAGGAGGCTAAGACGTCGTGATATCGGTAGATATGGTTGTGCACATCCTGAAAACGAAGAGTTTCCACTTTAGGAAGTGATACATCTTACCGTGGGTCCAACACAGGGTATGTACGGAGTAGGGAGCCGATCGATTGGGGTAGTGAATAAGGTACATCTAGACTCGGGTATGTTTAGGAGCCCGTTATTATCCTTAGGGGTAACTCCGGTATGTTTAGTTGGGCTGCCTTTTATTGTATGGGGTTAAACCTCTCACTAGAAGTACGCCAAGCCTACCATCTTATACTTGTTGGGGATCATATTGTTCTAGTGATACTAGTACTGGTGCAGAGAAAGAGAAAGTATTAGAGAAGCGTTATACATATATATATTCTATTCAGTTTATCCTGTTTACCTTGTCATACCTGCCTTATATGTTATTATTCCTCTTATCCAGTTTATATTCCTATCATAATACTTTTACTTATTTATATGCTAAAAGTAACTGGACTCGCCAGACTTATGTCTGATCTATTTTGTTTCCTCTTCTTTCTCTTCCGTTTCTCCCCCTTCCCCCAGGTTCTCAGGGTGGGAATACTTAAGCTTGATCTGGATTCTTCTTTCCTTCTGCTTGGAGCTGCTTAGATGTACTGCTTGATTTCTTACCTTCTCTACTATGGCTATGTTTTTGGGGATAATGCTCGTTTCACATTTATTGTACTCTGATGATTTTAGTACAAGATAGAAATTTTAAGTTGATGTACTAGGTTTTATGTGTTTTAGACTCATGATCTAACTATGTTTTGAACTACATTATTTTCTGCTTAATAAAATTTAAATTCCATTGCTTTTTTATATCTGTCTTGTAATGTTTATGTTTCTGTTTACCTATAATGCTTCACGAAACTTATTACATTCTCTTAATGATCGATATTAACGGACGTGGGGGTGTTACACTTGTTATCAGAGCTGAAGGTTACCAGATCGGATAAAAGATTTTGAAAATTGTTTTCAAAAAGGTTTTAAAAGAAAGCAATTTCAAAAGAAAAGTCTATTTTGAAAAATTTATTCTCCAAAGCCATTTTTAATATTTTTTGATTCTCTATTTGAATCCCTCTTCCTTTTCTTTTCAGCATGTCTGGGGAACCTAATATTTCTGAGGACGTCATGATACCAGGCTGGTTGCGTAGGTATTTAGAGTGGTCAAGTGGACATTCTTCTCCCAGCTGCACCTGTTTTTCCTCCTCCTCCACGAGTAGATAATTTCTCTAAGATCTACAAGGATTTCTGTGCTATGGGTGGAAATCCATTTTGAGGAACCGAGACTTTCGTATAAGCAAGGAATTGGCTTAAAGAGATGGAGGATTTGTTTGGAATTTTCAAAGTTGACAATCATTGGAAGATTAAGTTGGCCGCTTAGCTGCTGAAAGATGAGGCTTCATTCTGGTGGGAAGTGACACAAGCAGGGTGTCCAGTGGAGACTTTGAATGATTTTCGATAGAGGTTTGAAATGAAGTTTCTTTCTCAAGCTCAGAAAAGTATGAAAATGGAAAGGTTTCTAGCACTCAAGCAAGGAGGCATGACTGTGAAAGAGTATTTTAACAAGTTCAAACAACCGGCGAGGTTTGGTTTGGAGCTAGTAGATACCCCGCATAAGAAAGCTTTGCGGTTTTCTAGAGGATTGAACGAACCCCTCCATGGGATGGCTATGTCTCATATTTCGATGGGGGAAACTTTTTAGAAGCTCGTTGATATGGCATTGATGCACGAGGAAGATAAAGGTGAAAAGAAAGATGCTAAGGTTGAGGAAACACAAAATAAGAAAGTATGGCTCAAGAAAGGGCAACAACAACAATAAAAGAAGGGAAGGAAGAACGACAAAGCTAAAGATAAGAGGAAGTGCCATAATTGTGGACACGAAGGTCACTTGATCAAGGATTGCAAAAGAAGGAAGAATTCTTATTTCAATTGTGGAGAGGTTAGACATTTTTCTAAGGAGTACTCGAAGAAGCAAGGTCAAAGGGCAGGATCTTCTAGAGGGCAAGTGCATGATCTCGTGACCAGTGCTCCTGGTAGAGGCAGGAAAATTTCCGTTGAAGGTTTGATTTCTCTTTCCAATCATCTAGTTAGAACTCTTTTTGATTCTGGCGCTTCACATTCTTTTATATCTGATTTTGTGGTTGAGTCTCTGCACCTTAGTACTAGTATGGTTTTGGATCCCGTTGTTGTCTCAAACCCCATTGGTAGTAAGACTCATTTGTCTATGATTTGTCAGGGTTTAAGAATATCTGTGTTGGGCTTCGAGTTTGAGTGCGACGCATATGTGCTTGGTTTCATTGGCTATGGCTTGATTCTAGGGATGGATTGTCTAGCCATGTATGGTGCCATCCTAGATTGTAAGAGGAGGGTCGTTAGACTTTTTACTTGCCATGGGAGGACCCTCAAGATTTCTTGTGACCCAAAAGGGTCTGTCATCTTTAGTTTCCAAGAGTCACTTGATGCATCTATCAATGATATGTGATATGTACCAGTAGTCTGTGAGTATCCTGATGTTTTTGAGGAGGTTAGGGGCTTACCTCTGAGGCGCGAGATCAACTTTCGTATATACTTGGTGGATAATGCAAAGCCAGTTGTATTTCCTGTGCGCTACATATTTCCAAGAGAAAGAAGGGAGCTCAGCAAGCAAGTAGGGTAGTTACTTGATAAAGGGTTTATTAGGCGAATCATATCTAAATGGGGTGCTCTGATGGTATTCGCAACTAAGGCGGATGGTTCACTTTGCTTATGTGTGGATTATAAAGAGTTGAATAAACTTACTAAAAAGAATAGGCACCCACTTCCGAGGATAGATGATCTATTTGACTTGCTTGTTGGTGCTTCTGTTTTCTCTCTGTTAGACTTGGCCATGGGGTTTCATCAGTTGAGGGTGGGTGAGGACAATATAGACAAGACCACTTTTAGAACTCCAAATGATTTCTTTGAGTGGCTCATTATGCCTTTTGGGTTGACGAATGCACTCGCCGATTTTGTTGATCTGATGAGTAGGGTGCTTCGGGAGTTTCTAAATAAGTTCGTTGTGGTCTTTGTTGATGACATCTTGATTTTCTCGAAGAGCGAGGAAGACCATGCCTTACATTTAAGGGAGATTTTGAAAACTCTCTGTGCACACCAGCTTAAGGCGAAGTTCTCTAAATGTCATTTTTAGAGAAAAGAAATGAGATTTCTAGGGCATGTGGTTTCTAAAATGGGATAGCAGTAGATACCGCAAAGGTAGTTACACTTCAAGATTGACAGATCCCAAAGAATGCGACGGAGGTGAGAAGTTTTCTGGGGTTAGTAGGCTATTATAGGAAGTTCATTAAGGACTTCGTCAGGATATTAGCCCCACTCACCAGGCTGACGAAGAAGAAGCTGACATTTTCTTGGGATGTAGATTGGGACAATGTTTTCCAGCAATTGAAGAGGGCTCTGACAACAACCCAGTCTTGACCTTGCCCGATGGGAAAAAAGTTTTCACAGTATACACTGATGCATGCGGTACAGGGTTTGTGCAGTTCTGATGAAGAGGGAAGGGTAGTATGTAATGGAGGTAGACAACTAAGGGTTCATGAGAAGAACTACCATACCCATGACTTAGAGCTAGCTGCCATAGTATTCGCGCTTAAGACTTGGCATCGTTATCTACTAGGAGAGAAGTTCGACTTGTATACCGATCATAAATCTCTCAAGTACTTGTTCTCGCAGAAGGATCTTAATTTAAGGCAACAAAGGTGGATGGAGTTCCTAGCATCCTATGACTTTGAGATTGTTTATACCCCTGACAAGGGTAATGTGGTTGCAGACGCATTGAGTAGGCAGAGGATGGCCTTAAGTCCTCTGTTTCTAGAAAGGAAAAGCTTGGAGTTTATATCGACTTTTGATTTTAGACCCTCCACTGAGTTTATGCCTGGTTCATTGGCATCACTAGAGGTGCAACCAACTCTTATGGATCAGATAGGAGCTTCACAGCAAGAGGATCCATAAATTTTAGACATCTTGGATAGACTCAGTAGACGGGAGACTTCTGGTCACCTCAGTAGATATTCCACAGACAATATAGGGCGGTTGCGATAAGATGGAAGGATTTGTGTTCCCCAAGTTGAGAGTTTGTTGAAGACTGTAACGACCCGTATTCTACACATCATAGGATCGTAGAATATTTATTTCTTTCCCATGTGAAGTCATATGGTCATGTAACTTTGGGAAACATCCATTAGAGTCATTTCCCATGCCTATGATTTTTGTCGATTTTTAAATGACCATTTTGCCCCTAGTTGGTACTGTTTTGGCCATAACTTTTGATTGGAAAGGAATTGTGACCTGAAACCACTTCCATTGGATTCGTTTGATGGTTTACCTTTCCGTATAGTGGTCATAATAGCCAAACGGACTTACCGTTTGGGAGATATGTCTGAAATAAGATTTGGAGGGTGAAAAAGTGCTTAACCGGGTCAAATCGGGTGATTAGTGAGTAGGCCCATAACCCATTTCGGGATTAGGGTTATGGGGAGGCTGAAATGAGATAGAGGATCATTCCATTTCAGTTTTCTAGCCTCCACTTATCACCAAGGAACCCTAAAAATGGCCTCCAACCTCTAAATCACCTCCAAATCATCTTTTGGTCAAGGATTTGGCTTAGCAACCTCTAATCAAGGAAGATCTACACCAAATCAACATTGGAGCTGTTGTTTAGCATCGGGATTCGCATCAAATCAGAGATTTATTTCAGGTTTTAGTTTATTTGTGGCTAAGGTGAGTGATTTGCATAGTTTTGCACTAATTATGACTAATTAGGGGTGATTAGTGTTAATTAGTGAATCTAAACATGATAAAATTCGGGAAAAATGCTCATAAATTCCTAAATGATGTTTTAGACCTCTGATATGAATTTGGGTTAATTTGGTTAAGTTTTGCTAATCCTATCATTAGTTTCACCTAAACACGCTTAAAGGGAAATGTGGGATTTTGGGTATTTTGATCCACTTTAACCTATCATATTGATGTTTTGATGTTTGTGGTCGATTATGCATGTTGCTATGACTGTATGATATGCTTTGTGATTGATTTCAATAGTTAGAATGGTCGAAAACGTCGTCGAATGGCGTAAACACTTGCTGGAACAGTTTCAGAAAACAGTGCAGGTTTCGGATCGGATCGGATATGGGGCTCGGATCGGATATGTTGAACTGGGCAAGGAATCCGATCAGATCGGAACCTGACACTTGAGAAAATTGGCAAAAAGGAAGGTCACGCTTACTGAACTAGGATCGGATTAAGGAGGAGGCGGATCGGAGCGGAAGCCTAAAGATGGATCGGATAGGAGCATGTGAAGGATGAGGAGGCGGATCGGAGCGGAAGCACGAACTAGAGGGGAATGACACCCGACCCGACCCGAAGTAAAGCACCCGAACCGACCCAACGAGAAGCACCCGACCCGAACCGTACCAGAAGAAGACCCGACCCGAACTGATGGAGGACACCCGACCCGAACCGATGGCTTGAAGAGGAATCCGACCCGACCCAGTATTGACCAATAACCCGAGATGCAAAGGTAGTCCAATATGGGAAGTTAGAGCTCAGGATCCAGTTGGGAACCAATGAGTTCACTTCATGGTTGGACTTTGCTGCGGGTCGTGTGCTAAGGAGTTGTCGACGTTCATAACTTCGATTCACCACTAAGAATGGATGATGGCTACTTATCAGTGCAGTAGTGTCATTATGACCTGAGGGGCAAGGTGATGGTAGCAAGACTACGTTATCAGTGCAGTAGGGTCATTATAACCCGAGGGGCAAGGTGATGCGTAGTAAGACTATGAGCCAGCGCAGATGGGGTGAATAACTCCATGGGGCAAGTGGACATAGTAAGGATTGGTAAGGCTATGAGCCAGCGCAGATGGGGTGAATAACTCCATGAGGCAAGTGGACATAGCAAAGGATTAGTGGCTACGTTATCAGTGCAGTGAAGCCATTTATGACTTCATGGGGCAAAGTGATCGTAGCAAGGGAGGGTGATCGAAGTGGTGAACATCGTATGCTTTACGCACTGAGTGAGAGATGTGAGGATGGATGCTATGTTTGATTGTTTGCCATCACCATGACATGCACACCTCCCCCACCTCCGTATCTTTACACCGTTTGATATAGTACCTTAGAGTGTTGTACAGTATGTAGTGCTAACTCTTTGGTTGCAGGTCCAGGTTCAGGTATGTTTTAGTCTACCTGTTATTGTTCACTTTAGATGCTTATCGCTCATACCAGGCTTTATGTCTGACCCAGAGTTTTATGTCTCCTCTTATTACTCTGGGTGCTCACATGAGCATACTAGAGACAGGTTAGCTGGTGGTGCGCGAGTAGCTGATTCGGAGGCGGGCATGAGGCTTCCACGTATGATATATTTATACACATTCTCCATGTGTCGTTGGTGGTCGCTACTTGGGCATTAGTAGTGTACATCCTTTATCTGACTTTTGCTTTGAGACAGTTTGAAAGTTGTATTTTGGATTTCCGCTGCTATGATGTTTAGTTCTGATTTTCAGCTTATGCACTGTCTTTCCTATTTTATGTCAAGTATGTTATTATTATATTTTATTCTATGCGCTGTGAGACATTCTACAGGTTCTTTGTATGTTCATTTCCTTCTTCCTTTTTCCTTCTGACGACCCGTTCCATGCTAACTGGACATGTGTACAGCGCACCTTTGGAGTAAATGTCGGTTGGTGCGGGGCGGGCCGTCACACTTGGTATCAGAGCTCTAGGTTGCGTAGTTAACCTAGGGAAAGACACCAGGGAGAGATAGTACGTATATGAGATCGCGTATTTGTAATTACTTTGGTTTTCAAAAGCTATGTATATATATACTATTAGTAGTATAAGAATGAAGTCGCACTGCACTAGCACCACTATGGGGTCGTTAATCGTTTCCCTTTTTCAGATTGACAATGAGCCGAGACACGAGGGGTGCTGGTAGAGGGACCAACCATGGGGATGCCGCTGACATGAGGGCGATGTTTACTAGCCTCATGAGAGACATGCTTAGAGAAGTGCAAGGGGCAGTTCCCAATCCCGGAGTTGGTGTTGGCCTAGTAGTGCAGGCGCCTAAGGTCGATTTCGCCAAGTTGTGCAAGGATTACACTAACCTTGGTGGGAAACCGTTCCGCGGGACGGAGTCGGCCATAGATGTTCAAGATTGGATGGATAGCTGTGATCGTATCTTCGATGACTTGGGTCTTGAGGATGCGATGAAGAGAAGGCTAGCGTCTCATCATCTGCAAGGGCGAGCGATGAATTGGTTGAATGCCATTAGAACAGCTACTCCAGAGGATCATATTACTTGGGATCAGTTCAAGGCTCTCTTTAGCGAGAAGTTCATTCCAGCTGCCCAGAAGTCAGTGTTGTTTAAGAGGTGCTTGGAACTCAAGCAGAACGGAAGGGCAGTTTCTGACTATATCGCTGAGTTCGACACTTTGTCGAAGTATGGACTTTCTCTCATTGACACTCCTGAGAAGAAGAATGAGAAGTTCATTACTGGTTTGGATGGATACTTGGGGTAAAGGCTTATCAACCACATCGATGAGACTTTTGAATCGATTGTGGGGAAGGCTTTGAGATCAGAGAGTCTTTACCCTAAGTCAAAGAATGAGGCTGCATCTGCAGAAGGGCCAAAGCCGCAAGCAGGCGGTGGAGGCAAGAATAACTCTCAGAATAAGAGGAAGCAGGACCAATCTAAAGGTGGCCAGAAAAAGAGCAAGAAGGATGTTGAGTGCTTCAGCTGTGGTAAGAAGGGCCATTATGCTAAGGAATGTCGGGCCAAGCCAGCGGAAAGGAAGTGCTACAACTGTGGTCAAGTGGTACATCATAAGGATAAGTGTCCGCAACCTCTTAAGGAGAAGCAGATTGTGAAAGCATATGCTATTGATGTTGTTCCTTCTTCGTCGAATGCCCCAACTGCAGCGGAGAAAGGAAAGAACGTTGTTATTCAAGGTATGCTTTCTATTTATGATGTACCAGTTCGAGTTTTGTTTGGTACTAGGGCTTCCCGTTCCTTCATATCTAGTGACCTGGTAGATAGGTTGGGACTGGAACCCGAGATAGTCGATAGACCATTGGTTGTGACGAACCCGATTGGTGGTTCGACTAGCCTTAGTATGATTTGCAGGAATTTGGTCTTATCGAGTCATGGATGTATGTTTGTTTATGATTGCTTTGTTTTGGGCTTTACTGGGTATGTCATTATATTAGGAGTCGATTGGCTCCAAAGATACGGGGTGGTGGTAGACTGTGAGGGCTTTTTGGTGACAGTGAGGGCGGATGATGGGCGGAGGGTAGTGTTTGGTAGTCTACCTAGTGATGGGGTTATGGCTAGTTTTGTAAATTCCCTCGACATCCCGCAGGACGAGTTGTCAGATGTGCCCGTGGTTGGCCAGTATCCGGACGTCTTCGAGGAGGTGACCGGGCTTCCACCACGCCGAGAGATTGAGTTCCGTATTGATTTAGTGAAAGATGCCAGACCTATAGTGATGCCACTTCGTCGTATGGCACCAAGGGAGCAGCGAGAGCTCGGGGTGCAAGTCAGCAATCTTTTGAAGAAGGGATTTATTAGAAGGAGTGTCTCCGAGTGGGGAGCACCAGTTGTGTTTGCCACTAAGGAAGATGGTTCCCTTCGTTTGTGTGTGGACTATCGCGAGTTGAATAAGGTGACGAGGAAGAATAAGTATCCTCTACCACAGATAGATGATTTGTTTGATCAACTGGAAGGAGCAAGAGTGTTCTCCCAGTTGGACCTCGCGACAGGATTTCACCAGCTCCGAGTAGCAGATGAGAGTGTTCCGAAAACGGCATTTAGGATGCCGTCTGGATTTTATGAGTGGTTGGTCATGCCATTTGGGTTGACCAATGCACCAGCCTACTTTGTGGATCTTATGAATCGATTATTCAGAGATCAGTTAAATAAGTTTGTTCTTGTGTTCGTGGATGATATCCTTGTTTATTTAAGGACAGAGGAGGAGCACAAGGGACACTTGAGGATAGTGATGGAGGTGTTAAGGAAACACCAATTGAAAGCGAAATTCTCTAAGTGTCATTTTTGGAGAAGGGAAGTGAGATTCTTGGGTCATGTTGTTTCAGAAAGTGGTATTGCCGTGGACCCTGCGAAGGTGGCTACGGTACAGGATTGGCCTACGCCCAAGAATGCAACAGATGTAAGAAGTTTCTTGGGATTAGCTGGATATTATCGTAAGTTTATCCAGGACTTCTCCAAGATAGCAGCACCGTTGACTCAGTTGACTAAGAAGAATCAGTCCTTCGTCTGGGACGAAGTGTGTGAGAATGCATTCATGAGTCTAAAGGAAAGGTTGACGCGTGCGCCAGTGTTAGTCATTCCTAAAGGGAATGAAGAGATGACGGTATACACGGATGCTTGTAGTACCGGACTAGGTGCTGTGTTGATGCAAGGAGGTAGGGTTGTAGCTTATGCTAGTCGATAGCTAAAGCCGCATGAGAAGAAGTATCCTACCCATGATTTGGAATTAGCAGCAATCGTGTTTGCGCTGAAGATGTGGAGACACTATCTCTTGGGAGAAAGATTTGAGCTGTTTACCGATCATAAATCGTTAAAGTATCTCTTCTCTCAGAAAGATCTGAATCTTCGTCAGCAGAGATGGTTAGAGTTCTTGGCTTCGTATGATTTTGATATCGCATACACACCTGGGAAAGGTAATGCGGTAGCCGATGCCTTGAGTAGGAGACATACCAGCTTAGGGGCAATGTTTCTTGAGTGGAAGCAACTGGAGTATATCGCGGGGTTTGATTTCAGACCAAGGTGCAAATTGGATCCAGTCATGCTAGCTAGTTTAGCGATCAGACCCACATTGATAGAGCGGATTGGTTCCAGCCAGAGGAACGATCCTAACCTATTGGAAATCATCTCCAAGTTAGAGATTGACATCGACAGTGAGGAGATGAATGCATATGGGCTTGATCGAGATGGATGGCTTCGAAAGAATGGAAGACTAGTTGTGCCCAACGTGAATGGTTTGAGAGATGAAGTGCTTAGAGAATGTCATCACTCAAAACTGACTATACATCCCGGTGGTAATAAGATGTATCGAGACATGAGACAGACTTACTACTGGGAAGGGATGAAAAGAGACGTTGGGAAGTTTATATCCAAATGCATGAATTGCCATCTAGTTAAAGCCAAGCAAAAGAAGCCTAGTGGGTTATTGCAACCATTAGAAATTCCCGAATGGAAATGGGAGCAAGTCTCGATGGATTTCATCGATGGTTTACCGAGGACTAGATCGGGATATGATAGCATTTGGGTAATTGTGGATCGATTGACTAAAAGTGCAAGGTTTATACCAGTCAAATCGACCAGAACGGCAGCCAAGTTAGCAGAATTGTATATGAAGTGGGTAGTGAGATTTCACAGAGTACCTAAAAGCATTGTGAGTGACCGAGACCCGTTGTTCACTAGTGGGTTTTGGAAGAGCTTACAAGAGGCTCTAGGGTTAGGATTACATCTCAGTACCGCGTATCATCCTCAGACCGACGGTCAGACGGAGAGGGTGAATCGTATATTGGAAGATCTCTTGAGAGCTTGTATATTGGATTTTGGTGGATCGTGGGATGACCATTTGCATCTAGTAGAGTTTGTATATAATAATAGCTACCAATCCAGTATCGGTATGGCCCCATATGAAGCTTTGTACGGAAGACCGTGCAACTCACCATCATGTTGGATAGAGACTGGCAAGAAATTTGTGCTTGGACCAGATGTGGTGAGAGAAACTTCGGATAAGATTAAGATCATTCAGCAACTAATGAAAGCTGCCTAAGATAGGCAGAAGAGTTATGCTGATAAGAGGAGAAGAGACTTGAAATTCTCCGTTGGTGACTTGGCGTTTGTCAAGATTTATCCGTTGAAAAGCGTGATACGATTTGGCAGGAGAGGCAAGTTTCCCTATTCTTGGACTAGTCGGGAATTTGGCATATAGAGTTGGCTTACCAGAGAAAATGGCGGGAGTTCACAATGTGTTTCATGTTTCCCAACTAAGGAAGTTCGTTCACGACTCAGATATGACTATTTCACCTGATCAGTTAGAGGACTTCGAAGTAGAACCCGAGGCGGTTGGGAACCGCAAGCCGATTTGTATTATGGGGCACGATACGAAGCAACTTCGAAGGAAGGCGGTGAAGCTAGTCAAGGTTCAGTGGGGCGAGGACGAGAATGATTGTACTTGGGAGACAGAGGAGAGCATTAGGAAGGCATATCCAGAACTCTTTGCCTGGTAAGATTTACTTTGCAATTTAGTTTTCCGCATGCTAGGGGTAGACTTGTTTTGCTTGTTTGCATGTTTGATTGTTGTTTTATGGTTGATAGGCATGCGGGAACCTTTGTATGTGTTTTGATTGAGGAATTTCGGGGGCGAAATTTCTTAAGGGGGGGAGAGTGTAACGACCCGTATTCTACACATCATAGGATCGTAGAATATTTATTTCTTTCCCATGTGAAGTCATATGGTCATGTAACTTTGGGAAACATCCATTAGAGTCATTTCCCATGCCTATGATTTTTGTTGATTTTTAAATGACCATTTTGCCCCTAGTTGGTACTATTTTGGCCATAACTTTTGATTGGAAAGAAATTGTGACCTGTAACCACTTCCATTGGATTCGTTTGATGGTTTACCTTTCCGTAGAGTGGTCATAATAGCCCAACGGACTTACCATTTGGGAGATACGGCTGAAATAAGATTTGGAGGGTGAAAAACTGCTTAACCGGGCCAAATCGGGTGATTAGTGAGTAGGCCTATAACCCATTTCGGGATTAGGGTTATGGGGAGGCTGAAATGAGATAGAGGATCATTCCATTTCAGTTTTCTAGCCTTCACTTATCACCAAGGAACCCTAAAAACGGTCTCCAACCTCTAAATCACCTCCAAATCATCTTTTGGTCAAGGATTTGGCTTAGCAACCTCTAATCAAGGAAGATCTACACCAAATCAACATTGGAGCTGCTGTTTAGCATCGGGATTCGCATCAAATTAGAGATTTATTTCAGATTTTAGTTTATTTGTGGCTAAGGTGAGTGATTTGCATAGTTTTGCACTAATTATGGCTAATTAGGGGTGATTAGTGTTAATTAGCGAATCTAAACATGATAAAATTCGGGGAAAATGCCCATAAATTCCTAAATGATGTTTTAGACCTCTGATATGAATTTGGGTTAATTTGGTTAAGTTTTGCTAATCCTATCATTAGTTTCACCTGAACATGCTTAAAGGGAAATGTGGGATTTTGGGTATGTTTGATCCACTTTAACCTATCATATTGATGTTTTGATATTTGTGGTCGATTATGCATGTTGCTATGACTATATGATATGCTTTGTGATTGATTTCAATAGTTAGAATGGTTGAAAACGTCGTCGAATGGCGTAAACACTTGCTGGAACAGTTTCAGAAAACAGTGCATGTTTCGAATCGGATCGGATATGGGGCTCGGATCGGATATGTTGAACTGGGCAAGGAATCCGATCGGATCTGAACCTGACACTTGAGAAAATTGGCAAAAAGGAAGGTCACGCTAACTGAACTAGGATCGGATTAAGGAGGAGGCGGATCGGAGCGGAAGCCTAAAGATTGATCGGATAGGAGCATGTGAAGGATGAGGAGGCGGATCGGAGCGGAAGCACGAACTGGAGGGGAATGACACCCGACCCGACCCGAAGTAAAGCACCCGAACCGACCCAACGAGAAGCACCCGACCCGAACCGTACCAGAAGAAGACCCGACCCGAACTGATGGAGGACACCCGACCCGAACCGATGGCTTGAAGAGGAACCAGACCCGACCCAGTATTGACCAATAACCCGAGATGCAAAGGTAGTCCAATATGGGAAGTTAGAGCTCAGGATCCAGTTGGGAACCAATGAGTTCACTTCATGGTTGGACTTTGCTGCGGGACGTGTGCTAAGGAGTTGTCGACGTTCATAACTTCGATTCACCACTAAGAATGGATGATGGCTACTTATCAGTGCAGTAGTGTCATTATGACTTGAGGGGCAAGGTGATGGTAGCAAGACTACGTTATCAGTGCAGTAGGGTCATTATGACCCGAGGGGCAAGGTGATGCGTAGTAAGACTATGAGCCAGCGCAGATGGGGTGAATAACTCCATAGGGCAAGTGGACATAGTAAGGATTGGTAAGGCTATGAGCCAACGCAGATGGGGTGAATAACTCCATGGGGCAAGTGGACATAGCAAAGGATTAGTGGCTACGTTATCAGTGCAGTGAAGCCATTTATGACTTCAGGGGGCAAAGTGATCGTAGCAAGGGAGGGTGATCGAAGTGGTGAACATCGTATGCTTTACGCACTGAGTGAGAGATGTGAGGATGGATGCTATGTTTGATTGTTTGCCATCACCATGACATGCACACCTCCCCCACCTCCGTATCTTTACACCGTTTGATATAGTACCTTAGAGTGTTGTACAGTATGTAGTGCTAACTCTTTGGTTGCAGGTCCAGGTTCAGGTATGTTTTAGTCTACCTGTTATTGTTCACTTTAGATGCTTATCGCTCATACCAGGCTTTATGTCTGACCCAGAGTTTTATGTCTCCTCTTATTACTCTGGGTGCTCACACGAGCAGACTAGAGACAGGTTAGCGGGTGGTGCGCGAGTAGCTGATTCGGAGGCGGGCAGGAGGCTTCCACGTATGATATATATATACACATTCTCCCTGTGTCGTTGGTGGTCGCTACTTGGGCATTAGTAGTGTACCTCCTTTATCTTACTTTTGCTTTGAGACAGTTTGAAAGTTGTAATAAGCTCTATTTTGGATTTCTACTGCTATGATGTTTAGTTCTGATTTTCAGCTTATGCACTGTCTCTCCTGTTTTATGTCAAGTATGTTATTATTATATTTTATTCTATGCGTTGTGAGACATTCTACAGGTTCTTTGTATGTTCATTTCCTTCTTCCTTTTTCCTTCTGACGACCCGTTCCGTGCTAATTGGACATGTGTATAGCGCACCTTTGGAGTAAATGTCGGTTGGTGCGGGGAGGGCCGTCACAAAGACAGTCCTAGAGGAAGTCCATCATTCTAAGATGAATATTCATCTAGGCGGTGTTAAGATGTATAGAGATATAAAGAGGGTTTTCTTTGGGGCTAGGATAAAGAAAGATGTGGCGGAGTTTGTTTCTCAATGTTTGATTTGCCAGCAAGTCAAGGCTGAGCAAAAGAAGCCCGATGGTTTACTTCGTCCTTTGGAAGTCCTACAGTGGAAGTGGGAGAGCGTCTATATAGATTTCATTGATGGTTTGCCTAGATCGAGGAAAGGCAACAACAACATTTGGGTTATATTAGACAAACTTACTAAGAACGCTCATTTCATTCCAGTTAAGAGTAATAGGATGACAACATGGTTGGCAGCAATTTACATTCGTGAGATAGTTCATCTTCATGGAGTACCTTCCAGTATCGTAAGTGATCGTGACCCCATTTTCACCAGTGAGTTTTGGAGTAGCTTGCAAGAAGCATTTGGTACACAGTTGTGCTTGAGCACCGCATATCATCCTTAGACAGGTGGACAGACGGAAAGGGTGAATAGAGTTCATGAGGATCATTTAAGACTGTGTATCCTAGTCTTTGGAGGGACTTGGGAAGAGCATCTTTCTTTAGTAGAGTTCGCCTACAACAACAGTTATCAAGCTAGCATTGGCATGGAACCTTTCGAAGCATTATACGGGCGACCCTGTAGATCACTGACCTGTTGGTAGGAGTTTACAAAAAAACTTCTACTTGGACCGGATATGGTTAGAGAAACTTCAGAAAAGGTTGACCTTATCCATATACGCATGAAGACAACTCAAGACAGGCAGAAGTCCTACGCAGATAAGAGAAGGACCAATATTGAGTTTGAGGTGGGAGATATGGTTTTCATTAAGGTATCACCATTGAGGAATGTGGTTCGCTTTGGATCTATAGGGAAATTGGCACCAAGATTTGTAGGGCCACTTCCCATAACAGAAAGGATTAACCAAATATCCTATAAAGTAAAGCTACCAGAGAGGCTGTCCGGCGTTCATGATGTTTTCCACGTTTCTCATTTACGAAAGTGCTTGCATGATACCGCAGAAGTAGTTGAGCCAAGTATACTGGAGGAAGTAGAGGTAGAATGGGAGGTGACAGTTAGACGAGTTCCTACCCATATTCTTGGATCAGAGGTTAAGAAGCTATGCAACATAGAGGTCAAGTTGATGAAATTTCAGTGGGGAGATAATCAAGAGGATGCAGCTTGGGAGACCAAAGACAAGATTCATGCTTCGTACCTTTTTCTTTTCAAGGGTATGTTCTTAACTTCTTTTTCCAAATCTTTTATACATGCTTGTTTCTATCGTTTAAGTATATCCTATTGATCGAATCTTCAACCCTTAGTTAGGAATCCCGTGAATGTAAACATGTGTTTGAGACATGTTATGGTTGATGGATGCAAGTGGATGTAAGTGGTTGCTAGTGGTTGCTCGTGGATGCATATACACACACATTAGACACTAGATCGACTCAATGGATGTGTGTACATTTTTCTTCTTTTAATGGAAGAAAGTGGGTGTATCATCAGGTGCATGTTGCATTTGGATGAATGATTGTGCACACATATAGAACTTACATGTTATAATAGGATTATTTGCAAACAGGTTGGATTCATGGCACTAACATACATTACATTAAGGAGGTCGACTGAATCAGTATACCGCCTGATCTTTCGCATTAGTGTAGGGACATATACACAAAAATTTGCATATTTTCCTATAAGCATAAAAAATCTTTAAGGACAATGGATACCTGTGATTGGTGGATGAGTAGATGGGTGATGGATGTTAGGATATACATTCTTATTAACTTGGAGTTCTCAGGGACAAAAGGACAAAATCCTTTAAGTAGGTGAGAATGTAACACCCCGAATTATAACAACACTAAAGATGATAAACAAAAGAATACTTAATTAAATATTCAAAACTAAGTGAAATGGACTGTGCCATTGCGTTCTTCTTGGAATTCTGGTCAAAATAGATGCCTGATTTACATAAAACAGACATCGTATGAAGAAGATATTAAGGTTTGAAGTTTGTATACGCACAAGAGAAATATATATGAATAAAACCATTCTAGAATTTCAAAACAATTCAAAATCATGCGGAGGAAGTAGGCGGGAAGTTTCCCGCTCTAGGTGTCGACCTAGGGGTCGACACCATCATAGGGATGTCGACCCCCATGTCGACACCCCTAGATCTGGGACAGGTTCCTATTTCTGAACGTGGACTGATTTCTGTGCAAGATTCATCGGATGATGCCTATAAATAAGACCCTATACCCATTGTTTTATTCATATAAATCAATGGCGATGGTGAGATGTTTCACCAACTCAGATTAAATTAGCCTATTCTTCAACAACGACGATTCATACGTATTCAAAGATCACTGATTCAACATCAACACGCTTTCCTTAGTTTTCTTAGATCCATTCTCTGTGAGTCTATGTTATTTTTAGATATGAATACTTAATAGTTATTTTTAACATGTCTATGAATTGGATCTAAGCCTGTGACAAATTGAATCATATCATATCTGTCATAACCTGTCTATCTAAGTTATTTTGACATGACTATGAACTGGATCTAAGCCTATGCCTATTCATCATGTCAGATTTGCCATTACTTGAAGATCAAATTCACTGTTTAGATCTCATCATGCCTGTTAGAATTAGTTCTATTATCATATGTTCATCAGATCTGTTCCTATATGCCTATCTTGTTATTATGCTCAATTCTGTCACTATATGCTTATTAGTTACTATGCCTAATTCTGCCATCATATGCCAATCTTGATATTATGTTTATTTCTGTTCTCTTCCCTTCTTCTTTTCCCCTTTTATTTTATAGTCAGGCTACCTTCGAGCCTATGCATACCATTGAAATACACGAACGTGTGAAATTGGAAACGAGGGGAAAACGTTAAAATTGGGGCATAACTTGTATTGGGAAATTTGGGCATAAATTGAATTAACTATATGAATATAGATTTGGGGCATAAATAATATTGTGATTTAGATCTTAATTTGGGGTATATGGTACATGATGAATATGACTTGGAAAAGGGGCATGAAACCCTATAATGAAATAGGGATAATTTTTAAGTAGTGAAGATGCCTAGATTTACAGTAAATAGAAACCGTAACTACGCTTAGAACAAAGTTAGATTACACTTGTGGTAGAAGTCTGCCCGGACCCGCCCGGCATATCCATCGACTACAAGCGGTGAATCTAACGTGAGGGGCCTAAGTGTATAAACACGTAACGTCCTAAGACACGAGGTTAAGTCTGACTTGTGGATGAAGTCTGCCTGGACCCGCCGGCATATCCGACATCCACAAGTTGTAGGCTTAATGTGGGAGGTCTAGCGCACTATAACCATCAAATGAATATATGGTAATGAATTTGAGTACTTAACCTGATTGAAACCATAGGGATTGCATGAACATGTTAACTTGAGTAAGGGTTAAGTAAACTTGCTCAAAACAGTGGGAGGGTTAAGTATATCTTAGGGTGGTGGGTAATATTTATATATAGGCCCACAAACTTAACCTGTGGGGTTATGCAATCTTTTTACACTGGTATTGCATAACCTGTGGAAATCCTAGTAGTGGGGATGCAAGCTTAGGGGAAAGCTTGCATCATCTTGTGTGTGGGACCCATTTCAGCCAGGAACCCTAATATATAAGTATCAAATGAGTACTCCGAATTAGGTTGGAGTCGGGGCACGCTTACTGGGCTAATTGTAAGAGATCCAAAATAGGGGACAGTGAGGGCTGCGCATTCTGACGGGTTCATGTGCGTGCATGGGTCCGGACAAGAGGAGGCTGAAACGCCGTGACATCGGTAGATATGATTGTGCACATCGTGAAAACGAAGGGTTACCACTTTATGAAGTGATACATCCTACTATGGGGCCAGCACATGGTGTCTACGGAGTAGGGAGCCGATCGATTGGGGTAGTGAATACATCTAGACTTTGGTATGTTTAGGAGCCCGTTATTATCCTTAGGGGTAACTCCGGTATGTTCAGTTGGATTGCCTGTTATTGTATGGGGTTAAACATCTCACTAGAAGTACGCCTAAGTCTACCATCTTATACTTGTTAGGGATCATCTTGTTCTAGTGATACTAGTATTGTTGTAGAGAAAGAGAAAGTATTAGAGAAGCGCTATACATATTTGTTCTATTCGGCTTATCCTGATTACCTTATCATACCTGCCTTATATGTTGTTATTCCTTATATCTAGTTTATATGCCTGTCATGATACTTTTACTTATTTATATGCTAAAAGTAACTGGACTCGTAAGACTTATGTCTAACTTATTTTGTTTCCTCTTCTTTCTCTTCCGTTTCTCCCCCCAGGTTCTCAAGGTGGGAATACTCAAGCTTGATCAGGATTCTTCTTTCCTTCTGATTGGAGCTGCTTAGATGTACTACTTGATTTCGTACCTTCTCTACTATGGCTATGTTTTTTAGGATTATGATATTTTCATGTTTATTGTACTTTGATGATTTTAGTACAAGACAGAAATTTTAAGTTGATGTACTGGGTTTTATGTATTTCAGACTCATGATGTAACTATGTTTTAAACCACGATGTTTTCTGCTTAATAAAATTTTAAATTCCGCTGCTATTTTATATCTATCTTGTAATGTTTCTGTTTCTATTTACCTATAACGCTTCATGAAACTTAATGCATTCTTTTAATGAGTGACATTAACGGACGTGGAGTGTCACATGTGTTATGGAACAAAAGAAAACTGGCAAGTTCAAAGGCAAATGAGGAAGAGGTGTTCTGTTATTGGGGTGAAAATATGTTTTCAGTAATAGGGGTCATGCAAATATTGCATATTTCATGCCTTTCTTAGGATAGTTGTGTTGGGGTTTTGTGTACAACGGAAGTTTGACAAAATACCAGAAAAACAGTATTTTTTTCACCCAATCACTTGTTGATGAATTTGATTGAAGATAACAACATAATAGATCGGAAATAATAGCAATACACAAAATATTCCACCCAACCATCCTCTTTATTGATTCACCAAAAACAAATTTCGTTTACACTCAATGGATCAAAACCAAAAATAAACAAAATACAATTGAATCAATAACCTTATTGAGATAGGTAAAGAATATCTAGATGACTACAAGTATTGTTAGAACAGAAGAGCAATGAAGAATGACGACAAACCCTTGAATCCACCTGGAGGCACCAACTACGTCTTTCAGCAGTAAATAGGAATAACTACTCTCAGCCCAAATTCCTACATCTTCCTCTTCAGGGTGTAAGGCCCTGAAAAAGTAGACAACCTCTCCAGATATCTCATACGGTTTCTTGTTGTTATCCTTATCTAACCAAGAAGGCAACATATATAGAAGAATAGAAGACCTAGGCAAATATTAACATTTCCCCTTCAAAATATCTCCAGAATATAATCATTCATTTCTTTTCTTGTATGATGACAAAATCGATCAATCAATCAATTACACCAATCAATCAATCAACCAATAAGTCAAATCAAATAGTCAATTAATTAATCAAATAATTAATTGATTACATATTCTTTATAAAATATTTGAATTAAAAAAAATTCAGCACTCCAACTTGATTCAAATATCACGTAACTCCAACAATCCACAAACAAGTCAACATAGCTCTTTCAAAAACACCTACTCTCAATTAAACCTACCTCGATTTCAAGGCAACGAAATACACCTAGTCAATTTGAAAGGACTAAGACTACACCTCAATTAGATACACAACCCACTGCCTGCAAAAGATGCATCTTCCACCTGAGATGCACGTGCAAAACTAACGGTCTAAAAGTGCTTGTAATACCACAAATACCTCCATCTCGCCTTTGTGGATTTTACAACTCCACATCTGTCTTTCGTTTGACATGATCTCTTCATCTCCGGGATCCCTCGAGCATCATCAACATCTAGACCCTTTGTCGAACCATGATCCTCTACCTTAGGACCATCAACAGTGACAATATTAACCTCTCCACCTTGCTGCGGACTAGGTTCTTCATCTGTCACCTGCCATCTTCTTTATCTTCTTCCATCTTACCTCATCCATATCAGAGGGTTTCTTCTCATCTCCCTCAATCAGACCATTGAGGTATGAAGCATCCACCATTACAGATCTTCAAAATCTCCCAATATCTACCATAAAAATAGTCATCTACGAAAGCAACATCATCTCCAATATCTACAATCTTCAATCCAAAATCACTCCAAGCTATGCGATGAACCTGGCTCTGATACCAACTGTTGAGGTTTTGTGCTTAGCGGAAGTTTGACAAAACGTCAGAAAACAAGTTTTTTTCACCTAGTTACTAAAAGATGAATTTGATTGAAAATAACAACATAATAGATCGGAAATAATAGCAATACACAAAATATTCTACCCAACCACCCTCTTTATTAATTCACCAAAAACAAATTTTGTTTACACTCAATGGATCAAAACAAAAAATAAACAAAATACAATTGAATCAATAACCTTATTGAGATAGGCAAAGAATATCTAGATGATACAAATATTATTGGAGCAGAAGAACAATGAAGAACGATGACAAATCCTTGAATCTACCTAGAGGCACTAACTACATCTTTCAGCAGTAAATATGAATAGCTACTCTCATCCCAGATTCCTACATTTTTCACTCCAGGGCGTAAGCCCCTAATGGTAGACAACCTCTCCAAGTATATCATATGGTTTCTTGTTGTTATTTTGATCTAACCAAGAAGGCTGCATATATAGAAGAATAGAAGACCTAGGCAAATATTCAAATTTCCCCCTTCAAAATATATCCATAATATAATCATTCATTTCTTTCCTTCTATGATAATATCAATCAATCAAATCAATTAGTCAATTAATTAATTAATTAATCAATCAATTAATCAAATAAATTAATTGGTTACATCCTCTTCATAAAATATTTGAATCAAAAAGTCAACAAATTGAACTTAAATGGATGGAAGAAGAAGATAGCATTGATAGCTAAGAACAAAATTGAGTATTTCCAGAAACTGCTAGATGATTGAAGACATAGCATCACATATGTACAGAAGAATATAAGCATCATGGAAACTAACCATGCTTTTGCTTCATAAAACAGACCCAAAATATCCCACTAATGGTATCATAAGAGGGTTCGCCATTGGAAGTGAATGCTTGAAAAATATCGGAATTCAACTTTGAATGCTTAAATCCATGTAACTTGCGTTCCTATGATGCATCATGAGAGACATCAGTAAATATGTGCCTGTTCAAGTTAATTCTGGTTTTTTAGACTGTGATACTGATCGTTAAGAAATTACAATTTGAAAATTATGTGCATTAGTAAGACAAAACATAATAAATACAGAAATGCATTGCTCATTTAATGTATTTTTCAAGTATTGTTATTGCACCGAGAAACGGTCAATTCCTTCAATCACGTCTGGCAATATCATTTGTTGCCAAGATCCAAACAATACCTCGGTTCCACTTTATTAATGGATAAAAAAATTCTGCATAGCCAAATTTACCCACTGAACCCTAAAGCTGATTGAAATAAATGGATTCTGAAATTTCATCATTTTTTATACATGTCAGCTTATGCTTAAGAATTTATTGACTAACCATGTCAATTTAGCTATCTTTTCCATTTTCCAGTAACAACCTTTCATTCATCATCTTTCTGAATGTTTCTTTGATATATCTAAACATGTATATACCAAATATTTATATGTGCTGACATTTAATTGTATGAGAAAAGTTTATTCCATTGTTGGTTTATCTATTTTTAGTATGATTTATTAATTTTGGAAAGTGTACTTTGAAAATATATCAATCATATTTATTTTGGCTTGGTAAACACGTGAGAATCAGCAACCCCAGTTTGATGGTTTTGGTATTGATTGCTGGACTGTTTCAATATTAAATATCATGTTTTATTTTGTTAATCCAATAATATACAATTTGTTTGGTAATATTGTAGTGGTTATTTCATACTCCTTAATATGTTATTTTAGCTATTGTCCATGTGTCCATAGTGAGTACATTTTCATGTTTTTTTCCTAAATTTAATAATTTCTAGTATAGATGTATTAGCACGTAATCATGCACCTACAATTATTTGTATCTATAATTCTAAAAGTATTAATATAAAATTGATTTTTTTTCCAGTCGTGCAACTACACGGGGACTAACCTAGTATTTAATATATTGTTTCACTCCTACACTTCAAATTTGTTTTGTGTCACTAGCTAACATCAACGTTCAAAACTGCATTAAATTTGCTTTATCTATTTCATGTACCTGTACCAACCTGCAGGTTCCCCAATGATTAAAAATTGAAAATTATAGGGTAACGATATGGTAGAGTGTATAAAGCGATACTGAGAAAGTTTAAATTTATTAATGCTTTATGCATGTAGAGTTGTTACAATTAATTCTATATTAACAAGCCGATTTTAACTCAATCTGTAACACTCCCGAAATTTCTGACCAGTCAAAATTGCCGAAAATCCTTCCCTCTAAAAAAACAAACAATGACAGCTACCTTCATATTTTATAAATATGAAACATCACTGAATGCTCTGGATAAAATGTTAAGAAATACCACTTATCTGATTAACTGTTTATGCTTAAGTACAAATTCGAACACAATTACCATAACCTACCATCGTGCAATTCTGAGAAGATGAACATCAATATTCATTTCTGCACACTCGATAAACATGTCAGTATAGCTTAAAGGATAAATATGAGAGATGCACCAACAATGTGTAATAACAAAAAATATTTTTATTAATAACGCAGCTGCATCACTACCACTTGTGACTGCCTACGTACCTTTATCTAATTGGGTAAGCAATTAGATACAGGATCAAGCCAACGTAGTTCTTCTTTATAAAGACTTTTTTAAAATTAATATTCACTTCCATAAATACTTTTTATATCAAGTAAAGACACTCTACAAAGACTCGTTTTGAAAGGTATATAAATATTTCTGGTAAAACTTCCTTTCAAAAGATCTTTTCTTTTAAATTGCAAAAACTCCCTTGCGATAAAATAGATTATAACTTCAAACTAATCATCGAAAAAGGAATACTTGAAAATAATATTCACATAAAACATTAGTCAAAGGAATGCATTTCGATAAAGCAATTATGGGTATCAAACCATAGGTAGACTATGCATGTCCCAGTCCCCTACTAATCCTTATGTTCTTGTTTTCAAAATGTTATGCACGTCATATTAAGTCATCAATGTCCTCAATCATCAGTCTTATCTGTTCTTTACTTACCAAAGCAAAGAGTGCAGTCAATATAGTAAGTTAAAGTCATATGCAACATCAAAGTAAAACAAAAGCTTATGAAATAAGTAATTATTTAGATGATAAGTATACTCACAACACTCTTTGCTACCTTCATGCAAATGTCTCGTAGAACATCATATAGTACTTTTAATCACTCCAAAGCAATCAAATGTCTTCCTCTAATCATCGAAATTCACAAAACTCACGCCAACTTTTCTTATTCTCAAATTTGGCACATTTTGACTCTCTTCCACTTAGACTTAATATCCTCGTTTTTGTCAGTTTGTTTATGATACTATAAAAAAAACTCAAGTCCAAATTTGAGAGGATTTGGAATAGTTTACCATGGTTTTATACTCAAAACATCTATAATAGCGTTTCTATCATGCTATGAAAAGTTCTGTTCGTTTTAAAATACTTCATAGTCAATTCAGAGAAAAGACAGTGCTTCCAGAAATGCTACGACAAGTTTCGGGTGGTTTATACTGATTTTAGACTAAAAACGGCTTACTACATCGTTTTTGGGACGCTATGAAAAGTTCTGGGTAGCTTATTATGCTTTATAACAAATTCAGAGGAAAGATAGCATTTTTCTACAAAAAGTTCCGAATTTCATATTTTCAGTTAGTTTTTCGGCAAAATGTTTGATGCTATTTCTCTATGATAAAAATAGTTTTTGACTCCAAATTTTCTATAGTAAGAAGCTCTCTTTATCAACTTAATTATCATCAAAATAAAACCTCAGAATCATTTATCAATTTAATATATAAAATAAAAAATCATGAGGCATTTTTAACATGTCCATTTCAGGCTAATTTTTGCCTCACTTTGCGTCCAGTTTTCGGGTATGCAAAAGCCGATTTAGAAAAAGTACAAAAAGGGAAAGTTGTAGCCCTTTGAATTAGCTTTCCAAATTGATAGAGAAGTTGAAATTTCATAAAGAATTGCAAAAGTTATGCCCAAAATACCAAACGTCATTTTCAGTGATTCGGGTTCTATCGTTTCTTCTTAATTTTCACAACTTTTCTTCAAAATATGAAATGAATACATGAACTTAAATAGTTTTTTTTCTCACCTTAGACCTGTATATTGATCTTGTATTTATCCTCTAGGCGTCTCCACACTTCTACTCTTTATCTTACTTTTGTTTTTCATTTTTGAATGCATGAAATAAAACGAATATTTCCACCCTTTATATAGCATTTTTCAAGGCTAGTTTGGTAATTTGGTTTTGGACACTTGTCCTCCTTATCTTCATGCAAGCTTTAGGATGAAGACACATGTCTACTTAGGTGTCTTTAGATGTTTCTACACATGGACACCTAATGGGTTTATGTGTCTTTACCTCCTTAAATCTCATGACATGTGCATCTTTCATTTTTGACATGTGTCCCTATCATTTTAAGTCATTTCTCATTTTCTAGAATATGTACACATATACCATTTGTATTTTCATTTATATGCTATGTACATACATGTATGAGTTCATCTATTGTTACTACATGCTCAAGATATTCTAACAACTTTTAACAAGTACAACGTCGTTTATCGACAAAACTGTTTTCCGTCACATTATCGATATTTCTTCGAACTACTTATCTTTGTAAACAAAAACTCAACAACATGTTTTCTCCTCATTAATTATTATTTATAAAGGGATTTAATTAAGGTTATAAAACCATTAAATCCAAGATTTAAGTATTTAAATAACCTTGATATTTAAATATTTACTGCCCGAAGTTTCAGGTTGTTACACAATCAAAGTAAACCTTTCCTACAAATTTTTTGTACTTTTGGTTAATTATTCAAACTTTTCAGGTATTGAAATTCTATAATAATTAACGTTTTTTTTATTGTCGTTCAATTATGTTTATACTTTTGCATGCCTTGGTCCCTCATCCAAATCGTATATCTACAAATAAGGTATTTCTACACACCTTGATTTCACCATTTTTTCACCTTATTATTATGCAATTTATATCACACTGTTGATTATACTCAGCATAAATGAAATGTACAGTTAAAAATGAATGTTGCTACACAGACCGAAGCATATTCGGTCAAATAATGCGGCTGGGGAAAATTTTGAATTCAAGAGGGTATACTTGTAATTTGATAACATTTTTTGTGGGGTCCCTCCAAAATTTGTGTTTCTTTTCGCATAAGTCGATGTAAAACGTTTCGGTTAGAGTAGCTTTGTTGGTTAAAAATACTTAGTACACAATATATACATGTTGTACAATTTTACTTCTCACTTTCAGGGTATATGAAATTTACTAACAAAAAATTAAATGTGATTGTTTCATTTACACAGTCCATACGATATAAATGCCTTTTCCATTCATTGTTCTTCTTTCCAATTTTGCTTATTGATGTCATGACTCTTCCCCTTCGAAATAGATCTACTCACATTTTACTACTTTATTTATTGTTTCTCTACATTAGGAATATGTTAAACATCTTTTAAAATTGTCATCATGTCTAATCATATGCATGCACTACTTTTCAGGCTGATAAGTTGGTACAAGATAGGACAACGTCGAGTACACTAGTCTTTCTGCTTACCAAACTTCCGTTCCAGCACGTTGCCTATATGCTTTATTGAATTTGTTTGAAATTATGGTGCATTTCAGCGTATTATTTGCTATTTTCACTTCTATTGCCTATTGGTGAGGGATACATCTACATTTTCTCAAAAATTACACCATTTACAAGTAAATGACCTTTTAATTTCATACTACTCCTGCATTGTCACCTTTTTTTAACCAAAGTATTACCATGGACTTATTCCTTTTTTTAATATAGTGTTATTTCATAAATTGTAACGACCCGCATTCTACATATCGAAGGATCGTAGAATATTTATTTCTTTTTCATACGAAGTCATATGGTCGTGTAACTTTGGGGAACAACTATTGGGGTCATTTCAAATGTTCACGATTTTTGCCGATTTTAAATGACCATTTTGCCCCTAGAGAATCTTATTTCACCTATATCTTTTGATTGGTAAGGAGTTTTGACCCGAAACCACTTCCATTGGATTCGGATGATGGTCCAGCTTTCCGTAAAGTGGTCACATTAGCCAAACAGACTTACCGTTTGGGAGATATGGCTGAAATAAGGTTTAGAAGGTGAAAAACAGCTTAACCGGGCCTAATTAAGGTGATTAGCAGCTAGGCCCATAACCAATTTCGAGATTAGGGTTATAGAGGGTTGATAGAGTTGGGAAAAACATTCCATTTCAATTTTTACAGCCGCCACTTTCATCCTTTGAACCCTAGCCATGACCTCCACATTCTAAAATCATCCCAAATCACCTTCTAATCACTAATTAAGAAGATCTACATCAAATCAAGGCAAATCAACACCAAATCAGAGTTGGAGCTACTGTTGGAGCTGCTGTTTTGCAAAGAAAAATGCCCTAAAACAGTAGAATTTCATATCTAAAGTTTTATTTGTGGCTAAGGTGATTAATTTGCATTGTTTTTCACTAATTGCGGCTAATTAGGGGTGATTAGTGATAATTAGCGAAGTTATGGCTCAGAAAAATCTGGAAAATTTGTGAAATTCTGAAATGTTATATTATGGCTCTGATAAAAATTTGAGTAAATTTCGATTAAGTTTACTAATCCTATTGTTAAAACTTGCTCATGGGGATTAAGGGGAAAATCATGCTTTTAGGGGATGTTTGATCTTAAATGACCCATATGCTTGATGTTTTGACTTTGTTGATTGATCTCATATGTTATTATTACTGTTTGGAATGTTTTACGATTGGTTAGTGAAGTTAGAATGGTTGAAAATGTCATCGTATGGCGAAAATGGACGATATATGCTCGTTGGAAAATGTGCAGGGTTTTGGATCGGATCGGATTATAGGGCTCGGATCGGATCGGTGGATTGGGCAAGGGGAATACGAACCAGACCGGAACTTGGCACAAGAGAATATAAGGGCAATAAGTAAGGCCCGGATCAGATCGAATTGGGATAGGGAGTGGGGATCGGATCGGAGGACCAAACCAAGAGCTGGAGAGCAAGAGGCGACGAACCAAACCGGACCAAGGCTATGAACACCGAATCGAACCGATGTGACGTGGCGGACCGAACCGAACCAAATGGAGGAACTTGGATTCCATACGCCAAACCAAACCAGATGATCGAACCGGAGGACCTTTGAGCCGAACCGAACCGGAGGGCTTGAACACTATAAGACCGAACCGAACTAGCTACTTCTACTACGCGACGACTTTTCTGAAGACAAATACCAATTCAACCAAAACCCGGGATGCAAAGGAAGTGCAAGTGAGAAGTTAGAACTTAGGATCCAGATGGGAACTAACGAGTTAACTTCATGAATTGAACTTTGCTGCTGGACGTGTGCAAAGGGGTTATCGACGTCTATAGCTTTGACTAACCCCTAAGAGACAGATTAGTGGCTATGGATCAGTGCAGTGGGTTGTTATGACTCCATGGGGCAAAGTGATCTTAGCAGGGCTATGAGCCAGTGCAATGGAGTTGTTATGACTCCATGGGGCAGAGTGGACATAGCAAAGTATTAGTGGTTACGGATCGGTGCAGTGGAGCCGTCATGACTCCATGGGGCAGAGTGATCGTAACAAAGAATTGGGTAATCAAAGTGGTAGATATCATATGCTTTATGCACTGAGTGAGAGATGTGAGGATGATTGCGATGTTTGATGTTTTCTATCACCATGACATACACACCCCCTCCCCATTATTTTCACACCATGTGTAAGTGTCACCTTAGAGTATTGTACATCCTGTTGTGCTAACTCTTTGGTTGCAGGTCCAGGTTCAGGTAAGGTTATGTATACCTGTTATTGTTCTGTTTTTGCTGCTTATCGCTCATACCATACTTTTATCTGATCAAGAGTTTTATGTCTCTTCTTATTACTCTGGGTGCTCTTAAACAAGCAGACTAGAGACAGGTTAGCTGGTTATGCACGAGTAGCTATCCGGAGACGAGCAGGAGGCTTACACGTATTATTCCCATATATTCTTCCAGTGTTGTTGTTGGTCACTACTTTGGGCATTAGTAGTGCATCTTCCTATTTGACTTTAGAGACAATTTTAAAAGTCGTAATAATGATATTTTGGATCATGAACTGTATTTGAATTTTCCGCTGCTATGATTGTTTAGTTTTCAGCTTATGCACTGTCTCGCCTGTTTTATACCAAGTTTTGTTATTATTATATTTTGTTCCATGCGCTGTGAGATATACTACAGGTTCTTTGTTAGTTCACCGTTCAAATTCCTTCCCTTTTTCCTTTCTTTGACGACTGTCCCATGCTGGTTGGACATCGGTACAACGCATTTCTTTGGAAATGTCGGCTGGTGCGAGGTGGGATGTCGCACTTGGTATCAGAGCTCTAGGTTGCATAGTTAACCTAGGGAAAAGACACCAGGGAGAGATAGTACATATATAAGAGCACATATTTGTTATATTTTGGGTTTTCAAAAGTTATATATATACACACACTAATAGTATATCTAAGGATGGAGTCGCACTGCACTGTCACCACTGAAGAGATGGTTAATCGTTTTCTCCTAACAGATTGAACGAGCCGATATACGAGGAACACTAGTTCAAGAGCTAATAATAGGAATGCTCCTGATATGAGGACGATGTTCACCGACTTTATGAGAGAGATGCTTAGGGATGTTCAGAGGGCAGTTCATAATGCTGCAAATGGTGGTGGTGCAGCGGTGTGGGCGCATAGGGCCGATTTCGCCAAGCTTTGTAAGGACTACATTAGTCTTGGTGGGAAGCCGTTCCACGGAATGGAATCGGCTACAGAAGTTCAGGATTGGCTTGACAGTTATGAGCGCATCTTCGAGGGCTTAGGGATCGATGATGCAATGAAGAGAAAGCTAGCATCCCGTCAGCTGCAAGGACGAGCTATGAATTGGTGGAATGCTATTAAGGCAGCTACTCCTAAGGATCAAGTTACTTGGGATCAGTTTAAGTCTCGATTCAGTGATAAGTTTATCCCAACTGCTCAGAAATCAGAATTGTTTAGGAAGTTTTTGGAGCTTAAACAGAATGGCAGGGCAGTCTCAGAATATATTGCTGAGTTCAATACTTTATCGAAGTATGGATTGTCTCTTATCGACACTACTGAGAAGAAGAACGAGAGGTTCATAACTGGCTTAGATGGGTACTTGGTGGAAAGGCTTATAAACCATATTGATGAGACTTTTGAATCGATTGTTGGGAAAGCACTGAGATCTGAGAGCCTTTATCCTAAGCCCAAGTCTGAGGTCGCTGTTACATCTACAGAGGGGGCAAAGCCGCAGGCAAGCGGTGGAGGTAAGAATAATTCTCAGAATAAAAGTAAGCAGAGTCAGACCAAGGATGGTCAGAAAAAGAAAGATAAGAAATACGTTGAGTGCTTTAGCTGTGGCAAGAAGGGCTATTATGCCAAAGAATGTCGAGCAAAGTCAGTGGATAGGAAGTGCTTCAACTGCGGCCGAGTGGGACGTCATAAGGATAAATGTCCGCAACCCCCTAAAGAGAAGCAGATTGTGAGAGCATATGCTATTAATATTGTTTCTTCTTCGTCGAATGTCCCAACTGCGGTGGAGAAAAGGAAAGAATGTCGTCATTCAAGGTATGCTTTCTATTTATGATGTTCCTGTTCGAGTATTGTTTGATACTAGGGCTTCCCGTTCCTTCATATCTAGTGACCTGGTAGATAGGTTGGGATTGGAACCCAAGATACTCGATAGACCTTTAGTGGTGATGAACCCGATTTGCGATTCGACTAGCCTTAGTATGATTTGTCAAAATTTGGTTTTATTGAGTCATGGATGTATATTTGCTTATGATTGCTTTGTTTTGGGATTTACTGGGTTTGGCATTATTTTAGGGGTCGATTGGCTCCAAAGGTACGGGGTGGTGGTAGACTATGAGGGATTTTCGGTGACCAGTAGGGCGGATGATGGGCGGAGGGTAGTGTTTGGTAGCCTAACTAGTGATGAGGTGATGGCTAGCTCTCTAAATTCCCTCGACATCCTGTAGGACGAGTTATTAGGGGTTTCCATTGCTGGCCAATATCCGGATATCTTCGAGGAAGTGATTGGACTTCCACACCGAGAGATTGAGTTCCGCATTGATTTAGTGAAAGATGCTAGACCTATAGTGATGCCACTTCGTCGTATGGCACCAAGGGAGCAGTGAGGGCTTCGGGTGCAAGTAAGTGATCTTTTGAAGAAGGGATTTATCAAAAGAAGTGTTTCCAAGTGGGGAGCACCACTTGTATTTTCCACTAAGGAAGATGGTTCCCTTCGTTTATGTGTGGACTATCGCGAGTTGAATAAAGTGACTAAGAAGAATAAGTATCCTCTTCCATGAATAGATGATTTGTTTGATCAACAGGAAGGAGCAAGAGTGTTCTCCAAGTTGGACCTCGCGACAGGATTTCATCAGCTTCGAGTAGCAGTTGAGAGTATTCCTAAAACGACCTTTCGGACGCCGTCAGGATTCTTTGAGTGGTTGGTTATGCCACTCGGATTGACCAATGCATCAACATATTTTTTGGATCTTATAAATAGGTTATTCAGGGATCAATTGAATAAGTTTGTTCTTGTGTTCATGGACGATATACTTGTTTATTCGAGGATAGAAGAAGAATACAAGGAACATTTGATAGTAGTGATGGAGGTGTTGAGAAAACACCAATTGAAAGCGAAGTTTTCTAAGTGTCACTTCTGGAGGAGGGAAGTGAGATTCTTGGGCCATGTTGTTTCAGAGAATGGTATTGTCGTGGACCCTACGAAGGTGGCTATGGTACAAGATTGGTCTACACCCAAGAATGCAACAGACGTAAGAAGTTTCTTGGTGTTAGCTGGATATTATCGTAAGTTTATCCAAGACTTCTCCAAGATAGCGACACTGTTAACTCAGTTGACCAAGAAGAACCAAGCTTTCGTTTGGGACGAAAGGTGTGAAAATGCAATCAAGAGTCTAAAGGAAAAGTTGATGCATGCTCCAGTGTTAGTCATTCCTAAAGGGAATGAGGAGATGACAGTATACACGGATGCCTATGGTACCGGACTAGGTGCTGTGCTGATGCAAGGAGGTAGGGTAGTAGCTTATGCTAGTCGGCAACTGAAACCGCATGAGAAAAGATATCCTACCCATGATTTGGAATTGGCAGCGATCGTGTTCACGTTGATGATGTGGAGACATTATCTCTTGGGAGAAAGATTCGAGTTGTTTACCGATCATAAATCGTTAAAGTATATCTTCTCTCAGAAGGATCTAAATCTCCGATAGCAAAGATGGTTGGAACTCTTGGCTTCCTATGATTTCGATATCGTATACACACCAGGAAAGGTCAATGCGGTAGCTAATGCATTGAGTAGGAGACATGCCAGTTTAGGGGCTATGTTTCTAGAATGGAGGCAACTGGAGTATATCGTTGGGTATGGTTTCAGACCAAAGTGCAAATTGGATCCTGAGATGTTAGCTAGTTTGGCGATCAGATCCACTTTGATTGAGCGGATTGGTTCCAGTCAGAGGGACGATCCTATTCTATTGGAAATCATCTCCAAGTTAGAGATGGGTATCGACGAGGAGATGAACAAGTATGGGCTTGATCAAGATGGATGGCTCAGAAAGAATGGGAGACTAGCTGTGCCCAAAGTTAATGGATTGAGAGATGAAGTGCTTAGAGAATGTCATCACTCAAAACTGACTATGCATCCTGGTGGTAACAAAATGTTTCAAGACATGAAGCAGACCTACTATTGGGAAGGGATGAAAAGAGACATTGGGAAGTTTATATCCAAAAGCATGAATTGCCAGCTAGTTAAAGCCGAGCAAAAGAAGCCTAGTGGTTTGTTACAACCATTGGAAATCCCATAATGAAAATGGGAACAAGTCTCAATGGATTTCATTGATGGGTTACCAAGGACTAGATCGGGCCATGATAGTATTTGGGTGATTGTGGACCGATTGATCAAGAGTGCAAGGTTTATACTCGTCAAGTCGAATAGAACGGCAGCTAAGTTAGCAGAACTGTATATAAAGTGGGTAGTGAGATTTCATGGAGTATCCAAAGGCATTGTAAGTGATCGAGATTCGTTGTTCACTAGTGGAATTTGGAAGAGCTTATAAGAGGCTTTAGGATTAAAATTACATCTCATACTGCGTATCATCCTCAGACTGACGGTCAGACAGAGAGGGTGAATAGTATATTGGAGGATCTCTTGAGAGCTTGTATATTGGATCTTGGAGGGTCTTGGGATGACCATTTGCTTCTAGTGGAGTTCGCATATAATAATAGTTACCAATCCAGTATTCGTATGGCTCCATTTGAAGCTTTGTACGGAAGACCGTGCAACTCACCATCATGTTGGTTAGAAACCAGTGAGAAGTTCGTGCTTAGGCCAGATGTAATAAGAGAAACTTCAAACAAGATTAAGGTTATCCAACAGCGAATGAAGGCTGCCCAAGATAAGCAGAAAAGTTACGCTGATAAGAGACAAAGAGAATTGAAATTCTCCGTTGGCGACTTGGTGTTTTTCAAGATTTCTCCTTTAAAGTGCGTGATTCGATTTGGCAGGAGAGGCAAGTTAGCACCAAGATTTGTTGGTCCATTCCCAATTCCCGAACAAGTTGGGAATTTAGCATATAAAGTTGAATTACCTGACAAGATGGCAGGAGTTCACAGCGTATTTCATGTTTCTCAGTTAAGGAAGTTCATGCATGATCCCGATATGACTATTTCACCAGATCAGTTGAATGACATTGGAGTAGAACCCGAGGCGGTTGAGAACCGCAATCCGATCCATATAGTCGAGAGCGATACGAAGCAACTTCGAAGGAGGCGGTGAAACTGGTCAAAGTTCAGTGGGGCGAGAATGAGAGTGACTGTACTTGGGAAACAGAGGAGAGCATAAGGGAATCGCATCCAGAACTCTTTGCCTGGTAAGATTTTAATAGTGATAGTTTCTTCCCTTGTTAGTAAACCGCATGCTAGGGTAGGCTTGTTGTGCTTGTTGTTATGTTTGATTGTTTGTGAATGACTGATAGGCATGCAGAACACCTTTGTATGGTTTTGGTTAAGGAATTTCGGGGGAGAAATTTCTTAAGGAGCGAGAATGTAATGACCCGCATTCTACGTATCGAAGGATCGTCGAATACTTATTTCTGTTTCATACGAAGTCGTATGGTCATGTAACTTTGTGGAACGACTATTGGGGTCATTTCCAATGTTCACGATTTTTGCCCATTTTTAAATGACCATTTTTCCCCTAGCGAATCTTGTTTTGCCTATAACTTTTGATTGGTAAGGAGTTTGACCCGAAACCACTTCAGTTGGATTCAGATGATGGTTTAGCTTTCCGTAGAGTGGTCACATTATCCAAACGGACTTACTGTTTGGGAGATATGGCTGAAATAAGGTTTAGAAGGTGAAAAACAGCTTAATTAGCAGCTAGACCCATAGCCCATTTCAAGATTAGGGTTATAGGAGGGCTGATAGGGTTAGGAAAAACATTTCATTTCAGTTTTTACAGCCGCCACTTTCATCCTTTGAACCCTAGCCATGGCCTCCACCTTCTAAAATCATCCCAAATCACCTTCTAATCACTAATTAAGAAGATCTACATCAAATCAAGGCAAAACAACACTAAATCAGAGTTGGAGCTGCTGTGTTGCATAGGAAAACGCCCCAAAATAGTAGAGTTTCACATCTATAGTTTTATTTGTGGCTAAGGTGAGTGATTTGCATTGTTTTTCACTAATTACGGCTAATTAAGGGTGATTAGTGATAATTAGCGAAATGATGGCTCAGAAAAATCTGGAAAAATTTGTAAAATTCTGAAATATTATTTTATGGCTCTGATAAAAATTTGAGTTAATTTCAATTAAGTTTGCAAATCCTATTGTTAAAACATGCTTAAGGGGGTTAAGGGGAAAATTATGCTTTTGGGGGATGTTTGATCTTAAATGACCTATATGCTTGATGTTTTGACCTTGATGATTGATCTCATATTACTATTACTATTTGGAATGTTATATGATTGGTTAGTGAAGTTAGAATGGTTGAAAATGCCATCGTATGGCGAAAATGGACGATATATGCTCGCTGGAAAATGTGCAGGGTTTCAGATCAGATCGGATTATAGGGCTCGGATCGGATCAGTGGACCGGGCAAGGGGAATACGAACCGGATCGGAACTTGGCACAAGAGAATGTAAGGGCAATAAGGAAGGCCCAGATCAGATCAAATTGGGATGGGGCGTTGGGATCGGATTGGAGGACCAAACCAGGAGCTGGAGAACAAGAGGCGACGAACCGAACCGGACCAAGGCAATGAACACCGAACCGAACTGGTGTGATGTGGAGGACCGAACCGAACCAAAGGGAGGAACTTGGATTCCATACACCGAACCGAACCAGGTGATCGAACCGGAGGACTTTTGAGCTGATCCGAACCGGGGGGTTTTAACACTATAAGACCGAACCGAACTAGCTAGTTCTACCACGCGACGACTTTTCTGAAGACCTATACCAATTCGACCAAAACCATAGACGTAAAGGAAGTCCAAGTGAGAAGTTAGAACTCAGGATGCAGATGGTAACCAATGAGTTAACTTTATGAATTTGACTTTGCTGCGGGACATGTGCAAAGGGGTTATCGATGTCCATAGCTTTGACTCACCACTGAGAGACGGATTAGTGGCTATGGATCAGTGCAGTGGGCTGTTATGACTCCATGGGGGCAAAGTGATCGTAGCAGGGCTATGAGCCAGTGCAGTTGTTATGACTCCATGGGGTAGAGTGGACATAGCAAAGTATTAGTGGTTACAGATCAGTGCAGTGGAGCCATCATGACTCCATGGGGGTAGAGTGATCGTAACAAAGAATTGGGTGGTCAAAGTGGTAGATACCGTATGCTTTACGCACTGAGTGAGAGATGTGAGGATGATTGCTATGTTTGATGTTTTTCCCCCTCCCCATTATTTTCACACCATGTGTAAGTGTCACCTTAGAGTGTTGTACATCCTGTTGTGCTAACTCTTTAGTTGTAGGTCCAGGTTTAGGTATGGTTATGTATACCTGTTATTGTTCTGTTTTTGCTGCTTATCGCTCATACCAGACTTTTGTCTGACCTAGATTTTTATGTCTCTTCTATTACTCTGGGTGCGCTTAAACGAGCAGACTAGAGACAGGTTAGCTGGTTATACACGAGTAACTGTCCGGAGACGAGCAGGAGGCTTACACATATTATTCCCATATATTCTCCCTTTGTTGTTGCTAATCACTACTTTGGGCATTAGTAGTGTACCTTCCTATTTGGCTTTAGAGACAGTTTTAAAAGTTGTAATAATGATGTTTTGGATCATAAACTGTATTTGAATTTTCCGCTGCTATGATTGTTTAGTTTTCAGCTTATGCACTGTCTCGCCTATTTTATATCAAGTTATGTTATTATTATATTTTGTTCCATGTGCTGTAAGATATGCTACAGGTTCTTTGTTGGTTCACCTTTCAAATTCCTTCCCTTTTTCCTTTCTTTGACAACCGTCCCGTGCTGGTTGGACATCGGTACAACGCATTTCTTTGGAAATGTCGGCTGGTGCGAGGCGGGCCGTCACATACATGGTTAGCATTTGATTAAAAATTATTATGCGCGAAATTGAGAGATTGATGTTTTTTTCAATCCGCTTTATCGAATTCTGATTTCCAAATCTTTTCATTATAACATGTAGATCTATTATTTTCTCTACTTTTTGTTGTTCAGTTTTGTAACACCCCGTATTTTCCATGATTGTATAAGTAACAAATCAGAGAATAATTAAATTATAAAATAATAATCAAGAGAAACGGGTTGCGCCATTGCGTTCGTCTCGAAATTCTGCTTGGAAACGAGTCCGAGTTTTCGAGAAACGGAGTCCGTATGAGGGAGATATGGCCCTTCGAAGTTTCAGAGAATTTCAGAATCGAAAACAGCTCGAAAATTCGAATTCAAATTCGAATTCAAAATCCTAGAACAAGCTGGGCGGGAAAATTCCCGCCCATGGACCAGGTCGACCTGGGGGTCGACCACAGTGTCGACCTCCCAGCAGCCAGGTCGACCATAGTGTCGACCTGGGGGTCAACCTGGCCAGACCAGGTCGACCATAGTGTCGACCTGGGGGTCGACCTGCTCCCGAAACCCAATTTTTGAACCTGGTTCATTCTGATGTATCCGGTCTTGTTTCTGTCTAGATTTGTCCACCTAATCCTATATAAACAGCCCTCCCCCAGCCTCATTTTCTCTACACAATTTCATTTTGTCTATATTCTGCCTTTGTTCTAATTAAAAATAAAAATGGCGTCGCTACCCTACTGGAATAAAAACTTGGACTGATGCATCTTCTTCCAACCTGAATAGAATTAAAAGCTAAATCAAATCTCAAATCCAAGTCTAGAGCTACGACAACAATTAAAGAGGAGTAATAAACATTTCTGCATCAACAACAGTTTATTATCCTTTCTTAAAACCGCGAAAGGCAAGTACAGTTATTTTCCGCTATAAACTGTAATTATAATTGTGACATGATTATAAATCTGAATCTGAGGTTATGTATATTCTTATCTGTCAGGTCTGTTTTTCTGTGACTATTATGTACCTTTTTCTTCTTTCTGTTCTATAGCTAGGCTACTACGAGCCTGCGCCGAATCTCATAAGAGATTAACGCACGAACGATAAATTTTGGGGCAAATAATAATGCATAATTGGACATGAAACTGTTGCCTAGGGGACTATTGCCCATGACTATGATTCATTGACTATGAGACTATTGCCCATGACTATGATTCAAGACTATGAGACTATTGCCTATGACTATGATTCATGCCTATGAGACTATTGCCTATGACTATGATTCACGCCTATGAGACTATTGCCTATGACATTGAATAAGAAACTATTGTGATTAGTCGCCCATGACTATTGTGGTTAGTTGCCTATAACTATGGTATTTAGTTTCTTATGCCTGTTCCCTTAATGATGTTAGATCTCATATTTAGTATGTAACTTTGCTAGTTTATTCCCATTCACTGTTATATACATCGAGCCTATAGGGCCATTTCATGAGTATTTATAGAACTTGTGGAAACATGTTATACGGGGATTGGGCGTAGCTTATTTAAGTAAATCTGGCATAGCAAATATGTTGGCATAATCTGAGTTGGCTATAATAGAGAATGATTTACATGTGTATTAATCTTGGACATAAATGGTGAACTGGAATATTAAATCTAGTTTTGACATGAACTGTAAATGGGAATATTAAGGCTAAAATTTGGGGCATATATTGTATTATGAATTATGACCTTGATTTAGGCATGTAAGTTTAGGCTAAATTTATGATGGGGCAAGATATGTAAATAGAGTTTTAGATATATATAATCTGCCAAATCTGTTATCTGCTAAATCTGTTATATTGCCTAATCTGCTAGTTCTGTTATATTGCCTAAACTGCTAATTAGATTGAATTGCCTAATCTGCTAATTATGTTAAATTGCCTTATCTGCTAAATAACCTAATCTGCAAGATCTGTTATCTGTTTAATCTATTGAATGACGTAATCTGTTGGAACTGAAATGCTGAAATTTGAAGTATGTGAATCTGTAGGCTCGACTTAAAATTGAGCAAAACTTGTTAATAGAACCTCGAATAATCTGCTATAACTTGTACAGAAGTTAAATCTGTTAAATAAACAAAACTAGTCTGATATCTGAAAAATCTATATTGAAATGAATTCACTATGACACGAGGTTAGACTCTGTTTGCGGTAGAAGCCTGCCCGGAACCAACCGGCTTAACCTGCAACCGCAAACTATCAGTCTAATGTGAGAGGTCGTAGGAATAACTAAAATATGCTTAGACACGAGGTTAGGTCTGGCTTGTGGCAGAAGTCTGCCCGGAACCGCCCGGCATATCCAGCGGCCACAAGCTACCGACCTAATGTGAGAGGTCTGTGCATTAATATTTAATTAATGCATATTTGGGATAAATATGATGTCTAAAACATGTTGGGTGGATAGGGTTGAACCAATTGGACTAATGAATTTAACAAACCCGTTTCATGAATCTGTAGGCCCAATTACAAAGTTAGACAAATCTGTAAATCTGTTAAATCCGTATATCTGATCCGTTAGTCTGAAAACTTGTCTGATCTGTGAATTAGTTGATCTGAACTCTGTATGTCTGAACTTGTAAACAAGTTAATCTGAAATATGTTAGTCTGGGGACACAAGGTTAAGAGGGAAATTACTTGTGTCATTTGTTGTTTGGGACCCATATTAGTTAGTAACCCTTTTTGGTATCAAAACTTTGACCCAACAGTAGGTAGGGTCCAGGCACGCTTACTGAACTAATTATAAGTGGTTCATTCTGATAATGGCGAGGGGTGTTGATGGTGCGTTCCAATCAGGTCATGTCGTGCATGGATCCCGGTCTACCTCTGAGGATATAAGACACCGTGACATCTGTAAATAGGTCTGTGCCAATTGGTTGTCACTTTAGGGAGTGATACACCCTACCATGGAGCCGACACAGGGTATTTATGCATTAGGGAGCCGATCGCTTGGGGTAGGGTTTTAGGGTACACTTAGTTCTGTCTGTTTCTGTTGGTACCGTCAGTTTCTGTTGGGTGGCAACACCTGTCTGTTTCTGCATGGTACCGTCTGTTCGGGTGGTAAAGGCCCATTTACTAGTGTACACCTAATTCCACATTCTGTTTCCGTAGGGATTAATCTGTTTCTGTTTCTGTTCGGGTGGTAAAGGCCCATTATTAGCATTCTGTTTCTGTCTGTTTCTGTTCGGGTGGTAAAGGCCCATTATTAGCATTCTGCTTCTGTCTGTTTCTGTTCGGGTGGTAAAGGCCCATTATTAGCGTTCTGTTTCTATGGAAATTATTCTGTTCCCGTTTCTGTTTCAGTTTAGACATTAGGGAGACACCTAATCCTGTTATACTAGTATTAGTGCAGAGAGATGAAAAGTAATATTATTCCGTTTCTTCTGTTTAACCTAAGTACATCTGCTGCTCCTGTTACTGTTATCTCTCATCCAGTTTTATTTGCATGCTATGATTATTATTATCTGTTCATATGCTGAAAGTCAATGGACTTGCCAGACTTTATGTTTGACCTTGCTTGTTTTCGCCCCTTTTCTTCCGTTTCCCCCCAGGTTTTCCAAGGAGGGAATACTTTAGCTTGATCCGGATTTCTTCTACTTGAAGTACTTAGAGTGCTTAAAGTATGGCTTGACTCCTTATGGCAGCTTCTGTGGGGATTATGATTTTAAAGTTTTGTACTCTGATGATTTTCTGAACAAGACTGATATTTATGTACTTGAGTTTTTCTGGAAAGATGTAACCAAACTGATTTCTGTTTTCCGCTGAAATAAAGTTATTATTTCTCAAGTATTGTTTATCTGTCTTGTAAATTTCTGTTCTGTCTACTAAAACGCTCCACCAAAGTTAAGGCATTCCCTTTGTGAGTGTCCTTAACGGAGGTGCGGTGTTACAAGTTTGTAGTGCAAGCACTTATGTATCTACTATGTCAGACCATGTACATAACTTAACCATGTACATAATTTAATTATGGTTACATAATTGTTGCTTGAACTTCCGAGATAAATCTTCGAATGTGTCGACATAACTTGGAGCGAGCTTTGTAAACCATAATGACGCTACTCCTTTCAAGTATACCGGGAAATATCGGCATTTCATTTCATCAGTTGCCCAAGCGCCAATCATATGACAGTCGTACTTGAATAGGAACAAGTTGGGATCCGTTGTTTGCCGGCATCGTTAGTGGGACGAATTTCTTAGAATAATCAGCTTTTAGTATCTTGCTATGAAAGGAGTCTTACTGGGAGAAAAAACTGTCTTCCTATTCCTCTTTCCTAGCAAAATTTTCCTTCATAATTTGTTTGATCATTTCTAAGACATACTCTTCATTATTGTTTTGCTCCATGAGACGATGCTAACTGCATTCCCGGTCATTTGGCTAGGCAGACGGCATCGGTTAGTAGGTTGGGATCCTGATCCTCCGACGCGGAGGTGCCCTTCCAATGGTGTCTACGATTTTTGGGAAGAGGGTCTCATAGGTTGTTTTTGCTTGTTCCCATCAACATCAACTCCTCCATTATTAGCCTCATTTCCTAGGTTATCATTAAAATCTAATATCCTCTCAAGTTCAATGACATCATTGACATGTCACTCTAAATTACTCCCATACTTAGGTTTCTGGGTATAATGCCACCACTTCTTCCTGCTTTGGTTCGAGCAATGTTAGCATCATGCAGTCTGGGAGCAGCTTTCGAATATCCATTCCTCTAGTTTGAAGTGGAAGAATGGGCTTGCTCTTCCAAATCAATTTTGATTCTATCAGTTCTCGGGTTTGGCCTAGTAGTCAAGAGAGCATCCAATTTTTCTATTAACATCTGGTTTGTGGCTTCCAACCGCTGGTTTATTCCCTTTACTACATTGCCAAGTTCTCTCTGGGTAACATCTTCTCCGGGAGTTTGAGTTTTTCCATGGTTATCAGCTATAGGGGAAATCTAAGTATTGCCAGCTACGTTTCTAGAAGTTGCTACTGCTCTGGATTTTCTTTTACTCATGTTCTTCCTAGGTGGAGCCATGGTATCTACCAAGCTTCAAGTTCTCAATGCAATCTTTTCCGTGGATCTACCTTGTAGTTAATGATCTATAGTAGAAGCGTAGATCTGGGCCTTATATTCAGTTCTCAGTAAAAGCAGTAAATGTTAACTCCAAAAATGGAAATAACATCTGATTAATTATAAAAGCACCACCCTTTTGATGGGGAAACAATATAAAGTCGTAAAAGTACATTAAAATAGGGAAGAAAACAGAAAGCAAGGAATGAAGAAGACAAATTTATAGTGGTTCAGCTTGGGTTCAGGCCTACATCCACTTTGAACAATATTATTATAATCCTTGCCATGCCAGATAAAATATGATATATATTATTACAAAGATCTCCAGAGTAGAGAATAACAGACAATCACTAGTACTATTGGTTATCGGAGAATCATGATAACTAGCCTAGGTGACCTAGATTTGCTATCTCTGGAGAAGAAAATTTGATGTTGGAGGAGAGTAATGGGTGCTGGAGATGAAGAAATATCTTTGTAGAGATTTGGCAGAGCAAGGAAACTAATCCCCTTTGAAGTTCGATCCTACATTTCGGTTCCTTTAGCAATGGTATTCGAACAAGTCCGATGGACGTAGGACTTCTTGCACAACCTCCTACTTGTACCATTCGAAGGATGGGATAGGTCGCATCCCCATAAAAGTTGTGTGGATTTCGGTACCGACCAATAATGGGTCGGCACCAGCCATGCACATAGATTTTTGGGGTATCACATTTTGGCAATGTCTTTGATATGTTCTCCAAGCCTTTTTGGTGAAGGTTTAAAATGACCCGAACTTCCCCGGTAAGGAAAACCCGGATTGAATTGAGAACAAGCCACATCGGGATGCAAACAGAAGAACATTTCATTGCTAATTACAACAATTCCATCAGAATATACAGAGTATGAATAAATATTACACATTCAATAAATATTAGAGATTATTATACATTATAATGCAGCGGAAAATAATACAAAACACAACTGAAGGAGATATACGGATACAGAGCTTTTCGGATATCGTTCCAGCTGTAAACCAGGATCCTGTGAATATAAATCTGCAAAACCAAAACTACTAGCTGCCCGTGTTGAAATAAGGGCACCCAGAGTTTAGGTTAAAACAATAAACTCCAGGTCAGTCATGTGACTGGTGTGAGAACTAAAGCAGTTATTTAATCTTTATTTTAAAGTTAGGTAAATAGGGGGACCACGCCGTATAACACGGAACGGGTTTCCTCCCAAGAATACCAGTGCATAAAACAACAGCGCAATGCTAAATAAAGAACAATGAAGCTATTATAAGACCCAGGTCCCATCACACAATGCAACACAAGCCGGAGGATAGGGTTTTACCTTATAATATCCAAAGAATGCTTGATACGCTAGATTTCATCTTTTATTACTATAAGTGTATAGTGTCAAAACAATTTCAATCATAAGTATCAATCATAGACGGCATAAGTGCGCCATCCCACTATGTCTCCATACTAGGCTCTACAATCAAAACCGCAAAGTCATGTATTTGGAAATTGGATTTCCATCTGCGAACCGAGGCAAGGGATCGTCCTCACCACTTCGAGACTGTCTAGCCCGAGCCTCAGGACCCAGACATAGGTGAGCCCTTGGAGCGACAGGGCCGGTCCACCGATGTGGATTAAAATGCCTGAACACTACGTCTTCCCGCCCTTTGGGGCGTAAACGAGCCTATGAATGACTCCATCGGTCCCGGATCGACCGATATAACCGAGGCGCCTCGCAACAGCAACAACCACACAGGTGAAAATAATATAAATGTCATCCAGTTTAAGCACTGACACCACCTCTAGCTAGAAAGAAACGCAGGTCCTCCCTTAGGTCCTCTCCCGTTTTTGGTTCACAACCGGGGTGTGAGGCTCGCGAATCAACGCTACACAAAGCTATGCCACACATGCCGTGCTTTGATCATCAACCACAAGACTTTGCTTTTCAACAGAAGCCTTGATCATTTGCCACTTAGGCATGCCACGCAGGCCATTCACTCCATGCGATTGATATCCATCAACATATAACCTCTGAGCTCGTACGTCTCAGAGAAGGGCATTAAGCAAGAGAATAAATTCTCTGCCGCTAAACAGATATATATTTTATAGAAATCAATCACACAAAATAAAATCCAATGTCAGATACACAGTCCATTTACAAGTTCGTTCTGTGTCTAAACGAAACCGGAGGCACCTTGTACTTCGCATATCCATCGATCTCCAAGTACGTCTGGACGATCACCAACTGATTCCCTCCTCTTGGGTGTACAGCCCAAACAAGATCATCAGTAATCACCCAAACGATGTGAAGACCTCCAGTCTTCGACCACCGTCTTCATCCTCGACACCACGTCGAATCAGTTATTCATAATGGGATAAACCTGGTCTTTCTGAATAACTCGCGTATATAATAAACAAGTGTTACACAAACACAACATACGCCTCATTCAAATTCAGAATATTCTTTTATTCAAATATTCTTATACCTTGGGAAAGGTTCCCATTAATTTTATCAAAGATAAATTCTTTAAATTTATTCTTTAATCTTCTTTTGAATATCAAATCAAACTAGTCGGGATTAGCGAGCCACACCGAAATAATCATTTATTTTATTTCCCAATCCCAGCCTATTCATCCCATGAAGTAAAACGGGTCATACTATATATCTAACACCACGGTGTTATCGGTAAATTCAATTGCCATTTCACGTTCAAATCTAATTAAAGATTTAACTATCGCCTGGAGCAAAACTGGTGATACTCCATTCTCGACCGTTTCAATCTAATTAAAGATTCATTAAAACCCCACTTAGTTTTAATCTTCACAGAAATCAATATCCTGTCTTTAACTGGGTTAAAGAACCAGAGTCATCTAAAGCATGGTTCACGATAAACCCAAAATCACATTCCATTAATTATCGGGTAAAAAAAACAAGTGTTATTTAAAACACCGTTCACGATAAACCCAAAAATCAATTCCAACTCAATTACAATTAAATACCATTTAATTGGTACACTTTATTAAATCTAAATAAAAAGATTTAATCTTTTTCTCAACTGGGTTTAAGGACAGTGTTAATGAAGACACCATTCACGACAAACGCAAATCACATTTGATATTAAATACAAGGCTCTGAATAGAAAATATATCGGCTTATATTCAATATCAAATTCTACGACCAACAAATATCGTATTGGAAATAACGATATAAATATATCTTTCGAATTCCCATAACAATATCTATTTCATCACGAAATCCAACATCGAAATATTTGAAAAACAATTTCGATTCAAATCCATTCCAATTCAATTATTGGAAATTCTGGTTACTTTTTAAACCATTTCAAATCCACTTTATTTGTTTTAAAAATAAATAGAATTATAATTCTAGTTCAAAACTAGTTCATTTCGATAAAAATCTATTTTTATCTTTTCAAATATGGAGTTTTTCATCCTAATTCTTCACAAATCATTTCTTATGATTTTACGCAAATTATTACTATTTTTAATAATTTTATCCAGGCCCGTACAGTCGATTTCCATCAACGGCCATCGAACTGCACTTACAACGACCTTTTCCAATTTTGATTTGGATATAATTCCAAATCCAACTGTTAGATTTCTAATTTCTAATATTCGTTAGAAAGCTCTTTTCGATATGAACCCAACAGTTCCAGTTTTAGGAGAATCCGACAGTCGGATCTCCCGTAATTTCTATTCGAAGTCAATGGTCGAAATTCGCGAATTGCCGCGGCGCGGCGTGTTCTATTCAGACCATTATATATATATTATATATATTTCGTCGATTTCCTTTTAAAACATATTTTATAAATCGTTTTAAATTCGTTTTCAAAACGATTTCAACTTCATATTCAATTTCGAATCAAAATTGAATATTCCACATCATCGATAAACAAATGATAATATTTTCAAAACGTTATATTTTGAAATCACTTTCTTTTCTATATTCATTATAAAAATGAGTAAAATCGATATAAATATCGTTCACGTCAAAATGGCGTCAATCTAATCAACACGGCTTTTATTCAACACATGAATTTATTTTCAAGTCAACACATGAATTTATTTTCTATATTGGAATGAGGCCCAATCAATTACCATATAATGTTAATTATAAGGATTTTCTACAACACATGTATATAATAGCAACGATAAATAATCAACCATCATCCAGAGTGCACCACACAACTGCATAAGCATTAAATATAAATAATTAACGCTTACACAGTCTGTCAACCCATCGATTGACATACAACTAAACAATCGGGATTAGTGTACGTCAAATATCATCCCAATGCCCGTGTGGGGTTTCAAATCAACAAACACATATTTTATTTGTGAGGTTGGGCGATGTGTAAAATTTATCGCCCCAATCAATATCAATCAAATCAGTGTATATAAACAAATCTCCGATTGGTTCATAAATATTTATTTTATGTACATGTTAAAAATCATATTTTTTAACTATAAAATATTTTCCACTATAAAATATTTTATTTCATCCCACATCACACAATCAAAATTCACAACACAGCAATCAAACAAACAAGTCATCCATGGTCTGTGGACGAAGGGTGTCGGGTGCTGCTAAGCACCGTGTGCATCCTTGTATATATTTCAAACAAGAAATAAATTAAAGGTGAGGAGTTCTCGCAGAGGGTTCCACTCCGCCGTGCTTTACTTTTGTACTACTGAACCGTCTGGATTTGTTTGAAATTCCAATGCAGTCCTGTTTACACTGTTCATATATAATAATTATATTTTTATTGCTTCATTTCAATAAATAAAAATCATATTTTTGTTTCTACTTCATATTTTTTTTCGACGCTTCATTCTATATAAAAATTATATTTCTACTTCTTATATAAAGATCGAATTTTTATATTAACGCTATAAAAATCACATTTTTATTTCAACATATATAAAGATAATATTTTTATATTCTCTATTATATAAAAATCATATTCTTTCATGTTGAAAAATCTAATCTTTTTGTCATGAAAAATCCTATTTTTCTTCGTATATAAAGAATTCAACCTTTCTCTATGATAAAATTATAATCTTTCTTTATAATAAAAATATAATCTTTTTATATTAAGAACCCTATTTTTCATACATAGAAAAATCATATCTTTATAGTTCAACATTCACTTCTTTCTTGTTTTAAAAATCGCTACCCCCTTGTTTTATAAAAATCTCTATTTTTCTGTCTAAAACATCACTACTTTTCTATCTAAAAGATCTATACTTTTTATTTATAAAAATCCAAACTTTTAAATTTATAAAGATCCATTCATGTTTATAAACTAAGAAAAAAAGAAAATAGAAATAAAAATCAAAGGAAATTTAAACGACTCACAGCATTCATCGGAAGATCGGAAGGGGGTGCGTAGCGGTTCAGGCAGTTGGCGCGAGGCGTCCTTTTTGCGCGGTGACCGAGGGCGATGGATTGGGGCTTCGTGAGCTCGGATCCAGCGTCGAGGGGGGAGTTTGCTGCGATCGTGGAGTGGGTGCAGGGTCTCGAACGGTGGAGGAGGGGGATAAATTGCCTTTGGCGGCTGCGTGGAATCGAAGGGCTAGGGCATGGCTTACTTCGTAAAGGAGAGGAGAGAGAGTGCGAGAGGAGGGGGAGAAGTGGCGCCTGCGGTGGAGGAGGCGAAGGGGCGGTGGCCAGCGCCTGAGGCGCGACGGTGCTTGATCGGAGGAGCGACGGCTCCTCTTCCCTCTTCTTTTTCCCCCGTTTTTTATTTATTTCGTTTTAACTGAATTGTGAGGGGAGAGAGAAGACTGAGGGGTTATATATATAAAAATATATATACATATATTTATTTAATTTCAAAAAGTTACTTTTAATTTTGATCTCCAAACGAGACCCACCGCCTATCGTCCATAATTAATTATCCCCATTCCGAACACAATGGGACATGTATCGTAGGCTGATTCGATCGTTTCGACCAGTTTCCGTCAAAATCAAAATATAAATCTATATATTTAATTTGAACGCACATTTCAATTTACCGGGGCCACATACGGACTCTAAAAATTCCCGAAAAATATTTTCTAGCTTCATATTGACGATACGGTCCTAACAAAACTAATTTCGTCGAATTCTGAGACCGTTCGAAAAATGGCTATTTTCTGGTCGATTAAAATCAACTGAAACTGGTCAAACGCGTTTTTCTTCGCCACGCTCACATATTGATTCGAAAAATTACGAATTTCGAAACCTAGCAATAACTTACTATCACGGATCCAACAAAAGTGGTTTCGTCGACAACAGAGGTCGTTTACAAAATTTCCATTTTCAAGGGCCAGAATTTCATAGCGACTATTCTGAATTTTCAACTGGGCATAACTTTTTTCCTCGCTATGAAATTTTGATTTTTCGGATTTTTCTGAAAGATATTCTCAAATATATTCAAATATTTTTGGTTTCGCTAAAATCCAATTTATTTTGAATCCTGTACATTCATTTGAACTTTGTAATCGAATTTTCAAACTATCCCGCCATTTTCCATTCCTTTTATAATTATAGATAAATATTTATATTCTATCGACGACGTATATAAATATATATGTTCTAATACAACTCAAAATAAATTTCTTGTCGTTATTATTTAAAACAATTCATTTTAAATATTCAAAATTCACTAAAATTGCCAAAATAAAAATTTTAAATTGGGTTGGATTTCCGGGTTATTACAATCTCCCCCACTTAAAACTTTTCGTCCCCGAAAAGGAACGAAGCCGAAAGTTGTTTCACAAATCAACTCTACGTTCATTATTTTCATTACGGCTTAAGTTCTTCAACTTTTCAGTTTCTAAGAACTTTTCAAAATTTTCAAAAATTTGGCTAACACCCTAAATTTTCGAAAAATTTCGCCATAACCTCCCCTGCACCGGGGACTTTGGGATATTTCATATAGCCTCCCATGGCCTTCTTCAATCCAAAAGAAAAAGAAAAAGCCAATTGGCTCATAAAATCATCCAAAACCTAAGAAATACAATAAACATGTACCTATTTGTCGGGCAAACAATTTTATTCTTTTGCTATAGCCTCCTTGCTATGACCTGTTCAATGTAAATACATGTACATGCATGCAAATGCGATAAATTTTCAATACAATTCACTATTTGATCAATTTGGCTAAAGGGTTCAATTAATTAATCAACCAATAATTAAACAACACAACCAGCAATCAATTAGTTGATTATCTTTTCAAACTCATAATTTTGATACATAGTCAAAAATCATGTTTTTGATGCCAAATCACAACAATAGGCCCTATATAATTTTGGTTCTCACACCAGTCTAATGGAAATATATAGATGTCACACTTTCGAAGCTCGGACATAAATGTTGATGATGAGATCTCAATCATCAGTATCATCTTCGGGTGTCTAGAATGTGATTCGATATCTATCCAATATATTAAAACTTCGAATATACGTTTGCAAGGCGTATATGTAAAATCTTTATATATCGGATTATCCAAATTCAATACAAATAAATATTCAAATACGTATAAAACAATTTAAATTTTAAAACAAATTTTGTTTTCATTTTAAAAATATACTCTTCACACTCGTTCTAGGATACTACTGATCCCATCTCTAACGAGTTATTGTTATTGGATATTACTAATCCAATCTCTGATGAATTCTTTCGTATGGTTCTAATGTGTCTTGTTCTCCGAGCTCTGTAAACCAAATCTCTGATACCAAACTAAAACGACCCAAACTTCCCCAGTAAGGAAAACCCGGATTGAATTGAGAACAAGCAACATCGGGACGCAAACAGAAGAACATTTCATTGCTAATTACAACAATTCCATCAGAATACAAGAAAATACAGAGTATGAATAAACATTACACATTCAATAAATATCAGAGATTACTATACATTATAATGCAGTGGAAAATAATACAAAACACAACTGAAGGAGATATACAAATACAGAGCTTTCCGGATATCGTTCCAGCTGTAAACCAGGATCCTGTGAATATAAATCTGCAAAACCAAAACTACTAGCTGCCAGTGTCGAAATAAGGGCACCCAGAGTTTAGGTTAAAACAATAAACTCCAGGTCAGTCATGTGACTGGTGTGAGAACTAAAACAGTTATTTAATCTTTATTTTAAAGTTAGGTAAATAGGGGGACCACGCCGTATAACACGGAACAGGTTTTCTCCCAAGAATACCAGTGCATAAAACAACAGCGCAATGCTAAATAAAGAACAATGAAGCTACTATAAGACACAGTTCCTATCACACAATGCAACACAAGCCAAAGGATAGGGTTTTACCTTATAATAGCCAAAGAATGCTTGATACGCTAAATTTCATCTTTTATAATTGCTATAAGTGTATAGTGTCAAAACAATTTCAATCATAAGTATAAATCATAGACGGCATAAGTGCCCCATCCCACTATGTCGCCATACTAGGCTCTACAATCAAAACCGCAAAGTCACGTATTTGGAAATTCGATTTCCATCTGCGAACCGAGGCAAGGGATCGTCCTCACCGCTTCGAGACTGTTTAGCCTGAGCCTCAGGACCCAGACAAAGGTGTGCCCTTGTAGCGACAGGGCCGGTCCACCGATGTGGATTAAAATGCCTGAACACTACGTCTCCCTGCCCTTTGGGGCATAAACGAACCAACGTGTAAAGACCCGGAAAATTCGAACACTTAATCTTTGAATAACACAACAATTTGTAATATTGTTAAGTATTACAAATATGATTTTATAACCTTGTTAAACATCATTTAATTAGTAATTTATAATTCTAGACTCGTTTTGGAAAAATGCTTTCAAAAATATATTTTTGGTAAAATATTGATAAAATGACCGAAAATCGTTTTATCAATAAATGGCTATTTTCTCAGTAAAAGTTGTTGAAAATTTTAGTGAATGTCTAATTAATCATTAGGGAAGTAGTTAGCTAATAAAAGTATTTTTCATATTTATGGTTAACTATTTTGATGATGTCATCATTTTAAAAAAATGAGCATTTAAGGAAAGTTTTTGTATTTTGGTATTTAAGTATTCAAATAATTGCTTTATAATTTGAATATGCTTGTTTTAATTGTTTAAATAAGTTAATGGATTTATTTCCAAGTTTTGTTTACTTGAATAAATCATTTTATAAAGAACTAATAGTATGATCGAGATTCAACTTCCAGATTCATATCCTATCGTTGAATAGAAGTTGTTTCATATCGTTGCAACGTTGTTTGATATATGTGTATGTATTCACATACATGCATATACACATATATATGTAAGCATAATTAGTCACATCAAGAGTTTAGAAAATATCATAAGTGTATGTATATAAGCTTCTTATATGTATACAAATGAATGCTTACTTGAAAAAGCAAACTTACCATCTCTTACACACCTTTCACTTCTCTTACACACCATCCCATCCATCATAATTACTATTAGGGTTTTAAGGGCATTTTGGTCTTTTCCCATCCACCTTCCTTTTCCTATATAAGGAGGGGTATACCTCCTTCTACTTACACAAAAGTCCTAAGCAAAAGTGAAGCTTTTAATGGCTTATCTTCATCTTCTTTCTCTTCCTTACTAACTTTCTCAAACTATATTCAAACCAACTCCAAATCAACTCAAACTTTGAGTGTAGCCTTCTTATACCATTACAAGACCTTCTATCAAGTTAGAAGTTGAAAAATCGAAGCCTCTCTCAATTTTCATCTTTATTCGTGAGCTATATAAGGAAGGAAGCAAGGAAAAGCAAGGAAAGGAAGGAGGTTGCTAGCTTGGATCTTTATTCTTATTCTTGGATCTTTATTCTTATTTTGGATCTTGGATTTGCTAAGGATTAAGGTGAGTTTACTCACTATTTATTACAACAAACATAAACCCTTTTGCATGTTTTTAACTATGCTTGAAGTTGCTTGAATGTTGGTAACTTATGTTAAAAATGTGAACTTGATTCTTACTTTAAAAGTAAGCGACATATGTGATCCATGTTAATGGATTGGAATGGACTTGGAATTGTATTTGAATTTACTTGTATAACAAGTGGAATGGATTTGAAACAAAGCACATAAGAATTAGTATGGATTGACATATTATGGACTTGAACTTGAAAGTGCACTTATAGCGATGGTCGCTATAGATGCAGTTTGAATTGTTGTGTTTTCAACACTTCGTATGAAACTTTGCAATGACATCCTTAGTGATTTCGTATCATATTAAAATGGTTGTTTAACTTATATGATAAATTGAAGTAAGTTTGAAAGTGTGTAAAGCTAGAATAGTCATATAAGTGCACTTGCTAATTACTTGTTTATTGAATATCATGATTATTGTGCTTAATTCTAATAAGCCGACGAGTAGGCTTATCTATCTGTAAGTGTCAAGAATGGGGTGTCTAGGCAAGGGGTGATATGCAACCAGTGCTCTAACTTACCTGGCCTCACTCTTGACCGAGGGATAGTTAAGTTGATAATGTCGGAAACGAGTTAAGTACACGAAGTGTGATTTCTGTAAGCATAAAATGGTTTTGGGTTTGTCGTGACAATGTGTTAATTACATTAGTCTTTAACCCTCTCAGATTATATCACGGAAGTAAATATAATTGAATCTTTAAACAAACATTTAAAGATAAATTATAAAGGATTGTTTTGGGTTTGTTGTAAACAATGTTTTAGCAACACTTGTTTTGAAACCCTTGGAATGTAGTTAAACTGGAATATACGGTTTAATGATTTTGAATATACTTAGATCTTTAATAATTGATTTTAAAGATAGAAACAAGTATAGGAATCTTTCAGAATAAAGATATTGAATAAGATGTTTAACTTATAAAAGAGAAGAGGTTCTTTATTCAACAATGGTTTTAACCTCTTTGGTTATACTTTAAGAAATCCTAGAAATGAATTATTGAAATACTTATACCGGAGGGATAAGTATATAAATACGTTTTGAAGTATTGAAGTTAGAAAAGAAATATTGAAAATGAATTGTAGTTATACTTATACCGGAGGGATAAGTATATGAATACGTTTTGAAGTATTGAAGTTAGAAAAGAAATCTTAAATTTGAATTGTAGACATACTTATACCGGAGGGATAAGTGTATGAGTACGTTTTGAAATATTGAAGTTAAATAGGAAAGCTTGGAATTGAATTGTGATTATACTTATACCGTAGGGATAAGTATATTAAAACCCTTTTTAGGTAGTAAGACTATAACGGATTAGGTAATTCGTAAAATATATACATATACACATTTTATATGTATAAGTTGAATATATAAGCTAGTATATAAAGGAATATTAATCGAGCATGAGTTATTGATTAATAAGTGATGTCTTATTTGACAAACGAAGTTTTATTAGTTAAAAGAAGTTTTACTAATAAAGGAATATTAATCGAGTATGAGTTATTGATTAATAATTGAAGTTGTATTTGACAAGTGAAGTTTTATTAGTTAAAAGGAGTTTTACTAATATAATAAGTTTTAATTAATGAAATATTAATTAAATGGGAATGGGATTAGAAGCCGTTTATATGAGTTAACCGTGCTTCGACTAATTGTCATGTTGCGTGACTTGATAGTGATTTGGCTGTTATCATGCTTCGTGATCTTGATAGTGCCTTGAATGTTTATTCGGTTGTTATGGAAATTAAGCAGGGTTGTTTTCCATATACAATCGTATATTGTGTGAAATGTAGTTAGTTAGTTGACTATAGAACTTGGCCTTAAATTTAGAGTCTGGTTTTCAGGAGACCGGGATTGGTAAGTGATTTACTTATCGAAAACCACTTCAAAACTAGTATACAGGTTCTATGTTTTGGAAGCGGTTGTGAAGTGAAGGCCATATGGCAATTCGAGATCTGTTGAGATGCTCGAACACATATAGTGATTCTAAGATCTATGAAAGAATCTATGTGTGATTCCAAGATCTGTTGATGCATTGGAATCCATGTATGATTCCGAGATCTGTGAAGGAGTCTATGTGTGATTCCAAGATCTATTGAGCTGTGGGATTCCAACTGGGAATTCTTGTTCTGTTCGAGAAGTAGGAATCCAATTTGGGATCTGTGTTATGTTCGAGTGATGAAGACTTGTGTGAAAGATTCCGAACGAAACCTCGACATCGGATATGGCTAAAAACAGAGTAGGAGCACAATCTGAGGTTTTGCTAACCTATGGCAGGATATATTGACTCCATATCTAGTGTATACTTATATCGAATCGTGCGGGAGCTCCTCGAGGTTGCGCGCGGGAGTTGGATATATTTGGTTCCACGTGGTGAACTTCGGTGTTTCGTGCATGGGCCAGTTGTGTTTACCTTATGGTACATTTTATCTAGAGATATGCGATGCTCGGAGGTACTTTCTGACCCTTGTGCATGGAGTTCGGATCTGTGTTGAGAGATCTCCGATGGAAAATCCAATATGCGAACGTGCCTTATCGGTTTTGTTTGTACACTTAATAGTTGTCGAACGTAACCAATGTAACCATTCCTTCTATGTGAATTTATTTATATTCTACACCCTAGACATTATTTATAATACAACTATACTTCTCCTAATAAGTGGTTGGTTTCAATTGAGGGGAAATCCGGAGCGGTTATCTGCACAGTCCCCTCAGTGTTGTTACATGCAATGTGTATCTTGAGTTTCTCATACCAGACTGATGTCTGACGCTTGGTTTTTGTTTTCCTTAAAATCATCACGTACTCCTTCGAGTAGGCTGAGTATGGCAGGTTTTACTTTGGATGCCTTGGAGCTTTTGGAAGAGAGTTGGAGTTCATCTTACCGTACTTTTTATATCCGCTGCATTCTATGTTGTACATCAACATTTATGAGGACGGGTTGTTATAACTGTCCAAGTTGATGATAGGCTTTGTTCTCTGATAGTTGTAATCATACAGTTTTATTTTATAAAGATCATTCTTTATATTATATGTTACTGTTCCGTTGTGAGATTCTGGTATTGTGTCCTCTTCTTCCTTAGCCTATTTTCTTTTTATTTTATTTCACCCTAAATTTTCGTCTTTCCGGCACTTGGGTGCTCGGCACGTGAATACCGTGGATTTATTAGTGTCGACATTCGAGGGTCGAAAAGTCGGGTCGTTACATTTGGTATCAGAGCACAAGGTTGAGCGAACGCCTTGGCTTAGGTTGGGTATGATTCATCAAGAGATAGGGTAATGGAATGCCCTAACATGAGTTGAGTGTATTATATATAAGAGAGTGCATATTTGTTAGTGCTATAAATATATTTTATGTTGTGTTAGCTAATCTGTTGAGTGGTTTATGAATTCTAGTCGATATGTGGGACGCCATGGTATCGATAGGGATTTCTAAATACTTAAACAAGGCAAATCGACACAATATTGGTTTTAAATTGGTAAATGAAATAATTTTACCTAGGCTTATATTTTTGTACAAAACATAAACTTTCATAAATTGATATAGTTATTTACGATGTGTTTGGTTGTTAGGAATGACAATATTCAACTATTATTAGTTATGCTTGATCAGTTTATGAGCATGTACTATTGCTTGTTGACTTATAACTAGTTTACCTTTTAAAAACATGGGTTGGGTAGATGGGAATAAGTGAGAACATTAGATATGAACACCTTGTGAATTAAGTTTCATAGTTTGACTATAAGGCGTTTAATTATGATGTTAGGTTAAATTTAATTTTAACATGATTCGTCTATTATAATCTGAATAATGATAAGAATTTGTGAAATAAGTTAGATAAAGAAGTGCTTTATATAAATTATTGAAACTCGATTAAGTCATTTTACGGAACCATATAGTCTATGCATTAAGATTGTATAAATGTGAATAATGCCATGATTTGTAGTTTGGTCGGTTTCATTTGTTAAAATGAAACGGGATTTTCAACGATTTTGGATAGTTGAAAACTTTTGAATTATCATGGAACTTGAAGTTAAGTGTTTGTGAAAATATAAATTGAGTTTATATAACACTTGAATTATTAAGGTAGCAAGTTGGAACAAGTTCAAAATTTGATTAACATACTCAACAAATTTGATGTTTGGATATACTCATAGAATGTATTAGCGTATTATATGTCTACAAACTTAAGTTATACAGTGTTTAATAACTTGAAGTAAAGTTTTATGAAATGATTCATAAGTGGTTTTAGTATTAATAAAGAAATACTAAGTGATAATTGAATGTCGAAAAAAGAGGAAGGATATTAGAATAAAATGGCATACTATACATATAGAAGAATTAATGAAGGATATTGGTGGTTAAGAAACCAATAGGATAAAATATGTGACTTGTACGTAGATCGTTTTATTCGCATAGTTGATCTTGGTACAAATTCGAGTACAGGATTTTGAAAGTGATTTACACCGGTCCGAACAAGGGTTCTTCACTAGACTTTGATAGTGAATACTTGATATGGATTTTTGATATGATCCTGAAGTTTTCTATCATAGTGTATGGCTATGTAAGGAAGATGGAAGTTTCTGGTCAAGAAACTAGATCGAAGTACGCATTAGATATGTCAAGTGTGGTATACTAGTTCGGAAACGAAGTCTTGTGATCGGGAAAGTGATATGATCAAACAATGTGTACAGATGGTTTATTAACATCGTATGGGATTTAGTATGTTTGGTAGCTAGTGGAGGGTTTGGGAAACGACTCTTTGATTTGTTATGAGGTATTGTGAATTATCGACTGAGTAATCCCTAAGGCTGTTGAGCGTAAGGCGCACTTAGTAGGTTGTTTATCATCCTTATGCGATGAGGGGGTTTGAACTTGATCAAGCCATGAGTTTTGTTTGCTGGTAGTATGATACTGTTAGATATCGATGTTTGATTGTTTCTTTGGTTTCTCGTGTTGCAATTTCGGGGACGAAATATTTTAAGTGGGGGAGAATGTAAAGATCCGGAAAATTCGAACACTTAATCTTTGAATAACATAACAATTTGTAATATTGTTAAGTGTTATAAATATGATTTTATAACCTTGTTAAACATCATTTAATTAGTAATTTATAATTCTAGACTCGTTTTGGAAAAATGCTTTCAAAAATATATTTTTGGTAAAATATTGATAAAATGACCGAAAATCGTTTTATCAATAAATGGCTATTTTCTCAGTAAAAGTTGTTGAAAATTTTAGTGAATGTCTAATTAATCATTAGGGAAGTAGTTAGCTAATAAAAGTATTTTTCATATTTATGGTTAACTATTTTGATGATGTCATCATTTTAAAAAAATGAGCATTTAAGGAAAGTTTTTGTATTTTGGTATTTAAGTATTCAAATAATTGCTTTATAATTTGAATATGCTTGTTTTAATTGTTTAAATAAGTTAATGGATTTATTTCCAAGTTTTGTTTACTTGAATAAATCATTTTATAAAGAACTAATAGTATGATCGAGATTCAACTTCTAGATTCACATCCTATCGTTGAATAGAAGTTGTTTCATATCGTTGCAACGTTGTTTGATATATGTGTATGTATTCACATACATGCATATACACACATATATATGTAAGCATAATTAGTCACATCAAGAGTTTAGAAAATATCCTAAGTGTATGTATATAAGCTTCTTATATGTATACAAATGAATGCTTACTTGAAAAAGCAAACTTACCATCTCTTACACACCTTTCTCCCTTACACACCATCCCATCTATCATAATTACTATTAGGGTTTTAAGGGCATTTTGGTCTTTTCCCATCCACCTTCATTTTCCTATATAAGGAGGAGTATACCTCCTTCTTTCTTACACAAAAGTCCTAAGCAAAAGTGAAGCTTTTAATGGCTTATCTTCATCTTCTTTCTCTTCCTTACTAACTTTCTCAAACTATATTCAAACCAACTCCAAATCAACTCAAACTTTGAGTGTAGCCATCTTATACCATTACAAGACCTTCTATCAAGTTAGAAGTTGAAAAATCCAAGCCTCTCTCAATTTTCATCTTTGTTCGTGAGATATATAAGGAAGGAAGCAAGGAAAAGCAAGGAAATGAAGGAGGTTGCTAGCTTGGATCTTTATTCTTATTCTTGGATCTTTATTCTTATTTTGGATCTTGGATTTGCTAAGGATTAAGGTGAGTTTACTCACTATTTAGTACAACAAACATAAACCCTTTTGCATGTTTTTAACTATGCTTGAAGTTGCTTGAATGTTGGTAACTTATGTTAAAAATGTAAACTTGATTCTTACTTTAAAAGTAAGCGACATATGTGATCCATGTTAATGGATTGGAATGGAATTGAATGGACTTGGAATTGTATTTGAATTTACTTATATAACAAGTGGAATGGATTTGAAACAAAGCACATAAGAATTAGTATGGATTGACATATTATGGACTTGAACTTGAAAATGCACTTATAGCGATGGTCGCTATAGATGCAGTTTGAATTGTTGTGTTTTCAACACTTCGTATGAAACTTTGCAATGACATCCTTAGTGATTTCGTATCATATTAAAATGGTTATTTAACTTATATGATAAATTGAAGTAAGTTTGAAAGTGTGTAAAGCTAGAATAGTCATATAAGTGCACTTGCTAATTACTTGTTTATTGAATATCATGATTATTGTGCTTAATTCTAATAAGCCGACGAGTAGGCTTATCTATCTGTGAGTGTCAAGAATGGGGTGTCTAGGCAAGGGGTGATATGCAACCAGTGCTCTAACTTACCTGGCCTCACTCTTGACCGAGGGATAGTCAAGTTGATAATGTCGGAAATGATTTAAGTACACGAAGTGTGATTTCTGTAAGCATAAAATGGTTTTGGGTTTGTCGTGACAATGTGTTAATTACATTAGTCTTTAACCCTATCAGATTATATCATGGAAGTAAATATAATTTAATCTTTAAACAAACATTTAAAGATAAATTATAAAGGATTGTTTTGGGTTTGTTGTAAACATTGTTTTAGCAACACTTGTTTCGAAACCCTTGGAATGTAGTTAAACTGGAATATACGGTTTAATGATTTTGAATATACTTAGATCTTTAATAATTGATTTTAAAGATAGAAACAAGTATAGGAATCTTTCAGAATAAAGATATTGAATAAGATGTTTAACTTATAAAAGAGAAGAGGTTCTTTATTCAACAATGATTTTAACCTCTTTGGTTATACTTTAAGAAATCCTAGAAATGAATTATTGAAATACTTATACCGGAGGGATAAGTATATAAATACGTTTTGAAGTATTGAAGTTAGAAAAGAAATATTGAAAATGAATTGTAGTTATACTTATACCGGAGGGATAAGTATATGAATACGTTTTGAAGTATTGAAGTTAGAAAATAAATCTTAAAATTGAATTGTAGACATACTTATACCGGAGGGATAAGTGTATGAGTACGTTTTGAAATATTGAAGTTAAATAGGAAAGATTGGAATTGAATTGTGATTATACTTATACCGGAGGGATAAGTATATTAAAACCCTTTTTAGGTAGTAAGACTATAACGGATTAGGTAATTCGTAAAATATATACATATACACATTTTATATGTATAAGTTGAATATATACGCTAGTATATAAAGGAATATTAATCGAGCATGAGTTATTGATTAATAAGTGATGTCTTATTTGACAAACGAAGTTTTATTAGTTAAAAGAAGTTTTACTAATAAAGGAATATTAATCGAGTATGAGTTATTGATTAATAATTGAAGTTGTATTTTACAAGTGAAGTTTTATTAGTTAAAAGGAGTTTTACTAATATAATAAGTTTTAATTAATGAAATATTAATTAAATGGGAATGGGATTAGAAGCCGTTTATATGAGTTAACCGTGCTTCGACTAATTGTCATGTTGCGTGACTTGATAGTGATTTGGCTGTTATCATGCTTCGTGATCTTGATAGTGCCTTGAATGTTTATTCGGTTGTTATGGAAATTAAGCAGGGTTGTTTTCCATATACAATCGTATATTGTGTGAAATGTAGTTAGTTAGTTGACTATAGAACTTGGCCTTAAATTTAGCGTTTGGTTTTGAGGAGACCGGGATTGGTAAGTGTTTTACTTATCGAAAACCACTTCAAAACTAGTATACAGGTTCCATGTTTTGGAAGCAGTTGTGAAGTGAAGGCCATATGGCAATTCGAGATCTGTTGAGATGCTCGAACACATATAGTGATTCTAAGATCTATGAAAGAATTTATGTGTGATTCCAAGATCTGTTGATGTATTGGAATCCATGTATGATTCCGAGATCTGTGAAGGAGTCTATGTGTGATTCCAAGATCTATTGAGCTGTGGGATTCCAACTGGGAATTCTTGTTCTGTTCGAGAAGTAGGAATCCAATTTGGGATCTGTGTTATGTTCCAGTGATGAAGACTCGTGTGAAAGATGCCGAACGAAACCTCGACATCGGATATGGCTAAAAACAGAGTAGGAGCACAATCTGAGGTTTTGCTAACCTATGGCAGGATATATTGACTCCATATCTAGTGTATACTTATATCGAATCGTGCGGGAGCTCCTCGAGGTTGCGCGCGGGAGTTGGATATATTTGGTTCCACGTGGTGAACTTCGGTGTTTCGTGCATGGGCCAGTTGTGTTTACCTTATGGTACATTTTATCTAGAGATATGCGATGCTCGGAGGTACTTTCTGACCCTTGTGCATGGAGTTCGGATCTGTGTTGAGAGATCTCCGATGGAAAATCCAATATGCGAACGTGCCTTATCGGTTTTGTTTGTACACTTAATAGTTGTCGAACGTAACCAATGTAACCATTCCTTCTATGTGAATTTATTTATATTCTACACCCTAGACATTATTTATAATACAACTATACTTCTCCTAATAAGTGGTTGGTTTCAATTGAGGGGAAATCCGGAGCGGTTATCTGCACAGTCCCCTCAGTGTTGTTACATGCAATGTGTATCTTGAGTTTCTCATACCAGACTGATGTCTGACGCTTGGTTTTTGTTTTCCTTAAAATCATCACGTACTCCTTCGAGTAGGCTGAGTATGGCAGGTTTTATTTTGGATGCCTTGGAGCTTTTGGAAGAGAGTTGGAGTTCATCTTACCGTACTTTTTATATCCGCTGCATTCTATGTTGTACATCAACATTTATGAGGACGGGTTGTTATAACTGTCCAAGTTGATGATAGGCTTTGTTCTCTGATAGTTGTAATCATACAGTTTTATTTTATAAAGATCATTCTTTATATTATATGTTACCATTCCGTTGTGAGATTCTGGTATTGTGTCCTATTCTTCCTTAGCCTATTTTCTTTTTATTTTATTTCACCCTAACTTTTCGTCTTTCCGGCACTTGGGTGCTCGGCACGTGAATACCGTGGATTTATTAGTGTCGACATTCGAGGGTCGAAAAGTCGGGTCGTTACACAACGAATGACTCCATCGGTCCCGGATCGATCGATATAACCCAGGCGCCTCGCAACAGCAACAACCACACATGTGAAAATAATATAAATGTCAGCCAGTTTAAGCACATACACCACCTCTAGCTAGAAAGAAACGCATGTCCTCCCTGAGGTCCTCTCCCGTTTCTGATTCACAACCGGGGTGTGAGGCTCGCGAATCAACGCTACATAAAGCTATGCCACACAGTCCGTGCTTTGATCATTAACCACAAAACTTTGCTTTTCAACAGAAGCCTTGATCATTTGCCACTTAGGCATGCCACATAGGCCATTCACTCCATGCAATTGATATCCATCAACATATAACCCCTGAGTTCGTACGTCTCAGAGAAGGGCGTTAAGCAAGAGAATAAATTCTCCGCCGCCAAACAGATATATATTTAATAGAAATCAGACACACAGAATAAAATCCAATGTCAGACACACAGTCCATTCACAAGTTCGTTCTGGGTCTGAACGAAACCGGAGGCACCTTGTACCTCGCATATCCATCGATCTCCAAGTACGTCTGGACGATCACCAACTGATTCCCTCCTCTTGGGTGTACAACCCAATCAAGATCATCAGTAATCACCCAAACGATGTGAAGAACTCTGGTCTTCGACCACCGTATTCATCCTCGACACCACGTCAAATCAGTTATTCAGAATGGGATAAACCCGGTCTTTCTGAATAACTCGCGTATATAATAAACAAGTGTTACACAAACACAACATACGCCTCATTCCAATTCAGAATATTCTTTTATTCAAATATTCTTATACCTTGGGAAAGGTTCCCATTAATTCTATCGAAGATAAATTCTTTAAATTTATTCCTTAATCTTCTTTTGAATATCAATTCAAACTAGTCGGGATTAGCGAACCACACCGAAGTAATCATTTATTTTATTTCTCAATCCCAACCTATTCATCCCATGAAGTAAAACTGGTCATACTTCATATCTAACATCACGGTGTTATCAGTAAATTCAATTACCATTTCACGTTCAAATTTAATTAAAGATTTAACTATCGCCTGGAGCAAAACTGGAGATACTCCATTCTCGACCATTCCAATCTAATTAAAGATTCATTAAAACCCCACTTAGTTTTAATCTTCACAGAAATCAATATCCTGTCTTTAACTGGGTTAAAGAACCAATGTCATCTAAAGCACGGTTCACGATAAACCCAAATCACATTCCATTAATTATCGGGTAAAAAAAACAAGTGTTATTTAAAACACCATTCACGATAAACCCAAAAATCAATTCCAACTCAATTACAATTAAATACCATTTAATTGGTACACTTCATTAAATCTAAATAAAAAGATATAATCTTTTTCTCAACTGGGTTTAAGGACAGTGTTAATGAAGACAACATTCACGACAAACCCAAATCACATTTGATATTAAATACAAGGCTCTGAATAGAAAATATATCGGCTTATATTCAATAGCAAATTCTACGACCAACAAATATTGTATTGGAAATAACGATATAAATATATCTTTCAAATTCCCATAACAATATCTGTTTCATCACGAAATCCAACATCGAAATATTCGAAAAACAATTTAGATTCAAATCAATTCCAATTCAATTATTGGAAATTATGATTACTTTTAAAACCATTTCAAATCCACTTTATTTATTTTAAAAATAAATAGAATTATAATTCTAGTTCAAACTAGTTCATTTCGATAAAAATCTATTTTTATCTTTTCAAATATGGAGTTTTTCATCCCAATTCTTCACAAATCATTTCTTATGATTTTACACAAATTATTACTATTTTTAATAATTTTATCCAGGCCCGTACAGTCGATTTCCATCAACGGCCATCGAACTGCACTTACAGCGACCTTTTCCAATTTTGATTTGGACATAATTCCAAATCCAACCGTTAGATTTCTAACTTCTAATATTCGTTAGAAAGATCTTTTCGATACGAACCCAACGGTTTCGGTTTTAGGAGAATCCGACGGTCGGATCTCCCGTAATGTCTATTCGAAGTCAATGGTCGAAATTCGTGAAATGCCGCGGCGCGGCGCATTCTATTCAGGCCATTCTATATATATATAATATACATATTATATATATTTCGTCGATTTCCTTTTAAAACCTATTTTATAAATCGTTTTAAATTCGTTTTCAAAACGATTTCAACTTCATATTCAATTTCGAATCAAAATTGAATATTCCACATCATCGATAAAAAAATGATAATATTTTCAAAACGTTATATTTTGAAATCACTTTCTTTTCTATATTCATTATAAAAATGAGTAAAATCGATATAAATATCGTTCACGTCATAATGGCGTCAATCTAATCAACACGGCTTTTATTCAACACATGAATTTATTTTCAATTCAACAAATGAATTTATTTTCTATTCAACACATGAATTTATTTTCAATTCAACATATGAATTTATTTTCTATTCCACACATGAATTTATTTTCAATTCAACACATGAATTTATTTTCTATATTGGAATGAGGCCCAATCAATTACCATATAATGTTAGTTATATGTATTTTCTACAACACATGTATATAATAGCAACGATAAATAATCAACCATCATCCAGAGTGCACGACACAACTGCATAAGCATTAAACATAAATAATTAACGCTTACATAGTCTGTCAACCCATCGATTGACATACAACTAAACAATCGGGATTAGTGTACGTCAAATATCATCCCAATACCCGTGTGGGGTTTCAAATCAACAAACACATATTTTATTTGTGAGGTTGGGCGATGTGTAAAATTTATCATCCCAATCAATATCAATCAAATCAGTATATATAAACAAATCTCCGATTTGTTTATAAATATTTATTTTATATACACGTTAAAAATCATATTTTTTAACTATAAAATATTTTCCACTATAAAATATTTTATTTCATCCAACATCACACAATCAAATTTCACAACACAGCAATCAAACAAACAAGTCATCCATGGTCTGTGGACGACAGGTGTCGGGTGCTGCTAAGCACCGTCTGCATCCTAGTCTATATTTCAAACTAGAAATAAATTAAAGGTGAGGAGTTCTCGCAGAGGGTTCCACTCCGTCGTGCTTTACTTTTGAACTGCTGAACCGTCTGGATTTGTTTGAAATTCCAATGCAGTCCTTTTTACGGTGTTCATATATAAAAATTATGTTTTTATCGCTTTATTTCAATAAATAAAAAAACATATTTTTATTTCTACTTCATATTTTTTTCGACGCTTCATTCTATATAAAAATTATATTTCTACTTCTTATATAAAGATCGAATTTTTATATTAACGCTATAAAAATCACATTTTTATTTCAACATATATAAAGATAATATTTTTGTATTCTCTATTATATAAAAATCATATTCTTTCATGTTGAAAAATCTAATCTTTTTGTCATGAAAAATCCTATAAAAATCCTATTTTTCTTCGTATATAAAGAATTCAACCTTTCTCTATGATAAAAGTATAATATTTCTTTACAATAAAAATATAATCTTTTTATATTAAAAAACCTATTTTTCATACATAGAAAAATCATATCTTTATAGTTCAACATTCACTACTTTCTTGTTTTAAAAATCGCTACCCCTTGTTTTATAAAAATCTCTATTTTTCTATCTAAAAGATCTTTTCTATCTAAAAGATCTATACTTTTTATTTATAAAAATCCAAACTTATAAATTTATAAAGATCCATTCATGTTTATAAACTAAGAAAAAAAGAAAATAGAAATAAAAATCAAAGGAAATTTAAACGACTCACAGCGTTCATCGGAAGGTCGGAAGTGGGTGCGTAGCGGTTCAGGCAGTTGGCGCGAGGCGTCCTTTTCGCGCGGTGACCGAGGGCGATGAAGTGGGGCTTCGCGAGCTCGGATCCAGCGTCGAGGGTGGGAGTTTGTTACGATCGTGGAGGGGGTGCAGGGTCTCGAACGGTAGAGGAGGGGGAGAAATCGCCTGTGGCGGCGGCGTGGAATCAGAGGGCTATGGCGCGGCTTACTTCAAAAAGGAGAGGAGAGAGAGTGCGCGAGGAGGGGAGAAGTGGCGCCTGCGGTGGAGGAGGCGGAGGGGCGGTGGCCAGCGCCTGAGGCGTGACGGCGCCTGATCGGAGGAGCGACGGCTCCTCCTCCCCCTTCTTTTTCCCCTTTTCTTTTATTTATTTCATTTTAACTGAATTGTTAGGGGAGAGAGAAGACTGAGGGGTTATATATAAAAATTTATTTATTTATTTAATTTCAAAAAGTTACTTTTAATTTTGACCTCCAAACGAGACCCACCGCTTGTCGTCCATAGTAATTACCCCCATTCCGAACACATTGGGATATGTATCGTAGGCTAATTCGATCGTTTCGACCAGTTTCCGTCAAAATCAAAATATAAATCTACATATTGAATTTGAACACACATTTCAATTTACCAGGGCCACATACGGACTCTAAAAATTCCCGAAAAATATTTTCTAGCTTCGTATTGACGTTACGGTCCTAACAAAACTAATTTCGTTGAATTCTGGGACCGTATGAAAAATGGCTATTTTCTGGTCGATTAAAATCAACTAAAACTGGTCAAATGCTTTTTCCTTCGCCATGCTCACATATTGGTTCGAAAAATTACGAATTTCGAAAACTAGCAATAACTTGACATCACAGATCCAACAAAAGTGGTTTCGTCGAAAAGAGAGGTCGTTTGCAAAATTTCCATTTTCAAGGGCCAGAATTTCATAGCGACTATTCTGAATTTCCAACTGGGCATCACTTTTTATCCTCGCTATGAAATTTTGATTTTTTGGATTCGTTGGAAAGATATTCTCAAATAGATTCAAATATTTTTGGTTTCGCTAAAATCCGGTTTATTTTGAATCCTGTACATTCATTTGAATTTTGAAATCGAATTTTCAAACTACCGCGCCATTTTCAATTCCTTTTATAGTTATAAATAAATATTTATAATCTAACGACGAGGTATATAAATATATATGTTCTAATCCTACTCAAAATAAATTTCTCGTCGTTGTTATTTAAAATAATTCATTTTAAATATTCAGAATTCACTTGAATTGCCAAAATAAAATTTTAAAATTGGCTCGGATTTCCGAGTTATTACAAGTTTGATCTAATTCCAAGATCGTACCTTTTTTTTCATTGTGATTCCATATGAACATCTGTAGGGGTTATGTCTTGGTTAACAATGATTAATTTCATCAATAACTATCAACTCGATAGTTGTCTTTAAATACCGTTAATTTAAAAGGTCAATTTACTTCAAAGAATACTCGTTTAAGTTTTACGATTGATTATAAAACTACTTCTATTAGATTAATTCTAAATTAATTAATCTAATAACCCATTCCAAGTAAACAAGGTGACTTAGTCAACTTCAAAACATCAGTTAACTTGTTAACTGATTACAATTAATCATTCATCTTAAATTAATTAATAATATAATTAATTTAATAACATTGCTCAATTGTTTCTTAAAAATAATTATTTCAAAATATTAACCATTAGGTTAAATTTTGACTTATTCACTTATGAAATTTATTAAAATGTAAGAAATTTCCTAAATAAATCATTTTATAATACTTTCTATAAAAACTGATTTATAATTATTGATTTATTTCTAAAACTTATATTTAAAATAACTTATATAAAATAAGATTGAAAACTTTGCTTCAGTTATAAAAAATATATTTTATAACTTAATCTTTGTTAATTCTCTTAAGGGGAAGTCAATGTTTCAAAATGGTAGATTTAGGCCATCCGTTGCCAATCACTTAATCAATGCCGTTTATTGATTAAAACACAATAACGTTGAATTTCAATTCAATAATCAACATCCAAATAGGTTTTAACGTCACTGGGTTCAAATAGTTCATACATGATAAATAAGAAATCAAATTACAACACAAATATTTGAGAAATCCAGTTGGATCCCTCCAACCTATGTTTCCCTGTACCACAGCTTATCATAACATTGTATAAGCACATATGAGATAGAAATTAATTCTAAATCATTTATACGTCGGCAATATAATCATTGTCAACAAACAAACAAACAATAGTCATTCATATCATCCAGTTTATACTAATAACAAAAAATTATAAACCAAATCTTAGTATTTCAGAAAGAGTGAGATAACTCATGATTTACTTTCGATTCAGTGATTATAGTCCATCTATACAATTTTAGCCGAGCTTTTGAAATTATATAAAAATCCTATTAGCTCCAAGCCAGCTCAGCTGCGTAGCCTCCACCCATATGATCCCAACGGATCCTATTTCATCAAATTCTGATAACAAATGACAAAGATACAGTGATTAGAAATTTTTGATCTATTTAAATTAAAACCAAGTTAACTAATTAAAAATTAATTAACTCTTGATCACCTTTTAACTTAAATTAAACTTGTTTAACGATAACAAACACGGTCCAAATCCTTCGTGATCGTGATTCCATGTTTCGAAATAAACCTCGACCTCTTCACCGATCACTAACGCCGTTCAATGCCACTGGACACCCGTCAGGCAACTCTGATCTGACCCCCACTCTGAGCGCCACCGCCTGTCGCAGATCCCGTTCCCCCTTGATATCCCTAAGTTCAACAAACAACCAAAACGCCTGCATGCTTTACGAGTCCGCCGCCGCCAAATAGAGACACCGGACGCCCATCAACTCCGGCCGTAAGTAGGTCTCGCCAAGCCGTGCAACCTTTGTTCAGACATCACCTCGAAACGAGGTAGGGTGGAGGAGACCTGAGCATTTTGTTTGGACTATTTTCAGGCTGTTCATGGTGTTCAAACAAATCGCTAGTTTTTATTCTGGTTTCAAAAGAAGGGAGGCGTTGCGTATTTTCTTTGAACAGAGGAACGAAGATTGTTTATTTCGGGAAGAAGGTGTGAGGCTGAAGCATTTTTATATACGCTTTTCTCTTTTTTTATTTGACTACAGATATTTTATAGAAAGTGAATAATGATATTTTATTGAAAACGACTAAGGATTTTATTGAAAACGACTAACAATTTTTATTGAAAATGACAAATGAATTTTATTTAGTGTGCAACATTCGACATTTATAATTCGTATGATCCCGTACGAACTCCGATTGTGACGAAAATTGTAATCCTACAATAACTTAATATTTCGGACATGATGGAACTGGTTTCGTCGAATTCCGAGATCGTTGTAAAAATACTATTTTAATTCCATATGCATTATAAACCTCGATATATTTGATATGTAGCTACATATAATATTTATTAGGTTAATCTACTGGAGAGTAGATGGGTACGATTTATGCGGAGAAATCAAATTTTATTGTGAAATAAACTCGAACAACTTAATAAATATAAACTAATGATAGAACGGTATTGTAGTGTTATGCGTAGAAAATATAATTTATCCATTCACCAGAACTACTGTTCTGATCCCCTCCTCATAACAAACGCGCAAGTCAGACGGGTGGTTGAGATTCTGCAGCTTATAGACATTTGTTAGATAGTGTCATTATATTAGTGAGTATTTACTTACTATTAAATTTCATTTCCTTCCGCTATGAGACTTTTATTATGAGCTCTGATACTTTTATCTTTGACTTTCTTCAGGATATCAGATAAACCAGCTCAGGCTTCAATAGGTTTGGATTTTTTGAAGAAAAAAATCGATTTGTCGAAATTCGGGTTGTTACATTTGGCATCAAAGCTTAGGTTTATAGTTCCTATATAGATGATGAGTGAACATATTTGTATATTTTTTAATACAAATATTATATATATACGCACCTATATCTATGGAAATAATTGAGATGGAAAAACTTGTACACTAAAGAAATGATCATGAAGATCTGAGAAACATAGACCTTTATGTGGTTGAGATAAAAACGCATACAAAATGGTCTGTAAATAAGAAGATGGAACAGGAATTTATATATAAGACGTTTTAGCGCAAAAACTTAGCACTACATGATCCAGAGCATAGTTAAGAAATTTTCTTGAAATCGAAAATGGAAAAATGGTATAACTTAGTATCGATGGTTATGGTAACAAAAGTTTAAGGATATTTGAAAAGAGGTGTTTTAAGGATTTCATGGACACGAGTTTGGTAAAGTCCATTTTCGAGAGAAAAAAAGGGTCGGGTTGACTGAGATTTCGGTTGGGTCGACCACCGTGTCGACCCAACCCGAAGGTGACTCGGCACATGGGTCAACATACCCAAAAAGGTAGGTCGACCCACCCTTTGTATTTTCGCATATATGAAGCGACAAAGCCTATAACTTTGTCCCATCGTTTCCCCCACCCCAGAGTTCAGCCAACCCAATTCCCACTACTCCAACCACCACCGTCGCTCCAGAACTTCACTGTTCTTCATAAAATTAGTGCTAAATTGAAGCTAGTCGCTCTTTATCCAATTCTAAGCTCCTTTTACGTGGATTTCAAGAATTTTTTCCATGCCTCCGCGACAATCCTTAGCCGCCAATTTTCCCCAGTTAACACTCCATGAGATTGTTTGGTGCAGGAACATCAATAGAATAGCTCAGGTCTATATGCATTCAGTAGGTTGCCGGATCTTTCTTGGAAGACCGGTTAAATTTGCATAATTTATCGGAACCCCTTTGGAGCATCTTTTTCTAGATACGGGGTTTCATACTTGCATGAGATTCTTGACCATACTATGGTAGGACGGATAGCTTACCCCTTGTTAGTTCATCTTTTTGATGCCAATTTGAATTATAAAGTGGAGGAATGAGGTTGTATTTGATTCTAAGGTGAAAGGGGTAGCGATAGTTTTTACTAAGAGACAGTTTGGGGACATGCTTGACATTAGTGGTGAAAGCATGAGATTAGAACATGTGCATATGATGGACGAGGTTGTGTCGGGATGGATGTTTATTGACATTTGGTATAGGGCTTAGGATATGGGGCACCTACGCTGATTAGCTAGGATATTTATACGCATATTGCAGTATAACTTGGTTGCCCGGACTGGTAGTTATGACATGGTTGCTGGCACATTTAGACGTGCCACATATGCTATTTTTGCTGGACTTCAGATTAATTAGGCAAGGGAGATATGGTACAGTTTGTGACCACATTGGAGATGAGACAGTCTACAACCCCTTTTTGTCATTTATGGAAAAATGTATTTAGACATTTCAACATTCCGTCAGGGAACGAGAGCTCCATTGAGGAGACCCATCCATTGATAGATGCATCCACTCTGACTAGGATGCACATTGATTTGGCCCAGTTACAAAAGGCTCAGCCCATGCAACATGAGGGTGAGCATGGGGACGATGACAACGATGATGAAGGTAATGACGATGAGGGTGAGAAGGTTTAGGAGGATCAGCCGATGTATCCAGCTGGATATAACCCAAAGGCTGGATTTGGGGATGAGTTAGTACACGATGAGGGGAAAGGCATGGAGGAGCCATATCAATATTTTGACCCCCCCCCCCCCAAGCATACCAGGGTTATCAGGGTGCATATCCATCGTATTAGGGAGGCGTTGCATCTTCCCAGGCATCACAGTGGGGCCCATGGTCAAGAGATGTGCCATGGGATTTGGGGAGAGAAGTCAGGTCCTTGCCTAAGAGGCAGGACCAGTTGGCTAGGGACCATCATGAGATCTTGCTTGGACATCAAAATATAGCTCGTACACAGCTCGACTTCGTTCAAACACAACAGCAGTTTTTGCAAGAGATACTTCAGCCTAACAGCGCTTCAAGCAGATGCAGCTGGAGGTGTGAGGCAGTACTAGGCATTAGGAGGAACCCTAGATGGATTGGATTCCTTCATTAGGAATATCTTCGGATAGGGACCCCGACCTCCTTTTTGAGAGTGGATTGGTATCATTATCATTTTATGTCGGACTCTTTCTTTGTTTTAGAACTCAGCTATCTTTTGTTGAATTGGAAACTTCAGTAGGAACTTATACTTGATAATTCTCTTTGACTCTATGGTAGTATTTTATCCTATAATGATAATTGTATGAAATTTTTCTCTATTTGACAAAGCGCGTGATAAACTGCAATAAATAAGATAAAATAACAAAGGAAAGCAAAAGGCAGAATTTACAAGAAAATAACTAAAACTAAATTTCCCTGGAAATTAATTTCTCATAATTATGAAAATTTATAAGAAGCTACATCCATAAAATTTGACTTTTCTGAAATTCAAAACATTTAAAACTGGTTGGTAGAGTTTGGATGCAAGAAATGGATGAACTATGCTCTTACTCTACATGGGAAAAATTGGTTGAAAAAGTATTTTTAATTCTTTAAATATTGTATTTATATAGAAATTACTAGTATATTTTAGGATGTGTGCATCATATTTTCAAAAGGTTTTCAAGAAAAAATTCGTATTCATATAGGAGGTACCGCTTAGGCATTCATTGCATTCATGTATTTTATGTTGTGTTACACTTGGCACAAGTGCACAATTGATTGAAAATTATGATGTGCACATGATGGCTGCTAATTATATGAGGAATAACATAATTTTACCCCTAAAAAATTTTGAGGTTGAAATATCCTAAGGGATGAGAATGTAACACCCCATATTTTTATATATTAAATTAGTTATCGGTAAATATCAATGTTTTATGATTTCAGAATTGGGCCCTGAGACAGGTGCCATTGGGTTCGTTGTAATTTTATGATTTATTTTCATATATGACTTGTTCCAAACGAAGCCCATATGAGGTAGTTATCAACGAACAAAAAATTATAAATTTATACGCGAATATGTACACGCAAGCTTGAAATTGAAACATTAAACATACCATATAAATGGAAGAAGTTAATTGACATAAGAATGTTTAGTAAGAAAAAGAACGGTGCAATTAACATTAAATGAAAAAAAAAATATTTAAGGGAAAAATTAGCGAAAGTGACCCAGCAAACTGGTCGACCTAGACCATATGTGGGTCGACCCACAGGTCGAAACACCAGGGATCCAGGTCGACCCAATGCTGGGTAAATTGATGTTGGTTTATCGATTTAAACGACTTAGATTTTATTATATTCGATCTAACGAAAAAGAATCTTTTGTGCACCTATAAATAGAGTAGCAGCGCCTAGGGGTGTAAATCGGTCGGACCGGACGGAGGTGTGTTCAGTTTCTGTCCTAAAAAAAATCGGACCGAACACGGACCAGACCAAAAAATTTCTCGGACAAATTTCGTTGTCCTAATTCGTGTCCTAAATAAAATCGGTCGGACACGTACATGTTCGGACCGATCGGACTCGGTCGGACATGGCTATTTATATCACATTTTGTACATTTTACTAGATTTTCTCTCAACTATATGATGAATTACAAGTAAATCGGATGAATTCGGACGAACTCGAACCGGACATGATTTTTTTCTCGTACAAATTTTGTTGTCCTAACTTGTGTCCTAAATGAAAATCGGACGGACTCGGACGAACGTATTTCGGTTACGGACACGAACGGACGTCGGACATTTGAACAAAATTTACAGCCCTAGCAGCGCCTAGCCTCCAACTCATATTTTATGGGACGACACTAAGACTCTGCCATTTTCAATTTTCTCCAAATCTTTCAGAAATTGGAATATATTAGTTAGGAATTATAACAACCCGTATTTTCAACGATATAATAATTAATTCATTTAGTTATTTAAATAGTGATTTAGGGAATTAAATGGTTGTTTAATTAAATAATATTGAATATTTAATTAATATAAATAATAGGATAATATATTTAATTTCCGAAATAGTTGGAAATAGTGGAATTCACAATATTGTGTGAATTAGATCATACATAATATACAATTTAGTTTAGTGTTGAATTATGATAACGAATATATTATTTGAACGACAGTTGAACGTATAATTATAATATAATTAAAATCGAGCTTGAAATGGCGCGACAGTTCGCTATTTGGCGATTTGAACTTCAATTGAATATACATAATCCGTTTTAAGCCAGATTTCTGTGAAACAAGAAACGTTCGGAGCTGGTGAAGTATATTTTTCTAGTGGAAGAGAAAAATCGAGATTTCATTGTGTAGATTTTGATTTATGTCCAAACCAAAATTTAGAAAAGTCGCTATGGAATTCCTTTGAAATTTATAAATATATATTTGTATTATAAAAGGATTTTAAATATAAATCGAATATCGCTATAACTGGGAATTTTGAAATATTAAGTTATAAACCCAATTGGAGTTGTATGATATTCTAGTGTGAATATATACGATAATATTTATTTTTAAATATATAATTTAATTATTTTTAAATATATATATATATATGTTATTTAGAGCTTTTAAAAATAGCCAGTTTTGCAGACGACCTCCGTTTTCGACGAAACTTATTTTGTTGGATCTGCAACATCAAATTATTGTTAGATTTCAATTTCTGTGGGTTTTGAGGTTAATGTGCGGCCATATTGATTTTTAATGTGAAAACAGTCGATATTTTGACAGTTAAAAATACGCTGTGTGAGCAAATGGAGTCGGAATTCGACGAAACTAGTTTCGTTGGGTCCGTAATGTCGAACTGTTGCTGCATGCCAATTTTCGTGACTTTTGGGTATCGTATGTGATCACAGGAATTTAGAGGACGAATAAAATTAGGGATTGCTTAAAATAAAATAAAATAATCAAATAAAAAAATATTTTTTACCTTTCGTACAAATACATCTTAACCCTTACTAACACTAAATCATTTTTCAGTTTTCTACAAACCCGCTGCCACAAAATTTCCTTTACAATAAAACAAATCGGAGGTTAGAAAATCAAAACAATCCATATAAAAATCCTAAAATCATCTAGTATATATATATGAGCTTCTTAAAGGATTCTCTACAGTCCAATACCCTTTTTAAGGGGTTTGACGGCTATTGGTTCATCATGGATTTTGTACAGCGACAGTCTTTTGCAATTAGGGTTCAACTTCATGGAGTTTTGAGGTAGCAATTCATGGTTTTGATGGTAGTTTTGAATTAAGGAAGTAAATCTGCACTTGTATGCGGATTTCTGGAGTTTTCGGTGGTTCTAGCTGTCGATACTGTTATGATGTCAATGTATTGAGACCAAGAACGGAAATTAAGGGGGTTGCACGAGTACGAATTGATGGCGTTGGGTTTGAAGAGGGCGAGACGAGGAGAACGAGGGTGCTTTTGGTTTGTGGAACGTTGGTGCATTAGAGGAGATAAGGGGTTGGAAATGTGCGGCTATGGTATTCCTGGAGTTCGATTATAACGAAGGAAGAAGTGTTTGTGGCAGATCAGAATTCTTTTAAATGGGCCGGCTTATTTTAAAGGTTAAGGCCCAATTAAAATATTGAAATTTAGTTTGTTTTAATTTAAATAGTATTTAAACTTGTATAAGTCATATCTTCTCTTTACGTGATCAGAAATTGACGATACAAGATGCGTCGGGATCGTATGGATGAAGCAACACAGTGGAATTGAGTAGGAGCGAATCAGAGCTCATTACAATTTACAGCGAAATAAATTGTCCATCTGAATCAAGCGATGATTATCGTTATTAACGATGATCATCCAATGTGAGTAAATCTCATTAACTCTACTCAAATTATATTTTTATAAAATATTTTTAGAATTTATAAATGATGGTTGTTTGTTGTGTGTTGACTGTTTGGTTGAACTACTAATTAATTGGTTGAAAATATAGATAACGATATGATATAAATCGTTAATCGAATATTGATTCTGTTATCAAAATATTCCATATTCGTGTCATTCATGTGATTAACATCTGTGGTTGCAGGGAAACAGGTCGGAGGGACCCAACTGGGTTACTCAACATTTATTTTACTGTTTTTCATATATTGTGATATATGATGTGATTTATAATCTGTTGTTGATTATGTGTGTTTGATCATAATTATTTGGTACTTTTAAATACCAAAGGAAATACTGGTGTGGAAAAGGAAATTTCAAACTATAATTTGAAATAAAATATTATATAAAATCAAAGGATTTTATATAAAAAGGAAATTTTCAAAGTGTATATTGAAATAAAAATATTCGTATAAAATCAAAGTATTTTATAACAACAATTGTATGAAGTGAATATGGGATTTTGGAACTTTATAAAATCAAATGGGCTTCTTAAAAGGAGATATTTGAAAATTAAATAAAAAACTTCTGTATGAAGTTAGCAGCAGTTGTATGGAAGTTGAAAGACCGATTTGGTTAAAATACTAAATGAAGGTAATAAGAAGTAAATAAAGAACTTTATGGAGTGAATATAATATTTAGGAAAACAAATGGAGTTGCAAAGGATATATTTGTATAACGTTTACAAATAGGATTGAAAATGATATATTTGTAAACCATTTACAAATAGAATTGAAAAGGGAATATTTGTAAACCACTTACAAACAGAATTGGAAAGGAAATATTTGTAAAACATTTACAAATAGATTATAAATGGAAATAAATAGAGTAACAAAAGTAATTATTTATAAAATAAATAAGATTTTATGAAAGGAATTATTTGGAAAATAAATAGAAATATTTACAAAACAAATAGGGTTTTATAAAAAGGGATATTTGGAAATTAGATAGAGTAAATCAAATAGAGTTAATTGATAGAGTTAATCGATTAGAGTTAGAGTTAATCAGTTAGAGTTAACCAGCTAGAGTTAATCAATTAGATTTAACCAGTTAGAGTTGATCGATTAGAGCTAATCGGTTAGAGTTAAATCGAATTAGAGTTGTTCAAATAGAGTTAAATCGAATTAGAGTTGTTCAAATAGAGTTAATAGAATAGACTTAATAGAATAGAATTAGTCAAACTAGAGTTAGTCGAAAATTAGTTATTCGAAAAGAATTATCGAATATTAGTTATTCGAAAAGAATTATCGAATGTTAGTTATTCAAAAAGAATTATCGAATATTAGTTATTCGAAAGGAGTTATCGAATATTAGTTATTCGAAAGGAATTATCGAATATTAGTTATTCGAATAGAGTTAAAATGTAACACCCCGTAATTTTAAAACATGACATAAGAGACAATTAAAGAATAACTAATTATTAAAAGAAGAATTAAATGAAACGGGTTATACCATTGCGTTCGTCTCGGAATTCTAGTTGGAATAGAGTCCAAGTTTGCGTAAATTGGACTTCGTATGAAGAAGTTATGGCCTTCGGAAGATTCAACAAAAATTTAGAATTTACATAGGAAAATACCTAGGCAGGTCGACCTGGGGGTCGACCTACCCAGGGAGGTCGACCTGGGGGTCGAACTGGGTCATAGGTCGACCCGGGGGTCGACCTGGGGTTCGACCTAGCCTCTACCGGTCGACTTGTTTTGGCCCAGATCCGATTTTCTTTGGCTTGTGACGTGGTTTTGGTTGTTCTGATGGTCCGGATTGGTTCTAGGTTGATATCTAAGGCCCTAAACACTTCTGTTCTCCTATAAACACTTCCCTAAGCTAAAATCTAAATCTCTTACATTATTCTCTAGCCTCCATTGCTCTCTCCTTCTCTAAAAATAAATCAATGGCGTCGTTACTCTGTTGAAACCTAAGCTAGAACTAGTACTTCTTCTTCTTCCAATCTGAATAGGATTAAAAGAACAATTAGTCTAAATCAAAGGTGAGCAATTCAGTTTCAGAATACAGATTCCAGAAAACAAGACTTGCCTTTGTTTTATAAGTTCACGATTACTTTTAGATTTAGACAACCAATTATAGTATGGACATGGAATAAAATGAATTTGGACCTATGCTTGATTTTCTATTTGGATCTATTCTTAGCCTTTGTGAATTTATGACTTTGGGTTGCTTCTTATCAATCCAATCGAACCTATACAAGTTGTCGAACCTAGTTATTATTCAAGCCTTTTATGTCCATAATATTGTTCATAATCAGATCTATATGCCTGCAATGATTCTAAATCAGTTTATTCAGTTATGTTGTAATTCTGGTAGATCTGTAATTCTTGTGTTTTGGGACTATCATCTTATGCCAGTTCTTATGCCTATCATTGTCATATTATTCCTATTTGTTCCTTTATATTTGTGAATCTAGATTGACCTATAATCTAGGTTGAATCGCGATATACATACGATGGGAATACGGGGAAGGTTTGGGTTATTGGGGCATAAACATGAGATTGACTATATTGGCATAACATAATTGGGGAAAGTAATTGAACATAACATATTTGGTGAAATGGTTGGGCAAAACTTGTAATTGACATTGGGGCATTGTTATCATTATAACCGCAAGTTTGGGTTAGTTGGCTTGTAAATCAAGTTTTGGCCATACACTATAAACTAGAATATTAAAACTAGATTGGGCTTAACTATTGATTTGGAACGCCAAATATATGACATAGTGATTTTGGGAATGACTATTATTGCAAGTTTGGGAAGATGGGGTATAGCCTATTTTGATTAATAACTTGAAATTTCATGTAATTGACATATTTGGCTCATAACCATGTAAATGGTTCATGGCATGTAACGGTATAATTTATATACCAAAGATTATGAACATGATTTAGAAGGAAAGTGGGCCATGTCAATAGTTGATTTATAATTTACAAATAAATATGAAGGATAAACATGAAAATTACATGGCATGGATTGGTTCATGAAATGGTATATTTAGTACACCATTAATTGTGAGCATAATTAAAAGGATAATTATGGCATAAATAAATTGGGAATAATTTACATGTGGAATTTGTCATAAATAAGAAATATGTAAATTGTAGGAAAGACGAATATGCCTAACCCGAGGTTAGATTGAGTTGTGGTGTAAAACTGCCCGAAACCGCCTGGCTGTCCAGTAACCACAACAATACATATCTAATGTGGGAGGTTAGGGCATTGAGCTCAATAAGAACCCGAGGTTAGACGGAGTGGCAGTGCAAAACTGCCCGGAACCGACCGGCACATCCAGTGACCGCAACAATACCTGTCTAATGTGAGTGGTTGGTGCTTTAATGAATGAATTAATGCTATTGACACATGCTAAGTATGGGAGGGTTAGGTTAATTGATACTTAACCAATATGACATATGGGTGGGTTAAGTTAAACATGAATGGACAAAGGACACCTAACCAACAAGACATGATATAGGGTAGGGTTAAGTTAACTAAGGGAACACTTAACCGTTATAACATGTTAACTAAACAGATGGTAGGGTTAAGTTAACTAAGGTAGCACTTAACCGTGATAACATGTTAACTAAACAGATGGTAGGGTTAAGTTAACTAAGGCAGCACTTAACCGTTATAACATGTTAACTAAACAGATGGTAGGGTTAAGTTAACTAAAGTAACACTTAACCAAAATATATAATGACTTGTGGTAGGGTTAAGTAACACAAGAGGATACACTTAACCAATACATAATGACATGTGGTGGGGTTAAGTAATACAAGAGGAAAACACTTAACCAATTATATAACACGATGTATGGGAAGGGTTAAGTTAACACGAGAGGGCAACACTTAACCAATATAACATGATTTGAGGTAGGGTCAAGTTAACACCAGAAGGAAATACTTAACCAACATGACAAAACGAGTGGGTGGGTTAAGTTAACTTGAATTGATTAATGACACTTACCAATATAACTTGATGAACGAATGGGGTTAAGTTAAATGGGAAATACTTAACCAATTTAACCTGATGAATGAACAGGTTAAGTTAATAAATCACACTTAACCAATCCAACATGATAAGTGAGAAAGGTTAAGTTAATAAGAACCACTTAACCAACATGGCATGACGAGTAGGAGGGTTAAGTACACGTCGGGTTGGTGGGTAATATTAGTAAATATATAGGCCCACAAAACTTAACCATTATATAAACATGCTTGAATCCGTGGGAAGGTTAAGTATACATCGGATGGGTGGGTTAAATAGTAAATATAGGCCCACAAAACTTAACCATTATATAAACATGCTTGAATCGGTGGGAGGGATAAGTACATATCGGGTTGGTGGGTAATATTAGTAAATATAGGCCCACAAACTTAACCGGTAGGAACCCTAGTAGCGGGGAACCATTTCAGCAGTAACCCACATAGATGTATCACGGTACTCTGAGCTAGGAAGGGTGCGGCACGACTACTAGGCTGATTATAAGCGGTCAAAACAACGGCAGGGGGTACGTTAGTGTAGGTTCCGATAGTTTACGGGCGTGCACGTACTCCGGAGTGGGAAAAAGAAGGCACTGGGTACCAGTAGTTATACACTGTGCATCTTGATTCGTGTCGGGTTGCTATCATAAGGATTGATACACATTATGGTGGGACCAGCGCAGGGTATCTACACGCAAGAGGGGGCCGATTGACACAGAAACATGGAACAGTTGTACAAGTAGGGAGCCGATCGATAGGGTAGTAAGGGTACATCTAACATCTTCATGGCAATTAGGCTAATTGAGGTGGAATCCTCATAATAGATATACACCTGAAGGCTACCACAATTGCGGGGATTGGGATCACGTTGTAATATTATCCTTTATACAGATTACTAGTTGGGACACTCGTTGGGTGGTGCAGAGATATAGAAATCAGAATAACAGGGTAGTAGCGAAGCAGAGAATAGTTAACATGCAATGTTATAGTTAGTTTATCTTGCCTGTTACTTATCTTGTGTATCCTATGTTCCTTATCATCATGCTTATGTCTTTATTCAGTTTAATTCATGTCATGTTGTTCTTGCTTATTCATATGCTGAAAGTAGCTGGACATACCAGTCTTATGTCTGACCTAGTTTTGTTTCGCCTCTTTTCTTCCGTTTCCCCCAGGTTCTCAGGGAGAAAACACTTCTGCTTAGCTTGGATTACTTGTTGCTTCAAGATCATCATGTATTGCTTTGGATTCAGTCCCATTTCAGCTATGGCTTGCTTTACTCTGTCGGGGAATAAATCGTTGTTATTTTTATGCTTCTTTTATACTTGGATGTTTTTGAATCAAGATAGAAGTACTATGTCTTGTTTTAAGACAACTGCTGCAAAAGTTTGACCGAGCCATACTGTTTATAAAATGACTTTATTTTCCGCTGCTTTATTTGTCTGTCTTGTAATTTATCTGCATTTTTTACCTAAAATGCTCCATCGAAATTAAGACATTCCCTTTGTGAGTGACCTTAACAGAGGTGGGGTGTTTCACTTGGTATCAGAGCTGAAGGTTACCGGATCAGATAAAAGATTTGAAAAATTATTTTCAACGGTTTTAAAAGAAGCATTTTCAAAAGAAAAGTTTTTGTTTTAAATGCAGATTCCCCAAAGCCATATGCATTATCTTTTGATCCTCTGTTTGAATCCTTGTTTCCTTATTTCCTAAGTCACCGAGGCTCCTGGCTTTCTGGGAGGTAACCTCATCGCGGCTTGGTTCCTAGGCTCGACGAGACTACGACACTTGTCAAAGGGCAAATAAGTGCCCAACCTCCATCTGTAGCCGCTGTAGTTTCACCTACGGCTAATTTTCTTTCGAGATTTGTAGGATTTTCCATGCGATGGAGGCAGCTTTCAAGGGACTTTTCAACAAGTTACACAAGGATGGGAAAAATGAGAATGAGGGAGTTTGGCTAAGGAGCACAACCCAAGGATGAGGAACTCATGGATATAGACTTGGTTCATAATGAAGGTAAAAAGAAAGAGGTGTAAGTGGAAGAATCAGGACAAGAAGGAAGGAAAGAATAGAAAAACCTAAGACAAGAGGAAGTGTCTTTATTATGGTAAAACGGGTCATATAGTTGAGGACAAGGGCAAGAACAAAGGGCATGATTTTCAGGAGGGCAAGTGCATGCTCTCACTGCCAGCGTACCAGAGAGAGAGGTAGAGATTAGTTTATCTTTTCGATCCTCCTATTAGTACTCTTCTTTACTTTAGCGCCTCACATCCGTTTATATCTGCTTCCATAGTTGAGTCTCTGCACCATAGTACCTATATAGCTGAAGATCCCATTATTTCTCAAATCCAATTAGTGGTTCGGCTCATTTATCTTTGGTTTGTAAGGATTTGAGGATATCTATCGTAAGTATTGGGTTTAAGCGTAATGCTTATGCTTTTGGTTTCATGGGCTATGGGTTGATTCTAGGCATAGTTTGGTTAGTTAGTAAGGAGGGTAGTTAGACTTTCTACTTGCCTCGAGAACACCCTCGAGATTTCGTGCGATCCTAAGGAGATCAGTTAAGCTTAACTACCTAGAATCAGTTGATATATCTATCAACGATTTGCGATCCGTCAGAATAGCCTATGAGTACGAGGATGTTTTGATTAGGTTAGGGGTTTTCCCCCTAAAACTCGAGATAGACTTCCGCATATGTCTAGCTGACAATACAAATCCAGTTATGCAATCAACGATAGTTTTGGAGCAAGATTGGTGAGGTAGCCAGAGTCGGTTAAATGCTCAATTGTTTGGTTGTTTTGCTAGTATCATCTCACATAAATCGTCCAAATTCGGAGGAGGTATTCCATGGGTGCTTGTCTGATATTGGTTTAGGCCTTTAGGGCTTGTACTTGAGGGATGTCAAGTTCGACTAGGATGGTTTGCGTGAGAGATATCGACCCTCAGATTTGTGACATGATGGATAAGCTAAGTAGAAGAGAGACCTCTAATCATCTTAGTATATACACTTGGTATCATGGTTAACATCTGTTTATCTTGGAAAGATAGTTCGACTACATTGAATACCCTCTAGCATAGTAAGTGATTGAGGTCCTATCTTTACTAGTGGATTTTGGGAAATGGAGGTCAAGAAGCTACGCAAATCGTGAAGTTAAGACAGTCAGAGCAATATGGAGTGAAGCTCAAGAAGATGCAACTTAGAAGACTGAAGACTAGATACGCACAACATACCCTTTCTGGGGGTATATCCTTGCTCCCTCTTTTTCTGTAAAGTTTATTTTCTAGTCTTTATCTTTTAAGTATATCCTCTCGATCCTATCCTCGATCCTTAGGTAGAAGCCAATGGATGTAAACATGTGTTTGAAACATGTTATATTTGGTGGATGCAAGTGGATGTAAGTGTTTGCTAGTGGTTGCTCGTAGATGCATATATACACATTAGGTACTAGATCGGCTCAGTCACTTTCATATTGCATATGCATGAGTGAATTTTTACATATATGAATTGAAACTTGATGTGTTATCATGTTGCATTTGTATGAATGATTGTGCACTCATGTAGAAGTTATAAGGTACGATTAGGAATAATTTCATACATGATGGACTCATGGCACTGACACGATTCGCAGTAAGGAGGTCAACTGAATCAGTAGACCGCCTGATTTTGCATTTGGGTAAGGACATAAACACACTACGCATATGTTCATGAAAAACATTAGAAACCTTTTTAAGGACAATGGATGCCTGTGATTGAATGGCTGAGTAGATGGATGTTTGATGGTAGGATATACATTCTTCTTAACTTGAATATTTCGGGGACGAGACCCTTTAAGTACGGGGAATGTAACACCCTGTAATTTCAAAACATTATATAAGAGATAATTAAAGAATAACTAATTATTAAAAGAAGAATTAAATGAAACGGTTATGCCATTCCGTTCGTCTCGGAATTCTGCTTGGAATAGAGTCCAAGTTTGCGTAAATCGGACTTCATATGAAGAAGTTATGGCCTTTGGAAGATTCAACAGAAATTCAGAATATACATAGAAAAATACCCAGGCAGGTCAACCTGGGGGTCGACCTACCCAGGGAGGTCGACCTGGGGGTCGAACTGGGTCATAGGTCGACTAGGGGGTCGACCTGGGGTTCGACCTCCCCCCTACTGGTCGACCTGTTTTGGCCCAGATCTGATTTTCTTTGGCTTGTGACGTGGTTTTGGTTGTTCTGATGAACCGGATTGGTTCTAGGTTGAAATCTGAAACACCCCACCTCCGTTAGGGTCACTCACAAAGCGAATGCCCTAATTTTGGTGGAGGTTTTTGAGTATGAGTCACAGATACACAAGACAGATATAAATACACATATTTTTAAACAGCGGAAAACACAACAACTTTTATTTCATCAAAATACGTGTCATACAAACCATACCACAATTGTCTTACACTACTTCCAAAAACATTACATTTCCATAACTGTCTTGATTATCAAAGAAGCATAAAACATAAAATAAAGCAGCAATCCCCATAATGATATCCAAAGCCATGATCCGAGCAAAAGATATCCAAACCGTACATCTACTGTCTTCAAGCTTGCAAAAGAGTCTGACTACGCTGAGTTGTTTCCTCCCTGTGGGCCTGGGGGGAAACGAAAGAAAAGAAGACGGAAAGAAAAACGGAGTCAGACATAAAGCCTGAGTAAATCTAGTGACTTTTCAGTATGTGAATAAGAAAAGGATATGATAGACATAAACTGAAAACAGGATAGTATCATAACTAAGGGAGTGTAGTCTAGAATCGAATATACTATCGAACCCACACTATATCTCTGCATTTACTAGGATTATCCTAACTGGCGCCCCATGCTGCGGGTGAAGTGATCCTTTTTGTTTTTACTAAAGATCGGTTCCTACTCGTACGTGTATCTTACGGCTACCCCAAGAAGTGTAGAACCTATGCTGGTCCCACCATGGGGTGTATCAAGACCCATGGTGGCGGCCCCGACACAATTACTATAAGACATAGGTTATACTACTGGTGCCCCCAGTGCCCTGCTTGTCTGCTCCGGAATGTGTGCACGACCACACACCGTTAGACCTACACTGTGCACCCAACAATTGCCGTTATTTGACCGCTTACATTCAGCCCAGTAATCGTGACCCACCCTGCCTAGTTTCAGGGTACCGTTGATACCTAAATTGGGTTACTGCTGAAACGGGTCCCTACGTTACCAGGGTTTTCTAGTCAAACATGTTAAGTGGTTAAGTGTCTGTATATACCTAACCCCACCCATTAATATTTGTTAACATGTTGAATCTTTGGTTAAGTGTTTTCAGTTGACTTAACCCTACCACATGTCCTTAGCCTTTTAGAGCACCGACCACTCACATTAGACAGATATCACTACGGTTACTGGATGTGCCGGTTGGTTCCGGGCAGGTTTACACCGTAGTTCAGTCTAACCTCGGGTCCTTATTGGGCTCAATGTTTGACCACCCACATTGGATAGATATTGTTGTGACTACTGGACAGCCGGGCGGGTCCGGGCAGGTTTACGTCACAACTCAACCCAACCTCGGGTCAAACATGTCGTATTTTCTAGATTTACATATTTTATTACTTCTCAAGTTTATATGTAAATGTCAAGTCTTTTATTTTTGGGTTTAACAATTCATACTGCTTAAAGTGCCATTTGTCGTTGGCATGCGCCAAACATGCCTATCATATATTTTTATCAAGTTTTACACCCAACGCTATTACCCCCCCCCCCCCCCCCGTTTGTACGTACTAATGTTGGGCTCGACACAATTCGGCCCAACTTGATAGACGTGAGAAAAGGGGAAAGAAATCAAGAGCATGTAATACTTCTATGACACATAAAAGGGGTGTGGCGCATGAACTTGCAAATTAGCGTTTCAACTAACATAAACATTGGGTCATGTGAACTTGCATTCAAATAGGCATATGACTAAGTAGGTGACATGTGAAATGGCATAACTTTGGATTTGCCTAGATGTGAGTTTAAACATATATAACTAGGCATAATGTCAAACACCAAACTAGCATGTTACATGTTCATAAAATGTCCACTTTTTATCATAACCCAAAGGTGTAAACTAACTCTAAAACAAGCAGTCCATTTTAGCATGATACTAGCATAATTTGTATAACCCAAATAATACTTAATATTAATCCAATTATACTTGTGATGAATCTAAGATGTATACATAGGTTTTGAGTTATGTAGGCATAAAAGATCTCAGATTTATAACATGTTTACATAATTATATAGTCCATGATATCAACATAAACATAAAAGGGATCCAATCCTAGCCACAAACTTGCAAGTGATAATACTTTCATATACAATTGTCCAACAAACTTGCATCGATCGATTTATGCCACAAATATCAATACACAAAATCACGATAAAAACATTACAATACATAGAATTTACATCATGGCGCAATAATACAATTCTATTCTCAATTACATCGATTCACATCACAGCTTTTATTCATATTCTGAAAGATCACTATACTTACAACGTGTGACGAACTTTTGTTTTCTGATTTCTGTTTTCTGAATTTGGAGATGCTCTCCTTTGGGTAGCAATTTGTTGATTGATTTGATTAGACTTTAGTTTGCTTCTTAGTTTGATTCTTGGAGGCTACGATCAACTCCTTCCTAGCAGCATGACGACTCCTCTCTTATTTTCTTATGTGAATTAGTTGAGTCTTAGTGTGTATTTATAGAGTTTTCAAGTAAATTTGAGTCGTCAGATGCAAACAGGGAGGGAAATCAGACCGTACAGCACACCAGAGTCGAACCAGGGTCAGACCCACCTGGTCAGGCCGACCAGGCAAGTCGACCTGCAGGTCGACACCCAAGTCGACTGCGCAGTCGACTTGGGGGGAGGGGGGGCAGGTCGACTGCCCAGTCGACACTAGTGTCGACTTGGTCACTGGGCGGGAATTTTCCCGCCCAGCCCAGTTTGAACTCGAATTCGAATTCTAAACATGTCCTGAGCTGTTTTTGAATTTCAAATTTATTCTGAAACTTCCGGAGATCATAACTCCTTCATACGGAGTCCGTTTCACGCAAACTCGGACTCTATCTCAACCAGAATTCCGAGACGAACGCAATGGCATGAGCCATTTCCCTTAATTCTTTCATTAGAATTAATTATACTTTAATTTATGAATTTCACTGTTTTAGAATATACGGGGTGTTACATTCTCCCCCACTTAAAAGGATTTCGTCCCCGAAATCTTCAAGTTTAGGAAGAATGTATATCCTACCATCCAATCATCCATCTACTCAACCAACAAACACAGGTGTCCATTGTCCTTAAAGACTTCTAATGCTTTATGAATATAAGCATTGTGTGTGTAAATGTTCCTATCTAATGCAGAAATCAGGCGGTCGACTGATTCAGTTGACCTCCTAAATGCGAATCATGTAGGTGTCATGAATCCATTATGTATGCAAAAAATTTTCTACTCATAATTCTACATGAGTGCACAACAATTCATACAAATGCGATAACCATATGATAACATATAAAATTTCAACCACATATGAACGAGAATACATATATGCATATGCAGTATGAAGTGACTGAGCCGATCTAAAACCTAGGGTGTGTGTGTATATGCATCCACGAGCAACCACTAGCAATCACTTGCAACCACTTGCAGCCATAATCCATAACATGTTTTCAAATACATGTTTGCTTCCATTTGTTTTCTACCTAAGGAGTTAAGGAGAAAGGGTCGAGGAAATATGCCTAAAAGATAGACAAAGCATAACTTAAGGAAAAAGAGAGATCAAAGATGTACCCTCAAAAAGAAAAGGGTAGGCTGCGCGTATTCTAGCCTCAGTTTCCCAAGTCGCATCTTCCTCGGCGTCGCTCCACTGAACTTTGACGAGCTTGACTTCGCGGTTGCGTAGCTTTTTCACTTCAGTTCCTAAAATGCGTGTTGGAACTCTTCTCACAGTTGCTTCACGTTCCACTTCGGCTTCTTCTAGAATGCTAGGCTCTACTATTTCAGCAGACTCGTGTAAACACTTCCGGAGGTGAGAAACATGAAAGACGTTGTGAACTCCGGCCAGCTTTTCGGGTAGCTGTAATCTATAGGCCATCTTCCCAACCTTCTCGATGATAGGAAATGGTCCTACAAATCTCGGTGCCAGCTTCCCAGTGGATCCAAAACGAACAACGTTCCTTAGAGGAGATACCTTAAGAAAAACTCTGTCCCCAATCTCAAACTCAAGGTCGGTACTTCTCTTGTCGGCGTAGGATTTCTGTCTATCTTGGGCCGTCTTCATCCTTCTTCGAATCAAGTCCACTTTTTCTGAAGTTTCTCTGATCATGTCTGGACCAAGAATAACCTTATCTGTGACTCCCACCAACAAGTTGGTGACTTGCACGGTCTTCCATACAATGCTTCGATGGGTGCCATTCCTATGGTAGCTTGGAAGCTATTGTTGTAAGCAAACTCCACTAAGGGAAGGTATCCTCCCATGTCCCTCCAAAGTCTAGAACGCAAAGTCTCAAAAGATCCTCTAAAACTCTATTCACCCTTTCCGTCTTTCCATCGGTCTGGGGGTGATAGGCCGTGCTCAAACATAACTGAGTGCCTATAACTTCTTGCAAACTTCGCCAAAACTCGCTTGTGAAGATAGGGTCTCGGTCACTAACAATGCTGGAGGGTATCCCATGGAGTCGAACTATATCCTTGATGTAAAGAGACGCTAAAGATGAGGCGGTCCTTCTACTCTTGACAGGTAAAAAGTGGGCGCTCTTAGTAAGCCTATCCATTATTACCCAAATGCTAGTATTGCCACTTCTGGACCTAGGCAGCCCATCAACGAAGTCCATTGAAATGCTATCCCACTTCCACTGTGGGACCTCTAGGGGATGAAGTAGTCCTCCAGGCTTCTTCTATTCCGCCTTGACCTGTTGGCATATCATACACTTAGAAATGTAATCTGCCATGTCCTTCTTCATGCCGTTACAAAAGAAAACTCTTTTCATGTCCTTGTATATTTTGTCTTCTCCTGGATGTATTGTCATCTTGGAATGGTGTGCTTCCTCGAGGACCTTCTTTACCAATTCTCTCGCTTGTGGGACGCATAGTCTTCCGTCGCATCTCAGCCAGCCTTTATCATCGATAGAGTATCTACTGAGGTGACTAGAAGTCTCACCCATAATTAGCTTATCAACCACTTCAACTAGCTGAGGGTCTTCGCGTTGTGCAGTCCCTATTGTATCCAAAAGAGTAGGGCGCACCTCTAGAGATGCTAACAATCCCGGTACGAAATCAGAGGAGGGACTAAAGTTAAAACTGGCTATATACTCTAGGCTTTGCCTTTCTACAAAGAGTGGGCTTAGGGTCAATTTCTTTCTACTCAAGGCGTCTGCCACCACATTGCCCTTTCCCGGAGTATAGGAAATCTCGAAGTCATACGAGGCAAGAAACTCCATCCATCTCTGTTGCCTCAAGTTAAGATCTTTCTGCGAGAAAAGATATTTCAACGATTTATGGTCAGTGTAAAGTTTGAACTTCTCACCTAGGAGATAATGTCGCCAAGACTTAAGTGCAAAGACGATGGCGGCTAGCTCAAGATTGTGGGTCGGGTAGTTCTTTTCATGAACTTTCAATTGCCTTCCACCATAAGCTACTACCCTCCCTTCTTGCATCAAGACAGCGCCTAGCCCTGTCCCACATGCATCTGTATAAACTATGAACATCTTGCTTCCGTCCAGCAGAGTCAGGACTGGGGCTGTTGTAAGAGCCCTTTTTAGGCGTTGGAAAGCCAACTCTCAATCCAAGTCCCAATTGAATACTAGATTCTTCTTTGTCAGCCTTGTGAGTGGAGCTGAGATTTTCGCAAAATCCCTTATGAATTTTCGGTAGAAACCTGCTAGTCCTAGAAAACTTCGGACCTCAGTTGCATTCTTTGGTGCCTTCCAGTCTTGCACCGCAACTACCTTCGCGGGGTCTACGGCCAGCCCTTCTTTAGATACTACATGCCCAAGAAACCTTATTTCTTCTCTCCAAAAGTGGCATTTCAAAAATTTTGCCTTTAGCTGATGTGCTCGGAGAGTATCCATGACTTCCTTCAGATGTTGAGCATGCTCTTCCTCACTCTTTGAAAAGATCAAGATATCGTCTACGAAGACAACCACAAACTTGTTGAGGAATTCTCTGAACACTCTGCTCATTAGCTCCACGAAATAAGCGGGTGCATTTGTCAGGCCGAAAGGCATGACAATCCACTCAAAGAAACCGTCTGGGGTTCTGAATGTCGTTTTATCAATACTATTCTCAGCTACTCTTAGCTGATGGAACCCAGTTGCTAGATAAGTTAGGAGAAAACCAACGCGCCTACAAGCTGATCAAACAAATCGTCGATTCGAGGAAGAGGGTGCCTATTTTTCTTGGTCAACTTGTTTAACTCCATATAGTCAACACAGAGGCAAAGCGAACCGTCTGCTTTGGTTGCGAACACCACTGGAGCACCCCATTCTGAAATGCTCATTCTAATGAACCCCTTTTCTAGAAGCTCTTTAACCTGCTTACTGAGCTCTTTCCTTTCCCGTGGAGCCATATGTCTGACAGGTAAAGCTACGGGCTTTGCATTATCTACAAGATAGATACGGAAGTCTATTTTCCGCTTCGGAGGTAAGCCTTTCACCTCCTCGAAGACATCCGGATATTCCCGGACTACTCTAACCGGCTGCAAATTCTCGTCAGAAGCATCAAGCGACTCTAGATAGCTAAGCATAACAGCATTTAAAGGGTTACAGGAAATTTCTAGAGTGTTACCAAGCTGAGTCAAGAGTCTAACTACTCTTTTCTCACAATCAAGAATGGCACCGTTACTGGATAACCAGTCCATGCCTAAGATCAAACCAAATCCCGAGAAGCCTAGAACAAAGGCATTACAACTAAACTCAACACTAAGAATATAGATTTTCAAACCCAAACAACCCATGGACAGGTAAGCGGAGCCCCCAATTGGATTTGAAACTATTAAGGGATCCTCAACCATACTAGTGTCTAGATGCAGAGATTCTACTAAAGCAGATGAAATAAAGGAGTGTGATGCACCAGAGTCAAAAAGTGTGCGAACTGGATGATCATAAAGATAGACTACACTTTCTACAGAAATATTACTACCTCGTTCCTGTGGAGGTGCTGCCAGAGCATGAAGTTGACCCCCTGAAGTAGATCCAGCTTTCTGTCCCTGTCCTTTCTTCTTTGGGCAGTCCTTAGCTTGGTGCCCAGTCTCTCCGCAATGAAAGCAACCACCCATCTTTGCCTTCTTCTTCCGACAGTCTTTCTCTATATGTCCAACTATGCCACAGAAATGGCACTTTCTCTTCTCACGGGACTTCTTATTCTTTCCCCCTTTCTTAAAGTCTGTCTTCTTAGCCTGTAAACCTTCTTTCTTTTCCTCAGCCTTAGTCTCCTTCTTGCCATGGTCTTCCTCATGTAGCAACGCCATGTCCACCAAGCTTTCATAAGTCGCTCCCGTGGACACATGGGTCATGGCAAGGCTGTGTATAGGCTCATTCATACCTTTGACGAAGCTAAGCGCCTTCTTGTGTTGGGTATTTACTAAGTCCAGCCCAAATCTGGCCAGCTGATTGAACTGATTAACGTACTCCCTGACCGTCATGCTTCCCTGTTTAAGATTCAAGAACTTCTCTATTTACATGCTCCTTTCAGCTTGGGAGAGGAATTTCAGTTCGAACCTTGTCCTAAAATCATCCCAAGTTTCCACTGCCCTCTGAGCATTAGTGATCTCCCACCAATAGGAAGCTTCATCTTTGAGCAACCACGCTGCTAGCTGTATCTTTTGCCTATCATCAACTCCGAAGATGTCAAACAGATCCTCGGTCTCCTTTAGCCAATTTCTTGCTCCTACAAAAGGCTCAGTTCCATGGAAGTCCTTTCCACCCATAGATTTGAAGTCTCTACATGTTTTGGCAAAAGCATTTCCAAGAGGAGGGGCAGGAGGAGGAGGAGGAACCGCTGCCACTGGATGAGGAATGTTTGTTGGGCCCGCGTCATTGGCCCTTGCTTCTAAGTACCTCCTAAACCAGCCGGGTATCGTTACTCCTTCAGGAAGGTTAAGGTCTCCAGACATGCTGGAACAGAAAGGAAAGATTCAAAATGAAGGATAGAGGGAGATAGTACACATGGCTTTGGGGGATCATGCCTTTTAAAATATAACACTTTTTCTATAAAAAAAATGCTTCTTTTAAACTTTCTTTTGAAAATAATATCAAAAACCTTATCTTATCTGGTAAACCTATGCTCTGATACCAAGTGAAACACCCCACCTCCGTTAGGGTCACTCACAAAGGGAATGCCCTAATTTTGGTGGAGGTTTTTGAGTATGAGTCACAGATACACAAGACAGATATAAATACACATATTTTTAAACAGCGGAAAACACAGCAACTTTTATTTCATTAAAATACGTGTCATACAAACCATACCACAATTGTCTTACACTACTTCCAAAAACATTACATTTCCATAACTGTCTTGATTATCAAAGAAGCATAAAACATAAAATAAAGCAGCAAAATCCCCATAATGATATCCAAAGCCAGGATCCGAGCAAAAGAGATCCAAACCGTACATCTACTGTCTTCAAGCTTGCAAAAGAGTCTGACTACGCTGAGTTGTTTCCTCCCTGTGGACCTGGGGGGAAACGAAAGAAAAGAAGACGGAAAGAAAAACGGAGTCAGACATAAAGCCTGAGTAAATCTAGTGACTTTTCAGTATGTGAATAAGAAAAGGATATGATAGACATAAACTGAAAACAGGATAGTATCATAACTAAGGGAGTGTAGTCTAGAATCGAATATACTATCGAACCCACACTATATCTCTGCATTTACCAGGATTATCCTAACTGGCGCCCCATGCTGTGGGTGAAGTGATCCTTTTTGTTTTTACTAAAGATCGGCTCCTACTCTACGTGTATCTTACGGCTACCCCAAGAAGTGTAGATACCTATGTTGGTCCCACCATGGGGGGTATCAAGACCCATGGTGGCGGCCCCGACACAATTACTAGAAGACATAGGTTATACTACTAGTGCCCCCAGTGCCCTGCTTGTCTGCTCCGGAGTGCGTGCACAACCACACACCGTTAGACCTACACTGTGCACCCAACAATTGTCGTTATTTGACCGCTTACATTCAGCCCAGTAATCGTGCCCCACCCTGCCTAGTTTCAGGGTACCGTTGATACCTAAATTGGGTTACTGCTGAAACAGGTCCCTACGTTACCAGGGTTTTCTAGTCAAACATGTTAAGTGGTTAAGTGTCTGTATATACCTAACCCCACCCATCAATATTTGTTAACATGTTGAATCTTTGGTTAAGTGTTTTCAGTTGACTTAACCCTACCACTTGTCCTTAGCCTTTTAGAGCACCGACCACTCACATTAGACAGATATCACTACGGTTACTGGATGTGCCGGTTGGTTCCGGGCAGGTTTACACCGTAGTTCAATCTAACCTAGGGTCCTTATTGGGCTCAATGTTTGACCACCCACATTGGATAGATATTGTTGTGACTACTGGACAGCCGGGTGAGTCCGGGTAGGTTTACGTCACTACTCAACCCAACCTCGGGTCAAACATGTCGTATTTTCTAAATTTACATATTTTATTACTTCTCAAGTTTATATGTAAATGTCAAGTCTTTTATTTTTGGGTATAACAATTCATACCACTTAAAGTGCCATTTGTCGTTGGCATGCGCCAAACATGCCAATCATATATTTTTATCAAGTTTTACACCCAACGCTATTACCCCCCCCCCCCCCGTTTGTACGTACTAATGTTGGGCTTGACACAATTCGGCCCAACTTGATAGACGTGAGAAAAAGGGAAATAAATCAAGAGCATGTAATATTTCTATGACACATAAAAGGGGTGTGGCGCATGAACTTGCAAATTAGCGTTTCAACTAACATAAACATTGGGTCATGTGAACTTGCATTCAAATAGGCATATGACTAAGTAGGTGACATGTGAAATGGCATAACTTCGGATTTGCCTAGATGTGAGTTTAAACATATATAACTAGGCATAATGTCAAACACCAAACTAGCATGTTACATGTTCATAAAATGTCCACTTTTTATCATAACCCAAAGGTGTAAACTAACTCTAAAACAAGCAGTCCATTTTAGCATGATACTAGCATAATTTGTATAACCCAAATAATTCTTAATATTAATCCAATTATACTTGTGATGAATCTAAGATGTATACATAGGTTTTGAGTTATGTAGGCATAAAAGATCTCAGATCTATAACATGTTTACATAATTATATAGTCCATGATATCAACATAAACATAAAAGGGATCCAATCCTAGACACAAACTTGCAAGTGATAATACTTTCATATACAATTGTCCAACAAACTTGCATCGATTGATTTATGCCACAAATATCAATACACAAAATCACGATAGAAACATTACAATACATAGAATTTACATCATGGCGCAATAATACAATTCTATTCTCAATTACATCGATTCACATCACAGCTTTTATTCATATTCTGAAAGATCACTATACTTACAACGTGTGACGAACTCTTGTTTTCTGATTTCTGTTTTCTGAATTTGGAGATGCTCTCCTTTGGGTAGCAATTTGTTGATTGATTTGATTAGGCTTTAGTTTGCTTCTTAGTTTGATTCTTGGCGGCTACGATCAACTCCTTCCTAGCAGCATGACGACTCCTCTCTTATTTTCTTATGTGAATTAGTTGAGTCTTAGTGTGTATTTATAGAGTTTTCAAGTAAATTTGAGCCGTCAGATGCAAACAGGGAGGGAAATCAGACCGTACAACACACCAGAGTCGAACCAGGGTCAGACCCACCTGGTCAGGCCGACCAGGCAAGTCGACCTGCAGGTCGACACCCAAGTCGACTGCGCAGTCGACTTGGGGGAGGGCCAGGTCGACTGCCCAGTCGACACTAGTGTCGACCTGGTCACTGGGGAGGAATTTTCCCGCCCAGCCCAGTTTGAATTCAAATTCGAATACTAAACCTGTCCTGATCTATTTTTGAATTTCAAATTTATTCTGAAACTTCCGGAGATCATAACTCCTTCATACGGAGTCCGTTTCATGCAAACTCGGACTCTATCTCAACCAGAATTCCGAGATGAATGCAATGGCGTGAGCCATTTCCCTTAATTCTTTCATTAGAATTAATTATACTTTAATTTATGAATTTCACTGTTTTAGAATATACGGGGTGTTACAATATCTAAGGCCCTAAACACTTCTGTTTTCCTATAAACACATCCCTAAGCCAAAACCTAAATCTCTTACATTATTCTCTAGCCTTCATTGCTCTCTCTTTCTCTAAAAATAAATCAATGGCGTCGCTACTCTGATGAAACCTAAGCTAGAACTAGTACTTCTTCTTCTTCCAATCTGAATAGGATTAAAAGAACAATTAGCCTACATCAAAGGCGAGCAATTCAGTTGCAGAATACAGATTCTAGAAAACAGGACTTGCCTTTGCTTTGTAAGTTAACGATTACTTTTAGATTTAGACAACCAATTATAGTATGGACATGAAATAAAATGAATTTGGACCTATGCTTGATTTTCTATTTGGATCTATTCTTAGCCTTTGTGAATCTATGACTTTAGGTTTCTTCTTATCGATCCAATCGAACCTATACAAGTCGTCGAACCTAGTTTATTATTCAAGCCTTTAATGTCCATAATATTGTTCATAATCATATCTATATGCCTGCAAAGATTCTAAATCAGTTTATTCAGTTATGCTGTAATTCTATTAGATCTGTAATTCTTGTGTTTTGGGACTATCATCTTGTGCCAGTTCTTATGCCTATCATTATCATATTGTTCCTATTTGTTCCTTTTTATTTGTGAATCTAGATTAAACTATAATCTAGGTTGAATCGCGATATACGTATGATGGGAATACGGGGAAGGTTTGGGTTATTGGGGCATAAACATGAGAGTGACAATATTGGCATAACATAATTAGGGAAAGTAACTGAACATAACATATTTGGTGAAATGGTTGGGCAAAACTTGTAATTGACATTGGGGCACTGTTATCATTATAACTGCAAGTTTGGGTTAGTTGGCTTATAAACCAAGTTTTGGCCATACACTGTAAATTAGAATATTAAAACTAGATTGGGCTTAACTATTGATTTGGAACGCCAAATATGTGACATAGTGATTTTGGGAATGACTATTATTGCAAGTTTGGGAAGACAGGGTATAGCCTATTTTGATTAATAACTTGAAATTTCATGTAACTGACATATTTGGCTCATAACCATGTAAATGGCTTATGGCATGTAACGGTATAATTTATGTACCAAAGATTATGAACATGATTTAGAAGGGAAGTGGGCCATGACAATAATTGATTTATAATTTACATATAAATATGAAGGATAAACATGTAAATTACATGACATAGATTGGTTCATGAAATGTTATATTTAGTACACCATTAATTGTTAGCATAATTAAAAGGATAACTATGGCATAATTAAATTGGGAATAATTTACATGTGGAATTTTTCATAAATAAGAAATATGTAAATTGTAGGAAAGATGAATACGCCTAACCCGAGGTTAGATTGAGTTGTGGTGTAAAACTGCCCGAAACCGCCCGGTTGTCCAGTAACCACATCAATACATATCTAATGTGGGAGGTTAGGGCATTGAGCCCAATAAGAACCCGAGGTTAGACTGAGTTGCGGTGTAAAACTGCCCGGAACAGACTGGCACATCCAGTGACTGCAATAATACCTATCTAATGTGAGTGCTTGGTGCTTTAATGAATGAATTAATGCTATTGACACATGCTAAGTATGGGAGGGTTAGGTTAATTGATACTTAACCAACATGACATATGGGTGGGTTAAGTTAAACATGAATGGACAAAGACACATAACCAACAAGACATGATATAGGGTAAGGTTAAGTTAACTAAGGGAACACTTAATCGTTATAACATGTTAACTAAACAGATGGTAGGGTTAAGTTAACTAAGGAAGCACTTAACCGTTATAACATGTTAACTAAACAGATGGTAGAGTTAAGTTAACTACGGTGGCACTTAACCGTTATAACATGTTAATTAAGCAGATGATAGGGTTAAGTTAACTAAAGTAACACTTAACCAAAATATATAATGACTTGTGGTAGGGTTAAGTAACACAAGAGGATACACTTAACCAATATGTAATGACATGTGGTGGGGTTAAGTAATACAAGAGGAAAACACTTAACCAATTATATAACACGATGTATGGGAAGGGTTAAGTTAACACGAGAGGGAAACACTTAACCAATATAACATGATTTGAGGTAGGGTCAAGTTAACACCAGAAGGAAACACTTAACCAACATGACAAGACGAGTGCGTAGGTTAAGTTAACTTGAATTGATTAATGACACTTCACCAATATAACTTGATGAACGAATGGGGTTAAGTTAAATGGGAAATACTTAACCAATTTAACCTGACGAATGAACAGGGTTAAGTTAATAAATCACACTTAACCAATCCAACATGATAAGTGAGAAAGGTTAAGTTAATAAGAACCACTTAACCAACATGGCATGACGAGTAGGAGGGTTAAGTACACGTCGGGTTGGTGGGTAATATTAGTAAATATATAGGCCCACAAAACTTAACCATTATATAAACATGCTTGAATCCGTGGGAAGGTTAAGTATACGTCGGGTTGGTGGGTAATATTAGTAAATATAGGCCCACAAAACTTAACCATTATATAAACATGCTTGAATCCATGGGAAGGTTAAGTATATGTCGGGTTGGTGGGTAATATTAGTAAATATAGGCCCACAAAACTTAACCATTATATAAACATGCTTGAATCGGTGGGAGGGTTAAGTACATATCGGGTTGGTGGGTAATATTAGTAAATATAGGCCCACAAACTTAACCGGTAGGAAACCCTAGTGACGGGGACCCATTTCAGCAGCAACCCACATAGATGTATCACGGTACCCTGAGTTAGGCAGGGTGGGGCACGATTACTGGGCTGATTATAAGCGGTCAAAACAACGGCAAGGGGTACGTCAGTGTAAGTTCCGAAGGTTTAAGAGCGTGCACGTACTCCGGAGTGGGAAAAAGCAGGCACTGGGTACCAGTAGTTATACACTGTGCATCTTGATTCGTGTCGGGTCGCTATCATAAGGATTGATACACCTTATGGTGGGACCAGCGCAGGGTATCTACACGCAAGAAGGGGCCGATTGACATAGAAACATGGAACAATTGTACAAGTAGGGAGCCGATCGATAGGGTAGTAAGGGTACATCTAATATCTTCATGGCAATTAGGCTGATTGAGGTGGAATCCTCATAATAGATATACACCTGAAGGCTACCACAATTGCGGGGATTGGGATCACGTTGTAATATTATCCTTTATACAGATTACTATTTGGGACACTCTTTAGGTGGTGCAGAGATATGGAAATCAGAATAATAGGGTAGTAGCGAAGCAGAGAATAGTCAACATGCAATGTTATACTTAGTTTATCTCGCCTGTTACTTATCATGTGTATCCTATGTTCCTTATCATCATGCTTATGTCTTTATTCAGTTTAATTTATGTCATGTTGTTCTTGCTTGTTCATATGCTGAAAGTAGTTGGGCTTACCAGACTTATGTCTGACCTAGTTTTATTTCGCCTCTTTTCTTCCTTTTCCCCCCAGGTTCTCAGGGAGAAAACACTTCTGCTTAGCTTGGATTACTTGTTGCTTCAAGATCATCATGTATTGCTTTGGATTCAGTCTCATTTCAGCAATGGCTTGCTTTAATCTATCGGGGAATAAATCATTGTTATTTTTATGCTTCTTTTATACTTCGAATTTTTTGAATCAAGACAGAAGTACTATGTATTGTTTTCAAGACAACTGTTGTAAAATCATGACCGAGCCACACTGTTTATAAAATGACTTTATTTTCCGCTGCTTTATTTGTTTGTCTTGTAATATATCTGCATCTTTTACCTAAAATGCTCCATCGAAATTAAGGCATTCCCTTTGTGAGTGACCTTAACAGAGGTGGGGTGTTTCATAAAAGGAGTTAATCGAATATAGAATCATTCGAAGAGAGTTAATCGAATATAGTTATTCGAAGAGAGATTATCGAATATAGTTATTCGAAGAAAGAATTATCGAATATTAGTTATTCGAAAGGAGTTATCAAATAGAGATTATTCGAAAGAGAATTATACGTTGAATTTGATTATATCGAATTAGGGAAAGTACCAATTACTTTCTGTTTTAAAACCAAGATTTATTTATTCATTAATAAATTAATGGGTTAGTTATTTAGTTAAATTAAGGAATAAAAATCATACTTTGAAGTTAGATATTTCAGAAGTAGGGGTTATAATGCTATAGTTATAATAAATGTTTTCAAATAAGAAGTGGATTCGTAAATAGAACCCGAGAGTTTCGCAAGGAAGTTTGTTAAAGATTTATAGGGTGAACTTTGTCTATTTCGAGGTTAGAAATGTTGTTCAGTTAAGGTCTGAGACGTAATTATACCCTAACTTGATTGACTTCGTTTTTAACAAAGGAATGGGTAAGGTTCGATTGTGAAGGTTGATTAAGTGAATTTAGTTAATGAGTGTAATGGTTTGAATTGGCTTAGTTGATGCTTTGTTTAAACATCTGTTTAAATCAAATGAAGGAGTTTTGGAAATGTTTTCCAAATAAGAATCAGAAATGTTTTCTAATATAGAAAATAAGGAATGGAGCAAATACGGAAATGTGTCCAATGATCAATAAAGTATATTTTCTAAATCTAGAAATAAGAATTACAAATATATAGAAATGGGAAATGAGTAAATTAATGATTAATTAAATTAAAGGAGATCAGTGTTGATTGATGATTGATCGATCTAATTTCTATCTAGAAATAAGATCGTTGGTTGTACACCTATTTTTCTTTGATAGTTAAATCACCGACTATCAAAGTTTTTGACCATTTTTCCGTTGTCAATACGGAGAGACCGGGATCAGATTCATTATCTGAAAACCAATTTGTATGGACGTTAGCGTTGCAATCAAATATGATGAAGATAATTGAAGACAGAGTTATGCAAGGGCTATCCTGTTTACAGAATAGTGCCTTCGGATTTGTCCAGTCCCAGGACAACGTGAATGAACGAATGTCTGACAAAGTATATCTAACGGATCGCGTGAGTTGATCTCTTCAAACGTACTTACGTTTGGTGGTGGAAGAATTCGTTTCTCTTAGCTTTATACCCGTGGTATTTTTGGGGAAATCAATTTGTGATTTGGCAGGGTATGACGATGTGGCATTCAAAGTGAAGGGTGGTTGGGTGTTCCAAAAGATACGTTATGACCTCAAGCCTCACCAACCGGGAAATGACAGAAATCGGGCAGGCAGCATGGCTAGGTGGGTCGCTCCCATTAGGGTGTATATCACCTATCTAGAGAAAATCCATTTCATTCTTTTATCTATTTCGATGTTGTCCCTTTTCGGGAAACGGTGGGTAGCTCCCAACCGTTGGTGATATACATTCGATGCCCTCAAGCGAAATGAGTGGTCGGTTATGTGTGGGTCGGGTTGCAAGATGTTCTTGTTAAACCCAGTGTATTCTCCTCTAGAGATACACTATTGGCAGATGGTCCCATACCTTGTCATAGTCGGAATCCAATCTCCAATAAGTGCCAGCGGTTTTGTTTGTATACTATATATGTGGAACGTCAGATGTAAGCGTTCTGCTAGATTGTTAATTACTTGTGGTTAGACATTATTATAATATCAAAGAAGTATTGATTTCAAAAGTGTTTTGGGTTATCGTAAGGTAAAAACCATCCGTGTTTATGTGTGGATCAGTCTTACGATTACCTTTTCTTTTGAAAAGGATTTTGTAAAGTTAAACCAAATGATTTGAGTTTACTCACACCAGTCCCATGACTGACCTGGAGTTTATTTTGTTTTGTTTTCCCTAAACTCTTGGGTGCCCAAATTTGTACGGGCAATCAAGTAGTTCAGGCCTTTACAGATACACGTGGAGGAGCTTGAAGCAGGAGGCTTCAGGATTATATAGCTATTATTATTTCCGCTGTGTGTAAGTGTTGTACTCTGATAATGTTAATATATATACTGTTTTATTGCAAAGTTATATTATATATTATATGTTGTTCGTTCCGCTGTGAGATTTGTATTACTCTGATTCTGTTCTATAGTGATCTTCTTCTTCTTCTAATTTTTCTATCTTATCTATTCTCACCCTCTAACTTCTTTCTATTAATGATCAGGTATTTCCGATGTCTGAATAGTCAACATGGTAGTTTTGTGTTGATTTTCGGTGTCGAAAATCCCAGTTCGTTACAGGAATTCTGATTCAAGGTTTGAAGACAAAGAATGTAGATCTACGCTATAGGTGCTCAGGTTTCTCGTCTACATGAGGTTAACTTCGTGAATCTGAATTGTTAGGATTTCTTTCATTTTTTTAGTGTCATATTTGTAAATCCGTGGCTATTTCATTATTAGGTTCAATTAGGAAGACCACGGGGTGTCAGATATGTATCAGATTCATGAATTGGAAAGCATTCAGGTGAATGGATTTAAATTATATTTTCCTCTAACGGTATATTATATTGTTTGATTCCTGTTGAAGATTTTGATGTGTTCTTCCTCTTCCTCCTCCCTTTTTCTATGTCAGAACATACAGCCAATGTTAAATTTCAATTGAGCACCAATTAATGGAATTATGATTATAGGTTAATTGGATGGGATTGTGGTTATGTGCAAACTTTATTGAAATATTATTACGTGCAAATTTAGTAAAATATCAGTTATGCGCAATTAAGGAAATTTTTATTAGTCACAAGTTAATTTAAATCATGGTTGTGCGGAAACTAATGGGCATTTGTAATAAAATGAGGAAGATAGGATAAAGTGTGAATCAGTGTATAATACCAAATTTACAAGGAAGTTAGTAGTAGCCAAGATTGATTGGTTAGTGAAAATAAAAAGGATATATTTTCATAGTTTGGTTCTTAAGAAAAAGTAGAAAAGATAATTGCAAGGTTTGAAACAGATGAAGATATGTAACAGTGCAAAATAAAGAAATTGTTGTTTTGTGCACTGTTCAATAGCTTAAAATACTTGAAAAGGAAATGTCTTGCAATAATGGGTTTCCATCACCGCAATCACCGTATACTATGAAAATATATTTCTGCATAGTTTTTAATAACCAATATGTTGGGAAGAAAACCTAACTCCTAGAAGGATAAGTTGTTAAGACAGAAACAAAAAAGAGGAAATAAGGAATCTATGAAGTATGTAATGAACGGTGAACACATCCTATTGTAATAAATTACATAAGACGAGAATGTAATAAAAATAGGTAGACTTGTCATAGAAACAAGTGAGATTATAACAATTGGGATATAATTAAAAGACAAGATGGGAAGTAGGAAGTTTACTGTAAGTAGACATAAACAACGGGAAATAAGTTTTAATAAGAAAGACTCACAATCGCTGTTATGATAATATTATAACGCGAGGTTATAATTAAATGGAAGAGAATAAAGTAGGCTTATTATAAATAAACTTATAATTGAGGAATTAAGTCCAATGAATATAACAATAAGCGGCCAGTTAAAACTAATAAACAAATAACTGGGGTGTAGAATAAACAATCTAATATATAGTTCAACATACACATGGTTGGAGATTAGACATAGGGTCTAATAACGTAATAATGAGATGCGCTTGGACCAGTCCGTAAATATTTGGGATGAAGAGCTCAACGGAGGAAGATCATTGTGGGTATTTAGAGACACGAGGGAAGCACGTCTAGCTTATTCGATGGGGCTGGAAGGAAGTGCAGGATTTTTACGGGACGTGAGGATACCCCGTGAAGGCCCTCTGTGGTAGGCCTAATGAAGCTGTACCCACAAAGGCATGGTCTGTACGGTTGCATCCGGTGAATATGCCTTGTCTGCATCTTGGATGATGGACAACCTAAAGACTGATTGGGAAGATCTTAGGATGATTCGTCGGTTGCCTCCAGGAGGAAGGCTTCATGGTCAGGACCCAACTAAGGATAGCAGGTCGTCGGAGACCTATCATCGTCAGTTAGAATGTGTGCGGGAAAGAATGGAGCTAAGCCAATAAGCCAATGATCTTCACTATCGGATCATTGGATGTGGTACGACATGTTTGTTTAGATTTAATGGTATGGTGACCATTTAGCTCTTTTGAATAGTCTTTCATTTGATTGGGGGTAGTCTGGAGTGGGGCCTTGGAGAATCAACAAAGAGACAAACCTAAATTTGGATATTTGTACTGTAGGCCTAACGAGGTTGTCCTTTACAGGTATGTGTAAAGTCCCCCGATTGAGTTTCGTGGAGAAAACTCAGGGATTAGGACGCCTTTACGGTGCAACGATAAAGGCTTATCACTTTCGCAGCATAGTCTAATATGCTTTCGTGACGTGATGTTGGATACTTGGTATGCCTTCGTGGCATAGTTCAGTATGCTTTCATAGCATGGAAATGAAGGTCCAGTATGTTTTTGTGGTACGTCGATGGGGACCACTCGAGGAGGGTACTATGGGAAGTACCTCGATATATTGGTTATATAGCTACATGTATTATTTATTAGGTTAATCTACCAGGGAATAGATGGGTACGATTTATGCGGAGAAATCAAAAAAGTATTGTGAAGTAAACTCGAAAAACTTAATAAATATAAACCAGTGATAGAACGGTATATGTAGTGTTATGTGTAGAAAGTATAATTTGTCCATTCACTAGAACTTTTGTTCTGATCCCCTCCTCATAACAAATCCGTAGGTTAGACAGATGGTTGAGATTCTGCAGCTTAGAGACACTTATATTATACAGTGTCATTATATTGATGAGTATTTACTTACTATTATATTTTATTTCCTTCTTCTGTGAGATTTTTATTATTGAGCTCTGATATTTCTGTCTTTAACGTTCTGCAGGATACCAAATAAACCAGCTCGCCCTTCAACAAATTTGAATTTTTGAAAGAAAAAACAGGTCTGTCGAAATTTGGATTGTTACAATGACATTCTCTAAAGCTAAACTTCTTTACTCAGTATTCCAAAACCTTGAGCTCAAGATACTTCCTCACCATGGACTGCAAATTCGATTTCCTTGTTAACTTCCAAATTCCAAATGTAATTAACCACCAGTAAGGTGTCCCTATAAAATTCTCTTACTCACAATAAGTTTACTAAATGGTTTTTAAATCCCAAATCACATAAGCACAAATAGAGATACATTACTTTCATCACTTTATATCATCTTCCGATCATCAAGGGAGACTACTAGAGATAAAAATCTCAAAGCCTAAGAAAAGATAATATTTTTGGAAGTCAATACTTAATACCAATGATATTGATGTCTTAGTCCTTTAATCCAAGTTTAACATGCCATCCCAATACTTTTTTTTCCACAATTTTCATTTCTCAAAATTGTGGTTCATCCATAATCTTATTAATATCCATAATAATCAAATTTTGGACCATTTAACTAATCCTTTCTCAATTTCTTTAACCTCCTTGAGAATATTAATTTCTCCAAATTAATTATTTTTAAGTTCTTTCTAGTTTGGAAATACATCCATTTTCTCAAATAAAACTATCTTCAAATTGGTCTCTATTAATTACAAATTTATTGCCTATTAAATTTGCAATTAATATCTATGAATCCTATTTTCTGAAAATCATAAGTTACACTATACTTATTTATATATGCTGCTAGTCGCTAAAAACGTTCATACTCGTACTAATTCCTAAACTAAACTATCTAGGCCAACCTAGTTTTCAACCAAACCTGGATTCTAAAAATCCTTATACTTTACTAACTTTTCCAATATAAACCTCCGGGACTGACAATTTTTTTTTAAGATTAGGTTATACAACTTAGTCTTACTTAGCCCTAGAACCTAACTCAAACTCACCTAATTTGCTATTCTCATTTACTCCGGGATTATTTCTTTTTATAAAGTGTAATTTTAGCAGTTATATAAAATAAATATTTCTTTTAGACAATTGTTATATCATTTTTATTTCTCAAACTTGCACGATTTTTGTTTAATGCCTTAGTAAAGCCTGCAATGCCAAATTTGCGTTTTTCCTCCATGTACAAATCTTTTTGTGAAGAGTTTAATGCTTGTTTTAGAAAACACCCACATTCACTTCAAATTTATTTATTTTGCAAATGTATAATCTTAGTAGTGACACGAAACAAACACATTTAAATGTTGTTGTTGTTACATTATTATATATACATATGTTCAAAGAACTCACTAAAATGTAATGAATTCCAAAAATTCGCATTTTAAAGTCTTATTGAAAACCTGAAGTATTAAATTTTCATTTTCTTTCAAAATGTAACTCTTTTACAAAGAGTGTAATGCTTCTTATTTCCATATTATACTTTTAAATAAAACATTCTTAACGTCTAGCAAAACAAATACTTATTCTATTTTTAAAATAGAATCTTAATTAAAAATCCACAACGGAATTAGGCGACAAGTAAGCCTCCCTATTAGGCGATAAGTAAGCCTCCTAAAATGTATAGTGACCTTTATTGCTACATTTTCAAAATATGTTTTTACTTATTAAATATACTTCTGAAACAATTTTCAAGATCTATATACAACAATGCTTAACAGTTTCTTTATATATGTTAGAATTATTATCGCCACGTGTATTTTAAATCGCACACTAATCTATGTTTTGAATTTTGGAAGACATTTATTAGCTATGAATGTTTCTTAAAAAACATAACCATTCATTATAATTTACTTGAATTTTCAAAGATGATTTTCAAAATTCATTTAATAGCCATGAATTACAGAATTTATTTATTCGGGGTGGTAACTTCTATCCTTTCTGTATTACTCTTTGGAGAATGTTCATTATTACAGGGAAAATGTTATTTACTCCATTAGCTCCCATATTCTAGTAATTCCTTTCTTATATAAATGAGCATACCTTGCCTATTAATCCAATGTTCCCTCTTTTATCCAATTTATTCTCAAACAATTTTCGCATTCTTAATTATACCTACTACCAAGTCTTGAAGAAAAGTAATTTATGAATTTATTTATTTTATGTGAAACTTAAAATATGGGTAAAACAAGAAAACTAAAAATTTAAACTTTAAAAGCTATTACATGGAAATTGTAATGATTACAAATTTATCATTAAAATTTTCATTATTTCATGCTTTTTAAAGAACTTACATTCCTTTATATTAAAGCTCATAAATGTACACTTTTGTAGTTATTGTTTACTATTAACCTTTTATCAATTTAAAGAATTCTTTCCCTGTTTTCTCTAAAACTTATATTTATGGTTTATCTAACAAAAGAAATAGTAAACTTTTCAAAATTTGTTGTAAAACATTTAAGTTTTCAAAAACCATATTTGCAATTTCTTTCTGAATGGAACTATTACATAATTTGTGTTTATCAATGAACCACATTTATTTTAAAATTTTATTTTACAAAGTAACTTGGTGATATGTCAAAAATCACTTTTGTAGGTATCCTAGTAAAGCTTTTTGCAAATTTTGAAAAACATGTTTATTCTTTTCCATTAAACTTTCCTATATTATCTACTCTCTTTTCAACAAAGATTGATGTCCATTTTTCATGGAAGCCTGTTTCTTATCTTAACTTATTTACTTATGTATTCCTATTATTCCATCCTTTAACAATTAATATTCCTAATAGTTGCCTTAGAAATGTCTTATATTTCCATTTAAATCAATCTAAGCAATGCTCGTTCTTATGGACATTTATTTTCTAATTCAAAGTCAAACACTTCATATCTTTGCATAAATGGCCTTAATTACTCCATTCATATTTTTCGTTTTCAATATTCTTCCACTTATCGACCATTTAGTGCACTTTTAAATTTCAAATTTCCATATTTATTATTACTGAAGTTTAGACCATTGAACAAAACTTATACTTTTGTCTTTCCTTAAAACTCAAGATATTCTTATGCAATGGACATAAATTTGTTCATATTACTGATTGTCTTAACGGAAACCTATTTCAAATTCTTTCTCCCTATAAATGATAACTAAGTGAACAAATTGATTTACATTTACTGCCTATTAAATAGGGAGTTCCAATCCTTTTCACTTTTCCAACGTTGTGGTCCTTACAACCTTTATATGCTTATAAGGAAGTTGCTGTTAAATCACTACTGTACAGTTTCTAGGGTATGTCTCCTATATGTAGTCTCTCCATAATCGTGTAACCTGGCTCAGATGCCAAATGTAACAGCCCGTTCGAAATGGGCCTAAATTCGTACCTAGAAAAGGATCATCGGAACTTAGAGTCATTCTAAATGAATGGTTGGTCCTTATAAGGATTACATTCACAGAGCAAAACTAATAACGACATCAGAATCTCACAGCGAAAGGGATAAAATATAATAACAAAAGTAGATGTATCATTAATTAAAACTCATAAATGTTGATTATAATAAAACCTCAACTGTCACAAATGTAATTCAATAACAATAGAAATATCCCAATAAACAACAATCATGGTAATAATGATAATAACTGAGGAACCTTCTTCGTCAGGCTCCAACATCCATGACTGCATCAACTGAGCGTTCCCACCTACTAACCTGTTTATTTGTTAAGTGGAAAGAGGTCAGAACAATAGTTCTAGTGAATGAAAATTGCATAAGTTTAAGGAATACCTATTTCCTATATATGGCAGTATACACTCATCATTATCTCTACGCAAGTTCAACACACAAATTATATATAAATTAGGCGGACTATTCTAAAGTAACCTAAGGCCAACATACAAATTTAGTAGGGCGGATTCTATTATCACTTAATACCCTATGAAGGGGACTACCATTTGGTTACTTAAGGCCATTAGATAAATACTTATTTTAGGGTGGATCCCATCACTTAAGACCCAATGGCAAACCCTAATCACTTAAGACCTAATGGTGAACCCTAATCACTTAAGACCTCGTGTTCTAATCGTCAATATAATAAAATATACTCTCCTTTGTAATACGAGAAAAAAAATAAGAAACAACTTAGTACAGGTTTAGGCAGACACTCATTGTTATTTAAGACCCTCCGATGGACCCTTCTGTTACTATTTAACTAGTATTACGAGTGAACTTCTAGCCACTTAATACTTCCCGTAGTCAGGTAATATTTTATAAATATTTCATTTCGTCCCTGTTTATAATGCACATCCCTATAGTTATGCCCTCACACAGCCTCTAGAAAGGAAGAGGAGAACTACCTTACTCCACGTATATCATTATTTAAGACCATTTAATATATTTTTAAGAGAAAGGCGGACCTCGTGACCATTTGAGACCTTTGTAAGGACGAGTCACATGACTTGGGTCCTTAATCAAGGAGTGAACTTTAGGAATGGGCCTAGTCCTAACTACTTAATATCCAAACTAGGTAGGTTAGCTACTTAATACTTCCTCTAGGCAGGTCTTCTTCACACAGATATATATATATATATATATATATATATATCCACACAAGACATATCACATTAAACCAATCGATTGTAGATGTTGGATTTGTCGGGCAGTTTCCGGAAGGCTTTTACTACAAGCTGGGCTTAACCTCGCTCCTTTGTGTAAATATTATAATTGCTCATGGCACCTAGACTCTCTCATTAATCCAATCGACTTGTAGATGTTGAATATGCTCGTCGGTTCCCGGCAGACTTCTGCTACATGTAGGGATTAACCTCGTGTCTATGTGTCATTAATACTAATAAAAGTCATTAAACTCACGCATATACAAATTTCCTACGCATTAAGTATGCTATTTAATATGAATTAAATACACATTAATAATACGTCAATTATGCTAATAAATAATAGCAAATAAAACGTAAATTTAGCGCATACGAATAAACATCCTAATTTGTTCGAAATATCAATCCCAACATCAAAATAAGGTTTACAAGTTTATTTCCCTAACTTTCTCAATATGGCATGAACATGTATATCACAATCAATAATAGAGAAATATCAACATTACATAAAACTTGTAACCACGATTTACATGATCTGGAATTTGATTCAGTGATTTCAAGCTCATACCCCTTCTAATTTGATTCGGAAATCAGAAGAAAGGCATGTGTTTTAATCTCTATTATGGATTTGTTTTAAACTAGGGCAAAAATTTGATTACATCTGCTGCTAGTGGATCCTAATTTCACTTCAATGGTAGACAAGGTGGGATAATCCAATTATATATGTAAATTTTCCTTTTTGGTACTGCTTCACTTTTCCTAAGGTTAACATATACATACACATAAACTAAAGACTATACTGATTTGCATTCAAACTATCTATTTAAAAATAAACGCTTAAACCTATTAGATTTACAATACTCAAGTCTTATGCCTTTGCACACATACATATGAAATTTACAAAATTTACAGGAAATGAATCAGATTATTACCAGAAACTGTGCAACACCTAAAAGCCTATCTTTTATTACCTCAATAATAAAACCCAATAAACACAATAGATTGACCACTTCCGCAAATTATAAAAAATTTAGAAGATTTATTAATGTTTTGTTTTCGTATAAATCCAAATCTCTTTAGGCATAACAATCCAAACCTACACTATCATCATACAGAAAATAGAAAACTGATGTGATTTGCACTCAAAGAGGTAGGAAGAGAAGAACAGCAATTCAATGTAGAATCTAATGATTTGGATTGAACCTTCGAATCGGCGTACTCCAAATTCTCTTTATATATATATATATATATATGGCTTAGAATCTCATGCATATATCATACTTAATTCCAGAATCTACATAAGAATTCAGATTATAAGAGATATACTATAGATTAGAAGAAGAGAAAAAACCTAACATGTTTCTAGAATTAAGAAATAGCGGAGAGACAAAATAGAGGCGTGGGAGAAGATGAATGTAGAATTTAGAAGAGAGGCTAGGGTCTTTTTATAGTTGCTTGTGTGTATGTGGACTGTAAGATTAGTTAGATTTAATCTGGACAGTACGTCGAAGCAAAACTATATAAAAATCCCTAATAAATAGCGTCTCTCTCTCCCAACCCCCGAACAAGAGGGTCGTCGATCTAATCCATAGGAGGGCAGTCAACCCCGCTTCTATTAATTCCTTCCGTTTATTATTCATTCTTGTCCCCTTCTATGTACGTGCGTGTGTGTGTATATATACATATATACACTCACACATAGAGTTTCAAATCTTTAAGGAATATTCTATTATGCCAACCAACATATGTTTATATTCCAGAACTATATATATTTAGTTTGAATTTCAAATCTTGTATGTATACAATTTACGTGTAACTTGTTTTATTAATAACTTCTTCATACAAACTATGTTTTCGACAAATAAAATACGAAAACGGAACAAAATCTCATCATAAATGCAATAGTAATATTTTCTTGTCCAAATTCTCGATTATCCAAAATTCTTATTTTCAACCCATTAATATTTTATTAATTTATTATTTGTTTATTCTTAATTCAATTATTTATGCCTACTTATGGTATATTTTACAGGATGTTACAAAGGTTGTCGTAAGGACGTTGAATGTGATCGGGAAACACTACTGGTTGCTGCTGTTAAACAATGACTCTGATACCATAAAGGAGTCTGAAGAATTTTTTTATTGAAATACTTGAGAATGATTTGTTCAGAGTATTCTATATTGTTTGTACCTGCAGTTAAAGAGCTCAGCTGATCCAATGCGGTGGAGTTGCAAAAAAGTTGTAGCGGGGATAAGCAAGGAAATAGCAAATGAGTCTAACATAGCATTATAAACTCGTATTTAATGCTTTTACAAATAAATGAATGATAAATAAATGAAAATTTAACATTCAACTTAATTATAATTAATACAATCTTAATTTTAAATAAAAGCATAAGCAAATGTATGTAAATAAATGTAAACTTTTATCTAAATTGATTAGATTTAATATAATATCTCAGTATTTTATATTCTGAAAAATATGTGTTAAAAATTTATATTAATAAAATAATTTTATAATGTTTAAATCTCATTTTCAAATTCATTTCGTTTACAAAAAAAAAAAAATTAGTTGAAATGATGGGATATACAGGGAATATCGGAATATAGCGGGGCTTAAAGCGGAAAGGCTATTTCAGAGGCTATTTGGAAATAACGTAGCGATAGAAATTCGTTATATAATATAGCGGGGATATGTTGGGGGTAATAGCGGGGCATAAACTGTATAGGTTTGTACAAAGTGTTGTTGTATTTATATATACAACTGTAACGCTAGAAATGAAAAAATGGGCTTAATAATACAAATTGATTGAATATTGTATCGGTACGCATCTACTAACATGTGATCCAAAGCCGTTTGTATATAAAGTCTTGTATCCAAAGATAACCTAATACCTCAATAGTGTTCATATAATTTGAGAACTTATACATACGTTCAAAATTTGCTGCATTTGCATTTGTGCTCTTTTATTTCTTCTAAAATCAGGTGTATATATAGAATTTACATTTTTCAAAGATACATGTTTATTTGAAACTTGTATAATTGCTATAGATTTTAAAAAAATTGTCCAAAACACACTTTCCATGGCCACATACATGCACTATGCTTCGAATAAAATTAGGTATATGTGAAATCACTTATGCATAAAAAATTCACACGTTCCTTTTTGTTTGAGAAATCAAATCCTTCTGGATATAGGCATGCACATATTGAGATCGAAGTGTCTCTCCAATCTCATGTTTGTAAACATTTGAAAATTCATGTAAAGATAAGTATACATCTTGTAATAGGCAGTGAAAAATAAAATTAATCTTCTAAGAGTGAATTTAGACTTAGTTAATAGTCAAATCACTATAAATTTTCTCTTCCTCTTCTTTTTTCTTCCATTTTTCGTTTATTTTGTTTATCTACGCTTAATATACACAAGTTTTGACTCAACTGCCTGTAAAAGGCTTGCTTCTGGAGTTAATGCTATTTTAGTCAAAATAATAATAATAATTCGCATTCTAGTATAACACCGTATAAGCTTTGATATTTCATGAATTCTTCGAGATTCATATTTTCAATGCTTTCTGTTGAGATTTGTGATACGCAAATCACAAAATTGTAGGCAACAAAATTTCTATGTGGATCCATTTTTGGTGGAGATATTTGTTGCTACTTTTGTGGGATATTTGAAAATGAAGGCAAGGATTATTTGGTGCTTATCCAAATAGATATATTTGAGATATATGAGGATATATTTGAGATATATGAGGATAATTTGGGTGACAAGTTACTCTATAAAAGGCCTAGTTGATATCTTCATTATATGTGGTGGAAAAATTTGCCATTGTTCTTCATTATCTTTCTCCTCAAATTGTTTAGCCATTAGATATTCTCTACCTATTTCTCAATAAGGTTATTGATTCAAGTTGTGTTTGTTTAACGATAGTTGAGATCGGTTGTAAACAATATTTTGGTGAATCAATAAAGAGGGTGGTTGGGTGGAATATCGTGTGTTCATATTTCCGATATTTTTGTGTGTTGTTGTTTGTTATTCAATCACATTCATCTTCAAGTGATTGGGTGAAAAATATTCATTTTGTTTTTGGGTGTTTTGTCAAAACTTCCGCTGCGCACAAAACCCCAACAGTTGGTATCAGAGCTCAGATCACCGCATAGCTTGGAGTGTTTGTTGGATTGAAAAAAAAATTGATTTTTTGTTTGAAAAAAATTGATTTTTTTATGTCGGAGATGATGACGTTGTCGAAGATGGCTATTTTGAATGGGAGGAATTGGGGTATATGGAAGCCGAAGATGGAGGACGTTCTATATCTCAATGATTTGCATGATCCCATTGATGGAAATGGGGAGAAGCCCTCGAATATGGATGAGGGAAAGTGGAAGAAAATGGACAAAAAGGCGATTGCGTTGATTCGCCAATATTTGGATGATTCTGTGTTCCACCATGTGGCTAGTTGTGAATCCGCAAAGGCGTTGTGGGACAAATTAGTATCGCTGTATGAGTCAAAGAGTGCTACAAGCAAGGCTTTTCTGGTTCGAAAGTTGGTGCAACTTCGATTGGATGAGGAGAAGTCTGTTGCAGAGCATTTGAACGAGTTTCAAGATGTCATCAATCAATTGGCAAACATGAAGGTCAATTTTGATGATGAGTTGCAGGCTCTTTTGTTGATGAGTTCTCTTTCGGAAAGCTGGGAAACTTTGGTTGTTTCATTGAGTAATTCCAATGCTAATGGAACTATCTCTTTGGAAACGGTTCGAAGCAGTCTTTTGAATGAGGAGCTAAGGAGAAAAGGGTCGGAGTTGAAATCGGTTCAAACTGAGGCGATGGTAGCAAGGGACTTAGGTAAAGATACAAGGAAGAAGAAAGGTGTTATCTTTTGTCATTATTGTGGTAAGAAAAGCCACAAGCGCAATGATTGCTATTCATATATACGAGATATGAAGAAGAAGAAGAAGGCGCAAGGTGATAATAATAGTGATGAGGCACAGGCAGGCTTTGCTGAAGGTACCGAAGGTAATTCTTCATGTGATGTCCTACTTAGTGTTATGGAGCCTTGGAAGATGAATTCAGGAGCCAGTTTTCACATATGTCGAGATGTGAAAAGTTTTTCTTCGTATGAGAAGAGTGTTGGCATGATAAAGACGGCCAATGGAGTAAAGCTACCAATTTGTGGAGTTGGAGCTGTTAGGTTTCAGATGCATGATGGAGTGGAGAGAGAAGTTGCCGGTGTGAGGTACATACCCACTTGTTCGCATAACCTCATATCTCTCGGTCAGTTAGATCGCCGCGGTTGCACTTATGAGACTCGAGGTGGAGTTTTGAGAGTGAAGAAGGGTGGTCGTGTGATGATGCGAAGAGTTTTGGAGGAGAGGAACCTATATAGTTTGGTCGGTTCAGTGGTCAACAGTGGAAGGCGGGTGACGGTTGAAGAACCTAGTCCACAGCAAGGTGGAGAGGTTAATATGGTCACTGCTGATGGTCCTAAGGTGGAGGATCATGGTATCGACAAGGGTCTAAATGTTGATGATGCTCGAGAGATCCCGGAGATGAAGAGATCATGTCAAGCGGAAGACGGATGTCGAGTTGTGAAATCCACAAAGACAAGATGGAGGTTTTTGTGGTATTACAAACGCTTTTGAAGATCGCTATTGGCGTGGTGCACGATGAGGGAGGTGCACCATTTGTGGGCGATGGTGGAGGTTTGTAATGATGTTAATTGAGAAAAGAAGGTTGAAAGTGAGAGCTAAGTTGCTAGTGTTGAGTGGATGAGATGTTGTGATTTGGTATGAAGGTGGAGTGTTGAGATTTGTGATACGCAAATCACAAAATTGTAGGCAACAAATTTTCTATGTGGATCCATTTTTGGTGGAGATATTTGTTGCTATTTTTGTGGGATATTTGAAAATGAAGGCAAGGATTATTTGGTGCTTATCCAAATAGATATATTTGAGATATATGAGGATATATTTGAGATATATGAGGATAATTTGGGTGACAAGTTACTCTATAAAAGGCCTAGTTGATATCTTTATTATATGTGGTGGAAAAATTTGTCATTGTTCTTCATTATCTTTCTCCTCAAATTGTTTAGCCATTAGATATTCTCTACCTATTTCTGAATAAGGTTATTGATTCAAGTTGTGTTTGTTTAACGATAGTTGAGATCGGTTGTAAACAATATTTTGGTGAATCAATAAAGAGGGTGGTTGGGTGGAATATCGTGTGTTCATATTTCCGATATTTTTTTGTGTTGTTGTTTGTTATTCAATCACATTCATCTTCAAGTGATTGGGTGAAAAGGATTCATTTTGTTTTTGGGTGTTTTGTCAAAACTTCCGCTGCGCACAAAACCCCAACACTTTCCATGATATTTTGCAAAGAACAATTGCACACATAAAATCTTGCATATTCAAAATTTCTTTTTAAAAACGACGGAAAAAAAAAAAAAAACACTGCATCTCAAACATAATACAATAATGATAAATTTTATTCATATATCCGTAATTTATTAACATACACCACTGTTTTAATATGAAAAATTATGACTGTTATCTTTGCCTTTAATTACATTTTCAGTTATTTTCTTATAATGCATCTAACTAAAACTTTAAAATAAAAAATATTTGATCAAATCTATAGAATTTTATAAAGTTAATAAAACCTAAAATATCAAATCTATAGAATTTTATAAAGTTAATAAAGACGCACATTACTATCACGCAAGGAAGCAATCAACAGTAACTTATGTAAAAGACTCACAAATTTGATTACTACCAATTTGATCGTGTGCATCTAGTGTGAGAAGAAGGATTTTATCAATATTTTAAAAAGGGATTAGGAGGGACTTAGATAGTTTAAATGAAAGCTCATAGAAAGTTACCAAACAAAATTCTGTTTTTAGAATCTCAGGTGAGATGATACATTTGAACACTTTCCATTGAAGCAGACCGCCTGAACATGTCTCAAACCCAACTTCAAAATACTAGGTGGATCAAATGTATCTACTCTAGCATTCCTATTCTCAACTACAATATACATCAAACTTGCCAAAAAAAGAGTAACAATTATACATTAGCACCCCAACGGAGAAGACTTCCTCTAAGTCAACAACTTCAAGTTCATCTGGCTCTGATTCCTATGCTGGTTATTATAAACACCCTCGAAAACCTGCATGCAAACGCTAGCAAACCCAGTAACCGCCTGGAAAACGTTAGGAAACCCCGTCTGCAGGTTATTAACAGTCACCGCCCTCGTCATGCACGAGCTTTTCTCATACTTGGCCTTCTCCTCCTCCGCTCTGAACTTTAAAGCATCAACCTTTGCCTTCTTATCTATCACGCCATCATGGCCATGCTTAGACTGCAGTGCCCTGAGCTCATTCGCCTTCTTTTGGAAAAGCTTCAGAGCTTTCTCGGCCTTCTTCTTCTGCTTGAGCTCTTCTGCTTGCTGGTTAACAATGGCGTGGATCACAGTCAGAAAGCTGTTGATGCCCTCGGAAGCGACCTTGTCGGGGATTCTGTCGAGGGCGAGGTACCATTCTTCACAGAGGGAGTGGATGGTTGTTGAGGAGGTCTTGGGATGATGAGGTTGGTTGGTGTGGGAGTTGAAGAGGGAGAGGCGGAGCCAACCGGAGAGGGAATGGATGTAGTCGCGCTGGGATTTGATGAGGTTGGTGAAGGAGGAGTGCCAGCGGTCGGTTTCGAGCTCCAGCTGGAGAGTAGATTGACGAAGGATGTGAGAGGTGGGGGTGGTGGGCGATGGAGATGCTGCCCCGGTGGTGTATGGGAGCTGTTGAACAATGTGGGCTTGTACTTGGTGGCACTCGTACATGCTCCTCCACATCAACGTCAAGCTGCACAGTGCATACGGTGTATACTTACAGTTGCTATCAGAGCACAATGGGGTTGGCTGATTATGAAAGTAGCCCATTCAATTATGGTCTTACAGAAGTAGCTCTTAAATAAAAAGAAAAGGATGATTTCCAAGTCCTTTCAATTACAGTTTTACAAAAGTAGTTCTTAAGTGGAAAAGAAAAGAAAAGAAAAAAATTAGACATCAAAATTGAATACGGATTGGGATTTAAAGCATACTATTTATTATTCTAAAGGAGAGGATGCATTCCTTTTTGTTCATCAACATTGTATTAATACCATCCTCATAAAAAGATTTACTCATCAACATCTTTTATAGCTTACCCCTAAAGTGGTTGATGTGAAGATTAAAATAAAATAAAAAGCAAAAGAAGAGTATTCTCTCATGTTTATTGATTTTGTGAATAGGTGCCTTGAAGACGGGAGGATAAAAGGAATTAGTATCTAGATTATTTTTTTATTTTATTTTTGAAAAAAATAATTAATGTCTAAAAGAATGAGATAAAAACATATTTTCTTACTTCTATGTTGAGATTGAAGCTACAATATTTCGTCGTTTAAAGCTGCAGGGGAGGAGTGACAAACTTTTGGAAATTTTGGATTCAGGATTCAAGAGCAATTTTGCCATGTTTGGGGTATTTCAATGTTTCAACCATTAGCCTTGATGTATGTAGGCATGCCAATTATCCAAAATATTTGAAATGCATCCGTTCGAAAATTTGAAAATATCTGATATTGAACTGAAATTTTGTGTGCGCGTGTAATTTTAATATGTTATTTTTGTTCATAATTTATAATACAAATACACTAACATTAAAAATAAAATTATTTTACACATCCGAGCTCATTAACCATACCCGACCCACTTCTACTGTTTTACTACCTTGCTATTCCATATCCAACTTCGGCAAACAACTCAATGTCAGGGTAAAACAATTTTTGTGATCAGAAAAGCGAAATGCAGTTTTAGCACATAATTTTCAGATATATCCCAATATACAGAATACCCATATTTGATACATTTTTAAGTTTTGAATTCCAATATTTTTAAATACCCGTAATTGCTAAGCTGGATACGGACTTCAACAAATATCCACGAATATCAGATACAGATTCATATACAGATTTCAATTTTCAAATACATAAACAATAGTCTGTATCCAACAACATCCATTCATAGACCAATTTTTATCTGATGACTAAGATTACTTTGGAGTTCTATACATGGGCTGATAATGGTAGCACTAAAGTCTAGATGTGCATGACACTAGCATGTCGAGAAAGTGGCCAAAGTCCCTAAATCATAATGTGATAATAGTATAATTGTTGCCCCTTATTATGTTGCTAATATAACCTAATGTCTCAACAAACTCAGGTTTAGTCAAACCTACTTGCTACAACTTTTTATAATATTATTACATATCACGCACGTGAGTTTGCGTGCGTTTTACTCTCACTTATAAATATGTAAGTCCACATATTATATCTGAAATTTATCATAGATGGCAGGGCCGGCTCTGAGTATTTATGAGCCTAGTGCAAACCCAAAATTTTGTGCCCTTAATTTTTTTTTTTAATGAAATTGAACTTCTTTTTCTACTATGCATCTCCATTGAGAAAATTGTGTATTTCAGCAAATTCATAATGTTTTTACCCACATTTTCTATTTGTCAACTAGAGGTCCACACAAGCCACATCTCCATTTTAATATATTGATTGATGTCAACAAAGCATACAATCATATCTACTTTTGCATAGATAAATTACTATCAAGTACACGTATCCTGACAAGAAAAAACAGCTCTAGTAAAAATAATACAGTTTTTTTATTTTTTGGACCCCCTGACCTAATGGACCTTGTGCAGTCGCACGGCTCGCACTAGGCCAGGGCCGGCCCTGATAGATGATTTCATACTTTCATCGGATCTAAGTAGATAGCTTCAAAAGGTTTTCAAGTGCAACTCGTCCTCTTCAGCATGATGTGAACAAAGACAAATCTCACATGACAAACCATTATACATACTGAGATTTCATGTAAAAGCCAATTCTTACAAATTTGTTCAACATAATGTTAGCTGATTTTCGCTGGAATCACTCACTAATAGTGACGTTCTTTCAAGAGGCCTAAGGTTGATTCTTAACCTGAGGCATTCACATTCAAATAGAAATTGATTCTTACAAACTGATTCAATGGAATGTTTGCTAATTTTTGGTAGAATCACTTTTCAAGAGACTCAAGATCTCTTCTTAACTCGAGGCTCATGCAGATAAGATGGAATTCTTTCATAAAATTCATCAAGATTCAAAAGCTATTTATATTTGTTGGACATCGGTTTTGAGCATATAACTATTTAAGTCAACATATAATGTTCAGCATGCTTCACATGAATTAACAATGTATACACAAATAAAGATTTCAAATTCTAGACTCAAAAACAATTGAACCCTTTGAAAACCATCAAAATCCTACGATCAAAGGCGGTTGTGGGCCTGTGGCCGCCCTGGGTCATGAACAACCCTAAGGAACATGGCCGGTAAGTTTAGTTAATAATAATGCATTAACCTAATCCAAATTTCCTTGGCTAAAGATTTCTTTGAATGGTTATATCTCGATGGTGACGACATGAGCTTTCTATCAACTCTCTGTATGATAATAAGATGAATCCAACCTTAATGAGTTTGATTCATATGTTTTGAATGTTGTGCAAAAATTGCACAAATGCGGAAGCGATACAATAAGAGGATCTAGTTTATCGATTAATTATCAACCGCCAACTCAATGAAAAATAATCACCAAATAAAGGGAAAAAATAGAAGAGAAGAAGAAGACACAAAGATTTAACGTGGTTCGGATATGTCTACGTCCACGGACCCAACAACTATTCTTTTATTCTTTCTTCACAAGTACAATAAGAGAAGAGTACAAAACACTCAATATATTTCTCACCCTATAATTTATACAGAGTTAGGGATCTTATTGAGGATATAAAAAGAGAGTACTATTGGCTTGTGCCTTGAAGGATGAGCAAATGCCTCTGATTTATAAGAGTAAGGATGAAGGCTTACCTGAAGGTAACCATGAGAAGTTTCTAGATTTCCTTAATTTGAAAATCTTGCATATTATGATAGTTTCCCCATACACATATATTTGTTTGATTGCTCAAATCAAATTAAAAAAACTTCTCATTTCATCCAAATATGTTGCCACTTATACCAAGATTTGATTGATTAATCAAACCAAATATTTCTCATTTCTTACATATTTATTGCCAAAAAATTATTGATTATAAGACTCAATTAAAATCTTCTCCATACTTGGCATATATTTAAATCATCCAATTTTAACACTCCACCTCGATTTAAATATGACAATCTCTTTTTATCACAAATCTCAACAAATTGATGGGTCTACACCATCAAGCTCAATGTGAACTACTTTGGGTAATATTGTCCAAACAAAGCTTCCAAATCTTTCCCAAGCATAAGAAATATAATATGCACATCAACAAACAAAATGCATATGAACAAATATCTAAATTCTTCAGAAAATCCGATGAAGGAGACAAACTTGTAGATACAGAAACCTAAGAGACTAATGGAGACTTCATAACGCGTTTCACCTTCTCCATCCTACATTGAGTGAGGACATACTCAATATTATCTATTTCAACCTCCTTCTCAAGAATTTTACTCGACTTCACCAAGTCCACCTTATTAAACTCAACACCAAGCTCCACAACATTCAAAGCATAAGATGAATAATCATCATTACAAATATGCTTACCAATAGGGCTAGCTGAACTAAAAGGCCTTAAATGCGACTGAGCTTCACCTAGAGTCTGAACCTTTGAAATTTTCTCATCAATCATGGTACCATCAGAAATACCACTTTCTCTCAGAATATGGAAACAATCTGATGACTCCAAACGTGTTTGAAAATTTTGTGTCCTCCTAATGTCATCACTTGATAGAGGCTCCACCTTCAATAAAGATCTCTCATCAAATATCGCATGTCTGCTAGTCACAATTCTCTTGGTTGTTTTGCACCACAACCTATACTTCTTTATTCCTTCTCCATAACCTAGCAAAATGTGCATGCTTCCTCTAGGTTTCAGCTTATCATGTCTCTCATCTTCTAAATAAGCTGAACAACCAAACACTTTAAGGAATGAATAATCAACATGCTCTTTTTTTCATACTTCTTCTGCGATCGTTATATCTATGGCAATAGAAGGTATATGATTAATGAGAAATACTGTCATAGATATCGCTTCTGTCCAAAATCCCTTTTCTAGACCAGCAGTCGGTCTCAAGCTCGAAGCTCTTTCTCATAATATCCGACACATGCTCTCCGCCACTCCAAAAGAATGTGAATTCGTAGGCAAATCTCTAAATACATGCTTGGATGCACAATAATTAGTGAATTCTTGTGACGCAAATTCACTACTATTGTCAATGCTAAGAACTCTCAGCTGCTTTCCTGACTTTTTTCAACTAAGGTCTTCCACTTTCGAAATTGGGCAAATATTTTGTCTTTGGTCTTTAAGAAATAGACCCAGACCATACGTGAGAAATCATCCACAAATGAGATGAAAAAACTGGCTCCACTAAAGATGCAATTGGGGTGGGTTCTCATATACAAGAATGAACATACTCTAGAAACTCTGTAGCTCTAGGTCTTCCAACATCAAATGTGACATGCTTCTTTCTAAAAGAACAATCTCCACAAGAGCTAGGCTTTAATTGAGAATCAACAGCAATTAACCTACGCTTCTTCAATACTTCCAGACTCCTCATCAACATGACCTAAACGAAAGTGTCATAACTGAGTAGAATCCAGAACACTAAAATCAGTAGAAACTACTAAATCTTCCAAGACTGTCTCTCCACGAAGCATATAAATATCATCGACTCGCACCCCTTTCATCACTACCAAAGAACCTTTCGCCACTTTTAAATTTTCTCCATCTATTATTATCCCCATACTAAGTCTACTCAAAGCTACAACTGTCAACAAACTCTTTTGCAGCATCGAAACACGTCGAACATCCGTGATAGTCCTAATAACACCATCATGCATCTTAAACCTCACATTTCCAACGCCCGCAATATGACAAGATGTGTCATTCCCCAAATGAATTGCTCCATCATCAATCTTCTCATAACTGACAAAACAACTCCTATCTGGCGTCATATGACAAGAGGCTCCAGAATCAATCACGCAACATGTAATCACTAATGGTGAAATACTGGCTTAAAATAATAATGTATCACTATCACATCTATCTGCATCTGATCTAACTGCTGTCAAGATTGAAGTTTTCTTCTTCTTCTCTCTCTTCTTTCTAAGAGCTGAACAATTTCGTATGAAATATCCCTTCTTCTTACAATAATGGCAAGAGCCTCTTCTAGAACCCATGAAATGAGTCCTATGCATATCTCCTCCAAGGCACTTTTGCATTTTATCTCTTCCTCCACGTGAATGAAATTGTTGCTAAAGAACATCGTCATTAGTCTTCACTTTAACCTTCCATGTCCCAAAGTCATCTCTTCTAACAAATCTGGTGATGCCATAATTTTTCATACCACTACTAAAAGAATTAACCATTGGTAACTAATCTATAACAAGACAATTAGCTCCGATAACAAACTGTTGTGCAAAAATTGCATAAATGTGGAAGCGATACAATAAGAGATCTAGTTTGTCGATTAATTATTAACCGCCAACTCAATGAAAAATAATCATAAAAAAAGGAACAAAAATAGAAGAGAAGTAGAAGACACAATGATTTAACGTGGTTAGGCTATGCCTACGTCCACGGACCCAACAACTATTCTTTCTTCACAAGAGGGAGTACAATAAGAGAAGAATACAAAAAACTCAATATATTTCTTATCCTATAATTTATACAGAATTAGGGATCTTATTGAGGATATGAAGAAGATAGTCCTATTGGCTTGTGCCTTGAAGGATGAGCAAATGCCTCCAATTTTATAAAAGTAAGGATGAAGGCTTGCCTGAAAGTAACAACAAGAAGTTTCTATATTTCCTTAATTTGAAAATCTTGCATATTTTGATAGTTTCCCTGTATACATATTTGATTGATTGCTCAAATCAAATAAAAAAAACTTCTCATTCCGTCCAAATATGTTGTCACTTATACCAATATTTGATTGATTAATCAAATCAAATATCTCTCTCATATCTTAAAGATTTATTGCCCAAAATCAATTAATTATAAAAATCAATTAAAATCTTCTTCATAATTGACATAGATTTAAATCGTCCAATTTTAACATCGAATTATATCATTTATGACTATCACGCTTAAGCATAAGACCACATGAGATTTAATTATGAATACCATATAAAAGTAGCAATATATTATTACTAATTAAATATTATATAGGTTTAACTACAAACACTAATTATGGGATGTACTGTTTTTCTAGGACCAGTATTGTATGGCTCCTTTGATGGTAAAAAAATTCAGTTCAAGCATTACATACTTTTTGTGCGTATTATAATGATTGCTCATCGTTTTTTCTTAGAGAATATAACATTGTCAACCAACAAAATAGTATTACAAATGTTGTTTTGTTTGGTATGAACATTCCAGAAATCCATGTGCACAGTTAATCAAACTTTGTAATTTGTCATATCTTAAGGAAATTAAAACAATCCAATCACAAACATCTTATTACCTTATACAATGCTTATGCTAACATGGATTATAAGTTACTTTAGAGAGGCAGAGACGCATTGACAAAGCTTAACCAACCGTACCTTACTTTTTTTGATAATTGGTTGAGATATTATTGAAATTCAATCTAAAGACTTTTAGAGCATTCTTAACCCAGGGGTTGGGATTGGTTGATTTTTCAAAAATCTACCAAAACCAACCCCCAACGTAGGAAAAAAGAAAAGAATTTTAATAGACTTATTTTAAGCCAGTTAGAGTTACGTGGAGATTTTTTAAATAAGCATATCTTTAGCCGGCTTTAAATAAGCCAGCGAAGGGAGCATATAAATCCAATCTCCTGGGTTGCTTTGGTAATCATTACGGTTGCCTTAAAGCCAATCTAAAGCAACCCAATTAAATCCAACAGGTGGTCGGCAGTGTTATCACGTCGACGACTAGTCATCGACTAGTCGTCGACTAGTCGAGAAGTCGCTCTGAGAAATTCGACGACTCTCGACTTTTGTATTTCGACGATGGTGGGCCAAATCGAGCCCTAATTCGAGCCGGGAACCCTAATTCGAGTCCAGAAACCCTAATTGAGCTGAGTCGACATTCATATTCCTGCTCATTGAACCCTAATTTGAGCCCTAATTATGGATATTTGTTGAACCCTAATTTGAGTCCAGAACCCTAATTCGAGCCCAGAAACCCAACTCGAGCCCTAATTATGGGTATTTGTTGAACTTGAACCTATTATTATGTTATCTTTGTTGAATTTGAACCTATTATTATGTTATCTTTATATCTAATTATATTATATATTTAAGTCTGATAAATATATGTATATAAAAGGCTTGTCGACTAGTCACGACTAGTCAGACGACTTGTCGACTAGTCTTCTAGACGGTAGTGGCTCGACTTGGCGTCGTAATAACCTTGGTGGTCGGTTGTTTCCCAGCCAATCCTCGGTTGGGAATGACCTTATAGAACCAATCCAAAGACATATCACTCATTTTCATCTAGCGGACATACATATATCTTAGTATATTTTTTAATGGGTATTTAGACTGAGTCAACATACTCATTAAACAAAGATTGCTTTATGGACATGCATATCTAGATAGATGGCCTACTTATGTAATTTGTGGACACAACACCCGCAGTTTGTGCCAGTTCTATTTCTGGTATCTACAATAATTACATTTCCAATGTTTTAAATCTCAGGTTTCAATCACGTTCCATCTTGAAAGTTTTAAAAATATAAACTCGTATCGGGGGAAGATTTCGGATGGGATGAGTGCATCTCGAGCATCTATCTCGGATTTACATCTCAGATCATAAAGTTCATTTCGAGAATATCTCAGGGTATTTTATCTCTAAAATTGTTTTGCATGCATAATAATATTTACAAGGGGTAATTAGCAAAGACAAACTTAAGAAAAAAATTAGCTTGAAGGACACCAAATCTCATTTCTAGGTTGAAGGACAAACATTGAATAAAAGGAAAATGCTAAATACGACTAGCATTATATTCAGCTTTTACACTATACCAAAATGCTAGTTACAACTAGCATTATATTCAATTTTACACTGTAGAAAATGCTAGTTCAGTTTAGCGTTGTCCTTCAGTCTAATATTTCTCAAAGTTTGTCCTTCAGCCTAAAGGTGTCCTTCAACCAATTCTTTTCAAAGTTTGTCCTTGTACCTATTTACCTTTATTTATAATTACCATCTTAAAAATAATAATTTTCGCTTGATTTGCAATTTCGTTTTTTTCCCGCTCTAAATCGTCCAATTTTATTTCCAGTTAGATCAAAATTATTTCATGATCCAAAATCAAGCTAAACACATAAAACTGAACATTTAACAAATCAAACAAACATGGAGTCCCACTCAAGTCTCTACCCAGTCTAATCCGATCATCTTCTAATTTCAAAGTCAATCAAAAATAACAATATTTATCATATTAAAGCATGACAAGAAAATAACATCCTATCATAGATAAGAGGGATAAAGTGAGTGTTTTAACCACAAGTTTCTCCTAATCGATATTAAATATGAATTCCTTTTTCCTTCTCTTTCTCTTTAAATAATTTTTCATTCTACAATAAAGTTCTCTTGCCAAATGACAATAAGATAGAAATATGGCGAATAAGATGGTTACGACTTGCTAAATTTTGTCCTCAAATTCAAATTTCTGAATTTCAACGAAATAGATACCAGTTCCCCTTAAAATATTTCTTGTGACCCACCTTATATCAGGATGCAATTGGAAAATTTTGTTTAAATCCTTCCGTTAGTTTTTGTAATAAAACATATCTTGAAGTATGTGCATCCAAAGATGATTTGGCAGTGTTTTTATTAATGTCAAAAACCTTCATTTCTATTGGTTATTTGGACCATTTCTCGATTTGTGTGCGTCATCCTTGCGCAGGGGTCATACTAATCTTCTCTGTATCGTTCCAATTTTATCGAATGTCCCCAAAGGGGCCATTTCTATTGGTTATTTAATTACATGCATATATAAATATTAATTATATTACGTGTCCATAATTTTATTTTTCATCATAACTAAAGTTGTTAACAAAAAATTGGTCAAGATATCGAAATTTGATCTCGGCGATATACCGTCCGAAATACCGAGATATCAATCGATATATGGAAAACTAGATTTTCGCCATAGTTATCAAGGCGCGCGCTTAGGCGCAGAAAAGCTCAAGGCTTGCGTCTTTTTGCAGTTTGAGGCGCTTTTTTTGCTAGTCAAATTTTTGTTTATAAATAGTTAAATAAAATTTTTAATTGTTCAATAAATTATCAAATACGGATTAAAGTTTAAATCTTATTAATAAAATATGTAAATAATTGAATGAATTATAAAGTATGGTTTAAAAATTAATTTATAGTTAGTAAAATAGCATATCAAACTCATATAAAAGGCACACAAAAAAGCCCAAGGCTCAAAAAAGCCCCAAGCTCAATGGTTGCGCCTTTTTGTGCCTTAGCGCCTTAACTACTATGATTTTCGCCTAACTTTGCGTTCTTTTAGCTAGAACCACTCCTCGATATCTCGATGGAAATATCGGCCGAGATGACTGAGATATGAAACAGTGCACATTTCAATTAAGTTTGTTTGTTTATACATGCATATCAAATACATGTAAAGGTAATCAAAATGGGATTCAAATAGTAAATTGTAAAATTCAAATTTTAAATCGAAAATGGATTTAAGCGGCAAACTCGCAGATTCAAACTTCTATATTTTAAAGTTTGCCCAAACTTCAAATTTGGTCTAGATGTTTTGAAGTTCTACATCCAAGCCTAAAACTTTATTTTCTCTTTTATTTCAATTTTGTTTTGGAATGATCATAATTAGAATCGTATATCCAAATAATTATATTCAACATTTTACTTAGGATTGAATAATTTTTATAAAGTGCAGTATTAGCCATGTTCAAATCATAATTTAAATCGAATCGTAAAGAGAAAGATTCGATTTGAATCAAGATTTAAATGTATAAGATATTTGACTATAACGTGTATGCGTGTGCATGTGTACATATGTATAAAAAACCCGTCAATTAGTGTAAAGGGTTTTGACAACAAAATCTTAGATCAACACTCTTAAATCTTACAATTTGATTAGTAGTTCTGAACATATCTTTTTTTCAACACTACTTATCACTATAGCAAAAGTCCTTCCAAACTTCCACCTAGGTCCTATTGAAGAGCTAGGCGAGTCTTACAACCTAGCAGTTTATCTAGGTCTACCTAGACAAGGTTTACCGTCCCATGTTAGATTCGTATTTAGGTAATGGTTAGGCATTATTCACGATTCAGTTCTGCAAATAAGTATAGATGTGCTACATTAAGAGTCTTGCCTCCTTTACTACTCCTAAGCACATAAAAATTCAGCTTGTATCACTTGATACTAAACATGACTCTAAAATCTTATCCAAAATATATTAGCTATCACAATTGCCTAGCTTTAATAATCCTTGATTAATCCTGACTAAATGATTAATCCCTAGTTTATACCTACTATCTGATGTCCGTCTAGCAATTTTTACAACTTTTCTACTTATTATGTGTGACTCATGCATAATAAATAGTGTTAGATTGTTATGGTATTTACCCTTTTTAAACACTATTATTACATCATTTTTTACTAGTAAATTATAATTGATTATCGTTACCAATTGGATGGTATATTGGATGATGACATACCGGTAAATTGGTAACTATTACATTAGTAACGATAAATTACTCTTTATTTGGAAACCAATACCTTGACATATTTATATACTGTAATGGTATTTCATTATATGTTCCATGATTCCATCGCATTACTCAATAAAAGGCATCTATAAAAAAGTGTACTTCGCATCATTCAAAGTAAACAAAATTGTTCGCTTGCTTCTATTGTTATAACATACAACATCTAATATGAACATACATGTATTATAAGTTGACTGACAAATTACCATTATCAGTGATTTTGATAATATATTGTTGTTCTTTATCACAGAAAACGATAAATTTGTTGTTATCATGCAGATTATGCTAGTATAACGACGATAATCAGAAAGTATAACTGACTGAGTGGTAATGTTATGGTAGCTATAAGTTTACCATTATCATAATAGCCCTATGTATGATCAGATAATCGAATCAAAAATAGTTTCCTACTTAAGCTTTATTTTCAATAGTAATTGACATGGTACACAAATTATATAACTATATATGCTGAAAGAAAAAATATCACAGAATTAGGTACCATATTATGATTAGGTTGTAGGAGCACCCATGTTATAAAGTAAGGTTTAAAATCTCATATTTCAATTCACATTTTGTCTCGAAAGTTTTACACAAGTAGAAGTAGGGCTGGCAATTAGAACTGAGAATCGAAAACCCGAACCAAACCGATCCGAAAAGACCCGATCTGGAACCGAATCCGATGGGTCTCGGGTCGGGTCTAGGTGATGAAAAATACAATTAAAACCCAATCAAACCTGACTCCAAAAAAACAACCAAAAAGCACTGAAATACATATATTTTTAGTGTTATAATCCAACTGAACTGAACCGACCCGAAGCTCGGGTTGGGTCCAAAATTTTGAAATGTATACTTCAGACTCAAAAAAAACCCGATCCGCCTAGAACCGAGACCCATCAGGTCGGGTCCAGGCCCATCAGATCGGTCTAATTGTCACCCCTACACACAACTTGTCTCATATCGGAGGAGATCATGAACAAGATGTAACGCGGTTATACATCTCCGATTAACATCTCATATCTTAATTTACATCCTGGGAATATCTAAAAGTAATTTATATGTCGAAACTGACATTCTAATGATTTATTGAACAACCGTATAAAAATTATAACATATATATTCGTTACAATTTTTTTTAATTAGTGGTTTTGATAAGAGAAAGGTGGTGTTTGGCACAGCGGTAAAGTTACTCAGCTGGTAATCTGGAGCGCGCAGGGTCGAGTCCCGACCTCTTCACATATGTGAGGGAAAGGCTGTGCGCACTAATCGACCACCCCCAGAGCCCAGAAAGCCGTGAGAATAATACTACGATGGAAGACTGTCTAGGAAGTCCTCTCGCGCTCGAGTACGGGAGCCTTTGGCACTGGGTATCCACCTAGTGGTTTTGAGAAGAGTTGTAGCTTGATTAACATAATGTATTTGGTAATAATTCAACAATATCCTCTTATTTGAATATAAAAACAAATGAAGTCTTTGTCATCAAGATAAAAAGTAAAAAAATATGTTCAAGGAATCGGTAGATTAGTAATAATCGGACTAAGTAGTTTCCTTTGAATTTAACTAAAACTAAAAAAATAGTACGCAAAAGGAAAAAAAATACTTTTGGGTGAGATATATTGAATTGAGATTTTGGTCTATATTTCAAATGAGATTCGAAAATTTCAAAAGAGATGAATGTCAATAGAAATATGAGGGAGATTTAATGTCTTATTTTGTCTAAGTATGAAAAGAAGATCTACGGAAAGATATATGAGACTGAAACCAAATTATGCATAAGGATCAAACGACTTTCAATAAGTTTGATTATGTTTTATAATATCCAGTTGGGAATATAATTAGTCACCATGGTATAAATATCCACTGACATTGACGTTGTGTAATCCATCAAAAAGACAACATTCAGAATAGGCAAAGCGCCCTCTCCCTCTCTCTGTATATGGGAGGGAGGGATCGGGTTGTATATATATATATATATGAACACAGACTCATGACACAAAATTAAATACACAAGTTGTGGACCATTGGATTTTTTGTCCTTACATGGGGAGTGGAATTCCGGGGGAGATCTAATGGTCCACAATTTGTGTATCAAATCTTGTGTCACCAATTTGTGTCTCATTAGACTTTCCATATATATATATACACACACACATATATATATACACACACACATATATATATATAGCGGGTTTAATGTTTATATAAAAGTCTAGTAGTATATAACATACTACACGACAAGTGGGTTAAATCCTGCAAAGCAAGATTCAAACCCATGACATCTTACATTACGTCTGAGACTTTTAACCACTTGGACGCTAGTGTTTGTCGATACATGGTTTTTTTGCTAAATAGGGGACATTCAACCAAGATTTTTTTTTTCATCTAAGTAAATAATTTGCTACTTGTAACTACTTAAACACTATATATAACTCCAATTTCAGCCACCATTTGTGGTATTTGCTTGTATTCTATTGTTCAAGCACGATTAATTTGCAATAAGAATAGAGAAAACATGTAGTCCTAACTTCATCGAATAAGTTGATTGTTACTGTTAAAATTTTGCGCATGTTACTTCGTCCAATAAGTCAATAATTTTACTAAAGAATTAATTTGTAAAATTAAAAAGCGATGATTATATCAAAGTTGTCCTTGCCCCTAAATTTTAAAGCTTCCATACTTTTCACCAAAGTTTTTCTTAAGTTAGCCCTTTAAAAGAAATTTCCCTTTCTGGAAGTAATAAAATATTGCAAATGATAAAAACAGGTTGCAAAACATGACATTTTTTCCTCTAATTCAGGACTAATAGAAATTAACAATCAAGGAGTGAAAGATATAGAACTTCTTCATCTTCAAATCTTGTCCAATATAATCTACGTATAACCCAATAAAGACCAATCAGAATGACCATGCCAAGAATGCCATCCAAGATGTCAATTTTGAGATTAATTAGGAAGTGTTGAACAAAAATTGAGTTTGAACGAGATGATATTGGTTTAGGATAGTATATTAAGTTCATATCAATGTAGGGATTCACAAAAAAGTAAACTTCTTGTAATTAGTATTTTAATTTTTAATAATAAAAAATTACTGTGAGATGCATGGAACAATTTAGGGAATTTATCTGTCATTCAGGAGGGAAACTGATGTATTTTTAGTAAGCGTGATGTAAATTAAGTTCATTTGCATTAATATTTAATATAAAGGAAGAAAAAAAAACAATTAAGAAAGAAAAAAATAAATAGGAAATACTAATTTTTGTTCAGAGAAAATGATGGAGTTTTAAAAAGCCATATGGCATGAAAAGAGAGGAATTTTTGGAGCAAGGAAAGAAGAGTGGAATTTTTGGAGGGAGAGAAAGAGAATATATCACTCATATTTAATAGTATAGAGTGTGTGTGCCTATATGTATGTGTGTGTATACACACACACACACACATATGAGCATGTTGGGTAACAAAAAGTGTATTTAATAACTTTATATAGTTCTGTAGAACTAACCAATTAAGCAGTTGAAGGAGCTGGAGAAATAGCTCAGATTCTCTCAGCCTTGTAATCTCCGAGGATGTTGTCTCCATAGCTTGCACGGATACCATCAATTTGGACTCTAAACTTTCAATCTCCCTCTTATTCTTTTCAACTTTAAGATAATCAACTCCTTTTAACTCTTGTTTTCTTAGTAAATTCACTCGCTTTTCATGCTCTGTCTTAAAGCCTTCATAGTTCTGCAAGACAAATAATATTAATAGTTGTCAAAATGACTATAATTGAACTATGAGAACATGACATGATTACCCTGTCCCTTCTTGTTTTTAGGTTCACAATCTTCTTTTCACTTTTCAACCGGGGTTAACAAGGAGTGAATAAACTGTACTCTTTTAAGTGGTGGAAAAATAAATTACCGTCTTTTGCCCGATCTCTACAAATATTTAAATTTTGTTTTTTGGCTCTCTTTCTTACTTTGCCGCCCAAAGCACAACACAAAACGATAAAGTGATAGGCCCCTTTTTGTGAACCCAAAATAAACACAAAATAAGAAGTGATGGAGCAATGCATGCTTCAATTCCAAAGCAAAGCCTAGAAGAAAGACATATAAACGTTTAGCCTTAAAAATGTTACCTTAACTTCCAGATAAAGTTTTTTTTCCCATGCGTAAAGCTTTTCAATTGTAGAGGAATGGCTTTTCACAGTCATCTCCTCATGTGATTTTTCATACTTAGCAAACCCATTACCAGTACTGCTAACTGAATTTACGCCCCATGAGCTCAAACCCAATCCATAACTCCCAATTTTACCTACATTATGACACAGTTCACTACAAGGCATAAATAGTTTAATCAACTCAACTAGATATTCCTGAAGAGAGAAAATATAATATACCTAACACCCCTTGATTTGAACGAGACTGAAGACAAGTAGGAGCTTCCAGAAAAGCAGAAAGACGACTTCCAGCAGCAGCAGCCTTAACAAAATACTCATCAAGATCTTTGACAATCTCAAACAGCTCCTTCTTGCTTTTATTGCTAGAAACAATCATTGCTAAACCCTCTTTCTCCACATTATTACTACTGGGAATGTTGTTATTGTTATTGTGTTCTTTAGTAGAAGCAGCTGGGGAAATTAGTGCTTCTGATGCAGTAGAAGAAATGTTTTCCCAATCTCCGTCTTCTTTTACCGACTGCGAACAAGATGCAGCAAATGGGTCCCAAAAGTCCCACGAATTTGGCAAATGTGGAGGTGGCGGAGGTGGAAGAATGGGAGAAGAAGCGGCAGCAGACGAAGAGTTGGTCCATGTAGACGCAGGAGGACTTAATGGCGGCTGAATTTTCTCAGAAGCAGGTTTGGCTTGTACGTTCTCTTGAGCATTTTTGTGGTGTGCGGATTCAGCATTTGCAAATTGCAGTAAGGCGGAACCCATGGATTTCAAAGAGTGGATGTAGAGAGAATGAGAGCAGGAGAAAGACTGCCGAGATTTTACTAAGTCTTTCATGTATCTCCGTCGAGCTTTGCATCTTGAAATTGACTCTTGGGTTTTGATTTTTGAATTGTAACAACCCATTGATCGTGCAAAGGCAGTTCCTTTTTTAAGTACTATGAAGAAAATCTATGGCATTTTGGGGGAGAAAAACGAAAGATTATAAAAATGTTAAATCTTTCCTCCTCGATTTAGTCGGAAACTGGAGATTAGTTGAAATTAAGTGAATACTTTAGTACGAAAATGAAAAGAATACGGGAAGAAGAGACAAAAAGATCAGAAACAAACAGAAAGACACTGGCATGTAAAATGGTGCATGTTATGCTCTACAATTACTTTAATACCCATGGATCCAAACGGGGCTTGCTTTGATTGGTATGCCAATTGGAATCCAATAACGTCTGATAATTTGGTCAAAGTTATTGCCCCTGGTGCAGTCAAGTCGATCTTTCAACCGTAAAACCCTTGAATTACCTAGGATTGTATGTTGGACAGGACAGTCCGTTGTCCGGCTCGGTCCGAGGCAATCTGATATCGGATCAGTGTCTGTACGATACTCTTATAGGACAGAGCTTGAACACATCAATGTTCGGTCCGATCCAAAATGTTCGATGTTTTTTTATTATCCAAAGCTATATCGGACATGACAGTCCGTTATCCGCCTCGGTCCGGGGCTATATGGTGTCTGGTCCGTGTTCGTCCGAATCTGTTATAGGACAGAGCTTGGGCACACCTTCGTCCGGTCCGGTCCGACCTGTTTACACCCCTAAATTTAACGGATCAAAAATGTTTGTTGATCAACGTACTTCAATCTAGCCATTTAAAAGTCATTTGGTTTATTTTAGAATTTGAGTTCTTAATATCAATTATGAAAAATAAAAATGGTGGTTAAAAAGGAAATTCAATGAAGGTGTAATTGATGAAGGAGGAAAATGGGAGAAGTTGAAACGATAAACCGTTTATCCTTTTATGTTACTTTTCAAAATAGAAAAAAATTATTTAGTATTTTGTATTTAAAATTCCATCTCTTAATTCATCACTTTGACGATATACAGGAGTCGACTCACTTTTGTACCAGTACAAATCCAAAATTAAAAAGTATAAATCAATTGCACTCTTAATTTTTACCATATCTCTAGTTTTCGCCCTTCATTTCCACCTTATGCCCTTTACACCAAAACTATAAAAATGTTTTTGTTGTTCCTAATCCTAGGTGGATATCTTTACATTATATCACTCTCTATTTCACTAATTCAAATTTTCATAACTCTTCCAACAGTAGTTCTGGAAGAGCTTGCCAATAAAAGTGATTCTCACTTGTTCACTTTTGTTACCCCTTCGGCAATTGAAATTTGAGCCTAATAAATGTTATAAAATTAGAACTTTTTTTTTAGTGTGGATAATTAACTGGTTTTTTGAAAATTGTTTAAACATTAAAAAGTTTGCTAAAGACCTTTTAGTACTTAAGTTGTAATAGTCTGATTTTCTACGACATATAAATAAACAAATATTATTGAAATATAAAAGGGTTTGAACTCGGTTTGTGGTGATCAATAATTTTAAAATAAAATCTTGAGTCAATTAACTTTTCGTTCAATTTTGTTGTAGTAAATTAGACCAAATTAACAAATTATTTCTGAACGATTTGTCAAAATCGAATAAGTTGTTTTAACTGAACATGAAATATTCTGAAGTGTAAATAAATTTTAATGTGTTGATCTAGTTTGAAAATATTTTTCTTTGTAAAAAACGATGAATTATTAAACTAGAATTAGCGAGTGCCTAACTGAATAAAATTGTTAATTATCAAGATGTAATTCGTAAACGAGATGTGAATTAAATTAAAAAGATTGAACCGTATTTATAAACAAATTGAAAACTTAAAAGAGAAGAAAGAGTGAATAATGCAAATTGATTACAATTAGCCCAAAATAGACAAGCTTAACTACATTTAAATCAGTTGCTTTTGCCTTTTCCTGGAACCTTCTTTTTTCACCCTTCTAGCACACGTATAAGTGAACTTGATCCCCTTTCTTTGACTTTGCCCCGATTATAAAGGGTGAAAAATGATTCTTTGAAAAATCCTAAAGAAAGAAAATGTGATATTCGATCCTTGTCAGGCACGTTGTATGGAAAGGGAGGCAATCATGGGTGGGGTTCTAATGATGGATGTTTACCCGCTTAGGCGGGTGATGTGGTGCAGTTGTGAGGTGGTAGGTGGCATGTGTCACTACGAAGATGTATCTCAATGATGGTTGGAGGGAATTCTGCTCTTGTGTTGGCGTGGTGGCGTGGTGGCGAGGTGACGATGAGCATCGTCACAACTAATGGAATTGTTGTTGTTCCTATTGATGTCGAGTAGTGGGAGCAGCTTGGGATGATATTTATTTGGAAGCATCTAATCCGACAATTGAAAAGATGGTGGTTATTGGTGGTTCGAGAAGACCGCCAACACTGGACGGTTCGTCGGGCAATTATTGGTGATGAGCGTGACTTATTTTTGCATGGTTGGTGGTGTCTCGGGGGGAGGCAGATGATGATGACGATCTATGTGAGGCTTAGGTAATGGGAGGTTGTGCTTGGAGCTAACATCGACAAAAGAGACATATGACCATGGAGAACAACTGATCGTTGGTGTTGAGATGAATATAACGGAATCATAGGCCATATGACATCGACAAAATCGTTGCTAGCCCGAAAATTCACATAGTTGTGCTGGGATTTTCTCACTCGCACCTATGTCTTATTCATTTTAAATTATGTGTAATCCCCCCATATATTTATTCAATTTGATCATTCGGATGAATTATGATTTATTAGATGAAATTAATTGATTTTTGATGGTTGATGTTGTTTGAATTGGATGAAATTGTGTTGCAAAGTATAATATACTTGATGTTATGATGATTTTGTGGTATTTAATGGTTTTTGAATGATCAAATGGAATTTTAAATTTTTATAAATGAGGCAAAAGAATTAAATGATAAAGATTTGAAATAAATAAATTATTTTAGAAAAAACATCGAATTTTAAGAATATGTTTTTATTTAATATTAGGATAATTCAAGGATTAGTAAAAAATTGAAAAAAGAGGATTTCAGAGAAATAAAATTATAAGTGGAAAAACTTTGGAAGATTTTGTGAATTAAATTTGTTAAATGTATGATGAGTTTAAAATTTATTCAAATAAGTGAATTCGAATATTTATAGCCATCTATTATTATTTATGAAATTAAATAAAGGGTGATTACGAAATGATGTTTGGGGAGAATGGTGAATTTTGAGATTTGACAAAATAAGAGAATTCTAAATATTTATACTTTATTTACTAATGATTATCAAAATACAAAGAGAATATTTATTAAGTTTGAAATCTATATTTCTAAAATGGTGAATAATTTGAACTAAAAGAAGAAAGAGTTATAGATTGTGACGACCGCTCATAACCTATGCACTAAACAAGAGGAAAAGTGCGCTGAAAGGTGTGCCAGGCAGCTATGGACGATCATCAAGGTATGATAACACAAGCGGAACCTGTCATAAATCTCACAGGCAAGGATAAAAATATAATAGAACATATACAACAGGTAATATTAGTGAAGCGTATTTAAGCAGAAATCTCAAATTTTCAAAACAATAAGAAGTATATCCATACACCAGGATTGCAACATATATCTGTACAAATTTGCCTCACTACAACACTCAGAGTAGAATAAAAAACAATGGAAACTCAAATACTATATAGTAAGAGAGGTAGTACGCCAAACTCTGGCTCGTCTCTGAACTGCTACATCGTCCTTACTAAGTTATCACCTGTCACCTAGTCTGCCCATCCAAAATCGGATGAACAGCCCAAGGTAATAAGAGGGAAACATAAAACCTTAAGTTAGACAACAGTCTTAGTGAGCAATAAACAGCTATCTAACATCATCAATAAAGTATATGAGAATGGGTAAATAAACAAACTAATTCCACCCCCAACTCCAAAGAAGAATTCAACCCCCATGTTCCCCACATCGAACAGTGATAGCCTTTACAATCCATACAACCAAAGGAACAACAATTCATCCATGGTAATCAGAATGATCATTCAATCATGGCAAATAGAAGCAACCAAGAATAACACTCATAGCATCCAGATTATAGATCTCAGGTAAACCATCCTAACTGAATTCAACATCCCTTAAGCACAAGCCCCATAGGCCTAAACCAATATCAGACATGCACCCAAGAAACATCTCCTTTGAAGTTGGACAATCTACGTGAGACAGAATAAACAAAGAAACCAATTATCCATGACAGACTCTGGCTATCACTGCCAATCCTGCTTCGAAACCATCGTTAATTGTATGACTGGCCATATCATACTGCCATCGTCAAGGGCTAATGGTAACTCCGGCTCTAGCAAAAAAAAAACCATACGCCTTTCAACGATACGTACATAGGCCTTTCAACGATAACCAGTGTATTCGACCTACATCTGGTATTTTAGGTTCCCCTATTACACCCCTGCTTTGATCCCGCTAGAACCTACGACAACGATAATTCCCCGACCTTCAGTATTTCCAATTATCCAATCCAACGACTTTTTTTAGAGCTTAAGCAACCTTCTAGAGCAACCATTATCCACCAACTCACGACCTTTGAGTTGTCATCTCATTCGTTGTTCTACACCGATTAACGAACACATTCAACACTTCGAATATTCCCACTTGAACTTACTTCGAAATCACAACATTATTGAGCCAAATTACATCACTGCGCTGCGGCTAGGGTTAGGGTTTGGGGGCTTGCCCTCGATTTTTTTTCAGGCTCTTTTGTTTAAATCTGGGTCGTACTCGAAAAATATTTTTTTTTTAGAAAATGACCTGTGCGACCGACCCTGCCTAACCGACCATGTCCTGCTCGACCGACCCGGTCATTGTTCGACCGACCGAACCAATATGGTACGACCGGAACCACCCTTGCATCACATGACCGACCAGAGACCTAAACCACCCTGACTGACCTGATGCTTGCTCGACCCAACCACCATACTCGACCCGACCCTGCTCGACCGGAGTATGCATGACCAACCCTGAGCTCGACCATTGTACGAGCGACCGACCCCAAGCGACTAATTCCAGTGTGCTCGACCAGGCTTGATTTGCACGACCAAGCCTCCTCACCACGACCGGCCGCTCGCACGGACGACGGACCACTTGCATGCATGACCAGACCTTTCCCCTCATGCACGATCGACCCGAATCATATACTACATTGTACTTCACGCTCGACCCGTGGCCTGTACAGCCTCAATTCAAGTCCAATTTCGACCAAAACTTTGCCAGTCGACGAAATATACTCGTCTAATTCATTCAACACAATTATAATCATGTTATGAAATCACTAATAACATGAATATGACGATTATCACCATAATTATGCAAATTTTACCAAAATCATGATAAATGAACATATGAACTAAATTATGGATCTAACTTGCATAAACATATGAAATAACATAGAAATTACCGGTTTTAAGTTGCTAAATTAGATCCTATGGCGATTCATATGAAAATATGCTTACCATGACGTAGATCTAAGGAAAACGACTTGAATTTGATGAGAAACATGATCAAACATTCATATACTTGATTGAATCCATGTGAGAGATGCATATCGCTCACCAATTCTCCAAATCAAAGCAAAAAACGGTGAAATTAGATTCCAGACAGTGAAAAACTTGATCCAAATCCTTAGATTTGATGAATCTCACTTCAAATGATGTATATTTGGCTTCAAATGGTGTAGATCTTGGATTCCCTTCCTTAGATCTCGATTTTAATGGTGGAAAATTGTTAGAGGAAGGAGGAACACAAGGCCAACAAATGAGAGAATGGAGAAAGTAAACTATTATATAGATAAATTGATCATTAGAAGTGTTACTTTTAGTTTGTATTAGATGTCTAACCCTCACTATAAGTTATATAGGGATACTATATTTGAGAGATATCTGATTAAGGTTAGAATTAATTTGAGTTTGTTTATTAGAATAAATAAGTATTTTAGTCTTAATAAAATTTGCATTTGTTATTGATATCTGTTTTTATGAGTCTTTTTCTTGTCTCCTTTTTTCTATGGTTTTCTTTCTTTTTCACACATATATATGGATATATGTATATATACACACTTAGATATATATATATATATGATATATATGTATATATATATATGATATATATGTATATATATATATAAACACACACACACACACATATATATATATATATATATGATAGCTTATGGTTGGCTAATCTCTTTCAGGTCACAGGTAGTTGATTAAAGCTTAGGAGCTTTTTGGAGAGCTGACTTAAAGTGTAGTTGATATATGCTATGGAACTTATTAGAGTGCAGTTTTGGGGAGTATTTTTGAGATGTTCTAATCACATGTATTTGTATATTTTTGTTTGGAGAGACTAGTATATTGTGTAGGAGTAGATATACTTCACTATCGGGTGGTGGCCATGTCGGAACTCGATTTTGAAGTATGATGGGCGGTGGTTTATCCGGAGCTCATCTATCTACCATTCTATGCATACATATAGTCATAGCTCGAATAGTTTTTATATTGTTTTGGTTACCTGTCGGGCATGTAGACAGTTTTTGTAGACTATATTTTTCTTTATATATATATAAGTGTGTGTGTGTGTGTGTGCGCGCGCGTGTGTGTGATCTCTTCTTTTTAGAAGACCACACAATTTTGCTTTCAAAAGAAAGTAAGCTATTCTTCAAACCTCTCACCCACATTTATAGCTTTCCACCAACCCACTAAAGGCCTCTACAAATCATCCCATTAAGGCTCCCAAAACATGGACACCAAACTGAAAAGCCTTAAAACAGCGATTCCTCCCAAACCGCTGAGCTAAATCTTTAATGTGACCACACTACGGAAAAGGAATCATCATTTCCTTTCCAATGGCATAGGTCTTAACACCTGATACGACCTGAGTCAAAAGTTATGTCTTGTACAAGATTGACAGGGGGAAAATGGTCACAAACAAAGTTGGTAAAATTATGGACATGTCTCACATCCCCATAAACAACATATTAAAATATGAGAATGATCCAACCCTCGGGGAATAAAATAAAAATATTTCACGATCTTCCGATACGTAAAATGTGGGATGTTACATAGATGATATTTTGAAATAACTCCAAATAGAATGCAATTGTTTGCCGCTCACACTCTTATTTTATTCAGGAGCATCACATTCTTTTATCTCTAGTGCTTTGGTCAATTGTTTGCACACGGGGAAATTTCTTTAGTTATAGATCTTATAGTTGTTTCAAACCCCACAGGTGGATTGGAACATCTATCGATGACTTGTAGGGGTTTGAAAATTTTGATACTAGGCATAAAGTTTGATTGTGACACATATGTACTAGGATTCTCGGGATATGGAATGATCCTAAGGATGGATTGATCAGCTATGTGCAGAGCTATTTTGGACTACGAGTGGAGGGTTGTTCGATTTGGTACATGTAATGGGAGAACCCCTCAAAATTTCTTGCAATCCGCGGGGGTCAGTCATGTCGGGCTTTTCTTTATTCCTCAAAGTCTTCTATAGACGATATTTATTCAGTTCTCATAGTGCAAGAGTTTCTAGATGTGTTTGAGGAGGTGAGGGCGCTACCTTCCAAGAAAGAGATTGACTTCCGTATATCTCTTAGCGAGAATGAAAAAACTGTATCCATATGACGACATATGGCTCCGAGGGAACAGAGAGAGTTTAGTAAGCATGAGGGTGAGCCGTTAGAGAAGGTATTATGAGGCGGAGTATCACTGAGTGGGGAGCTCCAGTCGATGGTTCTCTCATATTTTGTGTGGATTACAGAAAATTGAACAAGCTCACAAAGAAGAACCATTACCCACTCCCTAGGTAGATGATCTTTTTGACCAGTTAGTTGGTGCTTCGGTATTCTCTAATTTGGATTTAGGAAATGGTTTTCATTAGCTTAGGGTAGAGGATGATAGCATCAACAAGATGACCTTTCAAATAGTATATGGGTTTTTTGGACGGTTGGTTATGCCTCTTGGGCTAACCGATGCCTAGGCTTATTGTGTAGATTTGGTGACCAGAGTCTTCTAGGAAGTTCTAAATAAGTTCATAGTGGTGTCTATTGATGATATTTTGGTATTCTCGAGGAGTGAGGAGGAGCATATGCCTTGCACTTAGGAGAGGTTCTCAGTATTCTCCGAGCACATAAGCTAATGGTGAAGTTTTCTAAATGTCTTGATGTGAGAAGCTACGTTTCTTGGGGGACGTGGTTTCTTGGGAAGGTCTACAGTGGATCCTGCCACGGTGATGATGCTAATGAGATGTAGAGATTTCTTGGTCTAACTGGATATTACAGAAAGTTTATTAAGGATTTCGTGCGAATTCTGGTATTTCTTACCCTCCTCACCAAGAAGAACTTGGAATTCGTGTGGAACATAAATTGCGTGGATTCCTTCACGAGACTTAATTAGGATTTTACTAATGCACGGTATTGGTATTTTCGTATTGTTCTAAGATGTTTATAGTTTATACCGATGCATGTGGTACATGCTTTGGTATTATACCGATGCAAGAAATTAGGATAGTATGTTATGAGAGTAGATAGTTGAAGAGTCACGAGAGGAACTATCCTACCTATGGTTTGGTGTTGTCCGCGATTGTTTTGGCACTAATGTCATGGAGGCATTATCTGCTCAGCGAGAGGTTTAAGCTCTATATAGACCACAAGTCATTATAGTATATGTTTTCATAGAAGGATCTTAATCTGAGGCAATGACATTGGATAAAATTATTGGCATTGTATGATTTAGAGATAGCTTATACCCTTGGTAAGGGGAATATGATTGTGGATGCCTTGAGTAGGAAGTAGGAGACCCTTAGCTTGTTATTCTTCGATGGAAGAATTTGAAATTTATTTATACCTTTGCCTTTAATCCCTCGATGAATTTTACACTTGAATTTTTAGCATCATTAGAGATTCAACATACTCTAATGGAGCATATTGGCTCAATATAATGAGTGTATATAGAGCTTGTGAACATTTTTGATTGGATTAATAGTGGAGAAGCCTCTAGGCATCTCCGACAATATTCTATTAATGGTAAAGATTGGCTACGAGGACATGGAAGGCTTTATGTCCCCAACACTAGTGACTTGGTGAGCACGGTATAGAGAGGGGCACTCCATTCGAGGATGACCACACATCCTGGTGGTGATAAAGTATACAGGGACATGAAGAGAGTGTTTTATTGGAGCGTAATGAAGAAGGACGTCGCGGAGTATGTTGCAAAGTGCTCGGTTTGCTAGAGAGTAAAGGTAAAGAAATGAATGCCTCGTGGATCGCTCCAGCCAGTAGATGCGCCACAGTGGAAGAGGAAGAGTGTATCTATGGATTTCATAGATGGTTTGCTATGACCGAGAAACATCAATACCAGTATTTGGGTGATTGTGGATAAACTAATGAAGAACGCCCATTTCATTCCAATAAGAAGTAAAAAAGGAGTACAACTCGGTTGACATCTTAATACATTAGAGTGATTGTTTGACTCCATGGTGTACCTTCCAATATAGTGATTGATAGATACTTGGCCTTTACTAGTGAGTTTTAGAAGGGCCTACAAGAGGCTTTAGGGACTCAGCTTAGATTAAGTATGGCCAATCACTCTTAGACTGATGGACAAACTGAGACGGTGAATAGAGTTCTAGAGGAATTATTGAGATTATGTATCTTAGACCTTGGAGGTACTTGGGAGGAGCACCTACTCTTGATAAATTTTGCCGACAATAAGTTCTTTCAAATGAGTATGGGATGACTCCCTTCGAGGCATTTTACGGATGACCGTACAAATCACCTTCATGTTGGTGGGAGACAACAGATCAACTACTACTTAGACCCGATATGATTAGGGAAACCACATAGAAGATTGATTTGATAAAGAAAAGGACGAAGATGATCTAAGACAGGTAGAGTCTTATGCTGATAGGAGGAGGACATACTTTGAGTTCGAGATTGGAGATTTGGTTTTCATTAAGACGTCATCTCTTAGGAATGTCGTAAGATTTGTTTCAGTTGGAAATCTTTCCCCTAGATTCGTTGACTGTTCCTCATTGTAGCCAAAGTAAGGAAAATGGTGTATATGGTGAGACTATCAGAGAAGCTTGCGGAAGTTCATGATTTATTTCATGTTTTTCACTTAAGGAAGTGTTAACATGACTTAGCAGACGTAATTGACCCCAGTCAGCTCGAAGAGGTAGAGATCGAGCTAGAAGCATCTGTTTATCATATACCTACTCAGATTTTGGAGCATCAGGTGAAGCCAGTAAAGAACAGAGAAGTTAAGCTCGTGAAAGTTCAACGGGGAGATAGTGCAGAGAAGGCAACGCGGTAAGTTAAAGAGAAGATGCGCACTTCCTATTGTTTTTTTATGGTACGCTCTGAATTTTCACGTCGTTGGTATTATTTTGAGTAGGTTCTTATCGTCCGTATCCTTTAAAAGACTAGATCTTATGAGACTATCTATGGATGATAGAATTGATTGCAAATATGTTAATAGAACGTGTTATGTGTGATGTACGCAAGTGGTTGCAAGTATTTGCTAATGGATGCAAATGGACGTACACACACAGTAGGCACTGTTAGAGATCAACAAAATATGACACCAAACATATGAAAATGGATGCATATGCATTTTATTTTATTTTCATGATTGTTGTAAGTGAATGATTATCATATGATTGTTGCACATGGACGATGATTATAACAAGCAAGTAGAACTATTAATTACCATTAGGATATTTGCATACGTTTGGATGCATGGCATGAGCATATTTAAATAAAAGAAGGTAAACTGATTTAGTTGACTGAGTAATCTTTTGCATTAGTTAGTATAATAATATAAATTACGATAGAAAACTTAAGGAAAATGGATGCAGTGTTTTATGGTTAAAGCATTTGTTGTAATTACTTGTTTCATTCTTTTGTCCTTAGATATTTTGGGAACGAAATCTTTGAAGGAGTGGAAGATGTAACAACCCTTAAATTTAAGTAATAATATTTAATTAAGAAATGAATAAATTTGTGAGATTTTCAAAATTTATCATGGGAATTGCTCTATTGAACCCATGGTAATTTTCTGAGCAATTTACATATATAACTTATCGAAATCAGAGTTAATGTGGAAATGTTATTAAAAAAAATAAGAAACAGGAATAATTCAGAAATTAATAAACAAAAACATTACAGGAGTTTTATGGGTTGAACCATAAGTCAACTGACGATAGGGTCAGGTCGACCCATATTATTGCTGGATGATCTAGGAAGGAGCTGATTTTCATTATTTATAATTTTAAACTAACGTGGGTGAACTTGTTCATTAGTTTATTGATCTGAGGGTTAATATTTGGTTAAAGACGTGGCTAGACCAAATTTAATCTTTAAATCTAACGGTTTAAGGTCCCTTAACTCCATGATAAATAAGACCCCTAGGATAGATCTTCATTCACAACACAAATCTTTTCCCTCCTAGTCCTCTCTTAATCGGGATAAACCTAACATTTACATTTTTCTCAGGGAAGAGAACAGTAAAATAAGAATATTTATATTTAACCTAGGGTCAGATCTGGGAAGGCTGCATGTGCGCAAAAACTAAGTACTATAGGTAAGTGTTGTAATTATTAAGATTTTTGGGGTAATTTAGGTAGATGGGTTCTGAATAGTTGTATCTTTTACTATAGTTTCTTTTATATTTTTCCTATAGTTTTTAGTAGTTTTTCTGTAATTATTTCTCTTTTCTTTCTTATAGTTTCCTATTAATTAAATTATATATGTCAGTTTTTTAGTCTTTTTCCCATAACACTTATTTTATTCTTCTCGATTACTTACAGTTTTTGCAATTATTCATATTTGTTTTTAAACATGCCTAGATCTTTAAATGTTAGTTAATATACACAGATTTAATCCTCTTTTTGCACATAAGACATAGAATAAAAAGTATAAACTTTGCAAAAAACAAACTAAATGAAAGTAACTAAATTTAAAGAAACAGGATCCGTATTAAAAAGGAACCAGATTGAATTAGGCAAATTGGTAGGGATTTGCAGTAATTTATAACAAGTGTTGTAATTTGAAAAGTAACCGAGAATGAGCATATTATTATGATAACTGTATGGACATGTTAGAAAATCATAATAGGCAAGTTTAGGATATTTGGAACCAAATTATATCATGGAGGCTATAATTAAAAAAGGAATAAAAAAGTTTTATTATATTAAAACTTAGATCCGGGATTTAGTAAATAAGCAGATAATAATAGTGGTCTGTCCCAATAGCAAATATTGATGGGGGGAAATAAGTAGTCAATAAATAAGGCCCAGATCAGAGGAATTAGGCAATGAGTGCAAATTAGAATATTTGGTTACTAAGGATATGTATCGGCAGCATTCCGCTTCAAGTTTATTACTGATGGCCTCACACGGGCGATTAAGGTTGGGCACGCTTTTGCTGATTTGGGTAAATAAGTGGTCAATAAGGACGAGCAACAGTTATTGTGTTCTTGCGATGACCATGGGCGGGCAACATCGATTGGGGAAAATAAATCATACTACATCCAAACATTAAATTATGTCTTTACTGGTGGATAAATGGCGGTGATCGACTTTACGATGGGCAGGTCCACGATGACATCCTACCATGCGAAGTGGTAGATGGGCAAGAAAGACTGTTCGAAGGGTGAAATTAAAAGTCATCCGATTTATATTTCTTTTATTCAGTAGTTGAATAAGTGCAAAAAATCAAGTAATCACTTTATATATATATATATTCTATAATTGTGCACGAACACTTTACCCTATTAGATTAGAATTGTTATTGAGCCTATTTTCTTTATCTTTCTCGATCATGCTAGTAGTTACTTCATTCACCAAACTTATGGTATGACCTACTCCTCTCTATTCCTTTTCCTTCCTCCTAGGCTCGCGGGGTTGATCATTGCAGATAGCTTGGTTTTTAGATGGAATTTGGATATTTCGGTTCTACTCTGATGTATTGTTCTACTTTATATTCTTCTTAGTTATCTTCTGTTGTACCGTTGACATTGAGAGGGATTATGACTATTATTGATGTACTCTTATTTATGAGATTGATGTTTTCTTTTTATGAGACATATGGTCGTTTTGTATTTTATAACTGAAACAAATGTTTGATTTTGAAATCACAAGTTATGTTTCAGTTTAAATGTTTTCCTTGTTGTTTATTATTTTACTATCTTGTAAATCTTAGCCTCCGTGATTTTTTTCTTTACACCTACAATGCTCCACATTCCTTGGCATAACTTTATTTTGAGGGATGCTAAGGGGTGCAGGGTATTGCAATTTTCTAGGTTATATAAACCTAGTATTTAATACGATTGATTATCTACCCTTGCCCTCAAGGCATAGAATTTCGATGAGCATATTAACCATTCAGTATATTTATTCAAATCCAATCCTTTTGTCACTTAATACTTTAATAGAAACAGACTCTTTCGCTTATCTATTAGCCACTTAATACTTTTTTAAGATAGATAGATAGACAAAATGGTCATTTAATACCTAACAAGGTGGAATCTAATTCCTTATTTAAGATGGGTAGGTTCATCTGATTTTTAAGACCTACAGAGGCGGTTTCCAAATCATATTATCACGGGTTAGAAGGTACTTACCACGAAGACCTCCAATCACGAGTTTGGCTTTTGTATTTATATCGCAACCTAATCCCAAATAAAAGAAAATAATGAATAATACGAGAAATATTAGCATCCGCTTGATAACTACATGAAAGGTAGACGATAACTCTCTATTTATGGCCTTTTCGCAGTGGACCCCTTGATACTACCTGGCTTACATTATATGGTAATCACCGAGCCACTTGATATCACCTTAAAATAAGTAAACCTTTGGCCTCTAACAATCATTAGTGACCTATTTCTTAGTATGATTACAACCTAGTCACTTAATTCCTATAGTAAGCGGACCCTTGCGGGGATTCCATTACTTGTCTCTTTCGGCAATTTAATACTTCAAATGGAAAGAGGCAGGTCCTCCGATCACTTAATACCAAGGCGGACTCTTTAGCACTTAAAATACCTCTAGGTGGGTCCAATAACCACTTAATACCTCGATTTTGTAGCAGACCCTAGATTATCAAAACTTCCTTAGGTTTTATGGAGTCGTACTCCACAGTTGCTTAATACTGTAACGCTCGAAGTAAACCTTTTGGGAGATACACCTTACTGCTCAACAATATCATTTGGACCACTTGATACTTTAATAAAGGCACTACCTACTCATAAGCAGTCACGGTTATTAGCTAGCGATATCTCACATCAGTAGAAAGTGCACTCAACTGTTAGTATCCTTAAAGTAAAGGGCGAACTTCTATCGAATGTCTCTATGGACCTTGCATCACCAAACCTCTAAGTCAAACTAATTACCTTTAGTTGGATTACCACTACTCTTTTTTACCATTGGATCAAGTAAAACATTAATTTTCCATTAAGCCTCATCAAAACTTATACCATAAATGTCAACTTAAGACACTTAGGTAAATTATTATTTTTTCAATTAATAACCATTAATGTTATTTCATTTATAATCAGTTCCAATAATCTACTAGTCTCTATTTGTTCAGTCTTTCCAACTCAATTTTATTTATTTAGTGCTGCCTCATTTATTTGAATTATACATTAATTCCATTGATGAATTGAAACCTTTTTAATTCAAAATTCATTAATTAGCCACTAACTATGGTTGTAGTCTTTTCGTTCATATTAAATTTTTGGCCCTTGCTAATTACTAGGAACAATTATCACATTAATTCTCAGTAGTTACCTTTTTTACTATTATTATTAATTTATTATTTATGTGTATACTTTTTAATTAATTTATTTAACTTAGTTTAAATTTTTTATCTGATTTATTTGATCCTATTTCTTTTTATTAATTTTACATGTCTACTATTTATTTATTCAAATTCATTTCTTCTTATTTCACAATTATTATGTATTAATTTCCAATTCCATTTAAATTCACGCATTCTAGTTTGATCTGATTTCTAGAATACACCTCCATATTTAACTTTCTAAAATAGCATTTCTTAGGAAGATTTTCCATTTAAGTTACATAAAGATATTAACTTCATTCAAAATCACAAGAAACATGTATTTTCCTTTTATACGGAATAGAGAAAACACGTACTTTACACATCTTTTTTTCTTTACATGTATTCCTTACAAACCAAAAGTCATGTTTTGAAAATAAGAATGCACCAATTTTTTAAAAATCAATGGATATTCTTCCTACAAATTAAAACATGGAAATTTAACTATGAAAATTTGGGCAATAATCTTAGATTAATTATCATTATTATTATTCATCCCAAGTTACAGGGCAATAAACTATATAAACTACAAAATTTTTGTGATTGATTTTTAGACTTGGTGGAAAACCAGTAATCTTAACAAGTTTTCCAATGAATATATAGGCAGAAGGTTTTTCGTTCATGCAAAGATAAGCCTGCAGCTTAGATAATAAATTATTTAGGCAAGAAAATAAAAGGCAGTCGATGAGATAAATTCATACCGTAAAACTGTGTATATAATTTCTCGCTTATAGAAAAGAAGAGCTCTCAAATTCCAAGCCTATAATGTAATTCCCAATTCAACTTCAATCTCCTTCAAATTCAGTTTTTTTTTGAAAATTGGTAACATTTTATTGCTAATACCAATCATATACTTTGTTTATATGCCTCATCAAAACTTTAAGCCCCCCTAACTTAGATGGGTACCACATAAGGAAAAAGAGTACATATAAACTCCATATATTAACATTATAAGATCACCAAATCACAAATATCTCATACAACATTTCTCTCTCATACATCACAATCTCATCCACTCAAGCCCATAATAAATAGAAAAAAATTTATATAAAACTATATACAATTAACCAGTATCAAACAATTCAACTTCCCACTTCCTCAAGGTGTAATGACCCGGGATTTTGTCGACCTTGGTTATCCGATATACAACACATATCGAACATCCAAGGGTCGAAAATACTGGATGACTAATGAAAGAAATTAGAGGGTGAGGAAAGATAAGATAGAAACTTAGAATAGGAGAAGAAGAAGAACACAACATCAGAGTAACACGAACCTCACAGTGGAACGAATAATATATAATATATATAACATAACTTGAAATATACATCTGTACTTGAATATACATCATTATCAAAGTACATCACTTACAACACAGCGGAAATAACTATAGCTATAAAATCCTGAAGCCTCCTGCTCCAAACTCTTCCAGTATATCTGTAAATCCCGACTACTTGACTGCCCGTACAAAATTGGGCACCCAAGAGTTTAGGGAACAAAACAAAATAAACTCCGGGTCAGTCATGGGACTGGTATGAGTAAAACAGTTTAAAACAGTTTGAGCAATGCAACGATATCTCATAAGACCACGCCGTATAACGGAACGGGTTTTTCCCTTATGAGAACCCAAAATATCTTTATATCAAAATCCTTTTGATATTATAATAATGTCTATCAATCACAATATATTAATCATCTAGCAGAAACGCTTTCATCTCACGCTCTACATATATAGTATACAATCAAAACCGCAAGCACGTATTGGGTAATGGATTTCCAACTATGACAAGGCATGGAACCACCTTCCGATCAGTGTACTCTAGGAATGATACACTGGAGTTCAACAAGAACATCTTGCAACTCAGTCACACATGACCGACCACTCATTTCGCTTGAGTGTATCGAATGCATATCACCAACAGTTGGGATCAGAAACCGTTTCCCGTATATATATATATATATATATATGTATGTATGTATATATATATGGGACAACATTGATAGATTAAAGAAGCAAATGAATAAATGAATATTCTCTAGATAGGTGATTATACACCCTACTTCGGAGCGACCGACTTAGCCATGCTGCCTGCCCGATTTCTGTCATTTACCAGATGTGAGGCTAGAAGCTACGCTTATCTTTTACATGTCATATCTTCATTCACTTTGAATGTCACATCGTCATACCTGCCAAAAATCAAATTGATTTCCCCAAAAATACCATGGGTATACAGCTAAGAGAAACGAATTCCTCCACCACCAAACGTGGATACGTTTGAAGAGATCAACTTACACATTCTATTAGATATACTCTGTCAGACATTCTTCCATACAGGTCGTCCTGGGACTGGACAAACCGAAGGCACTATTCAGTATATCCATCTTAGGCACTGTTATCTAAGACTTATACAATAGCCCTTGCACTTTACTCCGTCTTCAATTATCTTTGGCATATATGATTCGCAACGCTTATGCCAATACAGAGTGGTTCTTTGGATAATAATCCAACCGGTCTCCCCATATTAACAACGTTAAAATGGTCAAAACATTGATTGTCTGTGATTTAACTATCAATGAAAAACACGTGTGCAAACAACGATACTATTTCTAGATGGAAACTATATCGATCAATCATCCAATATATATATATATATATATATATCATAATTATCTATGTTTAGAAAATATACGTCATCAACGTTGGAAAACATTTCTATCGTTTATTTATGTATCACTATCCTTCCACAACTATCAGTCCCTAACTATAAACTAGTATGAGAACGATTCCCTAAGTATGAACCCCGAAGGCCGAAACCAACATCAGATCGATACTCAGGAAACCATTCAACTTACTAATCTCTAGTCAGTTTCTAATTTTGCTTAACTCTATTTCTTTAACTCTATTCGATTAACTCTGTTTAATTTACTCTACTTAATTTACTCTACTTCGAATAACTAATATCTGTTTTAACTTTATTTCGAATAACTATATTCGATTTAACTCCTTTCGAATACCATATTCGATTTACTGACTTTATTCGCTTTATAAAGTAACAACGTTTATTCATTTTTAAAGATTTACTTTTAGTAATGGTTCTCCACTTTAAAAATGATTTCCTTCTTATAACAGTTTCCTTTTTATAACGTTCTTCCTTTTATAATGTCCTATTCCGTTATAAATAAATTTCCCTTTTTAACTCTATTTATTTTCTAAATATTTCCTATCAATTCTATTTATAAATGATTTACAAATATTCCCTTTTCAAATTTATTCTTTGATTTTATAATTTCCCTTTTCTAAATATCTCCTATTTATAAATATTCCAATTTATAAATATTTCTTATTTATAAATATTCCATTTATAAATATTTTATTTTCAAATATCACTTTGAAAATATTCCCTTATCAACATTTCGGTATGTTATGGTATTCAACTTATCAAATCACGATGATCAGTATCGTCCAAACACATATAATCGACAGCAGATTATATATCACATCATATAACACAATATATAAACAAAACAGTATTATCAATGTTGAGGAACCCAGTTGGGTCATTCCAACCTGTTCCCCTGCATCCACAGATGTTACACAATAAAATCAACATTAATTTCAGTTCAGTATGGATTATTCTGATAAAACAGAATCAATATATATATATATTTAACGGTTTTTTATATATATATATATATATATAATTTCAACTAATTGACTAGCAGTTCAATCAACCAAATAAACACACAACAATCAACAGATAATTAACAGTTTTAAAAATACGTTATAAAAATATAACTGTTCAGAGTTTGTGAGTTTTACTCACATTGACGCGTTAATCGTTAAATAATGGTTTGCGTTTATTTGACTGCGACGGACAATTTATTTCGCCATAAATTGTAACTAGCTCAGATTCACTCCTAGTCAGCTCCATGGTGTAGTGTCCGTCCATACGATCCCAACGGATCTTGTTTTGTCCAATTCTGATTACTTATGAGCCAGTTATTAAATTTACAAATTTCAATACTTATAATTTGAATTGAACTAAATGTTGACTTTATTTAAATGGGCTCACCCTCCTTTCTAAAAGCCCACTCCACATCAGACCGCACCCATTCACTATGTCTTCCCCAAACTAAGAATACAGACCCGTCGCTCCTCCCTTTTCACCATTACATCGCCTTCATCTCCAACTTGATCCTCCATCCTTCAATGAAAATTCCAACAACCAATACCATACTTCTTCTCTCCAAGTCCTCTTCCACCTGATGCCCTCGAGTTCGAGCTCGCGCTGCCTTGGAGGAAACCGACTTCGATGCTGCTCTACGTCCTTCAATGATACGGGAAAACTTTTTAGTCACCAATTCACCTCAGATTTTGATCGCAACCTCTCCTCAACCTCCTGAATCCCAATCTAACATCAAAGGATCGAATCCCTGCTTCAATCCACAGCTGTCCTCAACCCTAGCTTTTATTGTAACACACGACTTCGCCAAAACCATATCGAGTATCACGAAACCTAGGTGATAACGAAGAGGATGAACTCAGAAATACAAATAAGTATATCTCGAGATTTATGGATTTCCTTGTGAATTGTTTTGATTTCCAAAGATGGTCATTTTACTATGAAATGGAAAAACGACGGCGCCCAAATCTTTTTGACCAGAGAGATAGAATTTTAGGGTTAGAAAAAATGTAAGGATATTATATAGGATTTTTATAATATTTATTTAATCGCTTTTTATATCAATTTCTATTGAACCGCTACTTGCGTTCGACTTTTAAAAATCCCCACGATCACATACGACACCCAAAAATCACGAAATTGGACAGACAACTGCAGTTCGACATTGCGGACCCAACGAAACTGGTTTCGTCGAATTCCGACTTTGTATGCTCACCCAACGTATTTTTAACTATCGAAATACTGACTGTTTTTCACTTTAAAAATCCATACGGCCACACAGTGACTCTAAAAATCACGAACCTTGGAATCTAACAACTATTTGATATTGCGGATCCAACGAAATCAGTTTCGTCGAATTCTGACTTTGTTTGCAAAACTGGCTAATTTTAACGCTTTAAATAGCCTATTTAAATATATAAATATATTTAAATATAATTAAATTTAATATTTAAAATTAAATATTATAGTCTACATTCACAGTGGAATACCATACAGCCCTAGAATATTCATGTACGAATTTACAACTCCATATTCCATCGTCAGAGTTATATCGATGTTCGATTTTTATTTAAATCCTTATAAAAAATATAATTAAATCGTTATGGTCAGGGCGCTGCATTTATGAGAATTTGATTTGGACATAACTCAAAATCTACACGACGAAATCCCGATATTTCTCTTCCACTAGAATGATATGCTTCACCAGCTCCACACGTTTCTTGTTTCATAGAAATCCGATTTAAAACGAACCCTGTATACTTAGTTGAAGTTTGAATTGCCAAATAGCGAACTGCCGCGTCATTTCAAGCTCTATTTTAATTATATTATAATTCTACGTTCAAACTGATGTCGATTGAATATATTCGTCAATATAATTCAACTCTAAGCTGAATTAAATCTTAGGGATGACCCAGTTCACAGAATATTGTGATTTCCAATATTTTTTATTATTTTTGAATTAAATATATTATTCTATTATTTAATTAAATTAAATAACAACTAAAATTAATTAAACCACCATTTAATTCACTAAATCCTTATTTACATAATTAAATTAATTATTCCACGGCTAACAATGCAGGTCATTACAATCTTCCCCACTTAAAATAATTTCGTCCTCGAAATTGCTACGGTAGAGGACGACCCTATCTATTTGAATTCCTAAGATTTTTTTACCCCTTATTTCTGATTTCAACTGAACCAACTAATATCGACTAAAATATTAATTCCTTCCGACTAACTAAAAATTTCAAAAATTCTGAAAATTTTCTAACACTTTAAATTTTCGGAAAATTTCGCCATAACCTCCTTTGTACAGCCCTATCGGTAAAACTCCAACTCGCCTCTCTAGGCCTTCTCCAACCCAAAAGAAAATCAAACAACCAAGCAGCTTGCCAATTCGGCTCATAAATCTTATGCTTATATCAAATGTAAACTTGTACCTTTTTGTCGGGCATATCACTATGTCCTTTGCATCTGTTACCAATTCAACATATACCAATGTCATTCCAACTTGATCTCAAATCAATTTATCTTTTACACAACCATTCGCTTATACCTAAGTCGAATTTCATTTCAAATCGATGCCATTACCAATTTAAATTCTTTACTTACCAGCCCAATATAATCCCAGATTATCTCTAATCAAGTCTAATTCTACTTGACACCAATCTATTTCAATATGATTTTTACTTAATTGGCTTTTAATTCAATCTCAATTCTATTGGCCTTTAGAAATCCTACTTTAATTTGTTTTAATTCACATAATCTGTTTCTGGGAGTTTTTAAACAGCTTAACATTTTCCAAAAATCAAAATATTCAATTTGGAATATCAAAACAACTTGTTTTTCTCAAAACAATTCAAAAACAATCTCTTTGGTAGTAATCTGTCACTTACACACTCGAAAATGAACACCGATGATGTCATGATCAACATCGGAATCTATTTTCCAGCTATCGAAGTGAGTTCAATACTATATCACTTTTCTAAACCATTTCTGAATATTCCCATTTTGAAATCGATTCCAAATGTCCTTTTACCATGTTGTAAACAATTTAAAATCTCCCAGGATCTTAAAATTCTCATATACTTAATCCAGATTCATCTACAACACTTTTCCAATTTCTGGGATTTTAATTCCAATTAATTCTGATTTAAATTTAGATTTAACTCATCTGATTTCACGTATTTCACTTATATGAATTCTGATTGGTTATATATAACCATTTCACATGCTATAATCTTACTCAATTATAATCACAACCTATATATGATAATATATCACATATCCATACTGTGTCGGTCCATCGTATTCCAGTGTTTATAAACCCCTACCGATACAGTGGATCAAACTGATCGACCAGAATTCATAAACAGCTCAACCAATGAATCTCTACAATATAAAGCCATTTTTATATCAAATACAAATACACACTCGTATATATACACTCAAACTCAATCTGGGGTATTACTAACCCTATCTCTACCGAGTCACGCCACAGAGCCAAGGTAATACTTAACCTAAGCTCTGATACCAACTGTAATGACCCGGAATTTTGTCGACCTTGGTTATCCGATATACAACACATATCGAACATCCAAGGGTCAAAAATACCGGATGATTAATGAAAGAAATTAGAGGGTGAGGAAATACAAGATAGAAACTTAGAATAGGAGAAGAAGAAGAACACAACATCAGAGTAACACGAACCTCACAGCGGAACGAATAACATATAATATATATAACATAACTTGAAATATACATATGTACTTTAATATACATCATTATCAAAGTACAACACTTACAACACAGCGGAAATAACTATAGCTATAAAATCCGGAAGCCTCCTGCTACAAGCTCTTCCAGTATATCTGTAAATCCCGACTACTTGACTGCCCGTACAAAATTGGGCACCCAAGAGTTTAGGGAACAAAACAAAATAAACTCCGGGTCAGTCATGGGACTGGTATGAGTAAAACAGTTTAAAACAGTTTGAGAAATGCAACGATATCTTATAAGACCACGCCGTATAACGGAACAGGTTTTTCCCTTATGAGAACCCAAAATATCTTTATATCAAAATCCTTTTGATATTATAATAATGTCTATTAATCACAATATATTAATCATCTAGCAGAAACGCTTTCATCTCACTCTCTACATATATAGTATACAATCAAAACCGCAAGCACGTATTGGGTAATGGATTTCCAACTATGACAAGGTATGGAACCACCTTCCGATCAGTGTACTCTAGGAACGATACACTGGAGTTCAACAAGAACATCTTGCAACCCAGCCACACATGACCGACCACTCATTTCGCTTGAGTGTATCGAATGTATATCACCAACGGTTGGGATTAGCAACCGTTTCCCGTATATATATATATATATATATATATATATGGGACAACATTGATAGATTAAAGAAGCAAATGAATATTCTCTAAATAGGTGATTATACACCCTACTTCGGAGCGACCGACTTAGCCATGCTGCCTGCCCGATTTCTGTCATTTACCGGATATGAGGCTAGAAGCTACACTTAACTTTTACATGTCACATATTCATTCACTTTGAATGTCACATTGTCATACCTACCAAATCACAAATTGATTTCCCCAAAATACCACGGGTATACAGCTAAGAGAAACGAATTCCTCCGCCACCAAACGTGGATACGTTTGAAGAGATCAACTTACGCGATCTATTAGATATACTCTGTCAGACATTCTTCCATACAGGTCGTCCTGGGACTGGACAAATCGAAGGCACTATTCAGTATATCCATCTTAGGCACTATTATCTAAGACTTATACAATAGCCCTTGCACTTTACTCCGTCTTCAATTATCTTTGGCATATATGATTCGCAACACTTATGCCAATATAGGGTGGTTCTTTGGATAATAATCCAACCGGTCTCCCCATATTAACAATGTTAAAATGGTCAAAACATTGATAGTATGTGATTTAACTATCGAAGAAAAACACGTGTGCAAACAACGATACTATTTTCAGATGGAAATTATATCGATCAATCATCCAACATATATATATATATATTTCCTCATTTTCTATGTTTAGAAAATATACGTTACAACGTTGGAAAACATTTCCATTGTTTATTTACGTATCACTATCTTCCACAACTATCAGTCCCTAACTATAAACTAGTATGAGAACGATTCCCTAAGTATAAGCCCCAAAGGCCGAACCAACATCAGATCGATACTCAGGAAACCATTCAACTTACTAATCTCTAGTCAGTTTCTAATTTTGCTTAACTCTATTTCTTTAACTCTATTCGATTAACTCTATTTAATTTACTCTACTTAATTTACTCTACTTCGATGAAAACACGTAAGAAGTAAATACTCCCCATTTGTTATTTATAGAAGAGCTCCTTGTGGCGAGAAAGGGAAGGGGGAGATCAAACTAGAAAATAAAGTCTAAAATCATATTTGAAGACACCTCTAGTACTAAACTTCCAAACATGACAGCCATTGAACAAATTTTCTTACTAATGAAATTATAGGCATAGAGATGAACTCCTTCACTATTGGAATAAACGAATTCCTTCACTCCTGGGAAAGGAGAAAGACCGATCATTATGACCGGGCCGACAGGCACCGCACCTCCCTTGGAAGGGAATACATTTCTTAAAAAGAACGAAATCAATTGCGTACTTCACCCCTACGGTTAACCAACATGTTAACCAATCGATTACGATAAATTGGATCAGATTTTGCAGCTTTTTCTTCTGCAGTACCTCGACGTGACATGGGCGTGAAAGAGGTTCAAAAATAAGTTTTTTTATAAGGGCTAAAAATGAACCACTTAATTTGGCTTTTTGACCCCATATTGTAGGGTGGATCTTGAAAGATATGAAAGATCTCCCTCCAAGCCGTACATACGACTTTCATCTCGGCAGATTTGGATTCCTATATATCCACTCATGTGGTACTTCATCATACGATTCATATAAGACAAAGATCCATCTGTCTAGATATCATCATATACATCTAGAAAGCCGTATGCTTTTGGAAGAAGCTTGTACAGTTTGGGAAGGAGTTTTTAAAAGAAGAATCCACTTCAACCGATATGCCCTTAGGCACGACCATACATAACATAGAAATCACGCTTGGAAAGGGTGGACAATTAGCTAGGGCGGCGGGCGCTGTAGCGAAACTGATCGCAAAAGAACTAATATCTGTTTTAACTTTATTTCGAATAACTATATTCGATTTAACTCCTTTCGAATACCATATTCGATTTACTGACTTTATTTGATTTATAAAGATTTCCTTTTTAACAACGTTTATTCGTTTTTAAAGATTTACTTTTAGTAACGGTCCTCCACTTTAAAAATGATTTCCTTCTTATAACAGTTTCCTTTTTATAACGTTCTCCCTTTAATAATGTCCTATTCCGTTATAAATAAATTTCCCTTTTTAACTCTATTTATTTTCTAAATATTTCCTATCAATTCTATTTGTAAATGATTTACAAATATTCCCTTTTCAAATTTATTCTTTGATTTTATAATTTCTCTTTTCTAAATATCTCCTATTTATAAATATTCCAATTTACAAATATTTCTTATTTATAAATATTCCATTTATAAATATTTTATTTTCAAATATCACTTTGAAAATATTCCCTTACCAACATTTCGGTATGTTATGGTATTCAACATATCAAATGACGATGATCAGTATCGTTCAAACACATATAATCGACAACAGATTATATATCACATCATATAACACAATATATAAACAAAACAGTATTATCAATGTTGAGGAACCCAGTTGGGTCCCTCCAACCTGTTCCCCTGCATCCACAGATGTTACACAATAAAATCAACATTAATCTCAGTTCAGTACGGATTATTCTGATAAAACAGAATCAATTTGTATATATATATATATATATATATATATATATATATATATATATATATAACGGTTTATATATATATAATTTCAACTAACTGACTAGCAGTTCAATCAACCAAATAAACACACAACAATCAACAGATGATTAACAGTTTTAAAAATACGTTATAAAAATATAACTGTTCAGAGTTGGTGAGTTTTACTCACATTGGCGCGTTAATCGTTAAATAACGGTTTGCGTTTATTTGACTACGATGGACAATTTATTTCGCCATAAATTGTAACTAGCTCGGATTCACTCCCAGTCAGCTCCATGGTGTAGTGTCCGTCCATACGATCCCAACGGATCTTGTTTTGTCCAATTCTGATTACTTATGAGCCAGTTATTGAATTTACAAATTTCAATACTTATAATTTGAATTGAACTAAATGTTGACTTTATTTAAATGGGCTCACCCTCCTTTCTAAAAGCCCACTCCACATCAGACCGCACCCGTTCACTATGTCTTCCCCAAACCAAGAATACAGACCCGTTGCTCCTCCCTTTTCACCATTACAGCGCCTTCATCTCCACCTTGCTCATCCATCCTTCAATGAAAATTCCAACAACCAATACCATACTTCTTCTCTCCAAGTCCTCTTCCACCTGATGCCCTCAAGTTCGAGCTCGCGCTGCCTTGGAGGAAACCGACTTCGACGCTGCTCTACGTCCTTCAATGATACGGGCAAACTTTTTAGTCACCAATTCACCTCAGATTTTGATCACAACCTCTCCTCAACCTCCTGAATCCCAATCTAACATCAAAGGATCGAATCCCTGCTTCAATCCGCAGCTGTCCTCAACCCTAGCTTTTATTGTAACACACGACTTCGCCAAAATTATATCGAGTATCATGAAACCTAGGTGAAAACGAAGAGGATGAACTCAGAAATACCCATAAGTATATATCGAGATTTATGGATTTCCTTGTGAATTGTTTTGATTTTCAAAGATGGTCGTTTTACTGTGAAATGAAAAAACGACGGCGCCCAAATCTTTTTGACCAGAGAGATAGAATTTTAGGGTTAGAAAAAATATAAGGATATTATATAGGATTTATATAATATTTATTTAATCGATTTTTATATTAATTTCTATTGAACCGCTACTTGCGTTCGACTTTAAAAATCCCCACGATCACATATGACACCCAAAAATCACGAAACTGGACATACAGCTGCAGTTCGACATTGCGGACCCAACGAAATTGGTTTCGTCGAATTCTGACTTCGTATGCTCACCCAGCGTATTTTTAACTGTCGAAATACTGAATGTTTTTCACTCTAAAAATCCGTACGGCCACACAGTGACTCTAAAAATCACGAAACTTGGAATCTAACAACTATTTGACATTGCTGATCCAACGAAATCAGTTTCGTCGAATTCTGACTTTGTTTGCAAAACTGGCTATTTTTAATGCTCTAAATAGCCTATTTAAATATATAAATATATTTAAATATAATTAAATTTAATATTTAAAATTAAATATTATCGTCTATATTCACAGTGGAATACCATACAGCCCCAGAATATTCTTGTATGAATTTACAACTTGATATTACACCGTCAGAGTTATATCGATGTTCAATTTCTATTTAAATCCTTATAAAAAAATATAATTAAATCGTTATGGTCAGGGCGCTGCATTTCTGAGAATTTGATTTGGACATAACTCAAAATCTACATGACGAAATCCCGATATTTATCTTCCACTAGAAAGATATACTTCACCAGCTCCACACGTTTCTTGTTTCACAGAAATCCGATTTAAAACGAACCCTATATACTCAGTTGAAGTTTGAATTGCCAAATAGCGAACTGCCGCGCCGTTTCAAGCTCTTTTTTAATTATATTATAATTCTACGTTCAAACTGATGTCGATTGAATATATTCCTCAATATAATTCAACTCTAAGCTGAATTAAATCTTAGGGATGACCCAGTTCACAGAATATTGTGATTTCCAATATTTTTGATTATTTCTGAATTAGATCTATTATTCTATTATTTAATTAAATTAAATAACCACTAAAATTAATTAAACCACCATTTAATTCACTAAATCCTTATTTACATAATTAAATTAATTAATTTTTCCATGGCTAACAATGCGGGTCATTACACAAGTACTCTTCGTTAGCATGTGTTCTTTGTGTCTTACTTCCATTGTTATTTACCAGAAAACTAAATTCCCTTTCAACCTTCTTCAGGCGAATCTCCTTTGATGAACATCTACTATTGAAATGTCTTGAGTTCTTTTCTTGCTATATTTGATAAACTGTCACAGTACATGCAGCACATGCCAAGTCTAACAGCTGATCCTTACACTTAAACATATTCAGAAAATATGTATAAAAAGAAGTATATGTATGCTAGAATTGTCAATCTGAAAAGAGATTTGATATTGAAAGAGAGAACGAAATAAGTCATATCGGATCAGAGAGTCATTACCTTATAGCACTAATGTTGCTTTACTTCTCTTCTCTAAATTTCTTATTTTTTTATCTTATCTAATTTAAATGAAGTTGGATAAACAAATAAAATTTCTAAGTTTTGAGAAGAAAGTGGAGAAGAAGAAATGATAGAGCTTCGCTTTAACGTCCAGGGAAACATGAGAAGAGAAGGAAGGGTTATGCCTTAGTTTGTAGGTGCATGAAACAACCACATCAGCTCCATCTAAATAAGTTAAATTTGGGCCATCAAGCAAGAATAAAATGGTGTTTCCACACACAGGAAACTCGATCACACTCATCAAGGGGTCGACTACCCGAACAACTACTCTAAATGAGTGGTTCAACCTTCGAGTCCTACCAGTTATATATTATTTATGTTAATTTACTTATTCTCGTTCCATATTCGTATTTCTTATGTAACTTCTTCACACAGACTTTGTTTGTGTAACTTCAAATATAAAAATTGTTTAGAATTCCACCATGACTATGATGGTATAATTTCATCATCAAGTTCCATATATGGACCATAACTAATTAACTGAAATAACTAACGCTAGAATTTCGGGTTGTTGCACATAGGCTGACCGGACAATTAAGAATGAGGTGAGATGGTGATGATGAAAGCACGGAATGAGAAGCGGCATGAAATTATTATGCAACTAAAGACCACTGAAGATGCTTACAATTTTTTACAAGTAGGATCTCCATTTCCAATTGAGAGGTTCAAATATAGACTCGACTTCTAACATAACATTAATACTAATAATAACAATACATATTATAGAAGTAGTGGTGATGAAGATTAAAATGAAGATTAAAAATACTGAATTTAATACTGCTAAATAAATTTTGAAAGAATTAACATTTGAGGTGTGTTATGTGTGACATGTGCGACGGATGTTGATGTATGATATGAGATGAGTGTGATTGTGTTTAACAAATTATGGATGTTTGATATGATGTTTGATGTGTTGAATATGGTGTTTGATACATTATAGGCGTTGGTTGATGTGTTGTGGATATTTTATTAAATTTACAGTTAGATTTCTTAATTATACCACATATACCATTCCCATAGATTTCATTTATATTCTCATCATAGAATTGTACATAGTTTTACATTTTATTATTTATATAATACTCGGATATGATAGGAACTAGGATGATGGTTTTGATGACAACCTTTTTAACTATTATTATTATAAAATATATACTGACACTATTGTCTACACATATATGCAGGTATTGATTATTGAAGACTGTATAGTACAGAGATTCAAGATTAAAGATTACAAAGAAGAAGAATTCAAGACTGACGACTCATGAGCAACAGGAGTTCAAGAATTCAAGAACTTCAAGAAATCAAAATAAGTAATAGAGTTTAGAATTTTTGTTAAAGCTTCATAATAGCACTAAATCTTTATTCCAATTTTTCTCATGGGATGGAACCAATTTTTGCCTCATAGTGGGATGGGACCCACAATCAAATCAGTTTTGGTGGGGAACGAGGCTTATCATGATGAGATACTCTGCAAGTAGGATCTCACAAAACTTACTAATTTCCTTTTTAGATTCAAAACTCTTCTTAAGTTTTAATCCCAATTGATTTCAAAATTACTTCCTAAAAAATATTTCTTAACTTTAATAATCCTTGATTTTAAACTAACTTCTAATTTAATAATTTAGTTTTGAAATTCCAAGGATATAATGTTTACTTAAGTTTTAATATTTTTATTTCCTTATATTCATATTTAGAGTTTTATACCTTAAGTTTTAATATTCTTATATTAATATTTATAGTTTCATATTAAGTTTTAAGTCACTTTTATAGATTGCAAATATATGTTATAATTTTACTCTATTATACTTGTTTACTATATAGAATTTTTTTTTTGTTTAAACACCATAATCACTTTGATTTATTTGAATATCATTTTGATTTATTTAAATATCATTTCCATTGTTTTCAAAACTTTCATAAGCATTTGATATAGGATGATGACCATATCAGCATGGTAGTTGTTTTTTCTGAAAATCCAAATTTCAAAAGAGGTGTCTATTTGTTTAAAACCTTTGCTGGATGGACATGGTTGTTTATTCCCTATATTTACCTAACTAAAAACGAATTTTTTTAACAACTTTTCATTACCTTCTTCACCTCTTCTGTCCATTTATCCTCTAAATTTTCAAATATCCTTAACCATACTCTATCGAAATACAAAGAGAGTCATACCAGAATATCCCTAGTTTAATTCTCTACCTTTCTCTCTAAAAGATACCAGTTTAATTCAGAGATATAGGTGCAATTATAATAAAAGGTCAAAAGATCAAAGTTCTATCGAGTCTCTCTACCAAACTGTTACTAAAAAGGTTTAGCCCATTCAAATGAACTCAGTGTGATTGTAGCCCGTAAGTCAATAAGGTGATCATGTACCCTAATTAAATCAAGATAGCTCCGTGTGCTCGGAAGTAATTGGGGGTCGCTCAAGGATTGTAATTTGAAGATTATTTGAAAATAAATCTGTATAACCCTGAGTTGTATGGAGCTGGACGTAGGGTAACTCTAAACCAATATAAAATCCTGGTGAAACGACCCAAACTTCCCCTATTGAGAAAGCCCGGATTGCTTTGAGAACACGACTCCTCAGATCACAAACATGATAAAATTTCATTGCTATTACAACAATTTACATCAGAGTACAAGAATATCAAAGAATAATCTACAGTGGAGAAATAATATCAGAGATTTAATAAATTACAAAGCAGCGGAAAATATAATACATTAATAAAATGTGTTGTGGAATACTTCAACTAGCAAAACTAAAAGAGATACACGGATATAAAGCTTTCTGAATATAGCTCCAACTGTAAACTAGGATCCTTTGAAAAGAAGTATCTGCGAAAACAAAAAAAAACTAGCTGCCCATGTGGAAAATATGGGCACCCAGAGTTTAGGTAGAAACAATAAACTCCGAGTCAGTCATGGGACTGGTGTGAGAACTAAAACAATTTTTATCTAGATTATAAAGTTAGGTAAATCACATGACCACGCCGTATAACACAGAACGGGTTTATCCCCCACGAATACCAGTGCATAAAACAAACAGCGCAATGCTAAATAGAAAAATGAAACTTATAAGACTCAGGTCCCATCACACAATGAAAGCAGTCGAGGATAGAGTTTTCCCTTATAATAGCCAAATATGCTTGATACACAAAATTTCATCTTTTATTATTACTATAAGTGAAGAAATCAACTTCAAATATATCAATCATAGGCGGCGTAGGTACCATTATATTACGTCGCCATATAGGTTTACAACTAGAACCGTAAAAATCACGTATTGGAAATTGGGTTTCCATCTATGAACCGAGGCAAGGGATCATCCTCATCGATTTCGAGGCACACTAGAAAGTGCCTTACGATCACACTGATGGGAAACCCTTGGAAGCGGCAGGGACAATCATCCATCGATGATTAATTATATCATAAACTATATGTTAGCTGATTCTATCAAACCTCCAAAATGGTCATCCAGTCAACCATATCGAAAGCCATTTAAGGACTTACCTTGCTTCCTAGGTACCTCGTCTATCCATCAAATAATATGCAACATCCACATGCGTAAACAATCTGGGCTCCATACCATGACGTTACCCGTAGCTAGAACTAACATATGTCCATTTCCCTACGATCACAATCCCCTTTTTGGTTCACACAGGGGTGTCAGGCTTGCGAATTAGTGCTACACAAAGCAATGCTAATTAAAACTGTGCTTTGATCATCAACCAAAAAACTCTGCTTTTCAACAAAAGCCTTGATAATTTGCATCTCAGCATGCCACACTGTCAATCCATACCACACCACCGATTTCCACCAATATATAACCTCTGAGCTCGTACGTCTCAGAGAAGGGTGTCAAGCAAGAGAATAAATTCTCCAATACCAAACAGATATATATTTAGCAGAGATCAATGAATACAGTATAAAGGAATACAATGTCAGACACACTATCCATTTGCAAGTCCATTCTGGGTCTGAACGAAACCGGAGGAACCTTATTCCTCATCCTATATGTTCAATACAGGAGAGAGGGCCTCGCATATCCGGTCGATCTCCAAGTACGTATGGACGATCACCACTTATTACCTTGTCTTGGGTGTATATCCCAATCAAGACATCAGTAATCATTCAAAGATGTGAAGATCTCTGGTCTTCAACCACCCTCTTCATATCATCGACATTTAGTCGCTGTATCAGTTATTCAGAATGGGATAAACCCGGTCTTTCCGAATAACTCGTGTATCTTATAATCAAGTGCTATAAAAACACATCATACGCCTTATTCCTATTCAGAATATTCTTTTATTCAAATATTCACATCTTTAAGTAAAGGTTCCCATTAATTTTATCAAAGATAAATTCTTTTAAAATTTCTCTTTAATCTTCCTTTGATTATCATTTCAAAAGATTTCATTTTATCATTTAGCAATTCCAAACCAAATAAAGGTTTATAAAACTAGTCGGGATTATTGAGCCCTACCGAAGTAACCATTTTTTTTCCAATCCCAACCCATTCATCCCATAGAGAAAAATTGTAGTAATCCATATCTAACACCCACTATGTTATTGGTAAATTTAATTACCATTTCACATTCAAATCTAATTAAAGATTTAACTATTGCCTAGAGTATAGTTGGTGGTACTCCATTCTCGATCATTTCAAGAATTCGATAAATTTAGTTACCTTATTCTCATTCCAATCTAATTAAAGATTCGTTAAAACTCTAATTCATTTATAATCTCAAAAATCATTAGTAAATGACTATTCAAATTTAAGAAATTAATCTTATCTTTAACTAGGTTAAAGAACTATTGTCATTTAAAACACAATTCACAATAAACCCAAATCAGCTTCCATCAACTAAGGAATCTTCATGGAAAACAGATCAATATATAATCGATATAAATTTCGACATCCAATCAATACTATAAATGGAATAACTGCAAAGCCTTTTAAATTCCATATATAGTAATGGTCTTCCTTCATATAAGCTCTTCTCAATTATTACCGAATCGAATTCCATCCAATTCCAATTTAATGTATTAAATTGGCAAACTTTACTTTGGAAATTTTCCATTAAATCTTAATAAAAAGATTTATAAATTCCAAATCATCTCATCACTGTTAATTGGGTCAAAGAACAAATGTTATTTAAAACACCGTTCACGATAAACCCAAAATCCCATTTCAATTCAATTCTAATTAAATATTAATTAATTGGTAAACTTCTCTAAATCTTAATTAAAAGGTTTATCCTTTTCTCAACTGGGTTTAAGGACAGTGTTAATAAAGATACCATTCATGAAAAACCCAAAATCCAATTTGATATTAAACACAAGGCTCTAAATAGAAATTATATTGGCTTATATTCAATATCAAATTCTGAAACTAACGGATATCGTATTGGGAATAATGATATGTGTATCTTCCAAATTCCCAATATAATATCTGTATAATCACGGAATCCAATATCGAAATATTCGGAGGATTATTTCCATTTAAATTCAATCCAACTCATGCGTTGGAATTCCTGGTTATTTCAAAACCATTTACAGATGCAATTTATTTATTTAAAAACATTGGATTTTTATTGTAATAACCTGGAAATCCGAGCCAATTTAAAATTTTTATTTTGGCGATTTTAGTGAATTTTGAATATTTAAAATGAATTATTTTAAATAATAACAACGAGAAATTTAAAATGAATGGAATTCGAACGTATATATTTATTCGAATCGTCGTTAGAATATAAATATATATTTTAAATTATAAAAGGAATTGAAAAGGGCGCGATAGTTTGAAATTTCAATTTCAAAGTTCAAATGAATGTACATGATTCAAAATAAACCGGATTTTAGTGAAACCAAAAATATTTGAATCTAATTGAGAATATCTTTCCAACGAATCTGAAAAATCGAAATTTCATAGCGGGAATCAAAAGTTACGTCCAGTTGAAAATTCAGAATAGTCGCTATGGAATTCTGGCCCTTAAAAATGGAAATTTTGCAAACGACCTCGGTTTTCGATGAAACCACTTTTGTTGGATCCGGGATGTCAAGTTATTGCTAGATTCCAATATTCGTAATTTTTCGAATCAATATGTGAGCGTGGCAAAGGAAAACGCATTTGACCAGTTTCAGTTGATTTTAATCGACTGGAAAATGGCCATTTTTCAAACGGTCTCGAAATTTGACGAGATTTGTTTTGTTAGAACCGTATCTTCAATACGAAGCTAGAAAATATTTTTCTGGAATTTTTCAAGTTAGTATGTGACCCCCCATAAATTGAAATGCGCGTTCAAATTCAATATATATAATTATATTTTGATTTTGACAAAAACTGATCGAAATGATCGAATCAGCTTACGATACATATCCCATTGTGTTCGGAATGGGGGTAATTAGCTATAGACGATTGTCGGTGGGTTCGATTTCGAGGTCAAAATTAAAAGTTGCTTTTTGAAAATAAATAAATAAAAATATAAACCCGTTGACCCCCCCTTTTCTCTTCAGTTTAGATCGAAGAATCAAAAAAAAAACCCACTCGTCAATCGCGCCCTCCCCTTTCTGAACCGCCGCTGTCGACGCTCCCAGGGTGCCACCGCCCTCCGCCTCCTTCACCTCCAACGCCGACCCTCCTCGCGCCTCTCTCCTCCCCTGAATAGACCATACGCCCCTCAAAAATCACCCCCTTTCCCTTCATGCCACCTGAAACCTCCCACCGCCACCCTCGGACACCCTGCCACGCCTCGGACCTCCTTCGCCGCCCTAGTAGCCCCCCCGCGCTGCAAGTAAGTTTTTATTTTCATTTTAATTTAATTTATTTATATTTCTATAGGATTAGCTTAATAAAAAAATAGGGTTTTTGGTTTGTAAAAATGGTATTTTTATATATAGTAGAAGCTAAGATTTTTATATAAATTTCATGAGAATAAAAATCAAATTTTTACATATGTATAACATGGTAAAAGGCGAGATTATTATATTCGAAAAGGCGAGATTTTTATATTCGAAAAGATGGAATTTTTATATTCGAAAAGATGAGATTTTTATATTCGAAAAGCTCGAATTTTTATATTTGATATGCTAGGATTTTATATAGTTAATCAAATAAGAAAGGTCGGATTTTTAAATATGATATTAGCGAAGAAAGGTTGGATTTTTAATGAAGTAAAGATTTGATTTTTAACGAAGTAAAAATATAATCTTTACTAGAAGAAGAACGATATAAAAATATATTTTTTATTATGAAGTTAGCGTGATAAAAATATAATCTTTATATAGTGCAGGGAATAAAAATATGATTTTTATATCATAGGAAGAATAAAAATATGATTTTTATATCATAGAAAGAATAAAAATCTGATTTTTATTTATGTAGAGTAATAAAAATAGAATTTTTATCCATATAGAGTGAATATAAAAATGTGATTTTTATATATGTAGTGGCTACGGATAGTGAAATTGACAAAAGGCGAGCACGACGAAGATTTCTACATAAGAAGAGTCGTGGCGTTTGGTTTAGCTAGTCGGTGAGAACTCCTCACTTTTAATTTATTTCTAGTTTGAAATATATACTAGGATGCAGACGGTGCTTAGCAGCACCCGACACGCATCGTCCACAGACCATGGATGACTTGTTTGTTTGATTGTTGTGTAGTGAAATTTGATTGTGTGATGGTGAATGAAATAAAATATTTTATAGTGGAAAATATTTTATAGTTAAAAATATAATTTTTAACGTGTATATAAAATAAATATTAATAAACAAATCGGACGATTTGTTTATATACACTGATTTGACTGATATTGATTGGGACGATAAATTTTACACATCGCCCAACTGCACAAATAAAATATGTGTTTGTTGATTTGAAACGCCACACGGGTATTGGGATGATATTTGACGTACACTAATCCTGATTGTTTAGTTGTATGTCAATCGATGGGTTGACAGACTGTGTAAGCGTTAATTATTTATGTTTAATGCTTATGCAGTTGTGTGGTGCCCTCTGGATGATGGTTAATTATTTACCGTTGTTATGATATACATGTGTTGTAGAAAATCCATATAATTAACATTATATGGTAATTGATTGGGCCTCATTCTAATTTACAAAATAAATTCATGTGTTGAATAGAAAATAAATTCATGTGTTGAATTGAAAATAAATTCATGTGTTGAATAGAAAATAAATTCATGTGTTGAATTGAAAATAAATTCATGTGTTGAATAGAAAATAAATTCGTGTGTTGAACAAAAGCCATGTTGATTAGATTGACGCCATTTTGACGTGAACGATATTTATATCGATTTTATTCATTTTTATAATGAATATAGAAAAGGAAGTGATTTCAAAATATAACGTTTTGAAAATATTATCATTTGTATATCGATGATGTGGAATATTCAATTTTGATTAGAAATTGAATATGAAGTTGAAATCGTTTTGAAAATGAAATTAAAACGATTTATAAAATACGTTTTGAAAGGAAATCGATGAAATATATATAATATATATATATATTATATATATAATGGCCTGAATAGAACGCGCCGCGCCGCGGTAGTTCGCGAATTTCGACCATTGACTTCGAATGGATATTACGGGAGATCCGACCGTCGGATTCTCCTAAAACCGGAACCGTTGGGTTCGTATCGAAAAGAGCTTTCTAACGAATATTATAAATTAGAAATCTAACAGTTGGATTTGGAATTATGTCCAAATCAAATTTGGAAAAGGTCGCTGTAAGTGCAGTTCGATGGCCGTTGATGGAAATCGACTGTACAGGCCTTGATAAAATTATTAAAGATATTAATAATTAGTGTAAAATCATAAGAAATGATTTGTGAAGAATTGGGATGAAAAACTCCATATTTGAAAGGATAAAAATGGATTTTTATCAAAATGAACTAGTTTTGAACTAGAATAATAAGTTATTTATTTTTAAATAAATAAATTGCATTTGAAAGTAACCAGAATTTCCAATAATTGAATTGGAATGGATTTGAATCGAAATTGTCTTTGGAATATTTCGATGTTGGATTTCGTGATTATACAGAAATTGTTATGGAAATTTGAAAGATATATATATATATATATATCGTTATTTCCAATACGATATTTTGTTGGTCATAGGATTTGATATTGAATATAAGCCGATATATTTTCTATTCAGATCCTTGTATTTAATATCAAATGTGATTTGGGTTTGTCGTAAATGGTGTCTTCATTAACACTGTTCTTAAACCCAGTTGAGAAGAAAATTATATCTTTTATTTAGATTTAATGAAGTGTACCAATTAAATGGTATTTAATTGGAATTGAATTTGAATTGATTTTTGGGTTTATCATGAACGGTGTTTTAAATAACACTTGTTCTTTAACCCGATAATTAATGGAATGTGAATTTGGGTTGTCGTGAACGGTATCTTCAATAATACTGTTCTTAGACCCAACGGAGTTAAGAAAATCAGAAACTAACTGGAGATTAGTTAAGTTGAATGGTTTCCTGGGTATTGATCTGATGTTGGTTTCGACCTTCGGGGTTAATATTTGGGGAATTGTTCTCTTACTAATTTACGGTTAGTGACTGATGAATTGGAATGAGGCGTATGTTGTGTTTGTGTAACACTTGTTTATTATATACGCGAGTTATTCAGAAAGGCCGGGTTTATCCCATTCTGAATAACTGATACGACGATAAGTCGAAGACGAAGACGGTGGTTGAAGACCGGAGGTTTTCACGTCGTTTGGGTGAATACTGATGATCTTGATTGGGCCGTACACCCAAGAGGAGGGAATCAGTTGGTGATCGTCCAAACGTACTTGGAGATCGATGGATATGCGAGGAAGGTGCCTCCGGTTTCGTTCAGACCCAGAACGGACTTGTAAATGGACTGTGTGTCTGGGATTGATGGATATTTGTTGCATGGAGTGGTTTGCCTGTGTGGCATGCTAAGATGTAAATGATCAAGGCTTCTGTTGAAAAGCAGAGTCTTGTGGTCGACGATCAAAGCACAGCCTATGTGGCACAGCTTTGTGTAGTGTTGATTCGCGAGCTTCACACCCCGGTTGTGAACCAGAAATGGGAGAGGACATCAGGGAGGGCATGCGTTTCCTTCTAGTTAGAAGTGGTGTCAGTGGTTTGACACGCCCTGATGAGTTTGACTTATGTGGTTGTTGCTGTTGCGAGGCGCGTCGGATATATCGGTGACTATGTGAAGCCGATGGAGTCATTTGTTGGCTCATTTACGCCCCCAAAAGGTGGGGAAACGCGGTGTTCAGGCATTTTAATCCACATCGGTGGACAGACCCTGACGATCCAAGGGCTCACCTGTGTCTGGGTCCTAAGGCTTGGGCTAGAGAGTCTCGAATCGGTGAGGACTATCTTTTGCCTCGGTTCATAGATGGAAATCCAATTTCCAAATACGATATGTGTGGTTTTGATTGTAAACCTATATATGGAGACATAGTGGCATGGGACACTCATGTCGCCTATGATTGATATTTATGATTGTATATAAAATCAGAAACTAACTGGAAACGAGCTAAGATGGGTGGTTTCCTGGGTATTAGTCTGATGTTGGTTTCGGCCTTCGGGGTTAATACTTAGGGAATCGTTCTCTTATTAATTTACGGTTGGAGTCTGATTAAGAATTAAAAACATGAAATTTAGCGTATCAAGCATTCTTTGGCTATTATAAGGTAAAAACCCTATTCTCCGGCTTGCGTTGCATTGTGTGATGGAACATGGGTCTTATAATAACTTCATTGTTCTTTATTTAGCATTGCGCTTTTTGTTTTATGCACTGGTGTTCTTGGGAGGAAACCCGTTCCATGTTATATGGCATGGTCCCTTGATTTACCTAACTTTAAAATAAAGATTAATAACTGTTTTAGTTCTCACACCAGTCATATGACTGACCTGGAGTTTATTGTTTTAACCTAAACTCTGGGTGCCCCTATTTTCCGTACGGGCAGCTAGTAGTTTTGGTTTTGCAGATTTATATTCACAGGATTCTGATTTACAGCTGGAACGATACTCAGAAAGCTCAGTATTCGTGTATTACTTCTAGTTGTGTATTGTATTATTTTCCGCTGCTATGTAATGTATTGTAATCTCTGATATTTTCTGTTGTAAATATTTGTTTACACTCTGTATATTCTTGTATTCTGATGGAATTGTTGTAATAAGCAATGAAATGTTCTTCTGTCTGCGTTATTTTGTGGCTTGTTCTCAATTCAATCCGGGCTTTCCTTACTGGGGAAGTTTGGGTCGCTTCATTTGGTATCAGAGCTTTGGTTTACAAAGCTTAGAGAACAAGACACATTAGAACCATACGAAAGAATTTGTCAGAGATTGGATTAGTAATATCCAACGAGAATGACTCGTTAGAGATAGGATCAGTAGTATCCTAGAACGAGTGTGAAGAGTAATGTTTTTGAAATAAAAATGAAAACAATAGTTGTTTTGAAAATTTGAATTGAATTATTCGTATTTCAATATTTATTTATATTGATTTGGACAATCGAATATATAAAGATTTTGCATATGCGCCTTGCATACATATATTCGAAGTTTTAATATACTGGATAGATATAGAATTACACTCTAGTCGCCCGGGGGTGATTCTGATGATTGATATATCATCATCAGAATTTATATTTGAGTGACGAAGGTGTGATATCTATATATTTCTATTAGACTGGTGTGAGTACCAAAATTAGATAGGGCTTATTGTTGTGATTTGACATCAAAAACATGATTTTCTATATATATATCAAAATTATGAATTTGAAACGTTAATCAACTAGTTGATTGCTGATTATGTTGTTTGATTATTATTTGATTAATTAAATGTTGAACCTTTAGCCAAATTGAACCAAATAGTGAATTGTATTGAAAATTTGTCGCATTTGCATGCATATACATGTACTTACATTGAACAGATCATAGCAAGGAGGCTAGATCAGAAGAATAAAATTGTTTGCCCGACAAATAGGTACATGTTTATTGTATTTCTTGGGTTTTGGATGATTTTATGAGCCGTTTGGCTAGCCGCTTGGCTTTTTCTTTTTCTTTTGGATTGAAGAAGGCCATGGGAGGCTATATGAAATATCCTGAAGCCCCGGTGCAGGGAGGTTATGGCGAAAGTTTTCGTAAATTTAGGGTGTTAGCCAAATTTTTGGAAAATTTGAAGGGTTCTTAGAAACGGAAAAGTTGAAGAACTTAAGCCATAATGAAAATCATGAAGGTTGAGTTGATTAGTTAAACAACTTTCGACTTCGTTCCTTTTCGGGGACGAAAAGTTTTAAGTGGGGGAGATTGTAATAACCCGGAAATCCGAGCCAATTTAAAAATTTTATTTTGGCGATTTTAGTGAATTTTGAATAATTAAAATGAATTATTTTAAATAATAACAACGAGAAATTTAAAATGAATGGAATTCGAACATATATATTTATTCGAATCATCGTTAGAATATAAATATTTATTTTAAATTATAAAAGGAATTGAAAAGGGCGCGGTAGTTTGAAATTTCAATTTCAAAGTTCAAATGAATGTACAGGATTCAAAATAAACCAGATTTTAGTGAAACAAAAATAATTTGAATCTAATTGAGAATATCTTTCCAACGAATCCGAAAAATCGAAATTTCATAGCGGGAATCAAAAGTTACGTCCAGTTGAAAATTCAAAATAGTCGCTATGGAATTTTGGCCCTTAAAAATGGAAATTTTGCAAACGACTTCGGTTTTCGACGAAACCACTTTTGTTGGATCCGGGATGTCAAGTCATTGCTAGATTCCGAAATTCGTAATTTTTCGAATCAATATGTGAGCGTGGCAAAGGAAAGCGCATTTGACCAGTTTCAGTTGATTTTAATCGACTGGAAAATGGCCATTTTTCAAACGGTCTCGAAATTTGACGAAATTAGTTTTGTTAGAACCGTATCGTCAATACGAAGCTAGAAAATATTTTTCTGGAATTTTTCAAGTTAGTATGCGATCCCCATAAATTGAAATGCGCGTTCAAATTCAATATATATAATTACATTTTGATTTTGACGAAAACTGATCGAAACGATCGAATCAGCTTACGATACATATCCCATTGTGTTCGGAATGGGGGTAATTAGCGATAGACGATAGTCGGTGGGTTCGATTTTGAGGTCGAAATTAAAAGTTGCTTTTTGAAATTAAATAAATAAAAATATAAACCCGTTGACCCCCCCTTTTCTCTTCAGTTCAGATCGAAGAATCAAAAAAAAAAACACTCGTCGATCGCGCCCTCCCCTTTCTGAACTGCCGCCGTCGACACTCCTAGGGCGCCACCGCCCTCCGCCTCCTTCGCCTCCAATGTCGACCCTCCTCGCGCCTCTCTCCTCTCTCTCCTCCCCTGAATAGACCCGACGCCCCTCAAAAATCGCCCCCTTTCCCTTCACGCCACCTGAAACTGCCCACCGCCACCCTCGGACACCCTGCCATGCCTCCGACCTCCTTCGCCGCCCTAGTAGCCCCCTCTTCGCTGAAAGTAATTTTTTATTTTCATTTTAATTTAATTTATTTAAATTTCTATAGGATTAGCTTAATAAAAAAAATAGGATTTTTGGTTTGTAAAAATGGTATTTTTATATATAGTAGAAGCTAAGATTTTTATATAAATTTCATGAGAATAAAAATCAAAATTTTACATATGTATAACATGGTAAAAGGCAAGATTTTAATATTCGAAAAGGCGAGATTTTTATATTCGAAAAGATGAAATTTTTATATTCGAAAAGATGAGATTTTTATATTCGAAAAGCTCAAATTTTTATATTCGAAAAGCAAAGATTTTATATAGTTAATCAAATAAGAAAGGTTGGATTTTTAAATATGATATTAGCGAAGAAAGGTTGGATTTTTAATGAAGTAAAGATTTGATTTTTAGCGAAGTAAAAATTTAATCTTTATTAGAAGAAGAACGATATAAAAATATAATTTTTATTATGAAGTTAGCGTGATAAAAATATAATCTTTATATAGTGCAGACAATAAAAATATGATTTTTATATCATAGGAAGAATAAAAATATGATTTTTATATCAAAGGAAGAATAAAAATATGATTTTTATATCATAGGAAGAATAAAAATATGATTTTTATTCTTCCTAGAGTAATAAAAATAGAATTTTTATCTATATAGAGTGAATATAAAAATGTGATTTTTATATATGTAGTGGCTACGGACAGTGAAATTGACCAAAGGCGAGCACGACGAAGATTTCTACAAAAGAAGAGTTGTGGCGTTTGGTTTAGCTAGTCGGTGAGAACTCCTCACTTTTAATTTATTTCTAGTTTGAAATATATACTAGGATGCATGGTGCTTAGCAGCACCCGACACCCGTCGTCCACAGACCATGGATGACTTGTTTCTTTGATTGTTGTGTAGTGAAATTTGATTGTGTGATAGTGAATGAAATAAAATATTTTATAGTGGAAAATATTTTATAGTTAAAAATATAATTTTTAATGTGTATATAAAATAAATATTTATAAACAAATCGGACGATTTTTTTGTATACACTGATTTGACTGATATTGATTGGGACGATAAATTTTACACATCGCCCAACTGCACAAATAAAATATGTGTTTGTTGATTTGAAACCCCACACGAGTATTGGGATGATATTTGACGTACACTAATCCCGATTGTTTAGTTGTATGTCAATCGATGGGTTGACAGACTGTGTAAGCGTTAATTATTTATGTTTAATGCTTATGCAGTTGTGTGGTGCCCTCTGGATGATGGTTGATTATTTACCGTTGTTATGATATACATGTGTTGTAGAAAATCCATATAATTAACATTATATAGTAATTGATTGGGCCTCATTCCAATTTATAAAATAAATTTATGTGTTGAATAGAAAATAAATTCATGTGTTGAATTGAAAATAAATTCATGTGTTGAATAGAAAATAAATTCATGTGTTGAATAAAAGCCGTGTTGATTAGATTGATGCCATTTTGACGTGAACGATATTTATATCGATTTTATTCGTTTTTATAATGATTATAGAAAAGGAAGTGATTTCAAAATATAACGTTTTGAAAATATTATCATTTGTATATCGATGATGTGGAATATTCAATTTTGATTAGAAATTGAATATGAAGTTGAAATCGTTTTGAAAACGAAATTAAAACGATTTATAAATTATGTTTTGAAAGGAAATCGACGAAATACGTATATTATATATATATATATTATATATAATGGCCTGAATAGAAAGCGTCGCGCCGCGGCAGTTCGCGAATTTCAACCATTGACTTCGAATGGAAATTACGGGAGATCCGACCGTCGGATTGTCCTAAATCCAGAACCGTTGGGTTCGTATCGAAAAGAGCTTTCTAACGAATATTAGAAATTAGAAATCTAATAGTTGGATTTGGAATTATGTCCAAATCAAATTTGGAAAAGGTCGCTGTATGTGCAGTTCTATGGCCGTTGATGGAAATTGACTGTACGGGCCTTGATAAAATTATTAAAAATATTAATAATTAGTGTAAAATCATAAGAAATGATTTGTGAAGAATTGGGATGAAAAACTCCATATTTGAAAGGATAAAAATGGATTTTTATCGAAATGAACTAGTTTTGAACTAGAATAATAATTTATTTATTTTTAAATAAATAAATTGGATTTGAAAGGGTTTTAAAAGTAACCAGAATTTCCAATAATTGAATTGGAACGGATTTGAATTGAAATTGTCTTTGGAATATTTCGATGTTGGATTTCGTGTTTATATAGATATTGTTATGGAAATGTGAAAGATATATATATATATATATATATATATATATATCGTTATTTTTAATACGATATTTGTTGGTCGTAGGATTTGATATTGAATATTAGCCGATATACTTTCTATTCAGAGCCTTATATTTAATATCAAATGTGATTTGGGTTTGTCATGAATGGTGTCTTCATTAACACTGTTCTTAAACCCAATTGAGAAAAAGATTAAATCTTTTATTTAGATTTAATGAAGTGTACCAATTAAATGGTATTTAATTGGAATTGAATTTGAATTGATTTTTGGGTTTCTCGTGAATGGTGTTTTAAATAACACTTGTTCTTTAACCCGATAATTAATGGAATGTGATTTTGGGTTGTCGTGAATGGTATCTTCAATAATACTGTTCTTAGACCCATCAGAGTTAAGAAAATCAGAAACTAACTGGAGATTAGTTAAGTTGAATGGTTTCCTGGGTATTGATCTGATGTTGGTTTCGGCCTTCGGGGTTAATATTTGGGGAATTGTTCTCTTACTAATTTACAGTTAGTGAGTGATGAATTGGAATGAGGCGTATGTTGTGTTCGTGTAACACTTGTTTATTATATATGCGCGTTATTCAGAAAGGTCGGGTTTATCCCATTCTGAATAACTGATACGACGATAAGTCGAAGATGAAGACGTTGGTTGAAGGCCGGAGGTCTTCACGTCGTTTGGGTGAATACTGATGATCTTGATTGGGTCGTACACCCAAGAGGAGGGAATCAGTTGGTGATCGTCCAGACGTACTTGTAGATCGATGGATATGCGAGGAAGGTGCCTCCGGTTTCGTTCAGACCCAGAACGGACTTGTAAATGGACTGTGTGTCTGACATTGGATATCATTCTGTGGGATTGATGGATATTGGTTGCATGGAGTGGTTTGCCAGTGTGGCATGCTAAGATGCAAATGATCAAGGCTTCTGTTGAAAAGCAGAGTCTTGTGGTTGATGATCAAAGCACAGCCTGTGTGGCACAGTTTTGTGTAGCGTTGATTCGCGAGCTTCACACCCCAGTTGTGAACCAGAAATGGGAGAGGACATCAGGGAGGGCATGCGTTTCCTTCTAGTTAGAAGTGGCGTCAGTGGTTTGACACGCCTTGACTAGTTTGACTTATGTGGTTGTTGCTGTTGCGAGGCGCCTCAGATATATCGGTGACTATGTGAAGCCGATGGAGTCATTTGTTGGCTCATTTACGCTCCAAAGGGCGGGGAAACGCAGTGTTCAGGCATTTTAATCCACATCGGTGGACCGGCCCTGACGATCCAAGGGCTCACCTGTGTTTGGGTCCTGAGGCTCGAGCTAGAGAGTCTTGAATCGGTGAGGACTATCTTTTGCCTCGGTTCATAGATGGAAATCCAATTTCCAAGTAAGATTTGTGCGGTTTTGATTGTAAACCTATATATGGAGACATAGTGGCATGGGACGCTCATGTCGCCTATGATTGATATTTATGATTGTATATAAAATCAGAAACTAACTGGAAACGAGCTAAGATGGGTGGTTTCCTGGGTATTAGTCTGATGTTGGTTTTGGCCTTCGAGGTTAATACTTCGGGAATCGTTCTCTTACTAGTTTACGGTTGGAGTCTGATTAAGAATTAAAAACATGAAATTTAGCGTATCAAGCATTCTTTGGCTATTATAAGATAAAAACCCTATCCTACGGCTTGCATTGCATTGTGTGATGGGACACGGATCTTATAATAACTTCATTGTTCTTTATTTAGCATTGCGCTATTTGTTTTATGCACTGGTGTTCTTGGGAGGAAACCCATTCCGTGTTATACGGCGTGGTCCCTTGATTTACCTAACTTTAAAATAAAGATAATAGCTGTTTTAGTTCTCACACTAGTCACATGACTAACCTGGAGTTTATTGTTTTAACCTAAACTCTGGGTGCCCCTATTTTCCGCACGGGCAGCTAGTAGTTTTGGTTTTGCAGATTTATATTCACAGGATCCTGATTTACAGTTGGAACGATACTCGGAAAGCTCTGTATCTGTGTATTACTTCTAGTTGTGTATTGTATTATTTTCCGCTGCTATGTAATGTATTGTAATCTTTGATATTTTCTGTTGTATAATATTTGTTTATACTCTGTCTATTCTTGTATTCTGATGGAATTGTTGTAATAAGCAATGAAATGTTCTTCTGTCTGCGTTCTTTTGTGGCTTGTTCTCAATTCAATCCGGGCTTTCCTTATCGGGGATGTTCGGGTCGCTTCATTAATACTAGTTAATAACTGGTTTATTTCGATAAAAATATCATTTATCTTTTCAAAACTTAGAATTTTTCACCCAAACTCTTTCCAAATCATTTATTATGATTTTACACAAATTTTTCCATATTTTAATAATTTCATTAAGGCCCTTACAGTCGGTTTCCAATAACGGCCACCGAACTGCATCCATAACGACCTTTTCTGAAGTTGATTTGGACATATTTTAAAATCCGACCATTCAAATTTAAATCTCTTATATTCATTGGAAAGCTCTTTTCGATACGAACCCAACGATTCCGGTTTTAGGAGAATCCGACGGTTGTATCTCCTGTCACATCCATTTGACTTTAATGGTCGAAATTCACGAACGGTCGCTGCGCAGCGCGTTATATTCAGGCCATTAATATATATATCGTCGATTTCCATTTAAAAGGTATTTTATAAATCGTTTATAAATTCGTTTTAAAACAATTTCAACTTCATTTTCAGTTTGAAATCAAAATTGAATATTCCATATCATTATAATATTAAAATGATAATATTTTCAAAATATCTGATTTTGAAATCCATTTCCCTTTCGTATTCTTTATAAAATGAATAAAATCGATCGATAAACCCATTCGGGTTAAAATGACATTTACTACTTAACTCGGCTTCACATTTCCATATTATCGTGTCCATCCAAAACCAGACATCAAAATCATATTTTGATTCTTCAATGAATATCATTTTAAAATATTCGTTATTTTAAAATATTCGTTATTTTAAAATCGGAACGCGACTCAACCAATAACCATATAATTTCAGTTATATGGATTTCATACATCACATGTATTCAACAATAATGATAAATAATCATTAACCATACAAACAACATCCAGAGTGCAATTTACAAACTGTATAAGCATTAAAACAAATAAATAACATTCATCACAGCCTGTCAACCCATCGATTGACATACGACTATATATTGGGATTAGTGTATGTCAAATATCATCCCAATACCCATGTGGGGTTTTCAAATAACAAATACCGATTATTATTTATGCACTTGGGCGATGTGTAAAAATTTATCATCCCAATCAATATCAGTTAAATATGTGTACATAAACAAGCCGTCCGGCTTGTAAACGGATATTTATTCCGATTTTACTATTTTAAATTATAAATGGAAATTTGTAATTTAAATTTCAATAATATTAACAATATTTAATATGTTAAACATTCCAACATCACAAACAAAACACAATACAGTCAACTAAATCGTCTATGGTCTGTGCACGAGGGAGGTGAGCTAACAGGCACCATATACAATTTATAATGATGAAACTGATAAAAGTCTAAACTGGAAATTCTATATATTTTTATACATGAATACAATAACATGATAAAATATAATTTAATGAGAAGGAGTTCTCACTCTGGTTTCCACTCCGCCATTCTTTATTTCTGAATTGTTCTGTTTTGATTTAAAATCGCCTCAAATTCTAATTTGCTCCAAATCGCTTCTAACCAATTTCATGTTGTAGAGTTTGTCGCCACGATCACAACGAACCTGGGTTTGCAATTTTCCGACCTCGTATGTAAACGATATGAGTTTTAATGCCTTAATTACATTAATAAGCTAATTAGATATAATTAATTAACACTAATTTTGTCACAAACATTAACCCTCCCTCTTCCATTGTTCTCGACACCGAAACCCATCAGCTCGATTCCATCTTCACGCCACTGCCACCTCCAGAAGCGTCGTGACCACGATCAGCCTGCACCCCGACGTCGACCATCGCGCCACTTCCCTCCAGCTAGAACCTCAACCATCTAGCACGCCTCAGGCGCACGAAAATCGAGCTCGAACCGTGCCAATTCGAGGTACAATTTCTACCAAACCAGCAAGTGAAAATCGATCAAACCCATTTAAATTTGAAGATTTGAAGATGCTCTCGAATCTTGTTTTGAAGTTGGGTTTTAATTCGGATTGGATTGAGAGGATTTGATGAATTAATTCCGAAGAAATTGGGGCTTTAATCACCTAAGACGGCGCCCGCTTTCTGGAAAAATAAAATTAGGGTTTTATGATTTTCGGATATATATATACACATATTTTTATATTATTTAATTTCCAGAAAGTGTGTTTTTGCATACGAACTCCAAATCAAACCCAATGACTGTCGCCTCCATTAAATACCCCCATTTCGGACATAATGGGATATGTTTCGTAAGCCAATTCTATCATTTTGATCAGTTTTTATTAAAATTAAAATATAAATCAATATATATTGAATTTGAACGTACATTTTAATTTACTGGGACCACATACTGACTCCAAAAATTACAGAAAAATAAATCTAGCTATGTTTTGACAATACGGTCCTAAAAAACTAATTTCATCGAGTTTGGAGACCGTTTGAAAAATGAACTTTTTAACTGGTCGATTAAATTTAAACTAAAATTGAAAACACGTTTAAATTTACTTTGCTCACATATTATTTCCAAAAATTACAAAAATTGTAATCTAGCAATGATTTGACATTCTGAATCCAATAAAAGAGGTTTCGTCAAAAATGGAGGCTGTTTACAAAATGACTATTTTTAAGGGCTATATATTATATTAAAATATATATAAATTCCATATCAACTATTTTAAATTTTAAACTAGACATAACTTACAATTTATAAAGTGAAATCTTAGTTTTTTACCTTCGTTAGAAATATATAGTTAAACAGATTCCAACGTTTCTCGTTTTACTAAAATCCGATTAATATTGAATCTTGTACATTTAATTGAAATTTAAAATCGAATTTTCAAACTACCACGCCATTTTAGGCTCGTTTTATAATTAAAATAAATTTATACATTCTAACTTCTATTTAAATAAATTTTTAGTCGTTATTATTTAAAATAAATCATTTTAAATATTTAAAATCCATTAAAATAGCTAAAATAAAAAAATTAATTGGTTCAGAAATTTCGGGTTATTACAATCTCCTCCACTTAAAATCTTTTCGTCCTCGAAAAGGAATGGAGCTGAAAGTTGTTTAACTAACCAACTCAACTTTCATTCTTCAACTTTTCAGTTTTTAAGAATTTTCTAATTTCTCAAAAATTTGACTAACACCCTAAATTTTCGAAAAATTTCCCCATAATCTCATTTGTACGGGTTGATCGGCAAAACCACAACTTTCCTCACAGGGCCCTCATTAATCCAAAAGAAAAGGATAATGCCAAGCGGCTAGCCAAGCGGCTAGCCAATCGGCTCATAAAATCATCAAACCCCAATAAATACAATAAATATGTACCTATTTGTCGAGCATACAATTTTGTTCCTCTTCTTAGCTTCCATGCTATGACCTGTTCATTATATACACATGTACATATATGCAATTCCAATCATATTTCAATTTAATTCAATATTTTATTCGATTTGGCTTTACTTATCATTCATTCTCATATTGGTTAAATTAATTATCGTTCCAATATTTTTTATTAGTTAAACTAATAATCACGCAGCACAACCAACAATCAATTAGTTGATTAAATTTTCAAACATATAATTTTAGTATACTCAAAAATCCTATTTCAATGCCAAATCACAAACAATAAATTCTAACTATGTTTTGGTTCTTACACCATTCAATTAGAAATATATGGATATCCACCTTGGAAACTCGAACATAAATACTAATGATGGGGCCCCATCATCAGAATCATCTCCGAGCGACTTGAGTGTGATTCTATATTTACCCAGTATATTTGAGACTTCAAGTACACATGGATCAGACGTATATTAAAATCTCATTATACCCGATAGTCCAAAATCAATTTAAAATAAATTACTTATATATGAATAATAAGATATAATTTTCAAAAATAAATTTGTTTTTAATAAAAAAGCATTCTTTGAACTCATCCTAGGGTATTACTAACCCTATCTCTAACGAGTCATTCTTATTGGATATTACAAATCCTATCTCTGATGAATTCTTTCGTTTTGTTCTAATGTGCTTTGGTCTCGAGCTTTGTAAACCAAAGCTATGATACCAAACTGAAACGACCCAAACTTCCCCTATCGAGAAAGCCCGGATTGCTTAGAGAACACAACTCCTCAGATCACAAACATGAGAATATTTCATTGCTATTACAACAGTTTACATCAGAGTACAAGAATATCAGAGGATAAATTATAATGGAAAAATAATATCAAAGATTTGATAAATTACGAAGCAGCGGAAAATATAATACATTAATAAAATGTGCAGCGGAATACATCAACTAGCGCAGTCGAAAGAGATATGCTGATACAAAGCTTTCCGAATATAGCTCCACCTGTAATCCAAGATCCTATGAAAAGGAGTATCTGCGAAAAACAAAACTACTAGCTGTCCATGTGGAAAATATGGGCATCCATTGTTTAGGTAGAAACAATAAACTCCGAGTCAGTCATGGGACTGGTGTGAGAACTAAAACAGTTATTATCTTGATTTTAAGGTTAGGTAAATCACGGGACCACGTCATATAACATGGAACAGGTTTATACCCCATGAATACCGGTGTATAAAACAAACAACGCAATGCTAAATAGAAAAATGAAGCTATTATAAGACCCAGGTCCCATTACACAGTGAAAGCAGTCGAGGATAGAGTTTTCCATTATATTACGTCGCTATATAGGTTTACAACTAAAACCGTAAAAATCACGTACTGGAAATTGGGTTTCCATCTACGAACCAAGGCAAGGGATCATCCTCACCGATTTCGAGACACACTAGCAAGTGCCTCAGGATCACACCTACGGGCAACCCATGGAAGCGGCAGAGCCGGTCATCCATCGATGATTAATTATTCCATAAACTATATGTTAGCCTGTTCTACCGAACCTCCAAAATGGTCAGTCCAGTCGACTATATCAAGAGCCATTTAAGGACTTACCTCGCTTCCTAGGTGCCTTGTCTATCCATCAAATAATATGCAACATCCACATGAGTAAACAGTCTAGACTCCATACCCTGACGTTACCCGTAGCTAGAACTAACATATATCCATTTCCCTGTGGTAACTATCCCGTTTTTGGTTCACACCGGGGTGTTAGGCTCGCGAATTAATGCTACACAAAGCTATGCTAATTAAAGTTGTGCTTTGATCATCAACCATAAGACTCTGCTTTTCAACAAGAGCCTTGATCATTTGCATATACGCATGCCGCACTGTCAATCCATACCACACCATTGACTTTCACCAATATATAACTTCTGAGCTCGTACGTCTCAAAGAAGGGTGTCAAGCAAGAGAATAAATTCTCCGCCACCAAACAGATATATATTTAGCAGAGATCAATGAATATAGTATAAAGGAATACAATGTCAGACACACTATCCATTGCAAGTCCATTCTGGGTCTGAATGAAACCAAAGGCACCCTATTCCTCATCCCATATGTCCAATACAGATGAGAGGCCCTCGCATATCTGGTCGATCTCCAAGTACGTCTAGATAATCACCACTTATTACCTTGTCTTGGGTGTACATCCCAATCAAGACATCAGTAATCATCCAAATGATGTGAAGATCTCCGGTCTTCAACCACCGTCTTTATATCATCAACATTTAGTCGATGTACTAGTTATCCAGAATGGGATAAACCTGGTCTTTCTGAATAACTCGCGTATCTTATAATTAAGTGTTATAAAAACACATCATGCGCCTTATTCCAATTCATAAAATTCTGTTATTCAAATATTCACATCTTTATGGAAAGGTTCCCATTAATTTTATCAAAGTTATATTCTTTTAAATTTTCTCTTTAATCTTCCTTTGATTATCGTTTCAAAAGATTTTATTTTATCCTTTAACAATTCCAAACCAAATTAAGGTTTCTAAAACTAGTCGAGATTATCGAGCTCTACCGAAGTAATCATTTATTATTTTTTCCAATCCTAACTCATTCATCCCATGGAGCAAAACTAGTAGTATTCCATATCTAACACCCATTGTATTATTGGTAAATTTAATTACCATTTCACGTTCAAATCTAATTAAAGATTTAACTATCGCCTGGAGTAAAACTGGTTGTACTCCATTCTCGATCATTTCATGAATTCGATAAATTTAATTACCTTATTCTCATTCCAATCTAATTAAAGATTCATTAAAACTCTAATTCAGTTTTAATCTCAAAAATCATTACTTAATTCAAATTTAAGAAATTAATCTTATCTTTAACTGGGTTAAAGAACTAATGTCATTTAAAACACAGTTCACAATAAACCCAAATCAACTTCCATCAACTATGGAATCTTCACGGAAAACAGATCAATATATAATCGATATAAATTTCCGCATCTAATCAATACTATAAATGGAATAACTGCAAAGCCTTTTAAATTCCATATATAGTAACGGTCTTCCTTCACAGAAGCTTATCTCAATTATTACCGAATCGAATTCTATTCAATTCCAATTTAATATATTAAATTGGAAAACTTTACTTTGGAAAATTTCCATTAAATATTAATAAAAAGATTTATAAATTCCAAATCATCTCTTCACTGTTAATTGGGCTAAAGAACAAATCTTATTTAAAACACCATTCACGATAAATCGAAAATCCCATTTCAATTTAATTCCAATTAAATATTAATTAATTGGTAAACTTCTCTAAATATTAATTAAAAGATTTATTCTTTTCTCAACTAGGTTTAAGGACAGTGTTAATGAAGACACCATTTACGACAAACCAAAAATCCAATTTGATATTAAATACAATGCTCTAAATAGAAATTATATCGGCTTATATTCAATATCAAATTCTGAAACTAACGGATATCGTATTAGGAATAATGATATCTATATCTTCCAAATTCCCACAACAATATCTGTATAATCAAGGAATCTGATATCGAAATATTCCGGGGATTATTTCCATTTAAATCCATTCCAACTCATACGTTGGAATTTTTAGTTATTTCAGAACCATTTACAGATCCAATTTATTTACTTAAAAACATTGGATTTTTATACTAGTTAATAACTAGTTCATTTCGATAAAAATATCATTTATCTTTTCAAAGCTTGGAATTTTTCACCCAAAATATTTCCAAATCATTTATTATAATTTTACACAATTTTTCCATATTTTTAATCATTTTATTAAGGCACTTACAGTCGGTTTCCGATAACGGCCACCAAACTGCATCCATAGCGACCTTTTTGAATTTGATTTGGACATATTTTAAAATCCAACCATTCAAATTTAAATCTCTTATATTGTTGGAAAGCTCTTTTCAATACGAACCCAACGGTTCCAGTTTTAGAAGATTCCGACGGTCGGATCTCCCGTTACATCCATTTGAAGTTAATGGTCAAAATTCGCGAACTGTCACTGCGCGGCGCATTCTATTCAGGCCATTATATATAATATATATATCGTTGAGTTCCATTTAAAACGTATTTTATAAATCATTTATATATTCGTTTTAAAACAATTTCAACTTCATTTTCAATTTTAAATCAAAATTGAATATTCCATATCATTATAATATTAAAATGATAATATTTTCAAAATATCTGATTTTGAAATCCATTTCCCTTTTGTATTCTTCATAAAATGAATAAATCGATCGATAAACCCGTTCGGGTTAAAATGGCGTTTACTACTTAACTCGGCTTTACATGTCCATATTATCATGTCCATCCGAAATCAGACATCAAAATCACATTTTGGTTCTTCATTGAATATTATTTTAACATATTCGTTATTTTAAAATATTCTTTATTTCTGAATCGGAACGTGACTCAACCAATTACCATATAATTTCAGTTATATGGATTTCATACATCGCATGTATTCAACAATAATGATATAATCATTAACCATACAAACAACATCCAGAGTGCAATTTACAACTATATAAGCATTAAAATAAAAAAATAACGCTCATTACAGCCCGACTAAATATTGGGATTAGTGTATGTCAAATATCATCTCTATACCCGTGTGGGGTTTTCAAACAACAAGTACTGATTATTATTTGCGCACTTGGGCGATGTGTATAAATTTATTGTCCTAAACAATACTAGTTAAATAGGTGTACATAAATAAGTTGTCCGACTTGTAAATGGACATTTATTCCAATTTTACTATTTTAAATTATAAATGGATATTTATAATTTTAATTCCAATTTCCACAATAAAACTAACAATATTTTAATATGTTAAACATTCCAACATCACAAACAAAACACAATACAATCAATTAAATCGTCCATGGTCTGTGGACGAGGGAGGTGAGTTAACAGGCACCGTATACAATTTATAATAATTAAACTGATAAAAATCTACATTGGCAACCCTATATATTTTTATACATGAATAAAATAACATGATAAAATATAATTTAGTGAGAAGGAGTTCTCACTTTTGTTTCCACTCTGCCGTTCTTTATTTCTGAATTGTTCTATTTTGATTTAAAATCGCCTCAAATTCTAATTTGCTCTAAATCGTTCTAGTCAATTTCATGTTGCAGATTTCGTCTCCATGATCGCAACGGACCCAGGTCTGCATTTTTTCGACCTCATATGCAAAAAATATGAGTTTAAACGCGTTAACTACATTAATAAGCTAATCAAATATAATTAATTAACACTAATCCCATCATTAACCTTAACCCTCCCTCTTCCATCGTTCTGGACACAAAAACCCATTAGCTCGATTCCATCTTCATGCTACCGCCGCCTCCGGAAGTGTCGTAACCCCAATCAGCCTGCACCTAGACGTCGACCCTCACGCCACCTCCCTCCGGCCAGAACGTTGACAGTTTCGCATGCCTCAGGCGCATGGAAATCGAGCTCGAACCGTGCCACTTCAAGGCGCAATTTCTCCCAAACCAGCAAATGAAAATTGATCAAACCCATTTAGATTTGAAGATCTGAAGATGCACTCGAATCTTTGTTTTGAATTTGGGTTTTAATTTGTATTGGATTGAGACGATTTGATGAATTAATTTCGGAGAAATCTGGCTTTTAATCGCCTAAGACGACACCTGCTTTCTAGAAAAATAAAACTAGGGTTTTATGAGTTTCGGATATATATATATATTATTTAATTTCCAAAAAGTATGTTTTTGCATATGAACTCCAAATCAAGCTCAACGACTATCGCCCTTAGCTAATACCCCCATTTTGGACACAATGGGATGTGTTTCGTAAGCTAATTCTATCATTTTGATCAGTTTTAATCAAAATTAAAATATAAATCAATATATATTGAATTTGAACGTACAATTTAATTTACCGAGGCCACATACTGACTCCAAAAATTACAGAAAAATAAATTTAGCTATATTTTGACGATACGACCCTAACAAATCTAATTTCGTCGAATTTGGAGACCATTTGAAAAATGGCCTTTTTAACTGGTCGATTAAATTTAAACTAAAATTGAGAACACGTTTAAATTTACTGTGCTCACATATTAATTCCAAAAATTACGAAAATTGGAATCTAGCAATAATTTGACATTCTGTATCAAAAAAAAAGTGGTTTCGTCGAAAATGGAGGTCATTTGAAAAATGGCTACTTTTAAGGGCTATATTATATTAAAATATATTTAAATTCCGTAGCGGCTATTTCAAATTTTGAACTGGACATAACTTACAATTTCTGAAGTGAAATCTCAGTTTCTTACCTTCGTTAGAAAGATATAGTTAAACAGATTCCAAAATTTCTTGTTTTACCGAAACCCGATTTATATTGAATCCTGTACATTTAATTGAAATTTAAAATCAAATTTTCAAACTACCGCGCCATTTTAGGCTCGTTTTATAATTAAAATAAATTTATATGTTCTAACTTCTATTTAAATGAATTTTTATTCATTATTATTTAAAATAAATCATTTTAAATATTCAAAATCCATTAATATAGCTAAAATAAAAAAAATTAAATTGGCTCAGAAATTTTGGGTTGTTACACCCGGTGTGTTCTTTCCATTACTACTTTTACTTATTATTTGCATTTGTGATTGATTTTGTGACTGTTTCATATCAGTGATTTGCAATAGATTCTGATATATTCACCTCCCCTCTAGTGTTAAGATAGCTATAAGATTTGTAATCTGCATTCCTAACAGAGTCGGACTAAGACATTTCAAGTTTAGGATTATATGACTGGTGTGCTTGTTGGGCTTGATCAATAGATAGAAGTTGTTGGCAATACCAAGGGAAATTTTATGTGTGATGCAATGTTGAGATATGTATATTAGACTTGTGTATATTGATTATTATACTTATGTGATGTACTATATTTTTATCCTTGCGGTGATAACTCTGTGTTCTTTTTGATCATTTTATATTGTGTATTATTCTATTCTTAGGTACCACAAGTGTCTGTTGCTTTGTACCATGACAGCCTAGTTGATTTTATGTTATGAGAAGTATTCAGTGTTAGTTCAAGGGAATACTTACGTGTATGTTTCATCCATATCAGCCTCATTCTTTTTTTTACTTGACAACATTACTAAGTAATATTGTTAGATAATATGGGTATAGAGCTGTAAAAGGGTAATTTAGTTTAAATGACGAAATTCTAAAGTTTTTAGCATTATTGGACAACATGTTTTAAATTTAGCAGTAAGGATCCTCTTCATCGTGTGCGCTCGACCCAAACCACCACACCAAACATCTTTGCATCCCCCGCCACTCACCCACATCGTCTTCCCACACTTGCACTTCATAATTTTTCATAAATATTGCCTTATGTATTCATCCCCTCCCATAGCATCACCACCTAAAAACGTAACCCTAACAAGCAAAACTATCCCTACCCACCATGTAATCCATACTTGTCAGTACATTATAATAATACTCACCATATCTTACTCAATAATCATCGATTATTTCAAGAATACTGGCATGTGAAAATAATGGTACTATATATAATAAAATAATGTAAAATGAAATATAATAAGTATGAAATGCTACAATATCATATTAACAATAAAATGCTATAAGAAACTAAGACCAAGTACTATACGATGAAACTTAAATATAAGTGTTCTATTTTTTTATTCAGTAAATATAAAACTGATGCTGAATACTAAAGTTATAAGATATTTCCAAAAAATAGAAAGGTAAATATTCAAAAAATAAAATAAGATTGTTCTACAGCTACATAACTATGAAATGTCATTAAAAATTAAGTCATGCGAAATAGTATTTTAGAATGATATCACTTTTACAAAAATCATGGTGAGATATTAGAAGGTGGACACAAAAAATTTAGTTCAAAAATGATACTTTTATTTTTATTTTCTTTGACACAATGGATGTATGGCCTTAAGACCATACAACGATATTATATATAATAACAATAATAATTGTAATAACAAAAGGCACATAAGCCCAAAACGCTAGGCCCATAACACAAAATATCTACTAACATGCCTTGCTAGACAGCTGATATAAGAAAACATAAGTAACTAGCTAAGACCAACTATATCAAAATAGAAGTCATATTAAATAAAATGATATCAACAACACAAGGAAATGTCTGCATTAAATCCCCACACATCTATGGACTTGTCATTAAGCTTGGGGCGATATCCAGAAGATCGCTGGTGTAACACCCTATAAAAATATACCTAAACAAATTAAAATAATAAGTAATGAAAATCAGCAAGAAGATAATAATATATAAATGGGATAAAAAATGGAATTTTATATCATTAGGAATTTGGCTACGAAAATATCATAGTTGTATTCCTGGCGTGATTCTGATCAATTTTCATATATAATAGTCAGAATATGAGCCCATTTGAAAGAATTAAATTTAAAAGATGATGTACATTAATATATATGCAATAACGTTTGAAATTTGAATTGTAATATAAATATATGGGAAAAAATATAACTAATTAATGGTTGATTAAAATATTCCATTGAATTTAAAATTGTGTATGTATATACGCATACAATAAAGGACATGAATAATGTTTAAAAGGTAAGATATAAATAAAAATAAATAATGTTATATGAAATTATCTTCCCAACCATAAACCCAGACCACCGGCCATTATTGCGACCAGGAGGTCGACCGCTCCCTAGGAAGGGTGTCAACCGCAGACCGACCATCCTCTTAAGTAAGAGGTCGACCGCCTGGTGCGTCCAGAGCCTAGTAAGGTTTGGTTTGGGAGGTGCTTTAGGTTAGTTTTTATAAAATGGATAACCTAGACTAAACCTATATTAATCTAACGGTTTCTATTCATCTACACACCTATAAATACCACCTAACTCATCTCACAAATCTCTAAACCCTCTCTTTTCTGTGCCTCATTCTGCTGCTAACATTTCAGGAATTCAGGTTTTCTTATATCCCTAACCTATTTTCATTTCAAATCTAATCCTATTTAGTTTATATTCTGTAATTCTCTATAATTTATATACGAGATTCAAATCTATATGATTCTCTTATATAGATCTGCAGTAGAATCGAAGGACGACAAATTCGACATTTCAAATCAGTATAATCACTTCTCCAAAATTACTGTGAGTGGAAATAATATTTGTTTAGGCTAAATTATTTATTTTGTAAATTTTTATATTGATTTGTATGCCTAGAGAGATTTGGTTTTACGATAACATCATATTATGAAACCACAAAGTCTCATATTTTTATATATGTTTCGCAAAGTTGTCAATCAATGTTTTGGTTTGTGAATTTGTTTGGGTTATGTATGAAGAACAGTTTGGTGATTTACTTTTGTTTAATTTTATTTATCTTTTTTTTCAAAAGTGTTTGTGATGTAAAAAGATTTAGATTTGATTTGGTTTTATTATTTGAATAGGTTTGGATTTCCATTCCAAATGGATATTTTGAACGTATTCAGATTTGAAACAAATCAAATGTCAATATTTTTATGTACAACATAGAAAAGGGTAAATTAGATTAAATAGAGGTCCATGTATATATGTAGGTAAAATCATGTATATATGTATATATGTTGTATGAAATTTAAACCTTGTTCTTAATTCATTTCCTGAATTGTTCTAACGAACCTAGGATACAAGTATTGATAGTTATGTTGCTAATTATTCCCATTACTGTTATCATTAATTATGCCATGTATGAAGCAATGGATCGGTGCAAGTCCAACTTCCATGACAAATTTTCTTAGCCCTTAAGTAGTGAGACCTTTTTGCTCCTTTCGATCCAACCAAATGCTCTCTCCCTAAGGATGAGACTTAAATGGCACGAGTAAGATTGGATAGCATAATTAGGTATTATGGACTAAGAAATAATCAGAGAGAAGAAATTATATCTTGGAATAGGATTTTTTGTTTGCGCTGCATCCACCTTTGCTATATCTCGATAGGATAGATTTTAATGAAGATTTGATGTGGGAATCAGGTTGTATGCCTCTAATGTGGACCAAATTGACAATTTACACTATTAAAACGGTTCTTCATTCGAACAAAAATAAGCGTTTATAGTGTGTATTAAATATTATATTTATATAGTGTAATTAACGTAAGAATAACGTAATAAATATGTTAGAATAATGTTAGAAAGTTGAAATGTCCCCATATGAATTGTGATTGTGTGTGCGTATAAAATGGCTTATTTATATATCAAATAATGACACACAGACACGAGGTTAGTCGTCATTTGTGGTAGAAACCTTCCCGGAACCGATCGACAAATCCAGCAACCACAAGTGAGTTTGGCTAATTTGAGAGGTCTAGGTGTTATAGGCCATTTAATTTAGTACACTATGACACGAGGTTATTCCCGCTTGTAATAAAATGTCTGCCCGGAACCGCCTGACATATCAAGCATCTACAAGTATGCGGTTAAATGTGAGAGATCTAGTGTGTGGTGTGTATATATATACCTATTACGTGTGTAAATAGGTAGGATTACTACACCTTGAGAATGTCTTAAGTGGCTGAATTTCTTTTTATCCAGTTTGGGTCTTAAGTGGTTAGGACTAGGGCCATTCCGAAGGTTTATTCCTTGGATTTGGACCATCGTCATGGGACCCTCCCTTACTATATTTGAAATTGGTCTATGGGTTCTCCTTCTCTAAAAGTGGTTAGTCATGGCGCTAATGGAGTAAGGTAGTTTACCAGAATGTCCACTTCCTCTAGGAGAATTATGAGGCCCAACCTAGGGACAGATTTGGTACATGTAGGACATAACATGTTATTTAATCAATCTACTATCTAAGGGAAGTCTTAAGGGGCATAGATATTCTATCGTAATATTAGTTAAGTAGTAACATGAGGCATCCACCGAAGGGGGTCTTGAATGGCTATATGCAGGCCTACCCTAAACCTGTAGAAGCGGCCAGATATTACTTCTCATATTACTTGTGAGAATATATATCTATAAGAATGTTGACGTGCTAGGACGGGGTCTTTAGTGGCTAGGATCCGCCTTAGGGTCATAAGAGATCATGAGAATCCACCTTAAATAAACATGCTAGAATGGGCCTTAAGTGACCAAGAATGTCCAACTCGTTGAGTCAGAACCCTAAATGCATCACTGAAGGTCTTAAGTGATTGATTCAGATATCCACCTCATTAGTTAAAATATTCCTTTGTATATGTGTGCCTATGTGTTTTGTAGACATACCTTGACATATATAACCTACCAAATCTAGAGTATAGTCTTTAAACACATATTATTCATCACCAAAACTTTATGTTTTGACCTCCCTCCTCTTAACATATAAACATGACAGTAGGTGGAAACGCTTGGATCAATGATACTTTAGAGATGGAGCCTAACAATTGAGGATCCATGGCTATTAAGTATTATGGAAATATCATTATATTAGGATAATTAATGCTGATGTACCTATTATTGCATGAGACTTGTTGCAATTAATATTTATGATGATTTTAAACTAAAAGTACATCTGTTTTAAGTCATCATATTTTATCCCTTACGCTGTGTGAGATTCTGATTTCGTTTTAGTATGCTCTGTTATATTTGTTATACCATTTCTTTATAAGAACCAATGATCCATTTAGAATGACTCTAAGTTTCGATTGATCTTTTTGGATCGAAATTTAGGCCCATTCCAGGCGGGTTGTTGCATTTGGTATCAGAGCATAGGTTACCCGATTATGGGGAGATGCATACGTATGAGAGGTGTACTTGTTATTTTGAAGGAAAAAAAAAGATTTTCAAAAGTTTTGCTGTATATATAAGTATGTGTGTGTATGTGTGTGTATATGTATTTAAACTACACATATCTTTAAAAAAGAGCATCTATAGGTCTTTTTAGGATAGGCTTTGTTATAGTTTATGCCCTAGAGGCAACCCGTCTGATGATATTGATAACACTGTTGATGTTATTATTTTAGTTGGAATAAAATAAAATTCTATTATATTATATTTACTGCATAATATAAATATTAATATATTAGAAGTCCTTAGAATTATAATATGGAATTATATAGTTCAAGTAAGTGACTTGAACTTGAGATTATATAATATACTAAGTATTATAATTCTTAGATGTCCCTAGTCAAGTTTTATTGTTTATATAAAGGACAACAATAAAACATTGAGACTAGTATGTTGAGTGACTGATGATCACATCTCATTGATCATTAATATACGTGATATTAATGTCAAAACATAAATACGTATTGGAGAATATCATATTAGGCTGACCCACCATGAGATAACTACATGGAATATAATTTACAATATCATAAATTATTATCATAGTGACAATGATGTAATGGTCCTCAGACTTGAAATCATTATGATTTTATTCGAGGATATTTGTGTTTTAATATCATCTAAAGTTATTTGTAACAAAGTAACAATAACGGTGATTATTGGATACATCTCGAATCGAATGAAAATTGTGAATGATCTAGATGGAATTTAACCCTACGATATATTCATAGTGATATCCATGGGCCTCTTGATTGAGTGAGACTGTGAAATGCATGACCGTGCTCAAATACTGATTTGTTTTAAACAGTTTATTCATCGATCAGGATAAACGGATTAAATTATAAAGAGGATGATACGATCTGTGTCTTGAGTTTAATACTGGATATATTGGTTAAAAGGATTATATTACATTGATACATTGTTCACGGAAAGGCTGTATCGAATCGATGATCTTATTATAACTTGGGTTGCAACGACGTATTACTAGATGCCAATCACTGTTTATGATTTTAAATACGATGAAAATAATTGCCAATGTTATAATAACCTATAGGGTCACACGATAGAATGTTGTAAAGGATATTTTATTTTAGACAAATAAAATATCAAAAATGCTGATATTTTATTTGATGTTGAAAGAGTATTCATTAGGGTTCCTATTTGATAGTAAAGCTTTGGTTTAAAAGGAACACATATATTCCTTTAAATAACACGACTTGTACCCTAGGCTTATAGAGATAAGATCGAACCACAAAAAGTCAACAAAAATTTTCTTCAAAACCTAGAATAAAATGGCGGCTAGTACCACCTTTCATCTTCCACTTCAATCTGATTGAAATTAGGAAAATCGTTCTAATGGATACCTCTAGAGGCGATGGCACATGTCAAGCTAGGATTCGATTCAATCTTGGATTCGATGTGATTTCAATTTCACTTGATGCTCCTGGAATCTCGCAAGCTCAAGAAAAAGGTACGTTTTTATTTATTCGATTTATAAGTTTAATCGAAGATCCTGGTTGTTTTGGTTCGAATTATAATTATCGAGATGTGAATTTAACCAAAAGTTCTTTCAATGGTATCGAAGCAAGGTTTTTACGTATTCATCTAATTTGGTTAAATTGTTTGATTGATCTTGGATGAATTTGTATATATTTGTGATGTTATACAGTCTTAAAAATTAGGGTTTTGAATAATCGTTGCGTATGAAATTCCATAAAAAATTATGAGTGTTGATTTGAAAGATTTACATTCGATAACATGTTGTGAACTCCAAATTGAGATAATAATAAGGCTGGAAGCAGAGTGGTAGTTCTGATGTAAACTTGTTTTATACAGAATTCGTTTTATATATGATATAAACCTAGAAATAAAGATATGATGATATTAGATATCGATCATATTCCTGTATTATACTCAGGAAATTTGGGTCAATTTTAATTAGCATAATGTGTATATAAATGTGTTTATATATCCTGGAATGAATGTGTTTCTGCCTTCCGTGTACTTTATTTATTCGATAATCAAAATTATAAACAAAACATGGATTCTAGAAAAATATGATAAATTCAATATAGAAGGTGAAATTGCTTCACTGCAAGCTGTATTTGATACAAACTGTAAAATGTTTTATAGAAAACATAGTTTTATATTTGATTTAAAAACGTTGAAGTGGATTTATTGATGGTTAAACCTGAATTTTAACTGTAATTTTAAAATGCAATTACCCTGCTTTGTTCATCTTGAAATCTCAGTGATAAATCAAAAACAGTTTTGGTTGATCAATAATGATATGAGATTGTTTCAAAAATAAACAAATTTTGTTTTATTACTAAAATCTAAATATAATTAATATACGATATTAGTTACATTTGTTTCCAGTTTTACCTATTATATTCGATAACCTAAACTATGGAAATTTGGATTGTTATTCATGTCTGAAATGATTTTTTTGGAATGTTGTTTAGATTTTATTTTCCATAGGCTGTTTCAGTATAAAATGAATTAATATTAGACATTAATACCATTTACTGAATGTATGATTCAACGCACAGTTAAGCTTTAATTTTTTTGATCAGATCTGTTAAGTTATATTAAAACTATGTTTTTAGTTGTAGTTTGGATCTGCTACAATTTTAATATGACTCAATTTTAGTTTTGATTTAAATCAATAACATCCTTTCATCATTGAACAAAAAGATGAGATCTTTTGAAATCATGGCTTGGAACATAGTTATGATCTATTAATATGTGTAAACATTTTTAATCTTATCATCAAATCTGTTTGATTGAAAAGTAAACAGAATTGATGCGTTTATATGGATTCCTAAAATCAATCATTTGGAAACTTGTTAAGTCATTTTTCTTAATTGATCTTAAATCCGCAGATAAAATCAAACTTATTTGATTAAATCCAGATATTATTTTCTGGTGTTAATCATTATTTTAAATATAAATCAGAACACTTGAATTAAATTTTATTTGCAAAGCAGTCTATTTTATAATAATAAAAAAGCAGAAGTTAGAAATCCATACGATCTTCACATAGTTAAGCATTTCATTACAGTAAAATGAATAAATCAAAGCCACAATATATGTATTGTGTTTGAACATCATATAAAATATATATATATATATGATATAATTTTATAATGACAATGCATATGCACTTGACATATAAGTAATGATACATATGCATTTCATCTTTTATACCTGGTTTCAAAATCAGGATTTAAAATTACAGAAAATTTGATTTTCTATTTTACTTTGTTTGTTAACACAATAGATCAATATATCATGTTTAAAACATACGTCATAGCTTGATCCATGAAACCCAAATAATCTGTTTTATTAAAATAATACATCATGGATTTATGTGTTTTATTCACTACATGTTCTTGTTACATCATGTTATCATTTGTAGAAGCTTGAGTTAGCCTTCTTACCTGGATTGCTTTGTTTTTTTTATATATATATGAAGCGACCCGAAATCCCCCTTACGGGAAATCCCGGATTGAATTGAGAACATGACAAAATAGAATGCAGACGGAAGAACATTTCATTGTTAATTACAACAATTCATCAGAATACAAGAATATACAGAGTATAAATCAATATTACACATTTACCAAATATCAGAGATTACATTAAATTACATAGCAGTGGAAAATAATACAATACACAACTGAAGGAGATATACGGATACAAAGCTCTCCGGATATCATTCCAGCTGTAAACCAGGACCCTGTGAATATAAATCTGCAAAACCAAAACTACTAGCTGCCCGTGCGAAAAATAGGGGCACCCAGAGTTTAGGTTAAAACAATAAACTCCAGGTCAGTCATGTGACTGGTGTGAGAACTAAAATAGTTATTAATCTTTATTTTAAAGTTCGGTAAATCAAGGGACCACGCCGTATAACACGGAACGGGTTTCCTCCCAAGAATACCAGTGCATAAAACAACAGCGCAATGCTAAATAAAGAACAATGAAGCTATTATAAGACCCAAGTCCCATCACACAATGCAACACAAGCCGGAGGATAGGGTTTTTACCTTATAATTGCCAAGAATGCTTGATATGTTTAAAACAAATCATTTGATACTATTATAAGTGCATAGTGTATAAAACAACTTTAAATCATAAGTATCAATCATAGGCATAAGCGCCCCATCCCACTATGTCGCCATACTAGGCTCTACAAATAAAACCGCAAAGACACGTATTGGAAGTTGGATTTCCATCTGTGAACCGAGGCAAAAGATAGTCCTTAACCGATTCGAGACTGTCTAGCCAGAGTCTCAGGAACAGCCGCAACTGCCCCTTGGATCGTCAGAGCCAGTCCACCGATGTGGATTATTATGCCTGAACACTACGTTTCTCCGCCCTTTGGGGCATAAATGAGCTAACAAATGACTCCATCGACTTCACATAGTCACCGATATATCCGAGGCGCCTCGCAACAGCAACAACCACATAAGTCAAACTCGTCAGGGCATGTAAAACCATTGACGCCACTTCTAACTAGAAGGAAACGCATGCCCTCCCTGATTTCCTATCCCGTTTCTGGTTCACAACCGGGGTGTGAGGCTCGCGAATCAACGTTACACAAAGCTATGCCACACAGGCCGTGCTTTGATCATCAACAACAAGACTTTGCTTTTCAACAGAAGCCTTGATCAATTGCCACTTAGGCATGCCACACAAGCAATTCACTCCATGCGATGGATATCCTTCAATATATAACCCCTGAGCTCGTACGTCTCAGAGAAGGGCGTTAAGCAAGAGAATAAATTCTCCGCCGCCAAACAGATATATATTTAATAGAAATCAATCACACAGACTGAAATCCAATGTCAGACACACAGTCCATTTACAAGTTCGTTCCGGGTCTGAATGAAACCGGAGGCACCTAGTACCCCGCATATCCATCGATCTCCAAGTACGTCTGGACGATTACCAACTGATTCCCTCCTCTTGGGTGTACGGCCCAATCAAGATCATCAATAATTATCCAAACGACGTGAAGACCTCCGGTCTTCAACCACCATCTTCATCTTCGACACCACGTCGAATCAGTTATTCAGAATGGGATAAACCCAGTCTTTCTGAATAACTCGTGTATATAATAAACACGTGTTACACAAACACAACATACGCCTCATTCCAATTCAGAGTATTCTTTTATTCAAATATCCTTATGCTTTAGGAAAGGTTCCCATTAATTTTATCAAAGATAAATTCTTTAAATTTATTCTTTAATCTTCTTTGAATATCAATTCAAACTAGTCGGGATTAGCGAACCACACCAAAGTAATCATTTATTTTATTTCCCAATCCCAACCTATTCATCCCATGAAGTAAAACTGGTCATACTTCATATCTAAAACCACAGTGTTATCAGTAAATTCAATTACCATTTCACGTTCAAATCTAATTAAAGATTTAACTATCGCCTGGAGCAAAACTGGTGATACTCCATTCTCGACCATTCCAATCTAATTAAAGATTCATTAAAACTCCACTTGGTTTTAATCTTCCTAAAAAAAATCAATATCAATGATTATTTAACTTGGGAAATCACATCCTGTCTTTAACTGGGTTAAAGAACCAATGTCATTTAAAACACGGTTCAATATAAACCCAAAATCACATTCCATTAATTATCGGGTTAAAGAACAAGTGTTATTTAAAACACCGTTCACGATAAACCCAAAAATCAATTCAAATTCAATTCCAATTTAATACCATTCAATTGGTTCACCTCATTGAATCTAAATAAAAAGATTTAATCTTTTTCTCAACTGGGTTTAAGAAGAGTGTTAATAAAGACACCATTCACGACAAACCCAAATCACATTTGATATTAAATACAAGGCTCTGAATAGAAAATATATCGGCTTATATTCAACATCAAATTCTACGACCAACAAATATCATATTGGAAATAACGATATATATATATATATATATCTTTCAAATTCCCATAACAATATCTGTATCATCACGAAATCCAACATCGAAATATTCCAAAGACAATTTCGATTCAAATCCATTCCAATTTCGATTCAAATCCATTCCAAAGACAATTTTGATTCAAATCCATTCCAATTCAATTATCGAAATATTCCAAAGACAATTTCGATTCAAATCCATTCCAAAGACAATTTCGACATACAACTAATTATTGGGATTAGTGTATGACATATATCACCCCAATACCCGTGTGGGGTTTTCAAACAATCAAACACATATTTTATTTGTGCAGTTGGGCGATGTGTAAAATTTATCGTCCCAATCAATATCAGTAAAATGTGTGTATATAAACAAATCATTCGATTTGTTTATATTTATTTCATTTTAAATACACGTTAAAAATTCTATTTTCAACTATAAAATATTTTAACTGTATAAATATTTTATTTCAACTATATAAATATTTTATTTCACATCACATCACACAATCAACTACACATCAAAATCAAACAAACAAACAAGCATACAAGCCGTCCATGGTCTGTGGACAACGGGTGTCGGGTGCTACTAAACACAGTCTACATCCTTGTATATATTTTAACTAGAAAATTAAATTAAAGGTGAGGAGTTCTCACCGAAAAGCTAAACCAACGCCACGACTCTTCATATGTAGAACATCTCGTCGTGCTCGCCCTTTGTTACTTTCGTCGTTCGTGTTCACTACATATATAAAAATCACATTTTTATAATCGCTCCATATGGATAAACATCACATTTTTATACCGCTACTATATAGATAAAATTCTATTTTTACACCGCTAAAAAAAATCAAATCTTTACTTCATTAAAAATCCAACTTTTCTTCGCTAATATCATATTTAAAAATGCGACCTTTCTTATTTGATTAACTATATAAAAATTATATTTTGATTCACTACCTTATATAAAAAAAATTAATTTCTATCGCTCTACTAATGTTTATGTAATAAAAATCGAATCTTTATCTTGCCACTATCTATATAAAAATCGAATTTTTATTCATATGAAACCTCTAAAAAAAACATACCTTTGTTTAAAACAAAGATCCTATTTTTATAAATCCTCCTTCAATGTAAAAATCACATCTTTATGTTATAAAAACCTCACTTTATACGTACAAAATTCTAACTCTTCATGCATATAAATCTAAACTTTTACAATGAAAAATTCTATATTTCATAATTAAAAATCACTTCGTTTTCTTACTATGCCATTACATAAATTTAAAACATTGTTATACATACTTTTATACAATGATATGATTTAAAAATCATATTTTTACTCACTTAAATAAATAAAAATAATAAAACAAATAAATAAAAAGGCTCACCGACGCGTCAGAGGCCGAAGGTGGCGGGGGAAGGGCGCTGGAAGGTCGGAGAGGTGTCTCAAGGGGTGGCGCTGGCGGTTAGGGTTTCAAAAGGGGGGGTTGCGGTTCGGTTTAATAGCAGAGGGGGAGGGAAGAAAAGGAAAGAGCGGGAGAAGAGGGAGGGAGGAGGGCGAGAGTAGGGGGAGGGTGGTCGGAGCTGCGCCCGCTCCGGCGGCGCGATGGCCAGCGCGCCTCGCGGTGCGCGATTCCTCCCCCCCTTTTCTTTTCTTTTTTTAATTTTTCTATGAAAGAATCGAATCAGGGGGGGCTGAGTGATAAGGGGAGAGGGAGATTAATATTTTTTTTTAATTATTTAATTTCAAAAAGCAACTTTTTATTTCAACCTTGAAATCGAACCCACCGTCTATCGTCCATAGCTAATTACCCCCGTTCCGAACACAATGGGATATGTATCATAAGCTGATTTGATTGTTTCGATCAGTTTTTGTCAAAGTCAAAATATAACTATATATATTGAATTTGAATGCACATTTCAATTTACCGGGGTCACACACTAACCAGAAAAATTCCTGAAAAAATATTTTCTAACTTCGTATTGACGATACGGTCATAACAAAACTAATTTCGTCGAATTCTGAGACCGTTTGAAAAATGGCCATTTTCCAGTCGATTAAAATAAACTAAAACTGATCAAACACGTTTTCCTTTACCACACTTACATATTGATTCAAAAAATTATGAAATTTGAAACATAGCAATAATTCGACATCGCGGATCCAACAAAAGTGGTTTTGTCGAAAACCGAGGTCGTTTGCAAAATGGCCATTTTTAAGGGCCAGAATTCCATAGCGACTATTCTGAATTTTCAACTGGACATATCTTTTGATTCCCGCTATGAAATTTCAATCTTTCAGAATCGTTGGAAAGATATTCTCAATTAGACTCAAATATTTTTGGTTTCACTAAAATCCGGTTTATTTTGAATCCTGTACATCCATTTGAATTTTGAAATCGAATTATCGAACTACCGCGCCATTTTCAATTCCTTTTATAATTTATAATAAATATTTATATTCTAACGACGATCTATATAAATATATACGTTCGAATTCTATTCAAAATAAATTTTTCGTCATTATTATTTAAAATAATTCTTTTTAAATATTCAAAATTTGCTAAAATAGCCAAAATAAAAATTTTAAATTGGCCCAGATTTCCGAGTTATAACAATATACTTAGACATACATGTGAAATTGTAGATGATATATAAAATTGTTTCAAACCTGATTGGATAAAATGCATAGTTAATCATTATGGCCATATTCATTTCATATGTGAATCTATGATCCAGAAGTAGTTCTATTAACCGTGCAAATTTGAATTTGCGTACTGATTTTATTAACTTATATTTGTTTTTGAAACAAATTATATATAAATATATATTGGTTAATCAAACAGTAATTTGGAGAATTGAAGGTCTATGATTCTGGGTTAGAGTTTTATCCATACTAAAATTAAACCCGATCATATGATTATTAGGTCATTCCAAACCTAGCTGGATATTTTATGTAACACCCCGTAATTCTGTAACACTAGGATTCACAAATCAGGGTAGAATTAAAAGTTAAAATCAAAATCAAGGGAAACGGGCTGCGCCATTGCGTTCGTCTCGGAATTATGCATGAAAACGAGTCCGAGTTTGCGTAAATCGGAGTCCGTATGAGGAAGATATGGCCTCCGGAAGATTCAGCGAAGTTCAAATTTCAAAACAGGTCAAGTTCAAAATTCAAATCGGACCCAGATTGGGCTGGGCGGGAATTTTCCCGCCCAAGGCAGCCAGGTCGACTGGGTAGTCGACCTGGGGGTCGACCCCCCTGCTTTTTCCTGTTTTCTGCACCTGGTTCGTTCTTCTGTATTCGGACGCCATCCTGACCAGATTCGTTGACTTCTACACTATATAAACAACCCTAGACTCCTTCTCTATTCACAATTCTTCTCTACCCTTATGCTGCAAAGATTCTTAGTGAACATGGCTTCCTCTCCTCCTCTTAATTAAATAATAAATAAAATAATATATATAAAATAAATCAAGACGAGGAGGTGCTGCTCAAAGACTTTCAAAGAGGAGATTCAAGCTGGAACTCAAGTGAAGATTCGAACGACTACAACGACTGTTTTTCTACGAATCATAGCAACGCCATCTTTCTATTCTAATCTAATCCCTGTAAGTCAGTTATTTCTAGATTTGAACGTTTTTCTCTGTTCGTGACATGAAATTAATGGAATAAAAGAATATGCCAAATCTCTCTCTATTCGAATCAGTGCCTATACTCTTGAATCTAATTAAGAACTGTTATGGTTCGAGGACAAATAAGACCGTGACTATGAAACTATGGACCTTAAAACCTTTGCCTATGACTGTGACTATGGCTATGAGGATTATTTCCTTGACTAAACCTATGCCTTTGATTAGAAAACATAAACTATTGCCTATGACATAACAAGGACATCTGTGATTAAACACCTATGATTTATGACTAGGAAAGTGTTGCTTAAGTTCTATGATTATGAGATTAAACCCGATTATTTATTCTGCCTGTCCTTGGTTTTCTTTGGTTTTAGACCGTGGGAATTTACCTATTAAGTTAGGTCTACCCATGTTCTTGAACCTGTGTCTCTATTCTGTCTATCCTTGGTTTTAGACCTTGGGAATTTACCTATTAAGTTAGGTCTACCCATGTTCTTGAACCTACGTCGTTACTCAAACCTTTTATGCCAGTTATTATGTCCATCCTTATTCTTAGCATCTTTGGTTCATTCCCTATTTTCTACGAGTCTAGATTTATCCATAATCTAGATTTAATCGCAATTATACGAACGGTGGGAATACGATTTGGGCATAATGTGAAATGTACTAAAAACACAGTTATAAACTTGGAATCTGGCATAAATTGGGAACATGAATTATGGCATGTTCATAGAAATACAAATTGGATAAATTTAACGTGAATTACAGGATGTGTAATTTGAATCTAGTATTGACTTGTAAATCTAGCATTTACATGAGTTATGAACTAGAATAATAAGACTAGTTTGACGTGAACTATAATTAGAATGTTAAATCAGGATTGGATTGGCTAATTTGGCGTAATAAGTATATTGGTATAAATTTGAGATTGGCCATAATTGGGAATAACCGTCAGGTTTAGCAAAATCATGGTTAGTGACACTTAATTGGTATTGTTTACATACCAAAAGGCAAAAATATGACATAGAGGGGAAAATGGGCCATAGAAATAAATGTAGACAATTTACATTAAAAGAGTAATTAGGAAATAAGTAAATTAGGATTAATTTACTTATAGAATTTGTCCTAAATGAGGAAATGTTAATTTAGACAAATTAAAAGTTTGTTAACAACATCTCTTTTAATAATAAACCAGAAAGTTCTAGGGTGACAGAGAGGATAGTGTCTAGGCTTAGGTTTGGAAAATACAAGTTTCCTGCTCTCCCTGGCTATCCCTAACTGATCCGACGGACGGGATGGTTACTTTCAAAACCTGATTTGAAAACTAATCAAAACCCTTTGAACTTAGAAAACACGAATATGCCTAACCCGAGGTTAGACTGAGTTGCGATGTAAAACTGCCCGGAACCAACCGGCACATCCAGTATTCGCAACAATATCTTTCTAATGTGAGTGGTCGCGGCTTTAAATTTATTTAGTTAAAGCTAGAACAAGAAAGGTAGGGTTAAGTTAACCAAGACACTTAACCAATTCAACGTGATAACTAAACTGATGGGTGAGGTTAGGTTCAGACCGACACTTAACACAGTTAAGCTAGAATGGGAGGGTTAAGTCCATAGGAACACTTAACCAACTTAACACGGTTAAGATAGAATGGGAGGGCTAAGTCCATAGAGACACTTAACCAAATTCAAGGTAGCAAGATAAGATTTGTTGGGGTTAAGTAAAGTTGATACACTTAGCCAAATTAACATGTTAACTAGACTAGAGGTTGGGGTTAAGTAAATACACTTAGCCAATTTGATATGCTATCGGGGCTAGACCGTAGGGTTAAGTAAACTTGAACACTTAACCATCAGATTGTGATAAAAGAATAGGGTTAAGTCTAAACATGAAGGGATAATACTTAACCATTAATAACATGTTAGTTAAGACAGACGGGCAAGGTTAAGTTAAAAAGGAACACTTAACCAATACAGGGTGAATGGGTAGGGTTAAGTAATAAGAAATACTTAACCGATATAACTTGGTTTGTGGTGGGGTTAAGTCAAAATGAATTACTGATAACACTTAACCAGTATAACAGGATGAATGAAGAGGGTTAAGTTGGCTTGAATTGACTAATGACACTTAACCAATCCAAATTGACGGGAAAGGGAACTAAGTAGTAAACCTTAGAAAACAACGATTCTGGAAACTAAGTGGTAAATCTTAGTTAGTAAAACTAAGTAGTAATTCTTAGTATAACACGGGAAGGAGCGAATGTCCGTCTGAGTAGAAAGAAGGCTCCAACGAATTGGGTTACGAAGCACGAGGCTTCGAGGGGACGTGAGGGTACTCTTGGTATCCCTCTGTGAGGCTGCAGATGATCCTCCTGGGCTCATAGAGGTTAAGGTCTGCGTAGAAGAACCAGGGGTATGCCTTGGTTGCAATACATGACAACCTAAAGACCAGGATGGAACGACGTGATTCGGCGAGAAAACGGTAGCCCTGTGATAGCAACTCGTCGTCTACCATCCATCTTGAGTCAATCGAGATACGTGAAGCGGAAAGGCGGAGAACTCCAAAAGACCATATACTTGCTATCTAGTTATGGGTGAGGATGGCCATAAGATAGAGGGGCACCGGGGGTCGGCGTATAGTTCTCATTTTACAAGGTGTGCCTTTCATTAGTGGAGGGAGGGGTCAAGTGGGACCATAGCCACAGGAATAAAAACAGACCTTAGCATCTGCATCGGCAGATATCTGAAACCCCCCGACTGAGTTCTGTATTCCTTGATTTGCCCTGTCACAGGACTCGGACCGCACATTACAGGACATGTGCATCTAGACAAGCGATAACGATTCGCGGTACATGCGTGGGGAAGTATAGGAACATATACCACTCTAGGTAGTGTGTCCTAGACTTGGGGGCATCGTTCGACAGGTAGCATAATCCCTAGTTGGACTAGGTGGCATAAATCCTGAATCCGAGAAGCGTTCAGCAGATAGCGTAAACTCTAGTTAAATCTAGAAAGCACTTGATAGAAAACCCTAGATTTGATCTAGGTAATAAATAATGAATGTATGCCAGAAGGCAATGGAAAATACAGGGATTGGGATCACGTTATTGTTACTAGTTGGGACACAAGATAGGCGGTGCAGAGATATAGAAACCAGTATAACAAGGAAATAGCGAAGCGGCGAAAGTATTAGAGCTTATCCAATTTATCCTATCTTAGCATATATTGTGACTACCTTGTCTAATCTTGTTGACCCTATCGTCATGGTGTAATCTTGTATTCAATTAATTCATGTCGTTTTGTTTTTCCATGTTCACATGCTAGAAGTTACTGAACTTACTGAGGCTTTATGTCTGACTATGTTTTTCTTTCGTCTTCTTTTCTTCCATTCCCCCTCCCCCCAAGGTAGTAAAGGAGGGAATAGTTTAGCTCGGGTTAAGTTGGACTGCCACTCTTTCCCAGCTTGAAGATTTGTCGAAGTTTGCTTGGATTCTCTTTTCGGATGCTATGGCTGGCTCTTGCTAAAATCGGGGAATATAAATGTTGTTTTTATGCTTCTTTATTTTGTAAGACAGATGATACTCTAATATTGTAAAGAAACCATTGTACAAACTATTTTATCAATAAAGCAAAGTTTTATTTTCCGCTGTTTAATTTTTGTCTGTCTTATAATTTATCTGCATCTTTTACCCAAAATGCTCTACAGAACTTAGTGCGTTCCCTTTGCGAGTGATACTAACGGATGTGGGGTGTTGCACGTGGTATTAGAGCTGAAGGTTACCAGATCAGATAAAGGATTTGAAAAATTATTTTCAAAACGGTTTTTAAAGAAGCATTTTCAAGAGAAAAGATTTGTTTTAAAGACATATTCCCCAAAGCCATACGCACTATCTTCTCTTTCTCTGTTTAAATTCTTGTCTCGAGTCTCTGGGGCTCCTGGCTTTCTGGGAAGTAACCTCATCGAAGGGCAAAGTAGTGCCCGGCTTCCATCCATAGCCGTAGTTGTTTCATCTACGGGCAGTTTTCTTTCAAAGCTTATAGGGTTTTCCGGACGATGGAGGCAGTTTTCGAGAGATTTGTCAACATGACTACACACGAAAGGGAATGAGGAGTTTGGCTAAGGAGCATAACCCTCGGATGAGGAATTCATGGATGTAGACTGAGCACACGAAGGAGGAAGAAATTATAAAACCTAAGACAAGAGGAAGTATCTTTACTAGGGTATGATAGGGCATATACTTAAGGATAAGGGCAAGGACGAGGACGAGATTTTCAGAAGGACAAGTACATGCTTTCGCCACCAAGTGTACCTAGAAGAAAGGTAGTCCGGTTGGAAGAGTCTAGTTTTCTGTTCGTGCTATTTCCTTAGGTTCTAGCGCTTCGCATTTGTTCATATCCACTTCCATAGTTGGGTCTCTGCACCATAGTACTTGTATAGTAGAAAGATCCCACTAGAGTCTCAAATCCAATTGGTGGTCCGACCAGTTTATTTTTGGTTAGTAGGGATTTGAAAATAGCTATCGAGTTTGCTTATATCATCTCATGTAGATCGTATAAATTCAGGGGAGATATTCCTTGGGTGATTGTCTGATATTGGTTTAGGCCTTTGGGGCTTGTACTTGAGGAATGTCGAGTTCGGTTTGGATGGTTTGCGAGAGAGATGAATAGTTGTGGCAGGCACTCCAAAGAGCACGTAGTGACCTTTCGACTCTTATAGTTATGGCATGGCGGATAAGAGGGAAACCTCTAATCATCTTAGTACGTATACCTGGTACCGTGATTGACATCTGTTTATTTTGGAAATGGAGATCCGGAACTTCGCAATCGTGAAGTCAAATTAGTTAAGATACAGTGGAGTAAAGCTCAAGAAGGCTAGATACTAGCATCATACCCTTTTCCTTGAGGGTGCATCCTTGATTTCTTTGTTTTAGGAGCTTTACGCATAATTGTTTCTCTCTTTCCAAAGTATATCACCTAGGTCGTATCTTCGATCCTTAGGTAGAAGCCAATGGATGTAAACATGTATTTGAACATGTTATGGTTGATGGTTGCAAGTGGTTGCTAATGGTTGCTTGTGAATGCATATGCATACGTATTAGGCACTAGATCAGTTCAGACGCTTTCATATTGCATTTACAGATATGTATTTGTTTGTAAATTGAACTTGATATGTTATCATATGGGTGTTGCATATGGATGAATGGCTGTGCACACATGTAGTATTTACATGACTAGGGATGCTTGCATATATGGTTGGACGCAAGGCACTGACATGATTCGCATTAAGGAGGTCAACTGAATCAGTAGACCGCCTGATTTTACAGTAGATAAAGACATATACACACACTATGCATATGAACATGAAAGCATTAGAAATTTTTTAAGGACAATGAATGCCTGTGAGTGAATGGTTGAGTAGATGGGTGATTGAATGGTAGGACACATTCTTCCTAACTTGAAGATTTCGGGGACGAAATCCTTTTAAGTGGGGGAGAATGTAACACCCCTTAATTCTGTAACACTAGGATTCACAAATCAGGGCAGAATTAAAAGTTTGTTAACGACATCTCTTTTAATAATAAACCAGAAAGTTCTAGGGTGACAGAGAGGATAGTGTCTAGGCTTGGGTTTGGAAAATACAAGTTTCCTGCTCTCCCTGACTATCCCTAACTGATCCGACGGACGGGATGGTTACTTTCAAAACCTGATTTGAAAACTAATCAAAACCCTTTGAACTTAGAAAACACGAATATGCCTAACCCGAGGTTAGACTGAGTTGCGATGTAAAACTGCCCGGAACCAACCGGCACATCCAATATTCGCAACAATATCTATCTAATGTGAGTGGTCGCGGCTTTAAATTTATTTATTTAAAGCTAGAACAAGAAAGGTAGGGTTAAGTTAACCAAGACACTTAACCAGTTCAACGTGATAACTAAACCGATGGGTGGGGTTAGGTTCAGACTGACACTTAACACAGTTAAGCTAGAATGGGAGGGTTAAGTCCATAGGAACACTTAACCAACTTAACACAGTTAAGATAGAATGGTAGGGCTAAGTCCATAGAGACACTTAACCAAATTCAAGGTAGCAAGATAAGATTTGTAGGGGTTAAGTAAAGTTGATACACTTAGCCAAATTAACATGTTAACTAGACTAGAGGTTGGGGTTAAGTAAATACACTTAGCCAATTTGATATGTTATCGGGGCTAGACCGTAGGGTTAAGTAAACTTGAACACTTAACCATCAGATTGTGATAAAAGAATAGGGTTAAGTCTAAACATGAAGGGATAATACTTAACCATTAATAACATGTTAGTTAAGACAGACAGGCAAGGTTAAGTTAAAAAGGAACACTTAACCAATACAGGGTGAATGGGTAGGGTTAAGTAATAAGAAATACTTAACCAATATAACTTGGTTTGTGGTGGGGTTGAGTCAAAATGAATTATTGATAACATTTAACCAGTATAACAGGATGAATGAAGAGGGTTAAGTTGGCTTGAATTGACTAATGACACTTAACCAATCCAAATTGACGGGAAATGGAACTAAGTAGTAAACCTTAGAAAACAACGATTCTGGAAACTAAGTGGTAAATCTTAGTTAGTAAAACTAAGTAGTAATTCTTAGTATAACACGGGAAGGAGCGAATGTCCGTCCGAGTAGAAAGAAGGCTCCAACGAATTGGGTTACGAAGCCCGAGGCTTCGAGGGGACGTGAGGGTACTCTTGGTATCCCTCTGTAAGGCTGCAGATGATCCTCCTGGGCTCATAGAGGTTAAGGTCTGCGTAGAAGAACCAGGGGTATGTCTTGGTTGCAATACATGGCAACCTAAAGACCAGGATGGACCGGCGTGATTCGGCGAGAAAACGGTAGCCCTGTGATAGCAACTCGTCGTCTACCATCCATCTTGAGTCAATCGAGATACGTGAAGTGAGACGACCCCAAATCCCGTACTGACGGAGACATGGGTTATCTTTGGAATATAACACGGAAACATATAATAGCAGAACAGAATTAAATAAATACACTAGATAATGAACAATAGAATATACTGGATAAAAGTAATCATCAGAGTTACACAGTATATAGGATCTTACTTAGTACAAATACAGTTTAGCTATACATAAATGTCTACAGCGGAAATAAACAAAATATGTACAATAGGAGCTGAACAACATAAAAAGAGATAAATGATAGAATCCATCTTCAGCTATCCAGAAAGAACCAGCTAAACCTGAATACAAGGCTGCCCGTGTAGAAAAAAAAAGGGGCACCCGAGTTTGAAAATGAAACAAACTACGAGTCAGTCATGAGACTGGTATGAGAAATCCACTCAACACATGTATAATTGGCTAATCACAGGACCACGCCACTTTCGTGGAACGGGTTTACTCCATTGGATTGCCAGTGCTTTAAAACAAATCTTTATTTTAAACAACGCAATGCATTTTATAAAAATGAAGCCATTATAGGACTCAGTTCCCATCACACAATGCAACGCAAACCGGAGGATAGAGTTTTTTTCCTTATAACGGCCAAGATATGCTTGAAACGAATAAAACCAAAGCATTTGATATTATTGCTAGTGCTATATGTTCTGAAAACAATTTCAAATCGTAACTATCAATCATAGGCGGCATGGGTACCATATATCATGTCGCCATATATATATACAATCAAAACCGCATGATGTCGTATTTGGAAATTGGATTTCCGTCATGAACCAAGGCAAAAGATAGTCCTTACCGACTTCGAGACAATCTAGCCCATGTCTCAGGGCCCAGACTCAGGTGGGCCCTTGGATCGTCAGGGCCAGTCCACCGATGTGGATTATTATGCCTGAACACTACGTTTCTCCGCCCTATGGGGCGTAAACGAGCCAACGAATGGCTCCATCGGTTCCGGATCGACCGATATATCGGAGGCGCCTCGCAACAGCAACAACCACACATGTGAAAAGTATATAAATGTCAGGGCTGGTAGGTCACTGAAACCACCCTAGCTAGAAAGAAACGCATGCCCTCCCTGAGGTCCTTCTCCCGTTTCTGGTTCATACCGGGGTGTGAGGCTCGCGAATTCACATTATACACAAAGCTACACCTCACCGGCGGCGCTTTGATCATCACCACAAGACTTTTCTTTTCAACAGAAGCCCTGATCATTTGCCACTTAGGTATGTCACACTAGAAATTCATGCCATGCGACTGATGTCCACCGATATACAACCTCTGAGCTCGCGCGTCTTAGAGAAGGGCGTTAAGCAAAAGAATAAATTCTCCGCCGCCAAACAGATGTATATTTAACAGAGATCAATCTACACAGAATAAAATCCAATGTCAGACACACAGTCCATTTACAAGTCCGTTCTGGGTCTGAACGAAACCGGAGGCACTAAATACCTCGCAAACCCATCGATCACCACGTACGTCTGGACGATCACCACTCATTATCAATATTTCGGGATGCCTCCCAATCAGGACCTCGGTTACCATCCAAACGAGGTGAAGATCTCCGGTCTTCGACCACCGTCTTCATCTTCGAATTCCAATCGTCAGTCAATTATTCGAAATGAGAATTAACTCGGCCTTTCCAAATAATTCACGTATATTTAGAATTTCAAATCAATTTATTTCAATGGTTAAATCATTCGACAACACCTATTTTGTTCTTTAATGTAATTTTCACACCAAACACATTCAACCATCAAATTCCACATAAATCAAGCAAATTCAGTTTATTTCCATTCTATATCGTTTATGATATTTTATAACGATTTATCGCTATTTTTATTTATTTTAAAATAGCCAATATATTCAAAACGACGCTTCGGGCCATAACGCGACCGTGGCGCTGTTTTTCTTCAGATTTGATTTGATTTACACATATCTGAAAATCTAACCGTTGGATCTCCACAAAATTTACATCATTAGAAAGGTCTTTTCAAAACGAATCCAACGGTTCCAGTTTCGGGAAAATCCGACGGTCGGATCTCCCGGTACAATCGTTTGAAGTTTCGATTTCAAAATACGAACTGCAGCATCGTTATTCGATTAAATATAATTATATTTATATTTATATATATATATATAAAATCGATTCTGGCGCTGTTTTTCTTCAGATTTGAATTAAACATTCCAGACAATCCAACCGTTGGATTTTTACAAAGTTGGTGCCGTTGGAAAGATTTTTCCAAGGCGAACCCAACGATTGCGGTTTCGGGAAAATCCAATGGTCGAATTTCCCACACTAGTTGTTTGAAATCACGGTTTCAAAACACGAACTGCACGGCCACGTTTCGTTTTAATTTTATTTATATTTATATATTTATATAAATATAGTTCATTCAACAATTTCAATATCGTTTTCACTTCAAATATTTCACTAACGCCATTAAATTTTGGAAAATTTCGCCATAACCTCCTTTGTACGGGAGGGGCTGGGAAAATTCCCAAATAGCCACACGGGCGTCTCATGTCAAAAAGAAAAAGAAAAAGCCAAGCGGCTAGCCAACAGGCTCATAAAATCATCAATCAAACAAAACAGTAAATGTGTACCTATTTGTCGGGCACAAAATTTTATTCCTCTTCTCTAGCCCCTTTGCTATAACATGTTCAATAAATATGCATGTACATATATATAGTTCTTATCACTTATCATTTTCCATTCAACTTCATATTTGATTCCATTTGGTTTAAAAACACCATTCATTCTAATGTTGCATGTATAGGCAACAATCATATCATTAGCTAATTAATGAATATTCCAACTCATATATATTTATTTGAACGAGTGGCTATTTTTAACACTTCACATTTCAACAACTCATGTATATAATAAAAATGTGATTTTTATTGTAAAACAATTCATTTCAAAACACTATTATTTTATATAGTTTATATAGGTGATAAAAATAGGATTTTTATTGTAAAACAATTTATTTCAAAACGGGATTGTTTTACATTGCTCATATAGATGATAAAAAGGTGATGTTTATTATAAAACAATTTATTTCAAAATATGAATACCATTCAACACATGAATTTCTATTCAACGAATGAATATCGACTCAACACATGAAGGTTTCCTATAGTTTATATACATAGATAAAAATGTGATTTTTATATTTAAAATACGAAGACCATTCAACACATGAATTTCTAATCAACGAATGAATATCGATTCAACACATGAAGGTTTTCTATTCAACGAATAAATATAGTTTCAGCAAATGAAAATAATTCAAACACATGAATATCATTCAAAATTTCGGCAGCATAACGGCAGGGTAGTTAAAACCGGGACCGTCCCTAGTACGGCTCCTCGCTCTACCTTAAAACCTCGCGGTTTTTGACAATGGGGATCATGCATCTAGTTCGCACGCAGGCGGCATGTATATATTTATTTCATTTCCACAAACTAATCCTATGTGGTTTCAACCAAATATTTCTCAACCACAAATGGGTATTTTTCAACCACAATCAATCAATATCAACCACAAATAATCCCAAACAACCATTCGCTATCAATCAATTTTCACACCAATCACAACCAATAAATATCGTCCATGGTTTGTGGACGAGGGGCGTATATATATATATTTATATATAGCAATTCATTTCTATTTCAACACATGTATAATTTTTACAACGCATATACAACTTATACATCGAACGTACAACTTATACAACGCTTATACATGAGGTGTACAACGCTTATATAACTCATACATCGACTATATAATTTATACATCGTCGTTTTCCATATCGTTTATAAATTAGAAATCTCACATTTCACATTTCGTATATATATAAAATTCATAGTCACAACATAATCAAATAAATCGTCCATGGTCTGTGGACGTATGTGAACAGTTCAGATATGCAGTTATAATATAAATAACTGTACAAGAAATTTTATAGTGAGAGAATTCTCACTTTGGACGGTTTTATTTTTGAATTCTGCTTTGATTCAAATTTGCTTGAAATTCTGATTTGCTCTGTTTCACTTCTGGTCTGTCTCATGTTGTAGAGTTTTCTGATACGATTCCAACGCAAGTGAAATCGCTGAAATCCGATCTCGTATAAAGAAGTTACGATGTTATGAACATTGAATTGCAATTTATATAATTAAATAATTATTAATTTAAATATTTAACCTCTCTTCCTCCTAACAGCTGAACCCCGTATAACTGAACCCATAGCTTCGATTAGGGTTTCGCTCTTTGCACGGGTTTCAAGGCGCCGAAGCCAGATCGACCACCCCCCGTTGATGCGCCTTCGAACCCCCTACCCACGGCCGGCGGCGCGTCCAGTTCGGTGGGGCCCAGCGGATGAAAATGGGGTGCGAACGGTGGTGCTTCTCGCCGTGATTTCTCCTCCTCCGTCGAACTAGAACGGATCACCACCGTTCACCTTCGAGAGCTCGCTGAGCTGATGATTTTCCCTTTAGGAGTTTGGAAAATTACTGAGTAGATGTTGAGATCGGAGGGGGGAAAGGTTTGAGCGATTCTGGCCATCGGTTTGGTAATAACGGCGGCTCCAGAAAAGTGATGGATAAATTAGGGTTTTATAATAATTTTAGTATTATTTAATTTATTTAATTCGAAAAATGCTTGTTCATCGATACAAACTCCAAATCAAACCCAAAGACTGTCGCCCCTAGCTAAATACCCCCATTCCGAACACAATGGGATATGTTACGTAAGCCCATTCGACTGTTTCAGTCAGTTATTCTTCAAATTAAAATATAATACATTCAGTATTTGATTTGAACGTACATTTCAATTTGTCAGGGCCACAAACTAACTCTAAAAATTCCAGAAAAATATTTTCTAGCTTCATATTGACGATACGGTCCTAACAAAACTAGTTTCGTCGAATTCTGAGACCGTTTGCAAAAAGGCCCATTTTTGGTCGATCCAATTTAACTGTAATTGACCAAAACACATTTTCTTTTGCCACGCCCACATACTATCTTCAAAAATTATGAAATTTGAAACCTAGCGATAACTTCACATCCCGGATCCAACAAAAGTGGTTTCGTCGAATTCCGAGGTCGTATGCAAAATGGCCAATTTCACGGGCTATATAAATTCCATAGCGACCTTTCTGAAAATTCATTCGGCCATAACTTTTGCTTTCTGCTATGAAAATTCGATTTTTCAGATTCGTTAGAAAGGTATTCACTAACAGATTTAAATATTTTTGGTTTCACTAAAATCCGTTTTGTTTTGCACCCGGTACAGTCCGACAAAGTTTGAATTCAATTTTTGAAACTGCAGCGCCTTTTCAAGCCTTGTTTATAATTAAAATTAATTATATTCGTTTTCAATTGTCGATTCAAACTCACTTTTCATCGTCATTATTTAAAATATTTATTTTAAATATTTAAAATCCATTATTTTAGCCAATTTAAAATTTTTAAATTGGTTCAGATTTTCTGGGTCGTTACATGAAGCGGAAAGGCGGAGAACTCCAAAAGACCATATACTTGCTATCTAGTTATGGGTGAGGATGGCCATAGGATAGAGGGGCACTGGGGGCCGGCGTATAGTTCTCATTTTACAAGGTGTGCCTTTCATTAGTTAAGGGAGGGGTCAAGTGGGACCATAGCCACAGGAATTAAAACAGACCTTAGCATCTGCATCGGCAGATATCTGAAAGCTCCCGACCGAGTTCTGTATTCCTTGATTTGCCCTGTCACAGGACTCGGACCGCACATTACAGGACATGTGCATCTAGACAAGCGATAACGATTCGCGGTACATGCGTGCGGAAGTATAGGAACATATATGTAACACCCCACCTCCGCTAGGGTCACTCACAAAGGGAATGCACTAGGTTTGGAGGAGTATTATTGGTAAACATGCACAGAAATATTACAAGACAGAACATATATAAAATAGCGGAAGTAAAATCAAACTTTCATAACATGAATAAATAAGGTCTAAAGCCTTTTACATCAGAGTACATCAAAACCTGTCTTGCAATAATAAAGAAGCATAAAGACTTTTTCATAAATTATTCCCCAAGAAAAAGCAGTAAAGTAGCCATAGCCAAGAAAAATCCAAGCCATCCATGATGACCTTCAAGCAGAAGAAGTCCGAACTAAACAACAGTATTTCCTCCCTGTAACCTGGGGGGGAAACGGAAGAAAAAAGGCGAAACAAAACGGGTCAGTCAAAAAGACTGAGTAAGCCCTATCTACTATTAGTATAAAAACTAGTAAAGTTAACTGACATGAGAAACTGAGATGAACATAAACATGATAACAAGATAGATAAGCTAAATCAAAATAACAGGATGAACTACTGAACACAGATAAACTAGGGTGTCGTGATAAACTACGATGTCAAGATAAAACAAGGTATCACATTGTCAGGTTTCTATCAAGTATAATATCCCAAGATATCTATCGCGTATAACGTCCCATGGCATCTATCCTGTATATCCGCTCTGCACCTACCGTACTAGTATCCCCACCGTGTCATGTGTTAACCAAGAATGACCCTCACTCAAAAGTCGTGTAATGGTCCATGTCAACCTAATATATTGCATATATAGGTTACTCAACTCATATGTTTCTTTCCATGTATAAGTTCAGTTCTTTGCCGTAGGCTGTACGGGCTTTCCCATGTAAACGGTTTATCCTTGAAGTTGTTTTTGGACTGCAACCCTTGATCTAGTTGTGTTTCCTTACCATGAACTATCGCGCGTCCACTTAGGATTTATGCCACCTAGGACCGCTAGGGATTATGCTACCTAATGAACGTTTCCGTGTCTCGGTTTGGGTTTTGGCCACCTAGGACCACTAGGGATTACGCCACCCGTCAACTGCGCCCTTGATCCCACGTATGTATCGTGAATCGTTTTCCATGTCTAGATGCACATGTTCCCCAATGTGCCATCCGAGTTCCGTGCCAGGGCAAATCAAGAAATATGGAACTCGGTCGGGAGCTTTAAATCGTCTGCCGATGCAGATATCAAGGTATGTTTTTGTACCCGTGGCTATGGTCCCACGTGACCCCTCCCTCAACTACTGAAAGGCAATCCAAGAAAAATCATGTATAAGAACCACTCCACGGCCCCACTATAGCCCACTTTCCTACGGGCCAACCTCACCCATGACTCGATAGCAAGCACATGGTCTGTTGGGGGTTCCCTGCCTTTCCGCACGTACACGATTGACTAAAGATGGTAGGTAGTCGGCGATGCGCTATCCAGGGCAAAAACAAGAATCGTCGACTCCACGCTAATCCATCCCAGTCTTTAGGTTGCTCGCATAGCAACCAAGGCATACTCTTGGTCCTTCTAACGCAGACCTTAACCTCTCATGGGCCTAGTATAATTACCTGGCAGCCCACAGAGGGATCCCAAGAATATCCTCACATCCCCCGAAGCTTCCACTTCGGCACCCAGTGCGCTGGAGCTTTTATCCAAGTCAGATAACTTGCTCCCCCTCGTATACTAAGCGATGACCTACCGTATCAGGTTACTCATCGTTTTGAGAATTAGTCCTATGTCCTTAGCTAAGAATTATTACTTAGTTACCCTTAACTAAGGTTTACCACTTAGCTTCCTTTCCCGTTATCCTTGATCAACCACGGTTTTCTACCTAGTTCTTCTAGCTAGGGTTTGTCTATTGGGTTAAGTGTTATCATTCAAGTCCATGACTTAACCCGCCCACGAATCACGTCAAAGATTGGCTAAGTATTTAAGTTCAAGACTTAGTCCCACAAGTTGGTTAAGTGTACCCAGAGGCTCATGACTTAACCATATCAAGTCAAATTGGTCAAGTACTAGCTTACCTTAATCCTATCGGATTATCTTGCTAGATCGATTAAGCATAGATTATCTTAATCCCATCAAATTATCGAGTCGGATTGGTTAAGTATAGGTTGGCTTAACCCCATCCTCTAATCGTACTACAATGGTTAAGTATATTCTAAAAAGGTCTTGTGACTTAACCTTATCAAGTCCGCGTATTAGATTGGTTAAGTGTAAGTTACTTAACCCCATCAAATCATCATGTATAATTGGTTAAGTATAAGTTGCTTAACCCCATTAAATTATCACGTTAAGTTGGTTAAGTATTGGTTACTTAACCTCATTGAATTACCGAGTTTAAATTGGTTAAGTGTTTAACTTAACCCCATCGAATTACCGTGTTTAGATTAGTTAAGTGTGGATTACTTAACCCCATCTAATTACCGTGTCGGATTAGTTAAGCGTAAATTACTTAACCCCATCCCCTAATCATCTTGTATGGTTAAGTGTCATTAAGAAAACTTACTTAACCTTGCCAAATTATCATGTTGGATTGATTAAGTGTTGGTTAACTTAATCCCCGTCCACTAGTCGTATAAAAATGGTTAAGCGTCATTAGGCAAATCAAATCACTTAACCTACCCAACCTTGTCATGTTTTGTTAAGTATCATTAGCCTAACCAATTTACTTAACCCATTTACCCATGTCATATTTGGTTAAGAGTCATTAATCAAATTAACTTAACCCTATCATGTGGCATTAATTACTTAATGCACCCCAACCTCTCACATTAGACTTTGTTGTGGTTACTAGTTAAGCCGGTCGGTTCCGGGTAGCTTTACACCACAACTTGGTCTAACCTCGGGTTCAAGCACAACATGACCAACTTCTCACATTGGGTCCTATTGTTTGCAACTACTAGTTAGGCCGGTCGGTTCCGGGTAGTTTTACGTTGCAAACTCAACCCAACCTCGAGTTGGCCACTTTCATGTTTAGTCTAGTGTCATGTTCATAGTCAAGTTTTCAAGCAATTGGGTAGATCTAACTTAATAGGTAAATTCCCAATGGGTAGACCTAACTTAATAGGTAAATTCCCAAGCTTATGTTTTTATGCATACTTACATGTCAACTTCCATGTTATATTTCAAGTCATGTTTTCAAGTTGTATTTTCATGTCATTAGAAATTACCTATAACATAACCCAATGCTTTTAAACTCGCATATACGTTCGCAACAACGTAATGGATTAAAAGAAGAGACTTGGCAAAGGAATGACAAAAATGGGTATTAAGCCACAAGTTAATCATGGTGGCAAATGAGGCACAAATGTGTTCATTAGCTTGCATGTTACATTCTTAAGCCTCAAAAACATGCATAAACCCAAACTTGGCACATAAGCGAACCATGGTGACAAAAGACATGGAATGATGGCTAGAAACTCGCATATATCATCATATACGGATTATGACTTCATATGCAAGTTGACATAATGATTATGAAGATTCTCATGTTGCATAATGCAACATTTCAACATAAAGGTTGTGGCTTTTAGCTCATAAGATCAAGATAATGACTTCATAAACTTGCATAACATGATAGCATGCATCATTCTAATTAATCAAACCCAAACTTTCAACATGAACATTTAACTTCATAGTTAATATCTAAGAGTAGGGAAGGGCTTACATTGCTATGAAGGCCTAAATCGATTAAACTAAAGCTTGTGATGAAGCCTATGCATGCCATCACCCAAAAACCCAAAGATGGATGCTCCAAACCACTAAAAACACCATCTTTAAGAACAAAGATCAAAGCTTTTGCCTTGAAATTAACTTGAGAAGCTCTCATACTAACATAGGGACTCTCTAACACTCTCATGATCATGGAACCTCTCATAGGAATGAAGTGGAGGCTAGGATAGTTGAGTGGAGGCCATGAGAGTAGAAATTTTGCCATAGTTTAGTTACATGAGTGAATAATGAGGGTTTAGGATAGGTTAGGGTCTTATTTATAGATTAGGCAAGTGTTTTAGGCCATAGGATTAAACCTAGATTCAATCCAAGCCATCAAAGCATGTCTTGGGGAAGAAGTCAAGTGTAGGAACCATCTAGGGCCTTTAGATTAAAGATGAACCATGAGAACCATCCAAATGCAAAATCTGCATTTGAGCGAATCGGCCCACGGGTTGACAGCCAAACATCCTGGATTAACCCCTAGTCGACCCAGCGAGCTCGGGTCGACCTCAAAAATGGGCCGGTTCGGTTATTCCCCTCTCCCAATTCGCTGTTTTGAACATTTTTGCATATTTATTTATTTAATTTTCAATTATATATATATATATATATCTCTGCGCAACCCATTTCACTTAATTAAGTATACTTTAATTTGGGAATTTTTTCGTGAAACTTCGCGAGGCCATATCTTGGTCATACGGACTCCAATTCTCGAAAACTCAGACTCTATTTCGTGTATTTTTCCGAGACGAACGCAATGGCATAGCCCGTTTTACTTGATTCAGAATTTAAAATTAAATTCTGCCTTGATTCTCGTCTTAACACGTTATCGAAAAATACGGGTTGTTACATTCTCCCCACCTTTTAGGATTTCGTCCCCGAAATCTCCAAGTTAGGAAGAACATATCCTACCATCCATCATCCATCTACTCAAAACATCATCCACAAGCAACCATTGTCCTTAGATGATTTCTAATGCTGTATGAATATATGCAAAACGTGTGTGTACATGTTCCTTAGCTAATGCTAATGATCAGGCCTGAATAATCTTTCTAATGCAAAATATGTATAGTGCCATGAATCCAACATGTATGCAAATAGTCCTAGTCATATAGATACTATATGCGTGCACAATCATTCATTCATATGCAACAACCGCGTGATAATACATTCGATTTCATCCATAAACAAGTATAAATACTCGTGCATATGCAATATGAAATGTGACCGAGTTGAGCTAGTATCTAATGTGTATTCGCGCATCCATGAGCAACCACTTGCAACCACTTGCAACCATATCAATCATAACATGTTTCAAATACATGTTTACATCCATAGGGTTCTACCTAGAATTCCCTGAAACAGGGCCGAGAAGATAAACAAGACAAACTCCTTACGGGGTTTGTAACAGAAAGTAGGACCGAGAGGATGTCCACAAAAGATAACCTACAAGTAAGCTCTACAGAAACAGGGATCAAGGATATACTCCCAAAAAGAGATATCATGCGCGTATCTAGTCTTTGACCATCAAATTCGTATTTCCTCGGGCTTACTTCCATTGTGCCTTGACCGCCCTTTAACTTCGCGATTTCGTAGCTTCTTATTTCCTGCTTCCATAACATGAGCTGAAACTCATTTCTTCGTCGCCTCTCGTTCCACTTGCACTTATCCTTTTTCTAGAATACTTGGCGCAAACATGACTGCGTACTCATGATCTCATGCAAGCTTTCCAAAATTCACTAGTGAATCTTGGATCTCGTTTATATACTATAAGGCATTCCATGTAGAAGAACTTTCTCTTGAAAGTAAACAGATGTCAATCAGGTTATCATGCGCACTTACTAGGGTGATCTCTATAACCCATGCATAAATGAAGTAAACCATCCGTCTTATTGGCGAACACCACTCGATCGGGCTTCAAATTTCCAATAAAGGCATCAAGGGATTCTAAGTAACTAGTCATGACAGAACCTCAAAAAGGTTACCCGATACTTCGAGGGCATTACCAAGGCTAGTCAAAAGGTCTAACTACCCTCCTATCAAAACCGAGAGTGACACCCCCTACTGGATAACCACTTCATCCCTAGAATCCATCCACAGCTTATAAGCATTATTTCCAAACTCAACACTTGGCATAGACATTCCCAAATCCAAACAAGTCATGTATAAATGGACTGATTCTCCAATAGGACTTTGAGACAAAAATGGGATTCTCTATTACGTTAGTACTTAAGGTGCAGAGACTCAACTACCGAAGCGGACTTAAATGATGCAGGGATCAAAACAAAGTCTTGGCGGGATGATAGAAAAGAATAACTAGATCTTCAACAAGGATGTTATCCCCCTACTCAGGTACTCTAGTGAGGGTATACAACGATGATCTTGTCCTTGTCCCACAATACTTAACTATCCGTCCCGTTTCACCATACCAAAGATACTTTCTCGTCATGGGTTTCATTGTTCATCTTTCTCCCTCCTTTGAGGACTAAGCCATACCAACAAGTTGCTCATCCTTAAGCTCGTATCCTTTATCCTCTTTCTCACTATCCTTTCTTATAACGCGGCCACTGGTCTCTTGAAAACCACCTCCATCGCATGGAAAGTACTTTCGTAGATAGAAAAGACTAGTCGCAGTTAAAACCACTGTGACTACAGATGGAGGAAAGAAAGGAAAAGAGATTTAATTAAGGAAACCAGGATAACGCTAATGGCCTTTGGGGAATAGCCTTTTCTTTTTAAAAGAAAACTTTCTTGAAAAATGCTTCTTTATAAACGATTTTCAAATAGTTTTCAGAAGGTCTTTAAAAACTTTTGCCCAATCTGGTAACCTTCTGCTCTGATACCAAATGTAACACCCCACCTCCGCTAGGGTCACTCACAAAGGGAATGCACTAGGTTTGGAGGAGTATTATTGGTAAACATGCACAGAAATATTACAAGACAGAACATATATAAAATAGCGGAAGTAAAATCAAACTTTCATAACATGAATAAATAAGGTCTAAAGCCTTTTACATCAGAGTACATCAAAACCTGTCTTGCAATAATAAAGAAGCATAAAGACTTTTTCATAAATTATTCCCCAAGAAAAAGCAGTAAAGTAGCCATAGCCAAGAAAAATCCAAGCCATCCATGATGACCTTCAAGCAGAAGAAGTCCGAACTAAACAACAGTATTTCCTCCCTGTAACCTGGGGGGGAAACGGAAGAAAAGAGGCAAAACAAAACGGGTCAGTCAAAAAGACTGAGTAAGCCCTATCTACTATTAGTATAAAAACTAGTAAAGTTAACTGACATGAGAAACTGAGATGAACATAAACATGATAACAAGATAGATAAGCTAAATCAAAATAACAGGATGAACTACTGAACACAGATAAACTAGGGTGTCGTGATAAACTACGATGTCAAGATAAAACAAGGTATCACATTGTCAGGTTTCTATCAAGTATAATATCCCAAGATATCTATCGCGTATAACATCCCATGGCATCTATCCTGTATATCCGCTCTGCACCTACCGTACTAGTATCCCCACCGTGTCATGTGTTAACCAAGAATGACCCTCACTCAAAAGTCGTGTAATGGTCCATGTCAACCTAATATATTGCATATATAGGTTACTCAACTCATATGTTTCTTTCCATGTATAAGTTCAGTTCTTTGCCGTAGGCTGTACGGGCTTTCCCATGTAAACGGTTTATCCTTGAAGTTGTTTTTGGACTGCAACCCTTGATCTAGTTGTGTTTCCTTACCATGAACTATCGCGCGTCCACTTAGGATTTATGCCACCTAGGACCGCTAGGGATTATGCTACCTAATGAACGTTTCCGTGTCTCGGTTTGGGTTTTGGCCACCTAGGACCACTAGGGATTACGCCACCCGTCAACTGCGCCCTTGATCCCACGTATGTATCGTGAATCGTTTTCCATGTCTAGATGCACATGTTCCCCAATGTGCCATCCGAGTTCCGTGCCAGGGCAAATCAAGAAATATGGAACTCGGTCGGGAGCTTTAAATCGTCTGCCGATGCAGATATCAAGGTCTGTTTTTGTACCCGTGGCTATGGTCCCATGTGACCCCTCCCTCAACTACTGAAAGGCAATCCAAGAAAAATCATGTATAAGAACCACTCCACGGCCCCACTATAGCCCACTTTCCTACGGGCCAACCTCACCCATGACTCGATAGCAAGCACATGGTCTGTTGGGGGTTCCCTGCCTTTCCGCACGTACACGATTGACTAAAGATGGTAGGTAGTCGGCGATGCGCTATCCAGGGCAAAAACAAGAATCGTCGACTCCACGCTAATCCATCCCAGTCTTTAGGTTGCTCGCATAGCAACCAAGGCATACTCTTGGTCCTTCTAACGCAGACCTTAACCTCTCATGGGCCTAGTATAATTACCTGGCAGCCCACAGAGGGATCCCAAGAATATCCTCACGTCCCCCGAAGCTTCCACTTCAGCACCCAGTGCGCTGGAGCTTTTATCCAAGTCAGATAACTTGCTCCCCCTCGTATACTAAGCGATGACCTACCGTATCAGGTTACTCATCGTTTTGAGAATTAGTCCTATGTCCTTAGCTAAGAATTATTACTTAGTTACCCTTAACTAAGGTTTACCACTTAGCTTCCTTTCCCGTTATCCTTGATCAACCACGGTTTTCTACCTAGTTCTTCTAGCTAGGGTTTGTCTATTGGGTTAAGTGTTATCATTCAAGTCCATGACTTAACCCGCCCACGAATCACGTCAAAGATTGGCTAAGTATTTAAGTTCAAGACTTAGTCCCACAAGTTGGTTAAGTGTACCCAGAGGCTCATGACTTAACCCTATCAAGTCAAATTGGTCAAGTACTAGCTTACCTTAATCCTATCGGATTATCTTGCTAGATCGATTAAGCATAGATTATCTTAATCCCATCAAATTATCGAGTCGGATTGGTTAAGTATAGGTTGGCTTAACCCCATCCTCTAATCGTACTACAATGGTTAAGTATATTCTAAAAAGGTCTTGTGACTTAACCTTATCAAGTCCGCGTATTAGATTGGTTAAGTGTAAGTTACTTAACCCCATCAAATCATTATGTATAATTGGTTAAGTATAAGTTGCTTAACCCCATTAAATTATCACGTTAAGTTGGTTAAGTATTGGTTACTTAACCTCATTGAATTACCGAGTTTAAATTGGTTAAGTGTTTAACTTAACCCCATCGAATTACCGTGTTTAGATTAGTTAAGTGTGGATTACTTAACCCCATCTAATTACCGTGTCGGATTAGTTAAGTGTAAATTACTTAACCCCATCCCCTAATCATCTTGTATGGTTAAGTGTCATTAAGAAAACTTACTTAACCTTGCCAAATTATCATGTTGGATTGATTAAGTGTTGGTTAACTTAATCCCCGTCCACTAGTCGTATAAAAATGGTTAAGCGTCATTAGGCAAATCAAATCACTTAACCTACCCAACCTTGTCATGTTTTGTTAAGTATCATTAGCCTAACCAATTTACTTAACCCATTTACCCATGTCATATTTGGTTAAGAGTCATTAATCAAATTAACTTAACCCTATCATGTGGCATTAATTACTTAATGCACCCCAACCTCTCACATTAGACTTTGTTGTGGTTACTAGTTAAGCCGGTCGGTTCCGGGTAGCTTTACACCACAACTTGGTCTAACCTCGGGTTCAAGCACAACATGACCAACTTCTCACATTGGGTCCTATTGTTTGCAACTACTAGTTAGGCCGGTCGGTTCCGGGTAGTTTTACGTTGCAAACTCAACCCAACCTCGAGTTGGCCACTTTCATGTTTAGTCTAGTGTCATGTTCATAGTCAAGTTTTCAAGCAATTGGGTAGACCTAACTTAATAGGTAAATTCCCAATGGGTAGACCTAACTTAATAGGTAAATTCCCAAGCTTATGTTTTTATGCATACTTACATGTCAACTTCCATGTTATATTTCAAGTCATGTTTTCAAGTTGTATTTTCATGTCATCAGAAATTACCTATAACATAACCCAATGCTTTTAAACTCGCATATACGTTCGCAACAACGTAATGGATTAAAAGAAGAGACTTGGCAAAGGAATGACAAAAATGGGTATTAAGCCACAAGTTAATCATGGTGGCAAATGAGGCACAAATGTGTTCATTAGCTTGCATGTTACATTCTTAAGCCTCAAAAACATGCATAAACCCAAACTTGGCACATAAGCGAATCATGGTGACAAAAGACATGGAATGATGGCTAGAAACTCGCATATATCATCATATACGGATTATGACTTCATATGCAAGTTGACATAATGATTATGAAGATTCTCATGTTGCATAATGCAACATTTCAACATAAAGGTTGTGGCTTTTAGCTCATAAGATCAAGATAATGACTTCATAAACTTGCATAACATGATAGCATGCATCATTCTAATTAATCAAACCCAAACTTTCAACATGAACATTTAACTTCATAGTTAATATCTAAGAGTAGGGAAGGGCTTACATTGCTATGAAGGCCTAAATCGATTAAACTAAAGCTTGTGATGAAGCCTATGCATGCCATCACCCAAAAACCCAAAGATGGATGCTCCAAACCACTAAAAACACCATCTTTAAGAACAAAGATCAAAGCTTTTGCCTTGAAATTAACTTGAGAAGCTCTCATACTAACATAGGGACTCTCTAACACTCTCATGATCATGGAACCTCTCATAGGAATGAAGTGGAGGCTAGGATAGTTGAGTGGAGGCCATGAGAGTAGAAATTTTGCCATAGTTTAGTTACATGAGTGAATAATGAGGGTTTAGGATAGGTTAGGGTCTTATTTATAGATTAGGCAAGTGTTTTAGGCCATAGGATTAAACCTAGATTCAATCCAAGCCATTAAAGCATGTCTTGGGGAAGAAGTCAAGTGTAGGAACCATCTAGGGCCTTTAGATTAAAGATGAACCATGAGAACCATCCAAATGCAAAATCTGCATTTGAGCGAATCGGCCCACGGGTTGACAGCCAAACATCCTGGATTAACCCCTAGTCGACCCAGCGAGCTCGGGTCGACCTCAAAAATGGGCCGGTTCGGTTATTCCCCTCTCCCAATTCGCTGTTTTGAACATTTTTGCATATTTATTTATTTAATTTTCAATTATATATATATATATATATATCAATATATATATATTTCTCTGCGCAACCCATTTCACTTAATTAAGTATACTTTAATTTGGGAATTTTTTCGTGAAACTTCGCGAGGCCATATCTTGGTCATACGGACTCCAATTCTCGAAAACTCAGACTCTATTTCGCATATTTTTCCGAGACGAACGCAATGGCATAACCCGTTTTACTTGATTCAGAATTTAAAATTAAATTCTGCCTTGATTCTCGTCTTAACACGTTATCGAAAAATACGGGTTGTTACAATATACCACTCTAGGTAGTGTGTCCTAGACTTGGGGGCATCGTTCGACAGGTAGCATAATCCCTAGTTGGACTAGGTGGCATAAATCCTGAATCCGAGAAGCGTTCAGCAGATAGGGTAAACTCTAGTTAAATCTAGAAAGCACTTGATAGAAAACTCTAGATTTGATCTAGGTAATAAATAATGAATGTATGCCGGAAGGCAATGGAAAATACAGGGATTGGGATCACGTTATCGTTACTAGTTGGGACACTAGATAGGAGGTGCAGAGATATAGAAACCAGTATAACAAGGAAATAGCGAAGCGGCGAAAGTATTAGAGCTTATCCAGTTTATCCTATCTTAGCATATCTTGTGACTACCTTGTCTAATCTTGTTGACTCTATCATCATGGTGTAATCTTGTATTCAATTAATTCATGTCGTTTTGTTTTTCCGTGTTCACATGCTAGAAGTTACTGAACTTACTCAGGCTTTATGTCTGACTCTGTTTTTCTTTCGTCTTCTTTTCTTCCGTTCCCCCCCCCTAGGTAGTAAAGGAGGGAATAGTTTAGCTCAGGTTAAGTTGGACTGCCACTCTTTCCCAGCTTGAAGATTTGTCGAAGTTTGCTTGGATTCTCTTTTCGGATGCTATGGCTGGCTCTTGCTAAAATCAGGGAATATAAATGTTGTTTTTATGCTTCTTTATTTTGTAAGACAGATGATAGTCTGATATTGTAAAGAAACCATTGTACAAATTATTTTATCAATAAAGCAAAGTTTTATTTTCCGCTGTTTAATTTCTGTCTGTCTTGTAATTTATCTGCATCTTTTACCCAAAATGCTCTACAGAACTTAGTGCATTCCCTTTGCGAGTGACACTAACGAATGTGGGGTGTTACATTTTAGGATGCCAAGTCCAATCCTGGTTTTGCTGTAGTAGATAAGTAAGATTGCATATGTAGATATACAATTATAAGTATAATCTACTGAATTTTAAATAGGTTATTTAACTATTTTAATCTAAAATACCAGAATATGTTGGCATAAACATTATATGTCCACATGACCGTATTACACAAATCTGATTTGTAAACCTTATATTCAAATTCATTTCTTTTCTGGAATTATTTTACTAAAAATATTCCTTACATTTGATGTAAAGTGTGGGATAAGTCAATGGATTGATATTTGATATTGCTTCATGTTTATAATGCACTGTTTATATTCATATAAGAGTTCTAATGTGATATGATTATATAAAAGGTTAACTTACTTTTATGTGCTGAAATTGTTTCAGCAGATGATGATCCAGAAAAATTGCAGTATGGTTCATTGAGAATGGTACCAATGCTCACAATTGGATGGGCAAGTTGATGCAGATTCTATGAAAATTCCAAAATTAAATGAAATCGAATTGGCTTGTAGAAGTTTCAGTCAGTAGTATTATGTATGAAGATACATAATATTATACAAAATTTTCATATGACTGTATAGTCTTGTATGTATATGTTTTAGATATGTACATTGTATATTGATAATATATATATATTGTTTATTGAGACTAAATGGCTGAATAGCTGAGTTAGACATTATGCATTAATTTGAGAGATTCCGACCCTCTACTTTTGTTTCGGGTCTTAATTTTCATTGTACATTCAGTTATGTTCTTATTTGTTATATTAAATCATTTGAAACTTATGTTGTGTTCAAACTTTCTGTTTTGATGAACTCTGTTATAGTATTTATGCCTAGGTTTATGAAATCCTTGGTGATATATATATATATATATAAGTTTGATATATGATCAGTGCTTGCATCATATATGTTATATATATTTTGTTTAACAATTGCTTCTTAATTTTGCAAGCATGATACTGTTGCATTATCCAATAGTAGTTTAAATGTTTGCAAAATAATATAATGATATAGGCTCAATATTTATAATTGGACTTTATAGAAATTTGAGTCTAAACTTATATATGAAATTCTGATATGAATTTGGCTTGGGTTTTTATATGATAAACGATGGTTAGATTTAAAATGCAACGTATAGGATATAAAGAAATTGTATAACCAGAATGTTGAAATGTTCAAAACGTGGAAATAAATTTTCTTGTGATATAAAATATTAATATATTATATCAATATATATTAAATATATGTAATGTACATATATAAAAATGGATATATGTAAATAACAATAATATTGTTTCCCACTATGAGTTATAAAACTCTCTTATAGCAAATTTTGTTATATTATTTCATGGTGAAGTCTTCCAACAATACACTCATCAATGTCAAAGCATTGTGCATCCATTTATTTTGGTTATATGTGACGGAGTAAAAGTGATACTTGAATTGTATTATTGGGTCTGACTTAACTAAGCTGATAATAAGATTATAGCTTAGAGACAACAACATGTATATTCTATATTTGATCAAATGAATAATACTAAACAAAATGTTCATCACGTGATCCAGGAATTGTATACACGATATAATTGACATAATATGTCTACCTAAAATGTTGTGTTTTGGGGATTAGACAAAGCTAGGTCAAGGCATGACGAGATATGGGTCTTGGAACACCATTATATATATATAAACAAAGGGATGTTAATTTAAGCGGAAGCATATTTTAGTTTAAATTATACATTAATATAAATATAAAGTTTGATTGTCAAAAATTTTGTATTTATATTATATAAATATAATAGAATCAGTTCATATTTATTATCCGTTGTAGAAATTAAATAACAGATAACTCCGATAATTTAAATTTGTTCTCGAGAAGGATAAATTGAATTAAACAAATTTCTTGACTAACATTGAAATTTGAGGATTGTCCTCAAACAAATTAAAACGTAATTGTTCGAACAAATATAGAGGATTCAAAATAAAAGTTAAAGTGTGACTTCAACTGAATAAGATATAATTGTTACAATAATCTACTTATACATTTCTGGTATTAGATACCAGATATAAATCACATAAATATATTTTGATTTACAAAAATTCTAGAATATGTAGAAAACTGATAAAAGGACAAGTGGACTTATGATTGGAAATGAAGCAAATTTTGTCGGATTATCCATAGGAAGTTGATTATTGTTTAAATATTGGCTTAATTAAATAAATAAAAAATTGTTATAATGAAATTACACTTAAGATAAATGTTATAATAGATCATGTTTAGACAAGTTTGAATTTCATTTGTAATAAAAGAACAATTGTTATTCATTTTATTTAAATGAGATGTCATATGGAATTTCACAAATGGTGAATGATCTTTGTAAATCCTTAACTATAATGTACTTGACATTAATAATGAGTGGATTAAGTTTAGTGATTTAAATCCAATATACCTTTATTATTACCGGTTAGCCCAGTAAACAAGAAAGTATATCAAAACTCCATAATGCTGGAATTTTGAGATCATTTGATTTTGAATTATATGAAGAATACATATCTTGTTTATCAGAAAAAATAACCGAATCAGCTTTCACTTGACACTGTGAATGAGTGATAAGTATTGGGTCTCATACATAATGATGTATATGGAATAATGAATACATAAACTAGAGGTAGGTTTTATTACTTTATTATATTTGCTAGTTATATCAGTAGATACGGATATATGCATCTTATGAAACACATAACAGAATCCTTTGAAAAGTTCAAAGAATTCAAACCGGAGATAGAAACCAATTTTAACAGAAAATAAATACTTTCGAACAGATCGAAAAGAAATATTTAAGCCAACTATTTAATGACTTTCCAGATGAGTTTGAAATTGTTTCATGACTCACTCCACCTAGAACACACCATATTGAAATGGTGTGTCTGAAAGGAATAATCGCACCTTATAAGATATGGTACGACCAAGATAAGTCATATAGATCTTCCAATTAATTAAATTTAGAACAATTGCATTTAATCCTACTAAAATGATTTTAAAGACGCCATATAAGATATGGACTAGGAAATGTCCTAGTGTGTCTGATGCACATATTTAGATGCAAGGCATTTATTAAACGTCCTTCCTCTGGTAAGATTGGACCCAAATAAGATAACTATTTTGTGTAATATCCGCGAGATATAAATGAATATTATTTCTATAAATTCTCTGAGAATAAAATGTTTATTGCTCAAATTGGTGTCCTTTTTAAAGAAGAACCAATCTCTAAGATACAGATAGGAATGAAATAGAAATCGAAGTGTCTCGAAAGTACAAAATGTCATCGAATCTTGTATAGATAAGAAATTGAGTGGGAATGAGACAATAATTCTAATGTTATTTGATAACACATTAATTATTGTAAATTATGTTAGTTTTAAAACAAGAATTAAATACTGATTTTAAGAAAGAAAATGTTTGGATCAAGAAGGTCATGATTGAAACTAATTCATTGTTGATCTAATGATATACATTGCGATAACAATATGGCTGTTGGTCAAGCCTAAACATTAAACGCCTTATCGATCCAAACATATATTTAAGAAATATAATTCCTATGTGAGGTTGTTCACAGAGAAAATGAACATATCGGCAAAGTTACAAACGTTATAATGTTGCAGACCAACTGAATTAAACTCTGTCGCAGCAGAAGTTTAATAGTCACACTAGTTTCATGAGTATACGATACGTGAGTGATTGAATCTAGTGCAAGTGGGAGATTTTTAGAGTTTATGCCCTAGAGGCAATCCATCTGATGATTTTGATAATACTGTTGATGTTATTATTTTATTTGGAATAAAATAAAATTCTATTAAATTATATTTATTGCGTAATATAAATATTAATATATTAGAAGTCCTTAGAATTATAATACGGAATTATATAGTTCAAGTAAGTGACTTGAACTTGAGATTATATAATATACTAAGTATTATAATTCTTAAATGTTCCTAGTCGAGTTTTATTGTTTATATAAAGGACGACAATAAAACGTTGAGACTAATATGTTGATTGACTGATGATCACATCTCATTGGTCATTAATATATGTGATATTAATGTCAAAACATAAATATGTATTAGAGAATATCGTATTGAGCTGAACCAACGTGAGATAACTAAATGTAATATAATTAACAGTATCATAAGTTATTCTCATTGTGATAGTGATGTAATGGTCCTCAGACCTGAAATCATTATGATTTTATTTGAGGATATTTGTGTTTTAATATCATTTAAAGTTATTTGTAACAGAGTAACAATAACAGTGATTATTAGATACATCTCGAATAGAATGAAAATTATGAATGATCTAGATGGAATTTAACCCTACGATATATTCATACTGATATCCATGGGCCTCTTTATTGAGTAAGACTGTGAAATGCATGGTCGTGCTCAAATATTGTTTTGTTTTAAACAGTCTACTCATCGATTAAGATCAACAGATTAAATTATAAAGAGGATGATATGATTCGTGTCTTGAGCTTAATCCTGGATATATTGGTTAAAAGGATTATATTACATTGATACACTGGTCACGAAAAGGTTGTATCGAATCGATGATCTTATTATAACTTGGGTAGCAGCGACATATTACTAGATGCCAATCAATATTTATGATTTTAAATACGATTTAAAATCATTGCCAATGTTATAATAACCTATAGGGTCACATGATAGAATGTTGTAGAGGAGATTTTATTTTAGACAAATAAAGTATAAAAAATGTTGATATTTTATTTGATGTTGAAAGAGTATTCATTAGGGTTCCTATTTGATAGTAAAGCTTGGTTTAAAAGGAACACATATATTCCTTTAAATAACACGGCTTGAACCTTAGGCTTATAGAGATAAGATCGAACCACAAAAAGTCAATGAATTTTTTTTCAAACCTTAGAATAAAATGGCGACTAGTACCCCCTTTCATCTTCCACTTCAATCCGATTGAAATCAGGAAAATTGTTCTAGTCGATACCTCTCGAGGCGATGACACATGTCAAGCTAGGATTCGATTCAATCTAGGATTCATGTGATTTCAATTTCACTTGATGTTCCTATAATCTCGCAAGCTCGAGAAAAAGGTACATTTTTATTTATTCGATTTACAAGTTTAATCAAAGATCCTGGTTGTTTTGGTTTGATTTTTAATTATTGAAATGTGAATTCAACCAAAAGTTCTTTCAGGCTTGGCATTAAATTCTAGAAATAATCTAGAGCCCATATAGTAATAAAGCAACCTCCTTGTCAATTTAGAAACCTCTAAGAATTGGATGATTAGAGAATCATAAGCATGGAAAGGATTGAAATCTCCTTACTCCATAAGTGATAATTGGAATTTAATTGGATTAATTATCTATTATGGTAAAGAAAATATTCAAATAACTGTCCATTAGGTGAACAATTAACATGGGCCAATTTGATAAATATATCCCGTTAGAAACGGAAGTACATCTTTGATTATTGACATAAACTTCAATAATAGAGCTATGAATGTATAAGATTTCAAAGGAACACTAAATGGTCAGGAAGGAAAGTATTAATGGATTTACTAAGACCATTTATAGGTATGAATATGCGGATGAGCTGTTAGAAATTTCCATAAGAATAAGCAATATTTAAAGTAGTTTAAATGGACATAATGGGCATGTACTAGGAATGTGTAGGGAAGGGAAAAATTAAAGGATACATAAGAAAAGGGTTAAGATTAGATACAAACTTCCATGAATGAAGATATCAACCTTTGTTGAAAACATTGTAGGTGCGGCAGGAAAATTGAAAGAATAAACATGTTTTCCTAATCAACAAAGAAATGTAAATCCTACTAATATTGATTTTTGACGTACCATCAATTTATTTTGAAAAATAGAAATTTTAAGAAATATACTTCCATAGAATAGTGTGTCAGAAAATTCAAAGAAAAGACCATGAATATTTATAAACCCATCAAGATGAATTTTTGACATACTAAAAAACTATTTGAAGGAGGAAATTTTAAAAGAACTGTTTAACCTCTTGTATATAAATTAGAATTACGTAAAAAAATTCCAATTGAAAATAAAAGTTTTGGGGTTATAAATTTTCATTAGTTCTTCTGTTAGACAAACAATAAATATGAGTTTTAGCAAAAACATAAGATGAAAAGTTTAATTGAAAATGTTTGTAAATAAGAGATTTGATGGAAAAAAAATTAAAGCGATAAGCAATAAACAATTCAAATGGTTAATTTGTAATTTTTATGGTCTTGATGTAATGAGTTTTTTAATATAGATTTGAAAATATTCTTTTCCTAAAATATAGTACAGATCGTGGTACTAAATTAACGACTAATCAAAAAGAGAAAGAAGACAAGACATTTAAGCTAGATAAAATAAACGTCATTGACATACTCTATGGCATTTATTTAGTAATTTGAAATTTATTTATGACCATTGAATCAAATTTTGAATGATCTCTCATTGTACAAACAAAAGAGTAATGAATAGTTATGTTCATTAAGGACTTTCAAAATTCACATATATATATATATATATATATATATATATATAAATGAGAGTTTTATGTTTAGCGCTAAAATGAATGCAGTCTAATGTTTCAAAATTTATTTGAAAGTAAAAGAACAAACTAAAAATACAAATAGAAGAATTATATGCTAATTAATTCAGCGCTAAGAGGTTTATGTCTCATTTTCAAATAGAAATGAACATTCTTTTCAAAACAATTGCGTTTTGAAAGTCATAAAAGACTGACATTCAAAAGATGGGTGTTGAGATAAGGAAATATATTTTACTCTTAAATTAAGAAATTATGCGCGTGTAGTAAATATTTGTAAAATGTTAAAATTGAGATATTCATTTGGAATGTTTTACTTGAAATAAAGAGGTATATTGAGAATGTTTCAAAGTGATATTATGTGAAGTAATAACGTATTTTGAAAATATAATAATGAATGTCAATTAGACAGTTTTAGGAAACTTAATTGTCACCTAATTAAATTTTGACATTCAGTTAAGATTTTATCTTTAAATAGAATTAGCATTTGTTTTCATGCAAGACCTTAAAATGCTAATGAAAGACATTCAACATATCAATTAATATAAAAGTTGAAAAGGAAATTCATTTCACCTTATTCATATACATTTAGTGAGTGTTTTCAAATTTCTTATTACTTTTTTGGAATCCTTGAAATAAATGCTTTATTAAAACTAAGCATGCATTAATATTCAATTCAGTAAACAATAGAACATGGAAAGCTGTTCTACTCTTAAAAATCAGAGATTTATGAACATGTAGACACTGTTTTCAAAAACATTAGACATTTATTTGACATTGTTTCATAAGAAATAAAAGAATTATATTTTTAAACTGGAAATTCAAATTTTAATGCCTTGGCATTTAAAAAGGCATTGAATGCGAATTTTTGGAATTCGGGAAACCTTATTAAATTATTATCATAATAGGATATATATATATATATATATACATGCATATAAATGACAGTAGCATACAAATGAATTTATTTAATGTCACTACTGAGACTTATACTGTTACAAAAGAAATAGATTTAGTAGTAGTAAACTAGGCAAATCAGAATTAGGATAGAATAACTTATACAAATAAATCTAGAAATTTTAATGTCAGTCCTAAAAAGGATTATAGGTGAAAAGTTGGTGAATTCTATATATTTCCAGAAATAAGATTTGGTTGTAAACTAATTTGCCCGTGATAGTTTAGTTAGGAGTTAATACATTAATAACTGTATCGAACAACTATTAATATATATATATATACATACATATATATATATATATATATATATATAGAGAGAGAGAGAGAGAGAGAGACAAAAATATAGGTAAAATGTAGGCAACGTAATTCGAATTTCATGACTGTTAATTGCAAATTTAGTGGGCAATGAATTTGTAATTAATAAGATCAAATGGAAATTTTGGGGACTGATTTAAAAGACAAACTAGTTTAAAGAAAATGGATAAATTTCAAAGCCTGAAAGATCTTGAGGGAATTAAATAAGTATTCTAAGAGCGGTCTAGTAGGGTGTGTGTGTGTGTGTATATATATATATATATGTGTGTGTGTGTGTGTGTGTGTGTGTATTTGAATGGACCACATTTATAAAGTGGACAAAGATGGAAGATTTAAAGGTATCAATTTGGCATCTTAAGGATTTAGATTAAAAGTTTTAAGGCCTCAGCGCTATTTAGACCATTTAATTTTAAAAGAAAACTTTTAAAATAATTTTTAGGTTATGATCGTTGGTGGCTCCCCCTATTGATTGGATAAGGGTATAAATGTGATATAAGTACTAAATCCCTGTTATGCATGAGAAGTTGGGATTAAAAACCCTTATTAAATTCTTAAGATAAATATGTAAGTAAGAGGAAGAAACTCATGAGGACATTCAACCTAGCGACTTATCATATATGGAATCTGGAAGTTAATAGCAGAATTGGATTTGTAGCCTACATAGAGGAAGTGTATTGGTCTTGTGATTTTTGAAAATTTAGCCTTATAGAATGCCACCCTCAAGAATAAGAATATAAAGTAGGCTTAACTAATTAGGTTTCTATTAGCCTTTTACTTTGAAAATAACCATGTTTTGGGTTGCTTAAGGTATATGTTAATTTTTTATAAATTATCCTTTTTGTCGTTTTTCAAAAAAAGACTATATTTAGAATTAGGAGGAATATGCTCATAGTGAAAAGGGTGTTATGTGTAATTTTTTGTAAATTATATCGTCCATCCAAAATAAAACAAAACCCATTCCTTGCAATTTTAAATATGTCAATGTTATTGTTGGAAAAAATTATGAAAGTTAAAACAAAAGACCTTACTCGGATTTGAATTCCAGCAAATCTAAGCATAGGAAAATGTTCTATTCATTAGTATATATTGGACATTCATTAGTTAGATCTTGAAATTGATTTAGTAAATTCTTTTTGGGTCAAACTTGACTTATAGTTTGGAGAACAAAATGAAGGCAATTAAAGCTTGGGGATAAGGAAGGATCTGCTGCATTGGTCTCTTACATAATAGGAATAATAGTAATATTTATAAGAGTAGCATAATTATCTTTTTGGTAATTAGTGGGCGCTCTTGAATACTTCAAGGATGCCACTTAAAGTGCCAAAGTGTTAATGGGATGATCATTGACAAATTTCTACTCGAACCAAATTTATGGTTAGACTTAAAACAAATCTAATTTGATTAGGCAGACTATGGGATATTATATTTTCGGCTTTCCGTAGGCTAGGGAGATTTATGATATTATGAATAGGAACCTATAAAAGTTTTATGTTTGATAAGATACTTAACGGTAAATAAATTTTGGTAGGGCCTAATTGGTAAATGGGGACAAAGACGGAACCTTGGGAGATTTGTGCCACCATAGAAATTTTAGAGCACGGGACTTCAGGATTCTGCAATGCTTAGATTGCTTCGAGTACATAAGAAAGAAAAATTCAAGAGAAGGCATGAAAATTTAAAATAAGAAAATTTGTAGCCTCCCTCGAAAATTTAGGATTTGTGGTTGCATTGTGGTTGTTAGATTGGATGGTAGGAGATGGTCGCAACACAAATGCACCAAGCACTCATACAGAAATTTTATGCATGTTAAGGTGTTTTGTGTACATACTGCATCGCTTATTTCACATACATGATAGGATTGAGCTCACTTTAGCGAGTTTGTCGTTTATAATCAATACGAGTCATGGATGTTTATGGATGAATTAAAAACAACGTGGTTGCTTAGTGCGAGTTGTGTTTTTTGCCCTTTCAGACAGATTTCGGGAAAAAAATATATTTTATGGGGGGAAGAATGTAACACCCCATAAAAATATACCTAAACAAAATAATATTAATAAGTAATGAAAATCAGTAATTGATAATAATATATAAATGGGCTGAAAAACGGAATTTTATGGCATCAAGAATTTGGCTATGAAAATATCATAGTTTTATTTGTGGCGAGATTCCGAACAATTTTCATATATAATATGTCAGAATCCAAGTAGGTATAAAAGAATTCCATTTAAAAGATGTTGTACATTAATATTTATACAATAACGTTTGAAATTTGAATTGTAGTATAGATATATGGAATAAAATATAACTAATTAATGGTTGATTAGAATATTCATTCAGTTCGAAATTGCGTATATATATATATATATGCATACAACAGGGGACAAGAATAATGTTTAAAATCTAAGATATAAATGAAAATAAATAACGTTATATAAAATTATCTTCCCAGCCATAAACGCAGGCTAGTGGCCGTTATTGCGACCAGAAGGTCGACCGCCCTCCCAGGGGAGAGGTCGACCGCCTGGTGCGGCCAAAGTCCAGTAAGGGTTGGTTTGAGAGGTGTTTTAGGTTGGTTTTAATAAAATGGATAATCTAAATTAAACCTATGTTAATCTAATAGTTTTTTATTCATCTACACACCTATAAATACCACCTAACTCGTCTCACAAATCTCTAATGTGACGGCCGGGAATTTCGCTTGATCCGAACCAGTCGTTAAACCGATCTAGACCGTTCGAAACCCCTGATCGTTTGAGAACAGGACAAATCAGAACGCACACGGAAGAACATTTCATTGCTATTACAATAATTCCATCAGATACAAGAATATACAGAGTATAATTGAATAAATTACATTCGATAAATATCAGAGATTACAATAAATTACATAGCAGCGGAAAATAATACAAAGCACAACTGAAGGTGATATACGGATACAGAGCTTTCCGGATATCATTCCAGCTGTAAACCAGGATCCTGTGAATATAAATCTGCAAAACCAAAACTACTAGCTGCCCGTGCGGAAAATAGGGGCACCCAGAATTTAGGTTAAAACAATAAACTCCAGGTCAGTCATGTGACTGGTGTGAGAACTAAAACAGTTAATTAAAACTTTACTTTAAAAGAGAGTAATTCAAGGGACCACGCCGTATAACACGGAACGGGTTTCTTCCCAAGAATACCAGTGCATAGAATAAACAGCGCAATGCTTTTTCGAAAAATGAAGCTATTATAAGACCCAGGTCCCATCACACAATGCAACGCAAGCCGAAGGATAGGGTTTTCCCTTATAATAGCCAAACATGCTTGGTATGTTTAAAACAAATCATTTGATACTATAATAAGTGTATAGTGTCAAAACAATTTCAATCATAAATATAAATCATAGACGGCATGGGTACCATATATCATGTCGCCATACTAGTTCTACAATTAAAACCGCAATACACGTATTGGAAATTGGATTTCCGTCATGAGTCGAGGCAAGTGGCAAGCTCCTCTCCGTGCTCGAGACACTCTAGCAAATGTCTCAGGACTACACACTCTGGGCAATCCTGGATTCGGCTGGGCCGGTCCTCACTTACGTTAGAGGATTAGTTATTCCTGAACACACGTTTCCTGATCCTTACAGACCTATAATCGAGGCGCCTCATTCCAACAACCACAAAGGTGAAAAGTATATAAATGTCAGGGCTGGTAAGTCACTGACACCACCAAAGCTAGAAAGAAACGTCGTGCTCTCCCAGCGGTCCGTATCCCGTTTTTAACTCATACCGAGGTGTGAGGCTCGCGAATTCACGTTATACACAAAGCTTCCACGTAGGCGTGCTTTGATCATCAACCACAAGGCTTTTCTTTTCAACAGAAGCCTTGATCATTGCATCTTAGCGTGCCACACAGGCAATTTATGCCATGCGATTGATAACTATCGATATATAACCTCTAAGCTCGTACGTCTCAGAGAAGGGCGTTAAGCAAGAGAATATATTCTCTGCCGCCAAACAGATATATATTTAACAGAAATCAATCAACACAGAATAAAATCCAATGTCAGACACATAATCCATTTACAAGTCTGTTCTGGGTTTGAACGAAACCGGAGGCACTTTCCTCTCATATCCATCCATCTCCAAGTACGTCTGGACGACCACCAACTATTTCCATACTCTTGGGTTTACAGCCCAATCAGGATCGTCAGTAATTATCCAAACGATGTGAAGACTTCCGGTCTTCAACCACCGTCTTCATCTTCGACATATCGTCGAATCGGTTATTCAGAATGGGTATAAACCCGGACTTTCCGAACAACCCGCGTATATTAAAAACAAATGTTACACAAACACAACAAACGCCTCATTCCAATTCAGAATATTCTTTTATTCACAAAATCACATTTTTAGGGAAAGGTTCCCATTAATTTTATCCAAGATAAATTCTTTAAAATTTATCCTTTAATCTTCCTTTGGATGTCGTTTCAAACCAAATTATGGTTTTCTAAACTAGTCGAGATTAGCGAACCACACCGAAGTAATTATTTATTTTATTTCCCAATCCCAACCTATTCATCCCATGAAACAAAACTGGTAATACTCCATATCTAACACCACGGTGTTATCGGTAAAATTAATTACCATTTCACGTTCAAATCTAATTAAAGATTTAACTATCGCTTTGGAGCAAAACTGGTAATACTCCATTCTCGTTCATTTTCCAAATTTGATAATTTAGATTATCAATTCACATTTCAATTAAATTGCAGATTCATTAAAACTCCTTTTACTGGGTTAAAGAACTAGTGTCATTTAAAACACAGTTCACGATAAACCCAAATCACATTCTATTTATTATCGGGTTAAAGAACAAATGTTATTGAAAACAACGTTCACGATAAACCCAACAAATCAGTTTTAATTCAATTCCAATTTAAATATATTAGAAATTCCAATTATTTAAACCCCTTTTTAAATCTAATTTATTTATTAAAAAATAATTGGGTTTTAAATTTAGTTCAAAACTAGTTCATTTTGATAAAAATCCATTTTTATCTTTTCGAATATGGAGTTTTTCACCCCAATTTTTCTCAAATCATTTCTTATGATTTTACACAAATTATTGATATTTTTAATAATTTTATCAAGGCCCGTACAGTCGATTTCCATCAACGGCCATCGAACTGCACTTACAACGACCTTTTCCAAATTTTATTTGGACGTATCTCCAAATCCAACCGTTAGATTTCAAATTTCTAATATTCGTTAGAAAGCTCTTTTCGATACGAACCCAACGGTTCCGGTTTTAGGAGAATCCGACGGTCGGATCTCCCGTAATGTCCATTTGAAATAAATGGTCGAAATTCACGAACTGTCGCGTCGCGGCGCGTTCTATTCAGGCCATTATATTATATATATAATATATATAATATATATTTCGTCGATTTCTATTTAAAACAAATTATATAGATAGTTTTGAATTCGTTTCAAAAACATTTTCAACTTCCATTTCAATTCAAATTCGTTTTCTATTCAATTCAAATCAAATTCGTTATCTATTCAATTCAAATCAAATTCGTTTTCTATTCAATTCAAATCAAATTCGTTTTCTATTCAATTCAAATCAAATTCGTTTATATTCAATTCATCTCGAAATCGTTTTATATTCAATTCATCTCGAAATCGTTTTCTATTCAAATCAAATCAAATTGGTTTTCTATTCGATTCAATTCAAATTGGTTTTCTATTCGATTCAATTCAAATTGGTTTTCTATTCGATTCAATTCAAATTGGTTTTCTATTCGATTCAATTCAAATTGGTTTTCTATTCGATTCAATTCAAATTGGTTTTCTATTCGATTCAATTCAAATTGGTTTTCTATTCGATTCAATTCAAATTGGTTTTCTATTCGATTCAATTCAAATTGGTTTTCTATTCGATTCAAACCAAATTGCTTTTCTATTCGATTCAATTCAAATTGGTTTTCTATTCGATTCAAATCAAATTTATTTAAAATTCAAAAACGAATATAATCGATATAAATATCGTTCACGTCAAAATAGCGCATCACTAATCAACACGGCTTTATATTCAACAAATGGATCTATATTTCTTTCAATACACGACTCTATATCTTTGTCAACACACGACTAATCTCAGCGAATGAGTACTGTCCATGTGTGACTATTTTTGTTATTTAATATATTTTATGAAAATTAAGGTATCTATCGTTTGATATTAAATCAGACTCCAACCGTAAATTAGTAAGAGAACGATTCCCTGAATATTAACCCCGAAGGCCGAAACCAACATCAGATTAATATCCAGGAGACCACTCATCTCATCTATTTTCCAGTTGATTTCTAATTCTATATATGATAAAGATGTAAATTTTATTGTTAAAATATTTCATTCAACTCATGACTAATCTCAACGGATGAGTACAGTCAACACATGAACCTTTATTTTATAGTGATAAAGATATAAATTTTATTGTTAAAATATTTTGTTCAACTCATGACTAATCTCAACGGATGAGTACAGTCAACACATGAACATTTATTTTATATTATTCTTTATTTTCTAAATTGGAATGAGGCCCAATCAATCACCATATAATGTTAATTATATGGATTTTCATACATCACACGTATATAATAGCTTTGGAAAATAATCAACCATCAACCAAAGTGCACTACACTGTATAAGCATCAAATATAGATATCTAACGCTTATAACAACCTGTCAATCAATCGATCGACATATTTAATCAATCAGGAAGAGTGAACTTCAAATTTCATCCCAACACCCGTGTGGGGTTTCAAACAATCAAACACATATTTTATTTGTGCAGTTGGGCGATGTGTAAAATTTATCGTCCCAATCAATGTCCTTCAAATAGGTGTACATAAACAAACCGTTCGGTTTGTAAATGAATATTTTATCTTATTCACTTTCACTATATTCATATTCACGTTAAAAATTATATTTTTAACGATACAATATTTTATTCCAACATATGAATTTCTATTCAGTTTATTCTTTAAATAAAATGATATTTTTATTTTTCTAACTTATTTTAGAAAATTTCGGCGGCATAACGGCACGATACTAGAAACGGGACGAGGCCTAGCCTTATCCCCGGTCTAGTGAAGGCCCACACCATTCACACATCAATCAAATCAATTTCATTTCACCAAACAATTCAATTCAAACCGAATAATCTAACCAACTACACAACCAAACAATTAAACAAACAAGCCATCCATGGTCTGTGGATGACGGGTGTCGGGTGCTACTAAACACCATCTGCATCCTAGTATATATATATAACTAGAAAAAGAAATTGAAAGGTGAGAAATTGTCACCGATAGCTATCCAATACCACAACTCTTCCTTGATAGAAATCTTCATCGTTATCGCATCCTTGTCATCTTCGTTGACCGTAGCCACTGCATATATAAAAATCACATTTTTATTTGTTCACTTTCAATTTAAAAATCATATTTTTTTTATAATCACTTCATATATTTAAAAATCGAATTTTTTTCTTTGCTATTCAATATATAAAAATCGAATTTTTACTTCGCTATTCAATATATAAAAATCGAATTTTTACTTCGCTATTCAATATATAAAAATCTCGCCTTTTAAATATAAAGATTTCTTCTTTTCAAATTCATAGACTTCGTCTTTTCAAATATATCATTATAAAAATCACACTTTTATTTTGCTACACATATAAAGATGATATTTCTAATATTCCTATCATGTAAAAATTATATTTTTAATTCTCTACATAAACAAAAATCATATTTTTACATCTTCTACATAGTAAAGATTATATTTTTAATACTTTAAAAATATAAAAATCATATTTTTATTACTTTAAAAATATAAAGATCATATTTTTAACTTTCCTATATTATAAAAATTATATTTTTATATCGCTATTCTCTATATAAAGGTCTCGCCTTTTCATCTATAAAGATTTCTCCTTTCAAATTTATCATTATAAAAATCACATTTTTATTTCAACGTATATATAATAAAAATCAGATTTTTATTTCTCTACTTATATAAAGATGATATTTTTACTATCTTACCTATATAAAGATCATATTTTTATATGGCAACTTCTATAAAGATCACATCTTTATTACTCTACATTATATAAAATCGTATTTTTATATTTTCTACATTATAAAAATCATATTTAAAAATCACAACTTTATAATAATGAAGGTCATAGCTTTTTTTTGTTTTTAAAACTAATTTTTTGTAACAACCCGAAAATCTGGGCCAGTTTAAAATTTTTATTTTGGCAATTTTAACGAATTTTGACTATTTAAAATGAATTATTTTAAATAAAAACGACGAGAAATTTATTTTGAATAAAATTCAATCGTATATAGTTATATAGATCGACGATAGAATATAAATATTTATTTATATTTATAAAAGGAATTGAAAATGGCGCGGTAGTTCGATAATTCGATTTCAAACTTCAAATGAATGTACCAGGTGCAAAACAATCCGGATTTTAGCGAAACCAAAAATAATAGGATCTAATTGTGAATATCTTTCCACCGAATCCGACAAATCGAAATTTCATAGTGGGAATCAAAAGATATGTCCAGTTGAAAATTCTGAATAGTCGCTATGGAATTCAGGCCCTTAAAAATGAGAATTTTGCAAACGACCTCGGATTTCGACAAAACCACTTTTGTTGGATCCGTGATGTCAAGTTATTGCTAGGTCTCAAATTTCATAATTTTTCAAATCAATATGTGAGCGTGGAAAAAGAAAACGCGTTTGACCAGTTTCAGTTGATTTCAATCGACTGGAAATTGGCCATTTTTCAAACGGTCTCAGAATTCGACGAAATTAGTTTTGTTAGGACCGTATCGTCAATTCGAAGCTAGAAATAATTTTTCTGTAATTTTTAGAGTCCGTATGTGACCCCAGTAAATTAAAATTGAATATAATGATTTATATTTTGAATTTAACGAAAATTGATCGAAACGGACGAATTGACTTATGATGCATATCCCATTGTGTTCGGAATGGGGGTAATTAGCTAGGAGCGACAGTCGGTGGGTCTCGTTTGGAGTTCGTATTAAAAGGTTACTTTTTGTGGAAAATAAATTTTTTAAATAATAATATAAAAGAATGGCCCACCCTTTATCTCCTTTCCCCGTTGGTCAAACCCCCCTTTTATTTTTCACTTTCAGTCGACGATGAAAAAAAAAACCCGCGGAAGCCGTCGCTCCCCTCCACCGCACCACCGCGGCCTGCCGCCTTCACCTCCTCACCACCGACCATCCCCAGGCCGCGCCCCCACTCGCCAGCCAACCTCCGACCCGTCCCTCCACTGTAAGCCGCCGCGGCCATCCCCATTTTCCCCAAATCGAAGCCAAATCCACCGGAAACCCTAGCCGCCGTGCCCACCACCGCCTCCGGCCTGCTGACGCGCCACCAGCATTCCCCTCCGCCTCCTCTGATCGCCAACAGCCACTGATCCCCCCCCCCATTCCTTAAAACGATGTAAGTTTTCATATTTATTATTTAATGTTCTTTTCAGTTTTTTTATAGGTTATTATAGTAGAAAAGGTTAGGTTTTTATAAAGAAAAAGGTGTGATTTTTAATAACTGAAAAGGGTTAATTTTTAGATAATAGAAGATATGATTTTTTTAAAAAACTATAAAGATATGATTTTTCTATGTATGAAAAATAGGGTTTTTAATATATAAAGATTATATTTTGAAAGGAGAAAATATTATATTTTTAAAATAGAGAAGTTAGGATTTTTAGAATATGAAAAGAACGAGATAAAAATATGATCTTTTAATATATAAGCATCATGTTAAAAATATAATTTTTATAAAGATAAAGATATGATTTTTATTGCATGTTTGAAATATTTTTATGAAGATAAAAACGTGATTTTTATATTGAAAGTAGCGATGTAAAAATATGATTTTTATATTATAGAAAGAGTAAAAATATGATTTTTATATTATAGAAAGAGTAAAAATATGATTTTTTATATTATAGAAAGAGTAAAAATATGAATTTTATATTATAGAAAGAATAAAAATATGATCTTTATATAATGGAGAATATAAAAACGTGATTTTTATATTGAAAGTAGCGATGTAAAAATATGATTTTTATATTATAGAAAGAATAAAAATATGATCTTTATATAATGGAGAATATAAAAACGTGATTTTTATATTGAAAGTAGCGATGTAAAAATATGATTTTTATATTATAGAAAGAGTAAAAATATGATTTTTATATTATAGAAAGAGTAAAAATATGATTTTTTATATTATAGAAAGAGTAAAAATATGATTTTTATATTATAGAAATAATAAAAATATGATCTTTATATAATGGAGAATATAAAAATGTGATTTTTATATATGTAGTGAATGCGGGCGACGAAGGTGACAAAAGAAGAAACGACGAAGATTTCTACCTAAGAAGAGTCGTGGCGTTTGGTTTAGCATCTCTGTGAGAACTTCTCACCTTTCAATTTAATTTTTCTAGTTATAAATATATACTAGGATGCAGACGGTGTTTAGTAGCACCCGACACCCGTCATCCACAGACCATGGATGACTTGTTTGTTTAATTGTTTGGTTGTGTAGTTGGTTAGATTATTTGGTTTGAATTGAATTGTTTGGTGAAATGAAATTGATTTGATTGATGTGTGAATGGGGTGGGCCTTCACTAGACCGGGGATAAGGCTAGGTCTTGTCCTGCTTCTAGTATCGTGCCGTTATACCACCGAAATTTTCTAAAAATAAGTTACAAAAATAAAGATAACATTTTATTTAATAAATGAACCGAATAGAATATTCATAGGTTGAATAAAATAGTTTGATCGTTAAAAATATAATTTTTAACGTGAATGTGAATAAATAAATATTCATTTACAAACCGGACGGTTTGTTTATGTACACCTATTTGAAGGACATTGATTGGGACGATAAATTTTACACATCGCCCAACTGCACAAATAAAAATCTGTGTTTGATTGCTTGAAACCCCCACACGGGTATTGGGATGATATTTGACGAACACTAATCCCGATTGTTTAGTTGTATGTCGATCGATTGATTGAAAGGCTGTTATAAGCGTTGAATATTTATATTTGATGCTTATACAGTGTAGAATGCACTTTGGATGATGGTTGATTATTCATCGTTGTTGATATATACATGTGTTGTAGAAAATCCATATAATTAACATTATATGGTAATTGATTGGGCCTCATTCCAGTTTTAAAATAGAAATATTTGAAAGAGAAATATTTGAAATAGAATATTTGAAAATAGGAATATATGAAGCCGTATTATTTAGATTGACGTCATTTTGACGTGAACGATATTTATATTGAATTTATTCATTTTATAATGAATATCGAAAGTGATTTCAAAATCTGATATTTTGAAAAAAATTGAATATAAATAAATTCGAATTGAAATTGAATATAAGCGAATTCGAATTGAAATTGAATAGAAATGAATTCGAATTTAAATTGAATATAAATGAATTCGAATTGAAATTGAATAGAAATGAATTCAAATTTAAATGGAATAGAAATGAGTTCGAATTGAAATTGAATTGAAAACGAACTGAAATTGAATTAGGAATCAATTTGAATTGAAATCAATTTGAATTGAAATCAATTTGAAATGAATTTAAAATGAATTTAGATTGGAATATTCAATTTTGATTTGAAATTGAATACGAAGTTGAAACCGTTTTGAAAATGAATTTAAAACGATTTATAAAGCACGTTTTAAATAGGAATCGATGAAATATATATTATATATATTATATATATATATAATATAATGGCCTGAATAGAACGCGCCGCGCTGCGGCAGTTCGTGAATTTCGACCATTTATTTCAAACGGACATTACGGGAGATCCGACCGTCGGATCCTCCTAAAACCGGAACCGTTGGGTTCGCAACGAAAAGAGCTTTCTAACGAATATTAGAAATTCAAAATCTAACGGTTGGATTTGGAGATACGTCCAAATCAAATTTGAAAAAGGTCGCTGTAAGTGCAGTTCGATGGCCATTGATGGAAATCGACTATACGGGCCTTGATAAAATTATTAAAAATAGTAATAATTTGTGTAAAATCATAAGAAATGATTTGGGAAGAATTGGGATGAAAAACTCCATATCTGAAAAGATAAAAATAGATTTTTATCGAAATGAACTAGTTTTGAACTAGAGTTGTAATTCTATTTATTTTTAAATAAATAAATTGGATTTGAAAATAACCAGAATTTCCAATAATTGCATTGGAATGGATTTGAATCGAAATTGTCTTCGGAATATTTCGATGTTGGATTTCGTGATTATACAGATGTTGTTATGGAAATTTGAAAGATATTTATATATCGTTATTTCCAATACGATATCTGTTGGTCGTAGAATTTGATATTGAATATAAGCCGATATATTTTCTATTCAGAGCCTAGTGTTTAATATCAAATGTGATTTGGGTTTGTCATGAATGGTGTCTTCATTAACACTGTTCTTAAGCCCAGTTGAGAAAAGATTAGTCTTTTTATTTAGATTTAATGAAGTGCAACAATTAAATGATATTTAATTGAAATTGAATGGGTATTGATTTTTGGGTTTATCGTGAACAGTGTTTTAAATAACACTTGTTCTTTAACCCGATAATTAATGAATGTGATTTTGGGTTTACCGTGAACCGTGTTTTAAATGACACTGATTCTTTAACCCAGTCAAAGATTAGAACTAAGTGGAGTTTTAATGGATCTTTAATTAGATAGAAATAATCGAAATGGAGCATCACCAGTTTTGCTCCAGGCGTTAGTTAATTCTTTAATTAGATTTGAACGTGAAATGGTAATTGAATTTACCGATAACACCATGGTGTTAGATATGAAGTATAACCAGTTTTACTTCTGGGATGAATAGGTTGGGATTGGGAAATTAAAATAAATGATTACTTCGGTAAGGTTCGTTAATCCCGACTAGTTGAATCGAAATTCAAAAGTAGATTAAAGAATAAATTCAAGGAATTTATCTTGGATAAAATTAATGGGAACCTTTCCCTATGAATGTGAAATTTAGAAACTAACCGTCGGTTAGCCAAGCAGAATGGTTTTCTGGATATTGATCTGATGTTGGTTTCGGCCTTCGGGGTTAATATTTGGGAAACTATTCTCTTGATTAATTTACGGTTAGTGACTGATGAATTGGAATGAGGCGTATGTTGTGTTTGTGTAACACTTATTTAAAATATACGCGAGTTATTCGGAAAGACCGGGTTTATCCCATTCTGAATAACTGATACGACGATAAGTCGAAGATGAAGACGATGGTCGAAGACCGGAGGTCTTCACGTCGTTTGGGTGATTACTGATGATCTTGATTGGGTTGTACACCCTAGAAGATGGAAACAGTTGGTGATCGTCCAGACGTACTTGGAGATCGATGGATATGCGGGGTACTAGGTGCCTCCGGTTTCGTTCAGACCTAGAACGGACTTGTAAATGGACTGTGTGTCTGACATTGGATTTTAGTCTGTGTGATTGATTTCTATTAAATATATATCTGTTTGGCGGCGGAGAATTTATTCTCTTGCTTAACGCCCTTCTCTGAGACGTACGAGCTCAGGGGTTATATACTGATGGATATCAAATGCATAGAGTGAATTGCCTGTGTGGCATGCCTAAGTGGCAATTGATCAAGGCTTCTGTTGAAAAGCAAAGTCTTGTGGTGAGGATCGAAGCACGACCTTTGTGGCGTAGCTTTGTGTAACGTTTACTTCGTGAGTTTCACACCCGGTATGAACCAAAAACGGGAGAGGACGTCAGGGAGGGCATGCGTTTCTTTCTAGCTAGAAGTGGCGTCAGTGGTTTTACACGCCCTGACGAGTTTGACTTATGTGGTTGTTGCTGTTGCGAGGCGCCTCGGTTATATCGGTTTCGGCCGATGCATTCTGGTCGGTAGACGGACCAGACTTACACCCCATAGGGTGGGGAGACGTAGTGTTCAGGCATAATAATCCACATCGGTGGACCGACCCTGAGGATCCAGGGGGCAGTTGCGGCTGTTCCTGAGGCTCGGGCTAGACAATCTCGAATCAGTTGAGGACTATCTTTTGCCTCGGTTCATAGATGGAAACCCAATTTCCAAATACGTGACTTTGCGATTTTGATTGTATAACCTATATATGGCGACATAGTGGTATGGGGCATTCATGCCGCCTATGATTGATACTTATGATTTGAAGTTGTTTTATACACTATACACTTATAATAGTATCAAATGATTTTTTTTAAACGTATCAAGCATTCTTGGCTATTATAAGGTAAAAACCCTATCCCCCGGCTTGCGTTGCATTGTGTGATAGGACCTGGGTCTTATAATAGCTTCATTTTTCTTTATTTAGCATTGCGCTGTTGTTTTATGCACTGGTATTCTTGGGAGGAAACCCGTTCCGTGTTATACGGCGTGGTCCCTTGATTTACCTAACTTTAAAAATAAAGATTAATAACTGTTTTAGTTCTCACACCAGTCCCATGACTGACCTGGAGTTTATTGTTTTAACCTAAACTCTGGGTGCCCCTATTTTCCGCACGGGCAGCTAGTAGTTTTGGTTTAGCAGATTTATATCCACAGGATCCTGGTTTACAGCTGGAACGATATCCGGAAAGCTTTGTATCCGCATATCTACTTCTAGTTGTGTATTGTATTATTTTCCGCTGCTATGTATTTAAATGTAATTTAAATCTCTGATATTTCTGTGTAATATTCATTTATACTCTGTATATTCTTGTATTCTGATGCATTGTTGTAATATACAATGAAATGTTCTTCCGTCCGCGTTCTGTTGTGGCTTGTTCTCGAACTATCCGCTCTTTCCTTTACGGGGAAGTTACGGGTTTTCACGGTTGGTATCAGAGTTTTGGTTTACCAAGCTCAGAGAACAAGACACATTAGAACCATACGAAAGAATTCATCAGATATTGGATTAGTAATATCCAATGAGAGTGACTCGTTAGAGATAGGATCAGTAGTATCCTAGAACGAGTGTGAAGAGTGTATTTTTAAAATGAAACGAATTTTGTTTTGAAAATTTAAATCAACTATTCATATTTGATTATTTATTCTATATTGATTAGGATAGTCCAGTATATAAAGATTTTGCGTATACGCCTTGCAAACGTGTATTTGAAGTTTTAATATACTGGATAGATATAGAATTACACTCTAGTCGCCCGGGGGTGATTCTGATGATTGATATATCATCATCAGAATTTATATTCGAGTGACGAACGTGTAATATCTATATATTTCCTATTGACTGGTGTGAGAACCAAAAATTAGATAGGGCCTATTGTTGTGATTTGGCATCAAAAACATGATTTTTGTATATGTATCAAAATTATGAATTTGAAACTCTAATTCACTAATTGATTGATGTTTGTGTTGTTTGTTTATTTATTTGCTAATTTTTAGCCATTTAGCCTAATTGAATCACATATTGAATTATATTGAAATTTGGTCGCATTTGCTTGCATATACATATACTTACATTGAACAGGTCATAGCAAGGAGGCTAGAGCCGAAGAATAAAATTTGTTGCCCGACAAATAGGTACATGTTTATTACATAATTTACTGTTTCGTTTGGGTGATGATGATTTTATGAGCCTATTGGCTAGCCGCTTGGCCTTTTCTTTTTCTTTTTGAGATCAGAAGGCCTATATGGCAATTTCGGGATTTTCCCGTGGCTCCCGGTGCAGGGGAGGTTATGGCGAAATTTTTCGAAAATTCCGGGTGTTAGCCAAATTTTTGAAGAATTTGAAAATTCTCAGAAACTGAAAATTTGGAGAATGGAAGCCAGATCGAACATAGAGTTGATTAATCAAACCACTTTCGACTTTATTCCTTTTCGGGGACGAAAAGTTTTAAGTAAGGGAGATTGTAACAACCCGAAAATCTGGGCCAGTTTAAAATTTTTATTTTGGCAATTTTAGCGAATTTTGACTATCTAAAATGAATTATTTTAAATAAAAACGACGAGAAATTTATTTTGAATAAAATTCAATCGTATATAGTTATATAGATCGACGATAGAATATAAATATTTATTTATATTTATAAAAGGAATTGAAAATGGCGCGGTAGTTCGATAATTCGATTTCAAACTTCAAATGAATGTACCGGTTGCAAAACAATCCGGATTTTAGCGAAACCAAAAATAATAGGATCTAATTGTGAATATCTTTCCACCGAATCCGACAAATCGAAATTTCATAGCGGGAATCAAAAGATATGTCCAGTTGAAAATTCTGAATAGTCGCTATGGAATTCAGGCCCTTAAAAATGAGAATTTTGCAAACGACCTCGGATTTCGACAAAACCACTTTTGTTGGATCCGTGATGTCAAGTTATTGCTAGGTCTCAAATTTCATAATTTTTCAAATCAATATGTGAGCGTGGCAAAAGAAAACGCGTTTGACCAGTTTCAGTTGATTTCAATCGACTGGAAATTGGCCATTTTTCAAACAGTCTCAGAATTCGACGAAATTAGTTTTGTTAGGACCGTATCGTCAATTCGAAGCTAGAAATAATATTTCTGTAATTTTTAGAGTCCGTATGTGACCCCAGTAAATTAAAATTGAATATAATGATTTATATTTTGAATTTAACGAAAATTGATCGAAACGGACGAATTGACTTACGATGCATATCCCATTGTGTTCGGAATAGGGGTAATTAGCTAGGAGCGACAGTCGGTGGGTCTCGTTTGGAGTTCGTATTAAAATGTTACTATTTGTGGAAAATAAAATTTTTAAATAATAATATAAAAGAATGGCCCACCCTTTATCTCCTTTCCCCGTTGGTCAAACCCCCCTTTTATTTTTCACTTTCAGTCGACGATGGAAAAAAAAACCCCGTGGAAGCCGTCGCTCCCCTCCACCGCACCACCGCGGCCTGCCGCCTTCACCTCCTCACCACCGGCCATCCCCATGCCGCGCCCCCACTCGCCAGTCAACCTCCGACCCGTCCCTCCACTGTAAGCCGCCGCGGCCATCCCCATTTTCCCCAAATCCACCGGAAACCCTAGCCGCCGTGCCCACCACCGCCTCCGGCCTGCTGACGCGCCACCAGCACTCCCCTCCGCCTCCTCTGATCGCCAACAGCCACTGATCCCCCCCATTCCTTAAAACGATGTAAGTTTTCATATTTATTATTTAATGTTCTTTTCAGTTTTTTTATAGGTTATTATAGTAGAAAAGGTTAGGTTTTTATAAAGAAAAAGGTGTGATTTTTGATAACTGAAAAGGGTTGATTTTTAGATAATAGAAGATATGATTTTTTTTAAAAACTATAAAGATAGATTTTTCTATGTATGAAAAATAGGGTTTTTAATATATAAAGATTATATTTTGAAAGGAGAAAATATTATATTTTTAAAATAGAGAAGTTAGGATTTTTAGAATATGAAAAGAACGAGATAAAAATATGATCTTTTAATATATAAGCATCATGTTAAAAATATAATTTTTATAAAGATAAAGATATGATTTTTATTGTATGTTTGAAATATTTTTATGAAGATAAAAACGTGATTTTTATATTGAAAGTAGCGATGTAAAAATATGATTTTTATATTATAGAAAGAGTAAAAATATGATTTTTATATTATAGAAAGAGTAAAAATATGATTTTTTATATTATAGAAAGAGGGAAAATATGATTTTTATATTATAGAAAGAATAAAAATATGATCTTTATATAATGGAGAATATAAAAACGTGATTTTTATATTGAAAGTAGCGATGTAAAAATATGATTTTTATATTATAGAAAGAATAAAAATATGATCTTTATATAATGGAGAATATAAAAACGTGATTTTTATATTGAAAGTAGCGATGTAAAAATATGATTTTTATATTATAGAAAGAGTAAAAATATGATTTTTATATTATAGAAAGAGTAAAAATATGATTTTTTATATTATAGAAAGAGTAAAAATATGATTTTTATATTATAGAAAGAATAAAAATATGATCTTTATATAATGGAGAATATAAAAATATGATTTTTATATATGTAGTGAATGCGGGCGACGAAGGTGACAAAAGAAGAAACGACGAAGATTTCTACCTAAGAAGAGTCGTGGCGTTTGGTTTAGCATCTCTGTGAGAACTTCTCACCTTTCAATTTAATTTTTCTAGTTATAAATATATACTAGGATGCAGACGGTGTTTAGTAGCACCCGACACCCGTCATCCACAGACCATGGATGGCTTGTTTGTTTAATTGTTTGTTTGTGTAGTTGGTTAGATTATTTGGTTTGAATTGAATTGTTTGGTGAAATGAAATTGATTTGATTGATGTGTGAATGGCGTGGGCCTTCACTAGACCGGGGATAGGGCTAGGTCTTGTCCTGCTTCTAGTATCGTGCCGTTATACCGCCGAAATTTTCTAAAAATAAGTTACAAAAATAAAGATAACATTTTATTTAATAAATGAACCGAATAGAATATTCATAGGTTGAATAAAATAGTTTGATCGTTAAAAATATAATTTTTAACGTGAATGTGAATAAATAAATATTCATTTACAAACCGGACGGTTTGTTTATGTACACCTATTTGAAGGACATTGACTGGGACGATAAATTTTACACATCGCCCAACTGCACAAATAAAAATCTGTGTTTGATTGTTTGAAACCCCCACACGGGTATTGGGATGATATTTGACGAACACTAATCCCGATTGTTTAGTTGTATGTCGATCGATTGATTGACAGGCTGTTATAAGCGTTGAATATTTATATTTGATGCTTATACAGTGTAGAATGCACTTTGGATGATGGTTGATTATTCATCGTTGTTGATATATACACGTGTTGTAGAAAATCCATATAATTAACATTATATGGTAATTGATTGAGCCTCATTCCAGTTTTAAAATAGAAATATTTGAAAGAGAAATATTTGAAATAGAATATTTGAAAATAGGAATATATGAAGCCGTATTATTTAGATTGACGTCATTTTGACGTGAACGATATTTATATCGAATTTATTCATTTTATAATGAATATCGAAAGTGATTTCAAAATCTGATATTTTGAAAAAAATTGAATATATATAAATTCGAATTGAAATTGAATATAAGCGAATTCGAATTGAAATTGAATAGAAATGAATTCGAATTTAAATTGAATATAAATGAATTCGAATTGAAATTGAATAGAAATGAATTCGAATTTAAATGTAATAGAAATGAGTTCGAATTGAAATTGAATTGAATTGAAAACGAACTGAAATTGAATTAGAAATCAATTTGAATTGAAATCAATTTGAAATGGATTTAAAATGAATTTAGATTGGAATATTCAATTTTGATTTGAAATTGAATACGAAGTTGAAACCGTTTTGAAAATGAATTTAAAATGATTTATAAAGCACGTTTTAAATAGGAATCGACGAAATATATATTATATATATAATATAATGCACCGCGCCGCGGCAGTTCGTGAATTTCGACCATTTATTTCAAACGGACATTACGGGAGATCCGACCATCGGATCCTCCTAAAACCGGAACCGTTGGGTTCGCAACGAAAAGAGCTTTCTAACGAATATTAGAAATTCAAAATCTAACGGTTGGATTTGGAGATACGTCCAAATCAAATTTGAAAAAGGTCGTTGTAAGTGCAGTTCGATGGCCATTGATGGAAATCGACTATACGGGCCTTGATAAAATTATTAAAAATAGTAATAATTTGTGTAAAATCATAAGAAATGATTTGGGAAGAATTAGGATGAAAAACTCCATATCTGAAAAGATAAAAATAGATTTTTATCGAAATGAACTAGTTTTGAACTAGAGTTGTAATTCTATTTATTTTTAAATAAATAAATTGGATTTGAAAATAACCAGAATTTCCAATAATTGCATTGGAATGGATTTGAATCGAAATTGTCTTCGGAATATTTCGATGTTGGATTTCGTGATTATACAGATGTTGTTATGGAAATTTGAAAGATATTTATATATCGTTATTTCCAATACGATATCTGTTGGTCGTAGAATTTGATATTGAATATAAGCCGATATATTTTCTATTCAGAGCCTAGTGTTTAATATCAAATGTGATTTGGGTTTGTCGTGAATGGTGTCTTCATTAACACTGTTCTTAAGCCCAGTTGAGAAAAGATTAAGTCTTTTTATTTAGATTTAATGAAGTGCACCAATTAAATGATATTTAATTGAAATTGAATGGGTATTGATTTTTGGGTTTATCGTGAACAATGTTTTAAATAACACTTGTTCTTTAACCCGATAATTAATGAATGTGATTTTGGGTTTACCGTGAACCATGTTTTAAATGACACTGATTCTTTAACCCAGTCAAAGATTAAAACTAAGTGGAGTTTTAATGGATCTTTAATTAGATAGAAATAATCGAAATGGAGCATCACCAGTTTTGCTCCAGGCGTTAGTTAAATCTTTAATTAGATTTGAACGTGAAATGGTAATTGAATTTACCGATAACACCGTGGTGTTAGATATGAAGTATAACCAGTTTTACTTCTGGGATGAATAGGTTGGGATTGGGAAATTAAAACAAATGATTACTTCGGTAAGGTTCGTTAATCCCGACTAGTTGAATCGAAATTCAAAAGTAGATTAAAGAATAAATTCAAGGAATTTATCTTGGATAAAATTAATGGGAACCTTTCCCTATGAATGTGAAATTTAGAAACTAATTGTCGGTTAGCCAAGCAGAATGGTTTTCTGGATATTGATCTGATGTTGGTTTCGGCCTTCGGGGTTAATATTTGGGAAACTATTCTCTTGATTAATTTACGGTTAGTGACTGATGAATTGGAATGAGGCGTATGTTGTGTTTGTGTAACACTTATTTAAAATATACGCGAGTTATTCGGAAAGACCGAGTTTATCCCCTTATGAATAACTGATACGACGATAAGTCAAAGATGAAGACGATGGTCGAAGAACGGAGGTCTTCATGTCGTTTGGGTGATTACTGATGATCTTGATTGGGTTGTACACCCTAGAAGATGGAAACAGTTGGTGATCGTCCAGACGTACTTGGAGATCGATGGATATGCGGGGTACTAGGTGCCTCCGGTTTCGTTCAGACCTAGAACGTACTTGTAAATGGACTGTGTGTCTGACATTGGATTTTAGTCTGTGTGATTGATTTCTATTAAATATATATCTGTTTGGCGGCGGAGAATTTATTCTCTTGCTTAACGCCCTTCTCTGAGACGTACGAGCTCAGGGGTTATATACTGATGGATATCAAACGCATAGAGTGAATTGCCTGTGTGGCATGCCTAAGTGGCAATTGATCAAGGCTTCTGTTGAAAAGCAAAGTCTTGTGGTGAGGATCGAAGCACGGCCTTTGTGGCGTAGCTTTGTGTAACGTTTACTTCGCGAGTTTCACACCCGGTATGAACCAAAAATGGGAGAGGACGTCAGGGAGGGCATGCGTTTCTTTCTAGCTAGAAGTGGCGTCAGTGGTTTTACACGCCCTGACGAGTTTGACTTATGTGGTTGTTGCTGTTGTGAGGCGCCCCGGTTATTTCGGTTTCGGCCGATGCATTCTGGTCGGTAGACGGACCAGACTTACACCCCATAGGGTGGGGAGACGTAGTATTGAGGCATAATAATCCACATCGGTGGACCGGCCATGAGGATCGAGGGGGCAGTTGCGGCTGTTCCTGAGGCTCGGGCTAGACAGTCTCGAATCGGTTGAGGACTATCTTTTGCCTCGGTTCATAGATGGAAACCCAATTTCCAAATACGTGACTTTGCGATTTTGATTGTATAACCTATATATGGCGACATAGTGGTATGGGGCATTCATGCCGCCTATGATTGATACTTATGATTTGAAGTTGTTTTATACACTATACACTTATAATAGTATCAAATGATTTTTTTTAAACGTATCAAGCATTCTTGGCTATTATAAGGTAAAAACCCTATCCCCCGGCTTGCGTTGCATTGTGTGATAGGACCTGGGTCTTATAATAGCTTCATTTTTCTTTATTTAGCATTGCGCTGTTGTTTTATTCACTGGTATTCTTGGGAGGAAACCCGTTCCGTGTTATACGGCGTGGTCCCTTGATTTACCTAACTTTAAAAATAAAGATTAATAACTGTTTTAGTTCTCACACCAGTCCCATGACTGACCTGGAGTTTATTGTTTTAACCTAAACTCTGGGTGCCCCTATTTTCCGCACGGGCAGCTAGTAGTTTTGGTTTAGCAGATTTATATCCACAAGATCCTGGTTTACAGCTGGAACGATATCCGGAAAGCTTTGTATCCGCATATCTACTTCTAGTTGTGTATTGTATTATTTTCCACTGCTATGTATTTAAATGTAATTTAAATCTCTGATTTTTCTGTGTAATATTCATTTATACTCTGTATATTCTTGTATTCTGATGCATTGTTGTAATATACAATGAAATGTTCTTCCGTCCGCGTTCTGTTGTGGCTTGTTCTCGAACTATCCGCTCTTTCCTTTACGGGGAAGTTACGGGTTTTCACATTTTAACATCGTAGACATATGTAATTAAACTGAAAATAATTGGCAGTTGACCTTTCTTCTTCGTTGGGCTGGAGGAACCCAAGCCTCGCTTCCTCAATCCACTTGCGCAGCGGAGACTGGAGGTTCTGGAGACGCTGTTGTCCCTGATGGAGGGGGAGTAAGGGTTCGACGTTGGAAGTTTTTGGGCTTCGCGGTGGATGGGGGCGCGAGTGGTGGAGGTGTGGTCGGAGAAGAGGTGGGGGTCTCGTGACTGGAGGGTGAGCGCGAGGTAGAGGGGTTCGGAGAAGAGAAGAAGGAGGAGGGAGGCTAGGCGAGATCGGAGAGAGGGGAGGAAGAAGAGGGGGCGGCGGCGTGGCGTCGTGGTGCGGTGGCCCCCCGGTGGAGGAGCGACAGCTCCTCCCCTTTTTTTCTCTTTTTTTTCCTGATCGAATTGAAAACGAGAAAGGGGGGACCAGAGTGATTTAAGGAGGAGGGAAGATTTTTTTTAATTATTTAATTTGCAAAAAGTTGACTTTTACATACGACCTCTAAACGAGGCCCACCGCCTGTCATCCATAGCGTTTCACCCCCATTCCGAACACAATGGGATATGTATCGTAGGCTGATTCGATCATTACAATCAGTTTCCGTTAAAATCAACATATAACTCTATATATTGAATTTGAACACGCATTTCAATTTACCGGGGTCACATACGAACTCGAAAAATTGCAGAAAAATACTTTCTAGCTTCGTATTGACGATACGGTCTTAACAAAACTAGTTTCATCGAATTCTAAGTCCGTTGGAAAAATGACCATTTTCCAGTCGATTAAAATCAACTGAAACTGGTCGAACGCGTTTTCCTTTGCCACGCTCACATATTGATTCGAAAAATTATGAAATTTGGAATCTAACAATAATTTGACATCACGGACCCAACAAAAGTGGTTTCGTCGAAATCCGAGGTCGTTTGCAAAATTCCCATTTTTAAGGGCCTGAATTCCATAGCGACTATTCAGAATTTTCAACTGGACATATCTTTTGATTCCCGCTATGAAATCTTGATTTTTCGGATTCGTTGGAAAGATATTATCAATTAGATCCTAATGTTTTTGGTTTCGATAAAATCTGGATTATTTTGCACCCGGTACATTCAATTGAAGTTTGAAATCAAATTATCGAACTACTGCGCCATTTTCAATTCTATTTATAATTATATATAAATATTTATATTCTAACGACGACGTATATAATATATATGTCTGAATTATATTCAAAATAAATTTCTCGTCGATATTATTTAAAATAATTCATTTTAAATATTCAAAATTCGCTAAAATTGCCAAAATAAAAATTTTAAACTAGCTCAGATTTTCGGGTTGTTACAATCTCCCCCACTTAAAACTTTTCGTCCCCGAAAAGGAACAAAGTCGAAAGTGGTTTGATTAATCTACTCTACGTTCGATCTGGCTTCCATTCTCCAACTTTTCAGTTCCTGAGAATTTTCAAATTCTTCAAAAATTTGGCTAACACCCTAAATTTTCGAAAAATTTCGCCATAACCTCCCCTGCACCGGGAGCCACGGGAAAATCCCGAAATTGCCATACAGGCCTTCTGATCTCAAAAAGAAAAAGAAAAAACCTAGCGGCTAGCCAATAGGCTCATAAAATCATCATCACCCAAACAAAACAGTAAATTATATTAAACATGTACCTATTTGTTTGGCGAACAAATTTTATTCTCTGCTTTAGCCTCCTTACTATGACCTGTTCAATGTAAGTACATATATATGCAAGCAAATGCGACCAATTTTCAATATAATTCAATATTTGGTTCAATTAGGCATAATGGTTCAAAATTATCAAACAGATAAACAAACAACACAAACATCAATCAATTAGTGAATTAACGTTTTAAAATTATAATTTTGATACATATACAGAAAATCATGTTTTTGATGCCAAATCACAACAATGTGTCCTAGCTATATAAGTTTTGGTTCTCACACCAGTCTAATGGAAATATATAGATATCACACCTTCGTCACTCGAAAATAAATACTGGTGATGGTATACTTCATCATCAGGACCATGTCCGGGCGACTAGAGTGTGACTCTATATCTATCTAATATATTAAAACTTCGAATATACGTTCATGACGCGTATATGCAAAACCTTTATATACTAGATTGTCCAAATTCAAAATAAATAAATAATCAAATACGTATAAAATGGTTTAAATTTCAACACAAAATTGTTTTTATTTGAAAAATATACTCTTCACACTCGTTCTAGGATACTACTGATCCTATCTCTAAAGAGTCATTCTAATTGGATATTACTAATCCAATATCTGATGAATTCTTTCATATGGTTCTAATGTGCCTTGTTCTCGAGCTCTGTAAACCAAAGCTCTGATACCAAATGTGACGGCCGGGAATTTCGCTCGATCCGAATCAGTCGTTAAACCGATCTAGACCGTTCGAAACCCCTGATCGTTTGAGAACAGGACAAATCAGAACGCACACGGAAGAACATTTCATTGCTATTACAACAATTCCATCAGATACAAGAATATACAGAGTATAATTGAATAAATTACATTCGATAAATATCAGAGATTATAATAAATTACATAGCAGCGGAAAATAATACAAAGCACAACTGAAGGTGATATATGGATACAGAGCTTTCTGGATATCATTCCAGCTGTAAACCAGGATCCTGTGAATATATGTAATAACCCGAAAATCTGGGCCAGTTTAAAATTTTCATTTTGCCAATTTTAGCGAATTTTGAATATTTAAAACAGATTATTTTAAATAATATTGTCGAGAAATTTATTTTGAATAGAATTCGAACGTATATTTATATTCGTCATCGTTAGAATATAAATAATTATATATAATTATAAAATGAATTGAAAGTGGCGCGGTAGTTCGATAATTCGATTTCAAACTTCAATTGAATGTACCGGGTGCAAAACAATCCAGATTTTAGTGAAACCAAAAACATTAGGATCTATTTGATAATATCTTTCCAACGAATCCGACAAATTGAGATTTCATAGCGGAAATCAAAAGATATGTCCAGTTGAAAATTCTGAATAGTCGCTATGGAATTCAGGCCCTTAAAAATAGACATTTTGCAAACGACCTCTGATTTCGACGAAACCACTTTTGTTGGGTCTGTGATGTCAAATTATTGCTAGGTTTTAAATTTCATAATTTTTCGAATCAATATGTGAGCGTGGCATAGGAAAACGCGTTTGACCAGTTTCAGTTGATTTTAATCGACTGGAAAATGACCATTTTTCCAATGGTCTCAGAATTCGACGAAACTAGTTTTTTTAGGACCGTATCGTCAGTACGAAGCTAGAAAATATTTTTCTGCAATTTATAGAGTTAGTATGTAACCCTGGTAATTTGAAATGTACGTTTAAAATTCAATATACTGATTTAAATGTAAATTTAACGGAAACTGGTTCAAACAGTCGAATCAGCCTATGATACATATCCCATTGTGTTCGGAATGGGGGTAATACGCTATGGACGACAGGCGGTGGGCCTCGTTTAGATGTCGTATGAAAAAGTCAACTTTTTGAAAATAAATTAATTAAATAAATTAAAAATAAACCTTCTCTCTCCCTTCCCCTTAATTCATTTTGCCCCCCCCCCCCCCCCCCCCGTATAATTTCAGAAACGAAAAAAAAAGAAAAAAAAAAGAAGAAAAAGGGAGGGCGACGGAGCCCCATCGCGCCGCCGCGCGAGGTGCGCGCCCCCCCAGCAACCGCCGCCTCCCTCTCCTCTTTGTTCTCCTCTTCCCTCGCCCCTCCTCCTCTGTATGAACCGCAACACCCTCCCCCTCGAAACCAACGCAAGCCCTAGCCACCCGAGGCCCGCCGCCGACCACCAGTGCCATCCCCGACCCCCACGCAACTCCCCGCCACCTCTGGCCAACTGTGGGTCCCCCTCCCTGTTAAAAACCCGATTTCGAATGTTTGTTTTGCAATTAACACCTCCTCGACACCAACAGCACCCGACGACTCTCCTCCGACACCTACATCTGTAAAGAAGTGAGTTTTTATATTTATTTACATTTGTTTTACTTTAATTTCAGTTTTGAATGTGTGTAGAGTCGATAAAGATGTAATCTTTGTGAGGTTAAAGATATGATTTTTATATAATAGAAAGGATAAAGATATGATTTTTATATTGTTAAAGTATTAAAAATATAATCTTTACTATATAAAGATGTAAAAATATGATTTTTGTTTATGTAGAGAAGTAAAAATATAATTTTTACATGATAGGAATATTAAAAATAGCATCTTTATATGTGTAGCAAAATAAAGATTAAAAGTGAAAAGACGATATTTTTAAAAGTGAAAAGACGATATTTTTAAAAGTGAAAAGACGATATTATTAAAAGTGAAAAGACGATATTTTTAAAAGTGAAAAGACGATATTTTTAAAAGTGAAAAGACGATATTTTTAAAAGTGAAAAGACGATATTTTTAAAAGTGAAAAGACGATATTTTTAAAAGTGAAAAGACGATATTTTTAAAAGTGAAAAGACGATATTTTTAAAAGTGAAAAGACGATATTTTTAAAATATAAAAAGCGTGATTTTTAAAATATAAAAGAAGTGAGCTTTAAACTATAAAAGATTAGAGTTTTGATATTGAAAAGGCGAGATCTTTATATAGATGATAACGATGTAAAAATATAATTTTTATCTATATAGTAGCGGTGTGAAAATAGAATTTTTATCCATAAAGCGTGATAGTAAAAATTCGATTTTTATATATTGAATAGCATAGTAAAAATTCGATTTTTATATATTGAATAACAAAGTAAAAATTCGATTTTTATATATTGAACATCGTAGTAAAAATTCGATTTTTAAATATATGAAGTGATTATAAAAATATGACTTTTAAATTGAAAATGAATGAATAAAAATGTGATTTTTTATTTTAAAGACATCAAAATATAAAAATGTGTGATTTTTATATATGTAGTGACTACGGGCAACGAAGATGATAAAAGGCGAGAATGAAGAAGATTTCTATAAAAGAAGAGTCAAGATGATTGGATAGCTTTCGGTGAGAACTTCTCACTCTTCAACTTCTTTTACTAGTTATATATATATATACTAGGATGCATACGGTGCTTAGTAGCACCCGACACAATCGTCCACAAACCATGGACTTGTTTGTTTGGTTGCATAAATTAGTTAGATGATTTGGGCTGAATTGAATTGTTTGGTGAATTGAAATTGATTTGATTGATGTGTGAATGGCGTGGGCCTTCACTAGACCGGGGATAAGGCTAGGCCTTGTTCCGTTTCTAGTATCGTGCCGTTATGCCGCCGAAATTTTCTAAAATATGTTAGAAAAATAAAAATATCATTTTATTGAATAAATGAACTGAATAGAAATTCATGTGTTAAAATAAAATGTTTTATCGTTAAAAATATAATTTTTAACGTGAAAGTGAATAAATGAATATTTATAAACAAATCGACCGATTTGTTTATATACACTGATTTGACTGATATCGATTGGGTCGATAAATTTTACACGTCGCCCAACTACACAACTAAAATATGCGTTTGATTGTTTGAAACCCCACACGGGTGTTGGGATGAAATTTGAAGTTCACTCATCCTGATTGATCAAATATGTCGATCGATTGATTGACAGGCTGTTATAAGCGTTAGATATCTATATTTGATGCTTATACAGTGTAGTGCACTTTGGTTGATGGTTGATTATTTTTCAATGCTATTATATACGTGTGATGTATGAAAATTCACATAATTAACATTATATGGTGATTGATTGGGCCTCATTCCAATCGGGAAAACAATGAATATTATAAAAGAAAATTCATGTGTTGAATATAAAAATAGTCATGTGTTGACGATGATTTTGGGTTGAAACTATTCATGTGTTGAGTGAAATATTTTAAATAATAAAAATTACATCTTTATCATATTTACAATTAGAACTACTTCCCAGTAGAAGTCTAATTAAAAATCAAACGATAGATACCATAGTTTTATAAAATATTTTACATAACAAAAATAGTGATGTGTTGACAGTACTCATGTGTTGAGATTAGTCGTGTGTTGAAAGAAATATAGATTCATGTGTTGAATGGGATAAATATTCATTTGTTAGATAGAATAAAGAAGTTTTGAAAAATATAAAGCCGTGTTGATTAGAGATGCGTTATTTTGACGCGAACGATATTTATATCGATTTTATTCGTTGTATAATGAATATTGAAAAGTGATTTCAAAATTAAATATTTTGAAATGAAATTCAAATTGAATTAGATTAAAATTCGAATTGAGTAGGAAGCGAATTCGAATTCGAATAAAATAGAAATGAATTCAAATTGAATTAAATTGAAATTGAAATTTAAAACGAACTCGAATTGAATTGAAATCAAATCGATTTGAAATGGAATATAGAGTTGAAAAGGTTTTGAAAACGAATTTAAAACGATTTATAAAATACGTTTTAAAAAGGAAATTGACGAAATATATATAATATATATAATATATATATGTATATAATGGCCTGAATAGAACGCGCCGCGCCGCGGTAGTTTGTGAATTTCGACCATTTATTTCAAACGGACATTGCGGGAGATCCGACCGTCGGATTCTCCTAAAACCGGAACCGTTGGGTTCGTATCGAAAATAGCTTTCCAATGAATATTAGAAATTTGAAATCTAACGGTTGGATTTGGAATTATGTCCAAATCAATTTCAGAAAAGGTCGTTGTAAGTGCAGTTCGATGGCCGTTGATGGAAATCGACTGTACGGGCCTTGATAAAATTATTAAAAATATCTATAATTTGTGTAAAATTATAATATGTGAATTGGAAAGAATTGGGCTGGAAAATTCCACATTTGAATAGATAAAAATAGATTTTTATCGAAATGAACTAGTTTTGAGCTAGAATTAAAATCAATTTATTTTTGAAATAAATAAATTGAATTTGAAAGTGATTTTAAAAATAATCGATATTCCCAATACGTGGATTGGATTGGAGTTGAATCGAAATTATCTTCGGAATATTTCGATGTTGGATTTCGTGACTATACAGATATTGTTATGGGAATTTGAAAGATATATTTTATATCGTTATTTCCAATACGATATTTGGTTGTTTCAGAATTTGATATTGAATATAAGCCGGTATATTTTCTATTCAGAGCCTTGCATTTAATATCAAATGTGATTTGGGTTTATCGTGAGTCGTGTTTTAGATGACATTGGTTCTTTAACCCAGTTAAAGGCAGAATGTTGATTTTTGAAAAGATTAAAACTAAGTGGAGTTTTAATGAATCTCTAATTAGATTAAAAATGTGAATTGATAATTTAAATTATCAAATTTGAAAGGTGATCGGGAAGGGAGTACCAACAGTTTTTCTCCAAAGCGATAGTTAAATCTTTAATTAGATTTGAACGTGAAATGGTAATTAATTTTACCGATAACACCATGGTGTTAGATGTGGAGTATTACCAGTTTTCTCCATGGGATATATAGGTTGGGATTGGGAAATAAACTAAATAATTACTTCGGTGTGGTTCGTTAATCCCGACTAGTTTGAAATGATATCCAAAGGAGGATTAAAGAATGAATTTAGAAGAATTTATCTTGGATAAAATTAATGGGAACATTTCCCTAAGAATGTGATTTTGTGAATAAAAGAATATTTTGAATTGGAATGAGGCGTTTGTTGTGTTTGTGTAACATTCGTTTATTATATACGTGGGTTATCCAGAAAGGCCGGGTTCATACCCATTCTGAATAACCGATTCGACGAGATGTCGAAGATGAAGACGGTGGACGAAGACCGGAAGTCTTCACATCGTTTGGGTGATTACTGATGATCTTGATTGGGCTGTACACCCAGGATGAGCGAAACAATTGGTGATCGTCCAGACGTACTTGGAGATGGATGGATATGCGAGGAAAGTGCCTCCGGTTTCGTTCAGACCCAGAACGAACTTGTAAATGGATTGTGTGTCTGACATTGGATTTTATTCTGTGTTGATTGATCTTTATTAAATATACACCTGTTTGGCGGCGAAGAATTTATTCTCTTGCTCAACGCCCTTCTCTGAGACGTACGAGCTCAGAGGTTGTATATCGATGGACATCAGTCGCATGGAGTGAATTGCCAATGTGGCACGCGTAAGTGGCAATTGATCAGGGCTTCTGTTGAAAAGCAAAGTCTTGTAGTTGATGATCAAAGCACGGCCTGTGTGGCGTAGCTTTGTGTATAACGTGAATTCACGAGCCTCACACCTCGGTATGAGTCAAAAACGGGATAGTGACTGCAGGGAGAGCACGACGTTTCTTTCTAGCTAGGGTGGTGTCAGTGACCTACCAGCCCTGACATTTATATACTTTTCACCTGTGTGGTTGTTGGAATGCGAGGCGCCTCGGATATAGGTCTGTAAGGACCGGGAAACGTGTGTTCAGGAATAACTAATCCTCAAAAGTAAGAGAGGACCGGCTCTGAAGATCCAAGGATCATAGTGGGGTCCTGAGGCATTTGCTAGAGTGTCTCGAACGCGGAGAGGAGCTTGCCCCTTGCCTCGGCTCATGACGGAATCCAATTTCCAATACGTGATATTGCGGTTTTAATTGTAGAACCTAGTATGGCGACATAGTGGTATGGGTCATTAATGCCGCCTATGATTGATATTTATGATTGAAATTGTTTTGACACTATACACCTATAATAGTATCAAATAATGTGTTTTAAACGTATCAAGCATGCTTTGGCTGTTATAAGGTAAAAACCCTATCCTCCGGCTTGCGTTGCATTGTGTGATGGGACCTGGGTCTTATAACAGCTTCATTTTTCTTTATTTAGCATTGCGCTGTTTGTTTTATGCACTGGTATTCTTGGGAGGAAACCCATTCCGTGTTATACGGCGTGGTCCCTTGATTTACCGAACTTTAAAATAAAGAATTATAACTGTTTTAGTTCTCACACCAGTCCCATGACTGACCTAGAGTTTATTGTTTTAACCTAAACTCTGGGTGCCCCTATTTTCCACATGGGCAGCTAGTAGTTTTGGTTTTGCAGATTTATATTCACAGGGTCCTGATTAACAGCTGGAACGATGCTCCGAAAGCTCTGTATCCGTGTATCACTTCTAGTTGTGATTTTGTATTATTTTCCGCTGCTATGTAATTTATTGTAATCTCTGATATTTATCGAATGTAATTTATTCGTTTATACTCTGTATATTCTTGTATCTGATGGAATTGTTGTAATAGCAATGAAATGTTCTTCCGTCTGCGTTCTATTTTGTCTTGTCCTCAATTCTATCCGTGCTTTCCTTAACGGGGAAGTTCGGGTCGTCTCAGTTTGGTATCAGAGCTTTGGTTTACAGAGCTCGAGAACAAGACACATTAGAACCATATGAAAGAATTCATCAGATACTGGACAAGTAATATCCAATTAGAATGACTCGTTAGAGATAGGATCAGCAGTATCCTAGAACGAGTGTGAAGAGTATATTTTTCAAATGAAAACAATTTTATTTTGAAAATTTAAATCGCTTTATACGTATTTGAATATTAATTTATTTTGAATATGGACAATCGAGTATATAAAGATTTCGCGTATACGCGTCATGAACGTATAGTCGAAGTTTTGATATACTGGATAGATATAGAGTCACATTCTAGACACCCGGGAATAATTCTGGTGATGTGGCCACATCATCAGTATTCATATTCGAGTTTCGAAGGTGTGATACCTATATATTTCCATTAGACTGGTGTGAGAACCAAAACTTACATAGCTAGAACACATTGTTGTGAATTGGCATCAAAAACAAGATTTTCAGTATATATATCAAAATTATGAATTTGAAACTCTAACTCACTAATTGATTGATGTTTGTGTTGTTTGTTTATTTATTTGATAATTTTGAACCATTATGCCTAATTGCATCAAATAGTGAATTGTATTGAAAATTGGTCACATTTGCTTGCATATACATATACTTACATTGAACAGGTCATAGCAAGGAGGCTAGAGCCGAAGAATAAAATTTGTTTGCCCGACAAATAGGTACATGTTTACTACATAATTTACTGTTTTGTTTGGGTGATGATGATTTTATGAGCCTATTGGCTAGCCGCTTGGCTTTTTCTTTTTCTTTTTGAGATTAGAAGGACCGGGGAAGCTATTTGAAATTCCCCGATGCTCCCGGTGCAGGGGAGGTTATGGCGAAATTTTTCGAAAATTTAGGGTGTTAGCCAAATTTTTGAAAATTTGAAAATTCTCAGAAACTGAAAAGTTGGAGAATTGAAGCCAGATCGAACGTAGAGTTGATTAATCAAACCACTTTCGACTTTGTTCCTTTTCGGAGACGAAAAGTTTTATGTGGGGGAGATTGTAATAACCCGAAAAATCTGGGCCAGTTTAAAATTTTTATTTTGCCAATTTTAGCGAATTTTGAATATTTAAAATAGATTATTTTAAATAATATTGTCGAGAAATTTATTTTGAATAGAATTCGAACGTATATTTATATTCGTCGTCGTTAGAATATAAATAATTATATATAATTATAAAAGGAATTGAAAGTGGCACGGTAGTTCGATAATTCGATTTCAAACTTCAATTGAATGTACCGGGTGCAAAACAATCCGGATTTTAGTGAAACCAAAAACATTAGGATCTATTTGATAATATCTTTCCAACGAATCCGACAAATTGAGATTTCATAGCGGGAATCAAAAGATATGTCCAGTTGAAAATTCTGAATAGTCGCTATGGAATTCAGGCCCTTAAAAATAGACATTTTGCAAACGACCTCGGATTTCGACGAAACCACTTTTGTTGGGTCCGTGATGTCAAACTATTGCTAGGTTTTAAATTTCATAATTTTTCGAATCAATGTGTGAGCGTGGCATAGGAAAACGCGTTTGACCAGTTTCAGTTGATTTTAATCGACTGGAAAATGGCCATTTTTCCAATTGTCTCAGAATTTGACGAAACTAGTTTTGTTAGGACCGTATCGTCAGTACGAAGCTAGAAAATATTTTTCTGCAATTTATAGAGTTAGTATGTAACCCCGGTAATTTGAAATGTACGTTTAAAATTCAATATACTGATTTAAATGTAAATTTAACGGAAACTGGTTCAAACAGTCGAATCAGCCTACGATACATATCCCATTGTGTTCGGAATGGGGGTAATACGCTATGGACGACAGGCGGTGGGCCTCGTTTAGATGTCGTATGAAAAAGTCAACTTTTTGAAAATAAATTAATTAAATAAATTAAAAATAAACCTTCTCTCTCCCTTCCCCTTAATTCATTCTGCCCCCCCCCCCCCCCCCGGTATAATTTCAGAAACGAAAAAAAAAGAAAAAAAAAGAAGAAAAAGGGAGGGCGACGGAGCCCCATCGCGCCGCCGCGCGAGGTGTGCGCCCCCCCAGCAACCGCCGCCTCCCTCTCCTCTTTGTTCTCCTCTTCCCTCGCCCCTCCTCCTCTGTATGAACCGCAACACCCTCCCGCTCGAAACCAAAGCCAGCCCTAGCCACCCGAGGCCCGCCGCCGACCACCAGTGCCATCCCCGACCCCCACGCAACTCCCCGCCACCTCTGGCCAACTGTGGGTCCCCCTCCCTGTTAAAAACCCGATTTCGAATGTTTGTTTTGCAATTAACACCTCCTCGACACCAACAGCACCCGACGACTCTCCTCCGACACCTACATCTGTAAAGAAGTGAGTTTTTATATTTATTTACATTTGTTTTACTTTAATTTCAGTTTTGAGTGTGTGTAGAGTCGATAAAGATGTAATCTTTGTGAGGTTAAAGATATGATTTTTATATAATAGAAAGGATAAAGATATGATTTTTATATTGTTAAAGTATTAAAAATATAATCTTTACTATATAAACATGTAAAAATATGATTTTTGTTTATGTAGAGAAGTAAAAATATAATTTTTACATGATAGGAATATTAAAAATAGCATCTTTATATGTGTAGCAAAATAAAGATTAAAAGTGAAAAGACGATATTTTTAAAAGTGAAAAGACGATATTTTTAAAAGTGAAAAGACGATATTATTAAAAGTGAAAAGACGATATTTTTAAAAGTGAAAAGACGATATTTTTAAAAGTGAAAAGACGATATTTTTAGAAGTGAAAAGACGATATTTTTAAAAGTGAAAAGACGATATTTTTAAAAGTGAAAAGACGATATTTTTAAAAGTGAAAAGACGATATTTTTAAAAGTGAAAAGACGATATTTTTAAAAGTGAAAAGTCGATATTTTTAAAAGTGAAAAGACGATATTTTTAAAATATAAAAAGCGTGATTTTTAAAATATAAAAGAAGTGAGCTTTAAACTATAAAAGATTAGAGTTTTGATATTGAAAAGGCGAGATCTTTATATAGATGATAACGATGTAAAAATAGAATTTTTATCTATATAGTAGCGGTGTGAAAATAGAATTTTTATCCATAAAGCGTGATAGTAAAAATTCGATTTTTATATATTGAATAGCATAGTAAAAATTCGATTTTTATATATTGAATAACAAAGTAAAAATTCGATTTTTATATATTGAACATCGTAGTAAAAATTCGATTTTTAAATATATGAAGTGATTATAAAAATATGACTTTTAAATTGAAAATGAATGAATAAAAATGTGATTTTTTATTTTAAAGACGTCAAAATATAAAAAAGTGTGATTTTTATATATGTAGTGACTACAGGCAACGAAGATGATAAAAGGCGAGAATGAAGAAGATTTCTATAAAAGAAGAGTCAAGATGATTGGATAGCTTTCGGTGAGAACTTCTCACTCTTCAACTTCTTTTACTAGTTATATATATATATATATACTAGGATGCATACGGTGCTTAGTAGCACCCGACACAATCGTCCACAAACCGTGGACTTGTTTGTTTGGTTGCATAAATTAGTTAGATGATTTGGGCTGAATTGAATTGTTTGGTGAATTGAAATTGATTTGATTGATGTGTGAATGGCGTGGGCCTTCACTAGACCGGGGATAAGGCTAGGCCTTGTTCCGTTTCTAGTATCGTGCCGTTATGCCGCCGAAATTTTCTAAAATATGTTAGAAAAATAAAAATATCATTTTATTGAATAAATGAACTGAATAGAAATTCATGTGTTAAAATAAAATGTTTTATCGTTAAAAATATAATTTTTAACGTGAAAGTGAATAAATGAATATTTATAAACAAATCGACCGATTTGTTTATATACACTGATTTGACTGATATCGATTGGGTCGATAAATTTTACACGTCGCCCAACTACACAACTAAAATATGCGTTTGATTGTTTGAAACCCCACATGGGTGTTGGGATGAAATTTGAAGTTCACTCATCCTGATTGATCAAATATGTCGATCGATTGATTGACAGGCTGTTATAAGCGTTAGATATCTATATTTGATGCTTATACAGTGTAGTGCACTTTGGTTGATGGTTGATTATTTTTCAATGCTATTATATACGTGTGATGTATGAAAATTCACATAATTAACATTATATGGTGATTGATTGGGCCTCATTCCAATCGGGAAAACAATGAATATTATAAAAGAAAATTCATGTGTTGAATATAAAAATAGTCATGTGTTGACGATGATTTTGGGTTGAAACTATTCATGTGTTGAGTGAAATATTTTAAATAATAAAAATTACATCTTTATCATATTTACAATTAGAACTACTTCCCAGTAGAAGTCTAATTAAAAATCAAACGATAGATACCATAGTTTTATAAAATATTTTACATAACAAAAATAGTGATGTGTTGACAGTACTCATGTGTTGAGATTAGTCGTGTGTTGAAAGAAATATAGATTCATGTGTTGAATGGGATAAATATTCATTTGTTAGATAGAATAAAGAAGTTTTGAAAAATATAAAGCCGTGTTGATTAGAGATGCGTTATTTTGACGCGAACGATATTTATATCGATTTTATTCGTTGTATAATGAATATTGAAAAGTGATTTCAAAATTAAATATTTTGAAATGAAATTCAAATTGAATTAGATTAAAATTCGAATTGAGTAGGAAGCGAATTCGAATTCGAATAAAATAGAAATGAATTCAAATTGAAATTGAAATTTAAAACGAACTCGAATTGAATTGAAATCAAATCGATTTGAAATGGAATATAGAGTTGAAAAGGTTTTGAAAACGAATTTAAAATGATTTATAAAATACGTTTTAAAAAGGAAATTGACGAAATATATATAATATATATATATATATATAATGGCCTGAATAGAACGCGCCGCGCCGCGGCAGTTCGTGAATTTCGACCATTTATTTCAAACGGACATTGCGGGAGATCCGACCGTCGGATTCTCCTAAAACCGGAACCGTTGGGTTCGTATCAAAAAGAGCTTTCCAATGAATATTAGAAATTTGAAATCTAACGGTTGGATTTGGAATTATGTCCAAATCAATTTCAGAAAAGGTCGTTGTAAGTGCAGTTCGATGGCCGTTGATGGAAATCGACTGTACGGGCCTTGATAAAATTATTAAAAATATCTATAATTTGTGTAAAATTATAATATGTGAATTGGAAAGAATTGGGCTGGAAAATTCCACATTTGAATAGATAAAAATAGATTTTTATCGAAATGAACTAGTTTTGAGCTAGAATTAAAATCAATTTATTTTTGAAATAAATAAATTGAATTTGAAAGTGATTTTAAAAATAATCGATATTCCCAATACGTGGATTGGATTGGAGTTGAATCGAAATTATCTTCGGAATATTTCGATGTTGGATTTCGTGACTATACAGATATTGTTATGGGAATTTGAAAGATATATTTTATATCGTTATTTCCAATACGATATTTGGTTGTTTCAGAATTTGATATTGAATATAAGCCGGTATATTTTCTATTCAGAGCCTTGCATTTAATATCAAATGTGATTTGGGTTTATCGTGAGTCGTGTTTTAGATGACATTGGTTCTTTAACCCAGTTAAAGGCAGGATGTTGATTTTTGAAAAGATTAAAACTAAGTGGAGTTTTAATGAATCTCTAATTAGATTAAAAATGTGAATTGATAATTTAAATTATCAAATTTGAAAGGTGATCGGGAAGGGAGTACCAACAGTTTTTCTCCAAAGCGATAGTTAAATCTTTAATTAGATTTGAACGTGAAATGGTAATTAATTTTACCGATAACACCATGGTGTTAGATGTGGAGTATTACCAGTTTTCTCCATGGGATATATAGGTTGGGATTGGGAAATAAACTAAATAATTACTTCGGTGTGGTTCGTTAATCCCGACTAGTTTGAAATGATATCCAAAGGAGGATTAAAGAATGAATTTAGAAGAATTTATCTTGGATAAAATTAATGGGAACATTTCCCTAAGAATGTGATTTTGTGAATAAAAGAATATTTTGAATTGGAATGAGGCGTTTGTTGTGTTTGTGTAACATTCGTTTATTATATACGTGGGTTATCCAGAAAGGCCGGGTTCATACCCATTCTGAATAACCGATTCGACGAGATGTCGAAGAAGAAGACGGTGGACGAAGACCGGAAGTCTTCACATCGTTTGGGTGATTACTGATGATCTTGATTGGGCTGTACACCCAGGATGAGCGAAACAATTGGTGATCGTCCAGACGTACTTGGAGATGGATGGATATGCGAGGAAAGTGCCTCCGGTTTCGTTCAGACCCAGAACGAACTTGTAAATGGATTGTGTGTCTGACATTGGATTTTATTCTGTGTTGATTGATCTTTATTAAATATACACCTGTTTGGCGGCGAAGAATTTATTCTCTTGCTCAACGCCCTTCTCTGAGACGTACGAGCTCAGAGGTTGTATATCGATGGACATCAGTCGCATGGAGTGAATTGCCAATGTGGCACGCGTAAGTGGCAATTGATCAGGGCTTCTGTTGAAAAGCAAAGTCTTGTAGTTGATGATCAAAGCACGGCCTGTGTGGCGTAGCTTTGTGTATAACGTGAATTCACGAGCCTCACACCTCGGTATGAGTCAAAAACGGGATAGTGACTGTAGGGAGAGCACGACGTTTCTTTCTAGCTAGGGTGGTGTCAGTGACCTACCAGCCCTGACATTTATATACTTTTCACCTGTGTGGTTGTTGGAATGCGAGGCGCCTCGGATATAGGTCTGTAAGGACCGGGAAACGTGTGTTCAGGAATAACTAATCCTCAAAAGTAAGAGAGGACCGGCCCTGAAGATCCAAGGATCATAGTGGGGTCCTGAGGCATTTGCTAGAGTGTCTCGAACGCGGAGAGGAGCTTGCCCCTTGCCTCGGCTCATGACGGAATCCAATTTCCAATACGTGATATTGCGGTTTTAATTGTAGAACCTAGTATGGCGACATAGTGGTATGGGTCATTAATGCCGCTATGATTGATATTTATGATTGAAATTGTTTTGACACTATACACCTATAATAGTATCAAATAATGTGTTTTAAACGTATCAAGCATGCTTTGGCTGTTATAAGGTAAAAACCCTATCCTCCGGCTTGCGTTGCATTTTGTGATGGGACCTGGGTCTTATAACAGCTTCATTTTTCTTTATTTAGCATTGCGCTGTTTGTTTTATGCACTGGTATTCTTGGGAGGAAACCCATTCCGTGTTATACGGCGTGGTCCCTTGATTTACCGAACTTTAAAATAAAGAATTATAACTGTTTTAGTTCTCACACCAGTCCCATGACTGACCTGGAGTTTATTGTTTTAACCTAAACTCTGGGTGCCCCTATTTTCCACACGGGCAGCTAGTAGTTTTGGTTTTGCAGATTTATATTCACAGGGTCCTGATTAACAGCTGGAACGATGCTCGGAAAGCTCTGTATCCGTGTATCACTTCTAGTTGTGATTTTGTATTATTTTCCACTGCTATGTAATTTATTGTAATCTCTGATATTTATCGAATGTGATTTATTCGTTTATACTCTGTATATTCTTGTATCTGATGGAATTGTTGTAATAGCAATGAAATGTTCTTCCGTCTGCGTTCTATTTTGTCTTGTCCTCAATTCTATCCGTGCTTTCCTTAACGGGGAAGTTCGGGTCGTCTCAATATAAATCTGCAAAACCAAAACTACTAGCTGCCCGTGCGAAAAATAGGGGCACCCAGAGTTTAGGTTAAAACAATAAACTCCAGGTCAGTCATGTGACTGGTGTGAGAACTAAAACAGTTAATTAAAACTTTACTTTAAAAGAGAGTAAATCAAGGGACCACGCCGTATAACACGGAACGGGTTTCCTCCCAAGAATACCAGTGCATAGAATAAACAGCGCAATGCTTTTTCGAAAAATGAAGCTATTATAAGACCCAGGTCCCGTCACACAATGCAACGCAATCCGGAGGATAGGGTTTTGCCTTATAATAGCCAAACATGCTTGGTACGTTTAAAACAAATCATTTGATACTATAATAAGTGTATAGTGTCAAAACAATTTCAATCATAAATATAAATCATAGACGGCACGGGTACCATATATCATGTCGCCATACTAGTTCTACAATTAAAACCGCAATACATGTATTGGAAATTGGATTTCCGTCATGAGTCAAGGCAAGGGGCAAGCTCCTCTCCGCGCTCGAGACACTCTAGCAAATGTCTCAGGACTACACACTCTGGGCAATCCTGGATTCGGCTGGGCCGGTCCTCACTTACGTTAGAGGATTAGTTATTCCTGAACACACGTTTCCCGGTCCTTACAGACCTATAATCGAGGCGCCTCATTCTAACAACCACAAAGGTGAAAAGTATATAAATGTCAGGGCTGGTAAGTCACTGACACCACCAAAGCTAGAAAGAAACGTCGTGCTCTCCCAGCGGTCCGTATCCCGTTTTTAACTCATACCGAGGTGTGAGGCTCGCGAATTCACGTTATACACAAAGCTGCCACGTAGGCGTGCTTTGATCATCAACCACAAGACTTTGCTTTTCAACAGAAGCCTTGATCATTGCATCTTAGCGTGCCACACAGGCAATTCATGCCATGCGATTGATATCTATCGATATATAACCTCTAAGCTCGTACGTCTCACAGAAGGGCGTTAAGAAAGAGAATAAATTCTCCGCCGCCAAACAGATATATATTTAACAGAAATCAATCAACACAGAATAAAATCCAATGTCAGACACACAATCCATTTACAAGTCCGTTCTGGGTCTGAATGAAACCGGAGGCACTTTCCTCTCATATCCATCCATCTCCAAGTACGTCTGGACGACCACCAACTATTTTCATCCTCTTGGGTGTACAGCCCAATCAGGATCGTCAGTAATTATCCAAACGATGTGAAGACTTCCGGTCTTCAACCACCGTCTTCATATTCGACATATCGTCGAATCGGTTATTCAGAATGGGTATAAACCCGGACTTTCCGAACAACCCGCGTATATTAAAAACAAATGTTACACAAACACAACAAACGCCTCATTCCAATTCAAAATATTCTTTTATTCACAAAATCACATTTTATGGAAAGGTTCCCATTAATTTTATCCAAGATAAATTCTTTAAAATTTATCCTTCAATCTTCCTTTGGATGTCGTTTCAAACCAAATTATGGTTTTCTAAACTAGTCGAGATTAGCGAACCACACCGAAGTAATTATTTATTTTATTTCCCAATCCCAACCTATTCATCCCATGAAGCAAAACTGGTAATACTCCATATCTAACACCACGGTGTTATCGGTAAAATTAATTACCATTTCACGTTCAAATCTAATTAAAGATTTAACTATCGCTTTGGAGCAAAACTGGTAATACTCCATTCTCGTTCATTTTCCAAATTTGATAATTTAGATTATCAATTCACATTTCAATCAAATTGCAGATTCATTAAAACTCCTTTTACTGGGTTAAAGAACTAGTGTCATTTAAAACACAGTTCATGATAAACCCAAATCACATTCTATTTATTATCGGGTTATAGAACAAATGTTATTGAAAACACCGTTCACGATAAACCCAACAAATCAGTTTTAATTCAATTCCAATTTAAATATATTAGAAATTCCGATTATTTAAACCCCTTTTTAAATCTAATTTATTTATTTAAAAATAATTGGGTTTTAAATTTAGTTCAAAACTAGTTCATTTCGATAAAAATCCATTTTTATCTTTTCGAATATGGAGTTTTTCACCCCAATTTTTCTCAAATCATTTCTTATGATTTTACACAAATTATTGATATTTTTAATAATTTTATCAAGGCCCGTACAGTCGATTTCCATCAACGACCATCGAACTGCACTTACAGCGACCTTTTCCAAATTTTATTTGGACGTATCTCCAAATCCAACCGTTAGATTTCAAATTTCTAATATTCGTTAGAAAGCTCTTTTCGATACGAACCCAATGGTTCCGGTTTTAGGAGAATCCGACGGTCAGATCTCCCGTAATGTTCGTTTGAAATAAATGGTCGAAATTCACGAACTGTCGCGGCGCGACGCGTTCTATTCAGGCCATTATATTATATATATAATATATATAATATATACTTCGCCGATTTCTATTTAAAACGAATTATATTGATAGTTTTGAATTCGTTTCAAAAACATTTTCAACTTCCATTACAATTCAAATTCGTTTTCTATTCAATTCAATTCAAATTCGTTTTCTATTCAATTCAAAACAAATTCGTTTTCTATTCAACTCAAATCAAATTCGTTTTCTATTCAATTCAAATCAAATTCATTTTCTATTCAATTCAAATCGAATTCGTTTTATATTTAATTCATCTCGAAATCGTTTTATATTCAATTCATCTCGAAATCATTTTCTATTCAAATCAAATCAAATTGGTTTTCTATTCGATTTCAATTCAAACTGGTTTTCTATTCGATTCAATTCAAACTGGTTTTCTATTCGATTCAATTCAAATTGGTTTTCTATTCGATTCAATTCAAATTGGTTTTCTATTCGATTCAATTCAAATTGGTTTTCTATTCGATTCAATTCAAATTGGTTTTCTATTCGATTCAATTCAAATTGGTTTTCTATTCGATTCAAATCAAATTGGTTTTCTATTCGATTCAATTCAAATTGGTTTTCTATTCGATTCAAATCAAATTTATTTAAAATTCAATAACGAATATAATCGATATAAATATCGTTCACGTCAAAATAGCGCATCACTAATCAACACGGCTTTATATTCAACAAATGGATCTATATTTCTTTCAATACACGACTCTATATCTTTGTCAACACACGACTAATCTCAGTGAATGAGTACTGTCCATGTGTGACTATTTTTGTTATTTAATATATTTTATGAAAATTAAGGTATCTATCGTTTGATATTAAATCAGACTCCAACCGTAAATTAGTAAGAGAACGATTCCCTGAATATTAACCCCGAAGGCCGAAACCAACATCAGATTAATATCCAGGAGACCACTCATCTCATCTATTTTCCAGTTGATTTCTAATTCTATATATGATAGAGATGTAAATTTTATTGTTAAAATATTTCGTTCAACTCATGACTAATCTCAACGGATGAGTACAGTCAACACATGAACCTTTATTTTATAGTGATAAAGATATAAATTTTATTGTTAAAATATTTCGTTCAACTCATGACTAATCTCAACGGATGAGTACAGTCAACACATGAACCTTTATTTTATATTATTCTTTATTTTCTAAATTGGAATGAGGCCCAATCAATCACCATATAATGTTAATTATATGGATTTTCATACATCACACGTATATAATAGCTTTGGAAAATAATCAACCATCAACCAAAGTGCACTACACTGTATAAGCATCAAATATAGATATCTAACGCTTATAACAGTCTGTCAATCAATCGATCGACTTATTTAATCAATCAGGATGAGTGAACTTCAAATTTCTTCCCAACACCCGTGTGGGGTTTCAAACAATCAAACACATATTTTATTTGTGCAGTTGGGCGATGTGTAAAATTTATCGTCCCAATCAATGTCCTTCAAATAGGTGTACATAAACAAACCGTCCGGTTTGTAAATGAATATTTTATCTTATTCACTTTCACTATATTCATATTCACGTTAAAAATTATATTTTTAACGATACAATATTTTATTCCAACATATGAATTTCTATTCAGTTTATTCTTTAAATAAAATGATATTTTTATTTTTCTAACTTATTTTAGAAAATTTCGGCGGCATAACGGCACGATACTAGAAACGGGACGAGGCCTAGCCTTATCCCCGGTCTAGTGAAGGCCCACGCCATCACACATCAATCAAATCAATTTCATTTCACCAAACAATTCAATTCAAACCGAATAATCTAACCAACTACACAACCAAACAATTAAACAAACAAGCCATCCATGGTCTGTGGATGACAGGTGTCGGGTGCTACTAAACACCATCTGCATCCTAGTATATATATATAACTAGAAAAAGAAATTGAAAGGTGAGAAATTCTCACCGATAGCTATCCAATACCACAACTCTTCCTTGATAGAAATCTTCATCGTTATCGCATCCTTGTCATCTTCGTTGACCGTAGCCACTACATATATAAAAATCACATTTTTATTTGTTCACTTTCAATTTAAAAATCATATTTTTTTTATAATCACTTCATATATTTAAAAATCGAATTTTTTTCTTTGCTATTCAATATATAAAAATCGAATTTTTACTTCGCTATTCAATATATAAAAATCGAATTTTTACTTCGCTATTCAATATATAAAAATCTCGCCTTTTAAATATAAAGATTTCTTCTTTTCAAATTCATAGACTTCGTCTTTTCAAATATATCATTATAAAAATCACACTTTTATTTTGCTATACATATAAAGATGATATTTCTAATATTCCTATCATGTAAAAATTATATTTTTAATTCTCTACATAAACAAAAATCATATTTTTACATCTTCTACATAGTAAAGATTATATAAAAATATAAAAATCATATTTTTAATACTTTAAAAATATAAAAATCATATTTTTATTACTTTAAAAATATAAAGATCATATTTTTAACTTTCCTATATTATAAAAATTATATTTTTATATCGCTATTCTCTATATAAAGGTCTCGCCTTTTCATCTATAAAGATTTCTCCTTTCAAATTTATCATTATAAAAATCACATTTTTATTTCAACGTATATATAATAAAAATCAGATTTTTATTTCTCTACTTATATAAAGATGATATTTTTACTATCTTACCTATATAAAGATCATATTTTTATATGGCAACTTCTATAAAGATCACATCTTTATTACTCTACATTATATAAAATCGTATTTTTATATTTTCTACCTTATAAAAATCATATTTAAAAATCACAACTTTATAATAATGAAGGTCATAGTTTTTTTATTTTTAAAACTTATTTTAACATCGTAGACATATGTAATTAAACTGAAAATAATTGGCAGTGGACCTTTCTTCTTCGTTGGGCTGGAGGAACCCAAGCCTCTCTTCCTCAATCCACTTGCGCAGCGAAGCCTGGAGGTTCTGGAGACGCTGCTGTCCCTGATGGAGGGGGAGTAAGGGTTCGACGTTGGAAGTTTTTGGGCTTCGCGGTGGATGGGGGCGCGAGTGGTGGAGGTGTGGTCGGAGAAGAGGTGGGGGTCTCGTGACTGGAGGGTGAGCGCGAGGTAGAGGGGTTCGGAGAAGAGAAGAAGGAGGAGGGAGGCTAGGCGAGATCGGAGAGAGGGGAGGAAGAAGAGGGGGCGGCGGCGTGGCGTCGTGGTGCGGTGGCCCCCCGGTGGAGGAGCGACAGCTCCTCCCTTTTTTTTCTCTTTTTTTTCCTGATCGAATTGAAAACGAGAAAGGGGGGGCCAGAGTGATTTAAGGAGGAGGGAAGATTTTTTTTAATTATTTAATTTGCAAAAAGTTGACTTTTACATACGACCTCTAAACGAGGCCCACCGCCTGTCGTCCATAGTGTTTCATCCCCATTCCGAACACAATGGGATATGTATCGTAGGCTGATTCGATCGTTACAATCAGTTTCCGTTAAAATCAACATATAACTCTATATATTGAATTTGAACACGCATTTCAATTTACCGGGGTCACATACGAACTCGAAAAATTGCAGAAAAATACTTTCTAGCTTCATATTGATGATAAGGTGTTAACAAAACTAGTTTCGTCGAATTCTTAGACCGTTGGAAAAATGACCATTTTCCAGTCGATTAAAATCAACTGAAACTGGTCAAACGTGTTTTCCTTTGCCACACTCACATATTGATTCGAAAAATTATGAAATTTGGAATCTAACAATAATTTGACATCACGGACCCAACAAAAGTGGTTTCGTCGAAATCCGAGGTCGTTTGCAAAATTCCCATTTTTAAGGGCCTGAATTCCATAGCGACTATTCAGAATTTTCAACTGGACATATCTTATGATTCCCGCTATGAAATCTTGATTTTTCGGATTCGTTGGAAAGATATTATCAATTAGATCCTAATGTTTTTGGTTTCACTAAAATCCGCATTGTTTTGCACCCGGTACATTCAATTGAAGTTTGAAATCGAATTATCGAACTACCGCGCCATTTTCAATTCTATTTATAATTATATATAAATATTTATATTCTAACGACGACGTATATAATATATACGTCCGAATTATATTCAAAATAAATTTCTCGTCGATATTATTTAAAATAATTCATTTTAAATATTCAAAATTCGCTAAAATTGCCAAAATAAAAATTTTAAACTGGCTCAGATTTTCGGGTTGTTACATCTAAACCCTCTCTTCTCTGTGCCCCTATTCTGCTGCTAACATTCTAGGAATTCAAGTTTTCTTATATCCCTAACCTATTTTCATTTCTAATCTAATCCTATTTAGTTTATATTATGGAATTCTCTATAATTTATATACGAGATTCAAATCTATATGATTCTCTTATATAGATCTGCAATAGAATCGAAGAACAATGAAGTCGACATTTCAAATCAGTATTATATCTTATCCAAAATCTCCGTGAGCGGAAATAATATTTGTTTAGGCTAAATTCTACATTTTGTAGATTCTTATATTGGTTTGAATGCCTAGGGAGATTTGGTTTTACGATAACATCATATTATGAAACCCCCAAATCTCCTAGTTTTATATGTGTTTCGCATAGTTGTCAATCAATGTTTGGGTTTGTGAATTTGTTTGGGTTATGTATGAAGAATGGTTTGGTTTAATTTGATTTATCTCTTTTTACTCAAAAGTGTTTGTGATGTAAAAAGATTAGGATTTGATTTGATTTTATTATTTGAATAGGTTTTGGATTTCCATTCCAAATGGATAATTTGAACGTAGTCAAATTGGAAACAAATCAAATGTCAATGTTTTTATGTATAACATAGAAAAGGGTGAATTGGATTAAATAGAGGTCCATGTATATATGTATGTAAAATCATGTATATATGTACATATGAGTATATGTTATATGTAGTTTACACCATGTTCTTAATTCATTTCCTGAATTGCTCTGAAAAACTTAGGATATAAGTTTTGATAGTTATATTGTTAATTCTTCCCATTATCGCTATCATTAATTATGCCATGTATTTAGCAGTTTGTTGTGGGAATTAGCTTGTATGCCTTTAATGTAGACTGAATTGACAAATTACACCGTTAAAACGATTCTTTATTTTAACGGAAATAAGCTTTTATAGTACGTATAAAATATTCCATTTATATAGCGTAATTAACATAACCGAACGTAATAATGACGTAATAAATATGTTAGAATTAGGTTAGAATTTGGAATGTCCCCATATGAATTGTGATTGTGTGTATGCATAAAATGGCTTATTTATATATTAAGTAATGACAAATAGACACGAGGTTAGTCGTCATTTGTGGTAAAAGCTTACTCGGAACCGACAGGAAAATCCAGCAACCACAAATGAGTTTGGCTAATATAAGAGGTCTGGTTGCCATGGGCCATTTAATTTAGTACACTATGATACGAGGTTAAGCCCGCTTTTAATAGAAGTCTGCGCGGAACTGCCCGACATATCTAGCATCTACGAGTATGTTGTTTAATGCGAGAGGTCTAGTGTATATATATACCTATTATGTATGTAAATAGGTAGGCTTACTACATCTTGAGAAGGTCTTAAGTGGCTGACTTTCTTCTTATCTAGTTTAGATTTTAAGAAGTTAGGACTAGGTCCATTCCGATGGTTTATTCCTTGGATTTGGACCATATTCATGAGACCCTCGCTTATTAGAATTGAAATTTGTGTATGGGTCCTCCTTCTCTAAAAGTAGTTAGTCATGGTGGTAACAGAGTAGGGTAGTTTACTGGAATGTCCACTTTCTCTAGGAGCATTGTGAGGGCCATCCTAATGACAGAGTTGGTATACGTGGGACGTAGCATGCTATTTAATCAACCAACTGTCTAAGGGAAGTTTTAAGCGGTATAGATATTCTACCGTAATATCAATTAAGTAGTAACATGAGGCGTCCACTGGAGGGGTCTTAAATGGCTATATGCGGGCGTACCCCAAACCGGTATTAAGTAGCGAGATACCACTTCTCATATTACGTATGAGAATATATATTTATAAGAATGTCGACGTACTAGGACGGGGTCTTAAGTGACTAAGGTCTGCCTTAGGGTCGTAAGAAATCATGAGAATCCACCCTAAAAAACATGCTAGAATGGGCCTTAAGTTACCGAGAATGTCCACCTCGTTGGGTCTTCACCCTAAATGCATCAATGAAGGTCTTAATTGATTGATTCAGATATCCACCTTGTTGGTTAAAATATTCCTTTGTATGTGTGTGCCTGTGTGTTTCATAGACATACCTTGACATATATAATCTGCCAAATCTAGAGTATAGTCTTTAAATACATATTATTTTCAGTCACAAGAACTTTGTGTTCTGACCTCCCTCCTCTTAACATACAAACAGAACAGTAGGTGGGAACGCTTGGATCAATGATACTTTAAAGATGGTGCCTAACGACGGAGGATCCATAACCATTAAATATTATGGAAATATTATTATGTTGGGATAATTAATACCGATTTACCTAATTGCATGACTCGTTGCAATTATTATTTATGATAATTTTAAACTAAAGGTACATATATTTTAAGTTATTATATTTTATCCTTTTCGCTGTGTGAGATTATGATTTCGTTTTAGTATGCTTTATTATATTTGTTAACCCAAATTCCTTATAGGAACCAATAATCTGTTTAGAATGACCCTAAGTTTCGATTGGTCTTTTTAGGTCAAAATTTAGGTCCATTCCTGGCGGGTTGTTACAGGGGGACAAGATATACTTCCGGATCCCAGTTAGAAGCAACCAAAATCTCCTTATTATTGGAAACAAATTCACTATAATTGCATAGAATAGGCTCGTCCATTGTAAGCATATAGTAAAGTTCTCTTTTAACCTACTCATTATTTGAAATCCCCTTGGTTAATATCTTTTAATTCATGTGATAGCATAATCTACTTTCCTCACAGGACCATTCTTCAACATTATTGGTCTAGGCTAATTACATGTTTGTGACCAGTTTTTCATAAAGCTCTACGATTATTCCCTTTAGCATTGGGTAGGTATATAATGAGGGAAAGGATAAGATTCCTTTTGAGCCCAGAGATCTGGAAAATAACTGATAGTAACGCTGTACTGGGCTACGAGGACGGGTGCGTGATGGGCTGATTTGGTTATAGGAGATGGATGTGGGTTTAAGTGGGGGAATGCAAAAGAAGGCTCAAAAGTGAATCTAAAGGAATAGGAACAAGGGGGTCCTTGATATGCCAACACCTAACAAAGGGCTCTCGGTAGGGAATTTTAGGATGAAGGCTAACAACAACTATGTCAAAATGAGGGTGAAAGAGATCAAATTGCCAAATGCATGGCATTGGTCACAAATTAGTGGCTTTCCTTAATAAGATACATCAATGTAGGCCATCATCATGCCATGAGCAAGGGAAATGAGAATGTAAGTAGGTAACTACCTAAATGGGTTAATCTCATAAGGGATTTTGCAATAACCCACACACTTAGGCCAAAATTTTCGCGAAAACCAAAAACCCAAGTCCATTTAAACATAAATTGTTTGTTTGGTATCCTGCAAATAAGCAAAGATATTTATCATAATTTAGGTAAATAACTAATTAGGGATTAAAAATTTAAATTATAATCATACATTAGAACTTACTGAAATGCTGATACTTTGAGACAAGTGTCTCTAAATGGTATCAATCATGTCTTCTACTTAACTTATCGATTGTTTTCAGGAGGAAGGTGTGAATAATTGTTTTGGTGACTGGTAAATTATACACTTTTATACATAATGATATTGTATAGGATTTTGTTATAGGGGGTGAATAAGGTATTTAAAAATTCCATAGATAAACAGATAAAATAGAATGCAGAAACATAAATGCAAAAAATAAAGAACACATAAATATATCTAGCTTTAGTCGCTAACCTATAGTTCGTACTACCGCCCAAACGTTACTACTAGGATCAAAATTTTGACGCTTGCAAGATCCGTAAATTCGCACTCCATGCTAACCTGAATAAACTAATCATATGCCTAATAACCCTACTTGGACTCATTCTCTTGAGACCAGAATTCCTAAACTAAAAAATCCCTATAGCTCACCTAGAAAAAACTTGAATTCGAATTAAAATGAAATTTAAAAAAAAAAATCTAAAGCCACACACGACTAATGATAATATAATAAGCTCAACCAAAATTTAACATGAAACTTTGACTCCTTTCTTGATCACGTAAGCTCCAACAATTTTTACTTCCTCTATCTCTTATGGCTAGTTTTATTTGCACCCCTTTATTCTCTTTGACGCCTTACTAAGTTATAAATTTGTGATATTCCGAAATTTCTCCACCTTAAGATCACAACATACAATGTTTAAAATAAACAATTGTGGAAACAAGCTCGAATGTAACTAGGTTCATGTCAAATTTTCGCTCGATGTAAGCAAGGTTTATATACTAACCTCGCTACCATTGAACTATGCTTGTATTATTACCTAGCTAGAGTCGAATGATGTTTGTATGATAATCTAATTTGGAGTAAACGATGTTTGTGAATCAACCACGTTATATTTGTACGTAGTTTAGAAAAATAATGGTATTCTGGGTGTAAGTCAGAGAGTGAAGAAGAAAATCTGGGATGTGATGGTTTTTTAAAGATGAACAAGGTGAGAAAGGAGGAAAGCGGGGTGGAAATAGAATTAGCATCTCTTAATTTATTCTCAAGTAAAATTTGACTTCAGCAAAAATAATTAGTCTCCACTATCACCTACCTTTCAAAAATAGATCTACTGCCTTCTTTTATTATATTAAAAGAGCTTTCAATAAAATCAAATTGGAAATTCATTGCTATAAAAACAAGCACACATGCCTATAACAGTTTCCCTTCATGTTTTTGGCTCAAATCTTATAATCACCGGAATGTTTTAGGTATCCGAACCATGCTTAGGTCTTTTGAAGTGCTCCCATCGTTCTTCAAAGAGTATCAAAATCTTGTCACTTGGTTGAGCTTTCATGCCTTGACAAACTTGCAATGATTTCTGTTGTTTATGATTGAATCTCGATTGGAAAATGACGTTGCTACGAGTCAAAAAATAGCAAGAGATGCTAGTGAATTTGGTTTTGATGCTTGGATATGGTTGATGCATCTCTTGTTGGGATGATATCTTCAAGATTGTAGGTTCTTCATTTGGATTTGACCAGATACAGTTTGTATGACAGCGATGGGTTGAGAGGTGGGAGTGGGCATCAATTATGGTTAATCGACCGAACCGATTCAACCGACCTTAATCGAACCATATTAACCGACAAATTCGATTAACCAAACATTCGGTTGACCCACCAAATTACGGTTAATTATGGACAAACATCGGTTAACCGTTAACTAAAAACACATACATATATACCTAGACACACACACGCACACACACAGAGATATACATATATTATAAGAGAGATAACATACACACATACATACATATATCGTAAGACTAATAGCATAAATATTTTCATTACCATTTCTTGCAACCAATAAATATATGTATACACACTTACACATACATACATATATATATATATGTGTGTGTGTGTGTGTGTATTAGTAAGATAATAATAATTATGATCTAATATATACATATTTAATAATATATATACATATATATATATATATATATATTAATATAATATATATTAGTAATATATATATATATATTATGATATATTAACATAATATATATATTACGATTAACCGACTTAACGTATTCAACTGACCTCAACCGAACCGCATTAACCTACAAATTCGATTAAGCAAATATTCGATTAACCGATGGTTCGGTTAATCGAAAATACTAACCTATTGGTGTAGTTAACCAACCACGCTCACCCCTACTGAGAGGGGTTGTTCTGAATGGCTATTACCTTGGATATCATAGTGAGACTGCCTTTACTTTGAAATTGCGAAGAGATCTGGAAATTAAAGCTTGATGCTTTGTTGTATCCGACGTTGCCTGAGATAATCTCCCATGTGATGATACCGAAATGATGATGAGAGTGGTAAAATAGATTTTGTAATGATCATATTATGTTTATGGTATTGTTCAAAAAAATAAGATTGTAGCGCTTTATCTATTTGAAGTTGTGCATGCATCTCACTATCGATCATTTTTCGTGGCAATTTTTTATATTAAAGAAATCTTCCATTTGATTTGTTAAACACCAATATGTTGCATTGTGTTATTCTTAATGTACATATGCTATGTTTTTTATGAACTTGTCTACACCTAGCTAGTGTACACATTGCTTACACTGCTAAATGTGCTTATGAAATTTGTCTTGCTCTGCCCTCACTCTGGTTTTGAAACTTATGCACGAAAATTGTCTTTGTGCATATGCGTTGTTTGGTTTTAGGTTACACATTTGTGCTTGTTTTTATTGCTGTCAAGGCTATACTAAATTATGCTCATGAACACATGTTACACTACGCCTGTTTTGAAGTGGCACATTTTTGGTCATTGTACTTACTGTCTCCTTATACATGTTGTGCCAATTTTGTACACACTTGCATTTGTTCAGCCCTGTGCTTAGTTAGTTGCAACTGGGATCTGCCTTGAACCTATTTTTCTTTGTTGTTGTCGAGGGTGAGAAAAGAAAACAAATATTTTCCACATCTGTGTTGTCTCCAATATTTGAAGTTTTACATTTTTATGAATCATTGTTGTGCTTGTCTGAGATTAATAGCCTGCAAATCACAACACTATAAAAATATATTTAATATTAAACATATATTTATTATCATAAAAAAATCATTGATTGTTTACTTCGCATACATACACAGATTGTTTACCATTTTCATATATTAGGTTTATTAATATCGTTTAGGCCTCATTAGTGCGCGCATATCTTGCACCAACTACTTCCAAGTAGAACTTACATAATCTTATATGTGTGTGTGTGTGTGTGTAGTGTACATATCCCTTTGGACCACCTTGATCCTATATATCATCCATAATATATTTCGTAATCATCTCGCTAGGATCTATCATCTCACTATGTCATGATACTGCTATCATATGGTACAAAAATGTTTAAACGACTTCCACAATGGACCTCTTTACACCTTCATTATAGATGTCCTTTCGTCATCGCCTTATAATAATCCTTTTCGATTTAACGTGTATCTTATTTCCCCTACTGCATGAAAGTTTAGTTGGGGATTTAATTCTATGGTTTGTCTATTTTCTATCGTGGATCGACTCCTCATAGCCACCTATTTTCCAGTTTGGAAGGTATCTCTTAATATATGTTAATAGTTTTCCCCTAAACAAACAATTTAAATATACCATATGGCATTGCATAGACCCTCCTAGGCGTTCCAATAGTGAGAGATCAATGTAACAACCCACTTGAATATTCCTACACCCCAACCTAGGAAAGACCTATCGGAACTTAGAGGCATACTAAGGGGGTTATTGGCTCATATTAGGGATAATTAAATAGAAACTAAAAATCAGAATCTCACAGTGGATGGATAAAATATAATAAAAGTTCGGATTCTTGGGTGTTGTATTGGTTTGGTATACTTTTTGTTTAGTTGTAAATACTATATGTGCAAAAATATAAGATTTGGGTATTGTATATTATATAGATTTAAACATCTATTGTATAAAATAGATAGTTTGAACGTATTAAAAACACACATTACTAAAATCTTAAGTATTTGTATAATACCATATGAAATGTAAATAAGTACCAAAAGGAGATTATATATTATCCATATTGCACCTTTTCCTTTCTTTTAATATTAAAGTAATCTTTAAAACCTACAATACAAGTTATTTTGTTTATGTTTGTTATTTCCCTATTATTGATTTGAATGTAAATAAACATTATATGCTAAGTTGATGAAGTTAGGGAAATAACCCGTAAACTTAATTTTCTGATTAGGACCGACATTTCTACATTTTAGGATGTTTCTTTACGCGCGATTTATTTACGTTTTATTTGTTAGTAATTATAATGTAATTAATGTACTATAAATGCGTATTAAATGCATACTTATTGCATTTAACTAGGAATTCAAATTCATAATGTCCACATAGGAAATTTGTACGCCTGTGAGTATAAATGTCTATCAAATAATATTAATGATACATAGACATGAGATTAATCCCTACTTGTAGTAGAAGCTTGCTCGGAACCAACCAACATATCCAGCATCTGCAAGAAGTCGATTTAATGTGAGAGGTACATGCATCCTGAGCCATTATAATAAATACAAGAATGCACGAGGTTAAACCCAACTTGTAATAGAAGCCTTCTTGGAACCTCTTGGAAAAGGTCAGCTTAATGTGAGACGTCTAGTGTAATTAATATGTGTGCGAAGTAGGACTGCCTCGAGAAGGTATTAAGTGGACGACTTAACCTTGTTAAGGTGTTAAGTGGTTAGCTCTAGGTCCGTTCCTTATATTCACTACTTGGTTTTGGGTTGAAGTAGTGGGATTCGCCCTTATTAGGTTTTAAGTGGTCATCGAGTCTTCCATTCTTTTATAAACTTATGAGGTATTAAATGATCTTAAATAAAAGGTAGACGTATGAGTAAGTAGTTCTCCGGAAGTTGTCCACTTCTTATCTAGGGGATACATGAGGACTTATCTAGGTACGGGAAAATAAGAGTCCCAAAGAACAAGTAAGAGGGACCGTCCGTCTAAGGGAAGTATAAGTGGCTAAGAGTTCACCAATAATGATAGCTAGATAGGAATGCATGGGTCTGCCAGGAGGGTCATAAATGGTGATGAGTGTTTATCTAAACCCGATATAAGTGGCATATTACTAACTCTCGAATTACACTGAGAGAATATTTAATATCGTTGACGATTAGAAAAATGGGGTCTTAAGTAACTAGGTTCTGCCATAGGGTAATAAGTGATTATATAATCAAACCTTAAATTAATATATATGAAGTAGCCTTAAGTGACTGAATGGTACCCTTCCTCATAGGGTATTAAGTGATAACAAAAACCCACCTTTATAAACATGTTGGTCTTAAATGACTACAGTGTAGTACGCCTGATTAATACATGTATATGACATATTTAATTATGAATTGAACTCGTGTAGACATAATTTGATGAATTCATACTGCAAGTATAGGAAATAGACGTTCCTTAAACTTATGTGATTTTATTCACCAGAACTTGCTGTTGTGACCTCCCTCCTCGTCACAAAAAGGTTAGTAGGTAGGAACACTTGATTAATAAAGTTATAAAGACTGCCGCATGACGAAGGAGATTTTACAACCTATTATTATTGTAATCATGTTTGGCAGTTTATTGTACTCATGAGATATTAATATTAATGTACCTTGATATGACATTTGATACTTGATGTAATCGACATTATTATGATTTTATTTAATGGTATATCTATTTTTTAGTTACTTTTTTTATCCCATCCACTGTGAGATTTTTATTTCATTGTTAGTTGGCTCTGTTTACTTATTCCTTATTGGAACCAGTGACTCGTTTAGAATGTCTCTAAGTTCCGATGGGCCTTTTATGGATCAGGATTTAGGATCATTCCGAGCAGGTTATTACATTTGGTATTAGAACCTAGGTTATCCGATTATAGGGAAATATAGATATGAGAGACACACTTGTTAATTGAAAAGGTTTTCAAACTATATATATACACACTATACCCCCAAAGACATACGCGATTATACTAGGTAACCTCTATCTGTCTTCCTCTTTTTTTTTGCTTACATATTATCTTAGAAATTTCCACTTAAGGTTTTCCTTTTTTCAGATAGTAGAAATGCCCCAAAACCATCATGATTAAGGGAATCTAGGAAGACTCGACGCCTACTTAAGTGGTTCCAACAGTATTAGGAATTGTGGAACAAGTTCTTGTTGCCCATGCAGCTCCAGCGGAACTAGCAGCTCAATCCGCTGATGTGGCTGTTAACTTTCCTCTTCTTTGAAAGGATTTTATTAGTCTTGAAGGCGAGACTTTTTCGAGACAGAAGGATTTTTAGAAGCTAAGGGGTGGATATCGGAGTGTGATCATATCTTTGAAGTCACGGGATGGGATGACCCGCTGAAGCATAGGGTAGCCGCTTCGCATCTTAAAGGCAAAGCGATAGAGTGGTGGAGTATGATTTCTGAGGAGAATGCGGGTTGGATATTTACTTAGGATGAGTTGAAGGCCCGATTTGAAGTTAAGGTTCAACCCAATATCAAAGTGAGTCTACAACTGGAGAAGTTCATCCAGTTGAAGCAAGAGGGTTATCCATAAGGGAAAATATCGCTAAGCTATGAAGTTCTCCAAATTTGGAAGAGGTCTTATAGATACCACTATGAATAAGGAACTGAGATTTGTTAAGGGACTTAACTCATAATTAAGGGAGATATTGTTGGATCAAGTAACTTTTGGAGTATCTTTTGAGACACTAGTGGAGATCGCCATCTTATACACTATAGAGGAAAGGATAGAGACTAAGAGTGAGAAAGAGGAAGGTACTTCAAAATTTGGAAAGAATAAGAAAAAAAATTGGTTCAAGAAGAATAAGAATGGAAAATTCAAGAAAGGAGCTGAAGAGTGTGGAAGATGCCATAAGAAGGGCCATGAGCCCAAAGATTGTAAGGTCAATCTGGCGAAGCTGGAATTCATGGGAAAGTGTTATAATTGTCAGAAGGAAAGACATCTTGCTTGGAATTTCCTTAAGCTTAAAGGAGAATTGAGTGGTCAGAATCACTCATTGGAGATAGCACCCCTTTAGATTGAACCACCGAAGGACCAGGGACTACAGGTCCTAATATCATTTATATTTTAGTGACTTCCATTTGTTCCACATTTGATTCTGGAGCATCTCATTCCTTCATATCTAGGAGCTTTATTGATTTCTTGAAACTTCTAACTTATGTTGCTAATAATCGATAAGGTATCCAACCCTATTGGAGGAGGTAAGTGACTCTTATTAATTTTTAAAGGCCTAGTACTAGACATTGACGATGTCGATTTCTCATGATGCGTATGTTTTAAGCTTCAAGGGATATGGACCTATCTTAGGGATGGTTTGGCTATGTTGTTATAGGGTTATCCTTGGTTGCGGTAAACGATCATTCCCTAGTTTATATTGTTGCAAACTGGACTGAAAAATTCAAGTGGAACTTGTCACTTTTTAGGGCATTCCCCATTTTTTGGTTTAGTAAAAAGTAAAATACCGTATCTTTGTCAACAACTGAAGAAGAATACATCTCTGCTGCTTTTCTTGTTCTCAAATAATTTATATGCAACAAAGTCTAAAATATTTTAGATTAGACATAACTAAACCACCAATTTATTATGCTAATACTAGTATAGAAAATTTATCTAAAAATCATACTCAACATGCTAGAACTAAACATTTTGATGTTAGACATCATTTTCTAAGAGATAATATAAGTAAAGAAAATATTTCACTACAATTATTTAAAATTGAGAATCAACTTGCAGATATTTTAAGTAAACCCTTGAATGAAGCAACGTTTACTAAATTAAGAAAAGAACTAGGTATTTTCTTATTGATTGAAATATAATAAGTAGATATATTAGTGTATACATACATACATACATACATACATACATACATACATATATATATATATATATATTTATTAAAATATGAAAAGAAAAATAAAAAATAAAAAAAAATTACATACACATGTTGATATGTACTACCGCTCCCCCCCATGTTGACATATAACAGTCAACTTTTAAAATTAAATTTTCCTCCAAAATCAGTTTATATACTTATTTAAACTTCTTAATTTGAAACTTACTACCTCTTCACTCGTTTTCTCTATAATAAACTTCTGAAAACAAGAAAATAATGGCCTCATCATCCAATACCAACAAAAACAACAATATTTCATTCTCTTGTCCCCCTCAAGGATCATTTCAATGTACTACGCTTACTCGAGTGATCAATGTAGAAGATACTATGAAGGATTTTCTACAAATGCTCGTTGAAATTCAGACAAAGCAACTTTGAATGCAAAAGAATAAGAGAAACAAGGAAAAATCCTTAGGGATCTATGGATATTACTAATGGATAAACACGCTGATCCATTCTCGTTGAAGATGACGCTTCTAATATTCTTATACATAATCTTATGGAAAATGAAGAAGAAGTAGAAGAAAATGAAAAGATAAAGAAAAAGGAAAAATCTTCAGATGGAAGAAGACTATTGAGTCATAAGCGTTAACGAAGTGTGTTTTGATAAGGATGGTAATGTAATTGAAAAAATGGAGAATTTTGTCTTCATTATCCAAATTGTCCAATCAATAAATCGCCTATTGTCAAAACACTCATTAGTTAGGTTATGTGTATCTGTAAACGTTTGTTATGTATTAATTAAGTAGTCTTGTTGTAAATGTAAAAAGTACATCAATAATAAATATATGTTTACTTTTGTTACTATATCTCTTAAGTCTTGTAATATTACTTTAAGGGGGTGTATTAGGGTTATTATAGGTTAGTCTTACTTTTTTATTGATTACAAAGGGGAAGAATTATAAGATGGGTTAGAATAAACTTAAATTAAGGGGGAGTTAGTTGGTTTAGAAGGAAATGTTGGAGTTAGGATGAGTAACTGAAGAATCAAGTTATTAGGTAAGTATATTTTATACACAAAGGTTGCCATCATAAAAAAGGGGAGATTGTTAAGGGCTGAGATGATTGTGATGGTTTTGATGATAACAACCTTGTTTTTTAATTATTATTATAAAATATATACTAAACTGTTATATATAGATATATATAAAGGTATCTAATGTAGGTACTGATTTTGAAGACTGTACAGTTTGGAGATTCAAGAGAGTATATTACAAAGAAGAGGAGTTCAAGATTGAAGACTCATGAGTAACAAGGTTCAAGAGTTCAAAAAATCAGAATAAGTAATAGAGTCTACAATTTTTTTAAAACTCAGTAATATTACTGAAATCTTTATTCCAATTGTCTTATCAATTCTTTCTTGTAATATTTCAAAAATCTTTTGTTTTCAATTGATTACAAAATTACTTCCCTTTTAATATATATATCTTGATTATTTAAATTATTTCTTGAATTTTAATCCGAGGTTTTCTTGTTTACGTTTTAGTTCTAATATATATATATATATATAATATATGTTTTTGTTTACATGAGTTTTAATATTCTTATTTACTTATATTCATGTTTATAGTTTTATATCTTAAGTTTTAATTTTCTCATATTTTATATTTATAATTTTATATTAAGTTTTGATATCACTTTTTTATTGACTATAAATATATGTTTTAAATTTATATTCTTTCTTTATTATAATACTTTAATATATTGGAAAATAGTTTGTTAAAACTCCAAAATTATCTTGATTTGTTTAAACATCATTTACATTGTTTTCAAAATTTTATGTTTCAAAAATATATAGGGCATGTCGATATATACTACCCCCACATCGACATCATAGCTGTTATCTCCAAAATTCAAATTTCAAAAGAGGTGTCTATTTGTTTAAAACTTTTCTTAAAGAGACGTGACAGTTAATTCGTTATAAATATCAATCTAAATTCAAAATTTTTAACTACTTTTCATTATCTTCTTCTTTATTTTTCTCCTCTCCATTTATTCTCTTAAATTTCAAGTTTCCGCAATCATACACTATCGAAATTCAAAGAGAATCAAAACAAATCTTTTGTAGTTTGATTCTCTACCACTCTCTCTCAAAGATCTAAGTGCTATTTAGAGTTATTGGAGTATTTGTAGTCAAAGATCGTAAGACCAAAGTTTTATCGAGTCTTTCCTCCAAACTGATACTGAAATGGTGTGGCTATAGCCTGTTCAAATCAGCTGGGTATAATTGTAGCTCGTAAATCTATTAGGTGGTCTTGTAGCTTGGTTAAATCAATAGAGATCCCTGTGCTCGGAAGCAGTTGGGGGTGGATACAATGGCCCTTGAAATCGACAATTGTAAGCTTGGATATTATTCGAAATGAAATCTGCACAACCCAGGGTTGTGTGGGACTGGATGAAAGGTAACTCCGAACCAGTATGAAATCCCAGCGTGTTCTCTTCTTTACTGCTTTTACTTATTATTTGCATATTTGTTTGATTCTGTGTCTGATTTATATCTGTATTTGCATTTGATTCAGTTAAATTACAAAAGATTCTAAAAAATTTATAAATCCCTTTAGACACTATTCTCCCCCACTAGTGTTTAGTTAGCCTTAAGTTCCGTAATCCACGTTATTCAACAACTCACCCCTCTGCGCATACATTCGTATCCATCTACTACCTAGTACCTAATAATACATATATATGTAGCTATATTCCTAGTATATTTAGGTACTTCCCATAGTCACCTTCTCGAAAGGCCTCCACCGTCATGCTACGAAAGCGTGCTAGATCTCCGTCGCCATGCAACGAAAGCATACTAGATCTCCATCGCCATGATACGAAATTGTACTATCTACTATCTGTGCTCCACTTTCAGGCTAAACTCTTGCACAAATGCAATGCTCGGACATACATGATGCACCACCCATTGCGTACACCGAGGACCTACTTGCAATCGTATTGTCTACTATCTGAATTCTGCTATCAGGCTAAACCCTTACACGAAACTCGGTCGGGGGATTTCTATATCTGCCTACGATACAGATGTCTATAAATTGGTATGTCCCTTTTTCTTGGTGGCTATGGCCTCACTCGCTACCCTCAACAAATGAAAGACCATTTCAAGAGCTAAGTGACTATGCCCCTAACAAATAATGTAAACATCCAATTGGCGTTGATCCTCATCCAATGTCTTGATAGTGAGAGACCATTGGCATGCACGTTGTCTAACTGATGATGATAGGTATCCGATGGTCTACAATCCTTATTGGATCCTGACCACAAAGCCTTCTCTCGGAGTCGAAGCAAACACTGAATCCTAAAAGTCATACTATCAGTCTTCTGGCTACCCTCAACAAAAATGCATCCAGGGCATACTCTATGGATGGAACCGTATAGACCTACCTATGGGGTAGCTTGCCACGGGCATCCCCAGAGAGAGATCTCACGCTCCACATATATAGTATACAATCAAAACTGCGGGAGCTTATTGGAAAATGGATTTCCTGGCAAGGTATGGGACCACCTTCCCGACAATGTACCTCTGGAGATGAATACATTGGGGTTCAATAAGAACATCTTGCAACCCAGGCTAAACATGGTTGGCCCCCAACCCTGGTAATGATATATTCAGTGCTCTCAAGAGAAAGTGACATCTTCTAAGGATCCATCAAACTATATACTATATAGCATGATGCGCTATATACAACAGTGTCTATCAGTTAAGTAAAGTATCAAAATAGCGTAACCGGGATTACATTTTTATCCTTACACCGTTTATAAACATTGTAATCTATATAGTACTATTGTAACAACCTGGAATTTCTGAACCAATTTAATTTTTTTATTTTATCTATTTTAATGGATTTTGAATATTTAAAATGATTTATTTTAAATAATAACAACTAAAAATTTATTTAAATCGAAGTTAGAATGTAAATTTTTATTTAATTATATGACGATCCTAAAATGGCCCGGTAGTTTGAAAATTTGATTTCAAATTACAAATGAATGTACAGGATTCAAAATAAATTGGATTTCAGTAAAACTAGAAATATTTGAATCAGTTTAATAATATCTTTTGATTTCGTAATATGAATTGAAAGTTATGTCCAGCTTAAAATTTGAAAAAGTCGCTATGGAATTTATATATATTTTAATATAATAAATAGCCCTTAAAAGTAGCCATTTTGCAAACGACCTCCATTTTTGACTAAACCACTTTTGTTGGATCCGGAATGTCAAACTATTGTTATATTCCAATTTTATAATTTTTGGAATTGATATGTGAGCGTGGTGAATTTAAACGCGTTGGGTAATTTCAGTTTGAATTTAATCGACTGAAAAATGGCCATTTTTCAAACGGCCTCCAAATTCGATGAAATTAGTTTTGTTAGGACCATATTGTCAAAACATAGCTAGATTTATTTTTCTGCAATTTTTGAAGTCAGTATGTGGCCTCGGTAAATTAAAATGTATGTTCAAATTCCATTTTAATTGATTTATATTTTAATTTTGATGAAAACTGAACGTAACAGTCGAACTGGCTTACTAGACATATCCCATTGTGTCCGGAATAGAGGTATTTAGCTAAAGGGTGACAGTCATTGAGGTTGTTTTAGAGTTCAAATGTAAAGTCAAATTTTTTGAAGATTTTTAAAAAATATGTTAATAAACACTTTTACACTTAACACCCCCCATTTCAATTCCTCGATCAGAAAATCGGGCTCCCCCAAAATCGAAATGGCGACCGATGCTCGCCATTACCCCGTCACCTCCCTCCGATCTTCGCGCATTAGCCCTTCGCCTCCCCTTCGACGTTGTACCCCCTTTGCTTCTTCCTTCGAGACCACGCGAGCCCTCAAGCTCCACGGCAGATCCACTCCCGTCACCCGTCAACACCCAACTTTGCTATCACCTCACCTCCTCCGACACTGCTTCAAACCGCAGTCCACCTAACAGCCTTCGCGATTGCCATCTCCAGGAGCTCTAACTCTGGTCAGCTATGGAGGCGTCGACGTGACGATGGTGGGTTTTCTTTGACGGCGCGTGAACATGGAAGATAAACAATACAACAACCTTGCCCATGTTCTTTTTCGCTTGCCAATCAAAGTGAGAACTTTATTTTCTCACACAAGTTTAATTTATGTTAATAAATACCATAAGATTAAGATATGATTATTATATAGAAAACCGATTTCTAAAAATACGATTTTTATATAGAAAACTGATTTATAAAAATATGATTTTTATATAGAAAAAAATATAAAAATGCGATATATATATATAATAGCGATATAAAAATGTGACTTATATACATATATAGCTTTGAATAAAAAAAAAATTTAAATATATATAGTGTTGTTAAAAATACGATTTTTAATATAAATCGCGTGAAACAGATTGCGTTGGAATGACGGTGAAGAACACTACACACTGGAACAAATCTAAATCCACACTATTAAATTAAGGACTGATGGAGTGAAAACCAAAGGTGAGAACTCCTTCTCACTCTAATTAATTTATAGTTAAATATTTTTTTGGATGCAGACGGGGCTTAGAAGCCCCCGACACTATTTATTGTACAAACCATGTTGTTTGATTTGGATTGTATTGTGGAAATTTGGATGTTGATTGTAAAATTGGTTGTGGATTGATTGTGAATTAATTGAAATTGGTTTGTATATGGCGCGAGTCAGTATTAGGCGAGGGATAAGGCTAGACCTTTTTCCGGTTTTAATATCGCGCCGTTATGCTGCCGAAATTTTCTAAATTGTGTTAGAAAAATTAATAGCTAGTTAAAAATATTACTTTTAACATATATATGAGATATATAAAATGGCTATGTTATGAAATAAATATTAGTTCGCTAAAAAGATTATTTTTAGTTTATAACTGCGATGAATAAAATTATTTAGGCGTTGTATAGAATTTTATAAGCAAAGTTATAAAATTCTATATATTTATTGGTTAGTTAAAAATAAGTTTACACATCCATTTACAAGTCGGACAACTTGTTTATGCTCGCCTATTTTTGTGTTATCGATTGAGACGATAATTTTTACACATCGCCCAAGTGCATAAACAATAATAATTATTTGATGGTTGAAACCCCACACGGGTATTGGGATGATATTTGACGTACACTAATCCCAATTGTTTTGTTGTATATCAATCGATTGGTTGACAGGCTGTTGTAAGCATTAATTATTTATATTTGATGCTTATGCAGTTGTGTAATGCATTCTGGATGATGGTTGATTGTGTATTATTATTGTTGTAAACATGTGTTGTATGAAATCCATGTAAATAAATTATATGGTAATTGGTTGGGTCTGATTCCAATCCAGAAAGAACGAATATTTTAATATAACAAATATGTTAAAGTAATATTCAATAAAGGATTAAAATGTGAATTTGATGTCTGATTTTGGATGGAGATGAAAATATTGAAATATGTGAAGACTTGTTGATTAGATTTGCACCATTTTATATTTATATCGATTTCTTCATTTTTATAATGAATACCGAAAAGGAAATTATTTCAAAATCTGATATTTTGAAAATATTGTCATTTAAATATTATAATGATAAGGAGTACTCAATTTTGATTTAAAATTGTAGTGAAAGTGGGAATTGGTTTTTAAAACGATTTATAAAATACGTTTTAAATGGAAATCGACTATATATATATATATATTTATATATATATATATAATGGCCTGAATAGAACGCACCGCGACCGTTCTCGAATTTCGACCGTTGACTTCGAATTGACATTACGAGAGATCCGATCGTCTGATTCTTGTAAAATCGGAACCATTGGGTTCGTATCAAAAAGTACTTTCCAACAAATATAAGGGATTTGAAATCTAGTGGTAGGATTGGGAATTATTTCAAAATCAAATTTGGAAAAGGTCGTTGCAAGTGCAGTTCGATGACCGCTTATGGAAATCGGCTGAAAGGGCCTTAATGAAATTATTAAAAATATTAATAATTTGTGTAAAATCATAATAAATGATTTGGAAAGAATTGGGATGAAAAAAATCCATATTTATAAAGATAAATTATATTTTTATCAAAATGAACTAGTTATTAACTAGATTTGGAATCCAATAATTTTTAAATAAATAAATTCGATTTGTGAATGGTTTTAATCTAACCAGGAACTTCCAGTATATATATTGTAATGGATTTGAATAGAAATAATCTCCAGAATATTTCGATATTGGATTCCGTGACTATACGAATATTATGGAGGAATTTGGAAGATAGATATAAATCGCTATTCCCAATACGATATGTGTTGGTTTCAAAATTTGATATTGAATATAAGCCGATATAATTTCTATTCAGAGCCTTATATTTAATATTAAATTGGATTTTGGGTCTGTCGTGAATGGTGTCTTAAATAACACTGTTCTTAAACCCCGTGTGAAAAGAATAAATCTTTTAATTAAGATTATTAGAGTTTCCAATTATATTTAGTAATTGGAATAAAATGGAATGTGAATTGGGTCTATTGTGAACTTTGTTTTTAATGACATTCGTTCTTTAACCCGATTAACAGTGAAATGTGATTTGGAATTTATAAATCTTTTTATTAAGATTTAATGGAAATTTTCCAAAGTAAAGTTTTCCAATTTAATGTATAAAATTGGAATTGAATGGAATTCGATTTGGTAATAATCGAAGTGAGCTTCTGTGGAGGATGACTGTTAATTTATATGGAATTTAAAAGGCTTTGTCGTTATTCCATTTATATTATTAGTTGAATACGGAAATTGATATCGATTATATATATTGATCTGTTTTTCCGTGAAGATTCCATAATTAATGGAATGTGATTTTGGGTTTATCATGAACTGTGTTTTAAACGACATTAGTTCTTTAACCCAGTTAAAGAAAAGATTACATGTCTAACATTGTATTTTGAATTGTATTGTTGATCTCTACTAAATATATATCTGTTTGGTGGTGGAGAATTTATTTTCTTGCTTATCACCCTTCTCTGAGACGTACGAGCTTAGAGGTTATATATAGGCAGAAATCAGCTGAGACGACCCCGAACCCCGTACTGACGGTGGCAAGGGTAATCTTTGGAATATAACACATAAATAGATAATAGCAGAACAGAAATAAATAAATACACCAGATAATGCACAATAGAATGTACTGGATAAACGAAATCATCAGAGTTACACAGTATAGAGGATCATACTTAGTACAAATACAGTTCAGCTATACATAAATGTCTACAACGAAAAACAAACAAAATATGTACAGTAAGAGCTGAACATCATAAAATAGATAAATGATAGAATCCATCTTCAGCTCCAGCTAACCAGAAAGAGCCTGCTAAACCTGAATACAAGGCTGCCCATGTAGAAAAGGGGGCACCCGAGTTTGAAAGTGAAACAAACTACGAGTCAGTCATGGGACTGGTATGAGAAATCTACTCGACACATTTAAAATATGGCTTATCCTAGGACCATGCCACTTTCGTGGAACATGTTTACTCCATCGGATTGCCAGTGCTTTAAAACAAAGAATTCTTTTATACATCGCAATGCTTTTTGAAAAAAAATGAAGCCATTATAAGACTCAGTTCCCATCACACAATGCAACGCAAACCGGAGGATAGAGTTTTACCTTATAATGGCCAAAATATGATTGATACGAATAAAACAAAAGCATTTGATATTATTACTAGTGTTTATAAGTTTCAAAAACAATTTCAAATCATAACTATCAATCATGGACGACATTAATGCCCCATACCATTATGTCGCCATATATAGGTATACAATCAAAACCGCACAGTCATGTATTTGGAAATTGGATTTCCGTCATGAACCAAGGCAAAAGATAGTCCTTACCGAATTCGGGACTGCCTAGCCCGAGTCTCAGGATCAGAACGCATCGACCCTTGGATTGTCAGGGACAGTCCACCGATGTGGATTAAAATGCCTGAACACTACGTTTCCCCGCCCTTTGGGGCGTAATTGAGCCAACGAATGACTCCATCGGTCCCGGATCGACCGATATATCCGAGGCGCCTCGCAACAGTAACAACCACATAAGTCAAACTCGTCAGGGCGTGTAAAACCACTGACGCCACTTCTAGCTAGGAAGAAACGCATGTCCCCCCTGAGGTCCTCTCCCGTTTCTGGTTCATACCGGGGTGTGAGGTTCGCAAATTCACGTTATTCACAAAGCTACGCCACACAGGCGGGGCTTTGATCATCACCACAAGACTTTGCTTTTCAACAGAAGCCCTGATCACTGCATCTTAGCATGCCACACAGGCAATTCACGCCATGTAACAGATGGCTATCAATCGCACAGACTGAATTCCAATGTCAGACACACAGTCCATTTGCAAGTCCGTTCTGGGCCTGAACGAAACCGGAGGCACCATATACCTCGCAAACCCATCGATCTCCACGTATGTCTAGACGATCACCACTCATTATCCATATTTCGGGATGCCTCCCAATCAGGACATCAGTTACCATCCAACGAGGTGAAGATTTCCGGTCTTCAACCACCGTCTTCATCTTCGATTTCTTATCGTCGATTCATTTATTCAGAATGGGATAAACCCGGTCTTTCCGAGCAACTCGCGTATATAATAAACACGTGCTACACAAACACTACATACGCATCATTTCAATTCATTAGTCACTAACCGTCAATCAGTAAGAGAACGATTTCCCAAATATTGCCCCCGAAGGCCGAAACCAACATCAGATCAAAATTCAGGAAACCATTCGACTTAGCTAACCTTCAATTAATTTCTAAATTTCACAACCATATAGTTTATAATATTTTATAACAATTTATCGCTATTTTTATTTATTTCAAAATAGCCAATTTATTCAAACGACGCTTCGGGCCATAACGCGGCCGTAGCGCTGTTTTTCTTCAGATTTGATTTACACATATCTGAAAATCTAACCGTTGGATCTTCACAAAATTTACATCATTAGAAAGATCTTTTCAAAACGACTCCAAAGGTTCCACTTTCGGGAAAATCCGACGGTCGGATCTCCCAGTATAATCGTTTGAAGTTTCGATTTCAAAATACGAACTACAGCGTCGTTATTCGATTTAATATAATTATATATATATATATATATATATATATATATATATAATCGATTATGGCGCTGTTTTTCTTCAGTTTTGAATTAAACATTCCAGACAATCCAACCATTGGATCTTTACATAGTTAGTGTCGTTGGAAAGGCATTTCCAAAGCGAACCCAACGGTTTCGGTTTCGGGAAAATCCGATGGTCGGATCTCCTGCACTAATCGTTTGAAATCACTGTTTCAAAACACGAACTACAACTTCGTTATTCGATATATTTGAATTCTATTTATATATATATATATCGATTCTTTGATTTCAAAGCTATATTCTTTTCATACATTTGATAAAAATGATATTTTTATCCAACATACATTCACTTCGACACTTCACTTTTTTTAACAATTCATGTATATAGTAAAAATGTGATTTTTATTGTAAAACAATTTATTTCAAAACACGACTATTTTATATAGTTAATATAGGTGATAAAAATAGGATTTTTATTATAAAACAATTTATTTCAAAACCAGATTATTTTATATAGTTCATATTGATGATAAAAATAGGATTTTTATTATAAAACAATTTCTTTTAGAATATGAATACCATTCAACACATGAATTTCAATTCAACGAATGAATTTCGATTCAACACATGAAGGTTTTCTATTGTTTATATATATAGATAAAAAGGTGATTTTTATATTTAAAACACGAATACCATTCAACACATGAATTTCTATTCAACGAATGAATTTCTATTCAACACATGAAGGTTTTCTGTAGTTTGTATATATAGAGTAAAAATATGATTTTTATTGTTAAAACAATTCATTTCAAAACACGATTATTTTATATAGTTCATATAGATGTTAAAATATGATTTTTATTATAAAACAATTTATTTCAAAACACGAATACCATTCAACACATGAATTTCTATTCAACGAATGAATTTCTATTTAACACATGAAGTTTTTCTATTCAACACACGAATATAGTTTCAACACAGGAAAATAATTCTAACACATGAATATTATTCAAAATTTCGGCAGCATAACGGCAGGGTAGTTAAAACCGGGACCGTCCCTAGTACGGCTCCTCGCTCTACCTTAAAGCCTCGCAGCTTTTAACAATGGGGAATCATGCATCTAGTTCGCACGCAGGCGGCATGTATATTTTTTCATTTCCACAAACTAATCCTATGTGGTTTCAACCAAATATTTCTCAACCACAAATGGGTATTTTTCAACCATAATCAATCAATTTCAACCACAAACAATTCTAATCAACCATTCGTAATCAACCAATTTTCACACCAATCACAACCAATAAATATCGTCCATGGTTTGTGGGCAAGGGGCATATATATATATATATATATATATATATATATAACATTTCACTTCTATTTCACACATATATAATTTTTACAACGCATATATAACTTATACATCGAACGTACAACTTATACAACGCTTATACATGAGGTGTACAACGCTTATATAACCCATACATCGACTATATAATTTATACATCGTCGTTTTCCATAATGTTTATAATTTAGAAATCTCACATTGGGTTCCACTCCACCAAAAATAGCAGAAGGCTCAGAAAAAGATGCGGTCTCTTCTAGAATGTAGAAGACGTCCACACGAGTCCACTGTCTCTTGTTTCACTGAATTTCGATCATATAGCAAAAAGATGTGATTTTTAGAAGTTTGCAATGGTTTTAAAGTGTTAAAACTGTTTTAAATAAAATAAACTGTACCTTTCTAAACCTGTTTGAATCTAGGTTTTCAATTATCGCAAAAACCGTGAAGCGATGGCATGATCGGAGGGTACAGCGTTGTCGAGGGCGGAGCGAGCTTCCTAGAGTCGGTGGTGGTGCTTGGATCGGTGGCGGCTCTGATGAGCTACAGCTGTCGACGCGGTGCAACTTCAGGGCCTCGATTATCGAGGCACACAGCACGGTGGAGGGGATAGCGGGTATGGATGTGGAGAGGAAGGAGAGGGCTTTCGAGATTTGGTGGTGGCGGGCGGTGGTTCGACGTGACGCGACCGGAAAAGAGGAGAGAAGGAAAGAAGGGGGGCGCCGTTCGTTAATCGGGGAGAGAGTATCGGGGGGGGGGGGGGGGGGGTTCTGATGTGGCCCTATCAATTTTTTTTATAACTTTTAAAATTCCAAAAATACCCTCTTTCACACACGAACCCCAATCCAAACCCAACGACTGTCGTCCCTAGCGTTTTACCCCCATTCTGAACACAATGGGATATGTTTCGTAGGCCCATTCGACTGTTTCAGTCAGTTTTCTTTCAAACTAAAATATAAAACATTCAATATTTAATTTGAACGTACATTTCAATTTGCCAGGGCCACAAACTGATTCAAAAAATTCTCGAAAAATAAATCTAGCTTTGTTTTGATGATACGGTCCCAACAAAACTAATTTCGTCGAATTCTGAGATCATTTGAAAAACAACCCATTTCTGGTCGATCCAATTTAACTGTAATTGACCAAAACATATTTTTCTTTGCCACGCTCACATACTGGCTTCAAAAATTATGAAATTTGAAACCAAGCAATAATTTGACATCTCGGATCCAACAAAAGTGGTTTCGTCGAATTCCGAGGTTGTTTGCAAAATGGCCATTTTCACGGGCTATATAAATTCCATAGCGACCTTTTTGAAAATTCATTTAGCCATAACTTTTGCTTCCCGCTATGTAACTTCGGTTTTTCAGATTCGTTAGAAAGGTATTCACTAACAGATTTAACTATTTTGGTTTCACTCAAATCCGTTTTGTTTTGCACCCGGTACAACCAGTCAAAGTTTGAATTCAAATTTTGAAACTACCGCGCCATTTCAGGCCTTGTTTATAATTAGAATTAATTATATTCGTTTTCAAATGTCGATTCAAACTTACTTTTCATCGTTGCTATTTAAAATATTCATTTTAAATATTTAAAATCCACTATTTTAGCCAATTTAAAATTTTTAAATTGGTTCAGATTTTCCGGGTCGTTATATCAGCGGTATGGTGCAGATTGTCGATGCGACATGTTTGATTTCCGAAAGTTAAATAATAATTAATAATGATTGTTGGAAGATTAAAACTAAATGGAGTTTTAGTGAATCTTTAATTAGATTAAAATGTGAACGTGATAATTTATATTATCAAATTTGGGAAATGATCGAGAATGGAGTACCACCAGTTTTACTCAAAGCGATAGTTAAATCTCTAATTAGATTTGAACGTGAAATGGTAATTAAATTTATCGATAACACCGTGGTGTTAGATATGGAGTGTTACCAGTTTTGCTCCATGGGATAAATGGGTTAGGATTGGGATTAATGAATAAATGATTACTTGGTGAGGTGCGCTAATCCCTGCTAGTTGGATAAATCTTAATCTGGTTTAGAATTGAAAAGATAATGAAATATTTTGAAATGATATCCCAAGTAAGATCAAAGAATTAATATAAAAGAATTTATCTTTGATAAAATTAATGGGAACCTTTCCATAAAGATGCGAATATTTGAATAAAAGAATATTCTGGATTGGAATGATGTATGATGTGTTTTTATAGCACTGGATTATTGATTATAAAATACACGAGTTATTCGGAAAGACCGGGTTATACCCATTCTGAATAATTCATTCGACGATAAGTCGACAATGAAGACGGTGGTTGAAAACCGGAGGTCTTTACATCGTTTGGATGATTACTTATATCTTGACTGGGCTGTACACCCAGGACAAGGTAATAAGTGGTGATCGTCCAGATGTACTTGGAGATCGACCGGATGTGCGAGTACCTACTGTATTGGACATACGGGATGAGGAATAAGGTGCCTCCGGTTTCATTCAGACCCATAACGGACTTGTAAATGGATGTGTGCCTGACATTGGATTTTATTCTGTGTTGATTGATTTTTATTAAATATATATCTCTTTGGTGGTGGAGAATTTATTCTCTTGCTTAACACCTTTCTCTGAGACCTACGAGCTTAGAGGTTATATATCGATAGACATTAGTTGCATGGCGTGAATTGCCTGTGTGACATTCTGAGATGCAAATGATCAAGGCTTCTGTTCAAAAGTAGAGTCTTGTGGCTGATGATCAAAGCATGACTTTAAATAGCATAGCTTTGTGTATAGCGTTAATTCGCGAGCCTCACGCCAAGGTATGAGTCAAAAAGGGGATCAGACTGCAGAGAGTGCACGACGTTTCTTTCTAGCTATGGTGGTGTCATGGTATGGAGCCCAGACATTTATATTTTTATCTTTGTGGATGATGGAAAGCGAGACGCCTCGGATATATCGGTCACTACGGGCCTGATGGATAGGTCTGATGGGACCAGGAAACGTGTGTTCATGAATAATTAATCTTCAAACGTAAGGGTGGACCGGCCATGAAGCATCCAAGGGTGCCCGTAGGTGTGATCTTGAGGCATTTGCTAGAGTGTCTCGAATCGGTGAGGAGCCATCCCGGGCCTCGACTCATAGATGGAATCCAATTTCCAATACGTGACATTTCAGTTTTAACTGTAGAGCCTGGTATGGCGAAGTAGTAGCATGGGATACTATGTCGTCTGTGATTGATATATTTATATTTGAAGTTGTTTTATAAACTTCACACTTATAATAGTTTCAAAATGATTTGTTTTAAACGTACTAAGCATGTTTGGCTATTGTAAGGGAAAACATTATCCTCCATCTTGCGTTGCATTGTGTGATGGGACCTGAGTCTTATAATAGCTTCCTTTTTCGAAAAAGCATTGCGTTGTTTATAATGTTTATGCACTGGTATTCCTGGGAGAAAACCCATTCCGTGTTATACAACGTGGTCCCTTGATTTACTTTATTTTTAAAGTAAAGTTTTAAATAACTGTTTTAGTTCTCACACCAGTTCCATGACTGACCTAGAGTTTATTGTTTTAACCTAAACTCTGGGTGCCCCTATTTTCCACACGAGCAGCTAGTAGTTTTGGTTTTACAGATATTATATTCACATGATCCTGGATTTACATCTGGAACTATACTCGGAAAGCTCTGTATCTATGTATTTCTTTCAGTTGTGTTATGTATTATTTTTCCGCTGCATTGTAATTTAAATCCCTGATATTTTTCTGATGTATATTATTTATTCATTTATACCTTGATATATTCTTGTACTCTGATGTAAATTGTTGTAATAGCAATGAAATGTTCTATCATTTGGGTCCAGATTTGTTGTGTTCCCAACTCAATCTGGGCTTTCCCGTAAGGGCGAGTTTGGGTCATTTCATCGTGGTATCAGAGCTTTGGTTTACAGAGCTCGAGAACAAGACACATTAGAACCAAACGAAAGAATTCATCAGAGATTAAATTAGTAATATTCAATAAGAATGACTCGTTAGAGATAGGATCAGTGGTATCCTAGAACGAGTGTGAAGAGTGTTATTTAAAAAAAACAAATTTAGCTTTGAAATTTATAACTTATTATACGTATTTGAATATTTTATTTATATTAAATTTGGACAATCGAGTATATAAAGATTTTGCATATACGCTTAGCTAGCATATATACAAAGCCTCAAATATATTAGATAGATATAGAATCACACTCCAGTCTCCCGCAGATGATCCTGATGATTACTTGAATATCATCAGTATTTATGTTCGAGTTTCGAAGGTTTGGTATCTATATATTTCCAATTGACTGGTGTGAGAACCAAAATTAAATAGGGTTATTGTTGTGAATTGCATCAAAAACATGATTTTGAATAAGTATATCAAAGTTATGAATTTGAAAAGTTAATCAACTAATCGATTGCTGGTTGTGATGTTTGATTATTTGTAAACTAATAAAACCAATAAGAGAATGAATGATAAATTTAGGCTAGATAAAATCAAATTTGAACTGAATTGAAATTGCATACATGTACATATATATGTGTAAACAGGTCATAAGATGGAAGCTAAGAAGAGGAATAAAATTGTACGCCCGACAAATAGCTACACATTTACTATATTCATTGGGTTTGATGATTTTATGAGCTGATTGCTAGCCGCTTGGCTTTTTCTTTTAGATTGATGAGGGTCCCGTGAGGCAAGATGCGGTTTTAAATATCAACTCGTACAAAGGAGGTTATGGCGAAATTTTTCAAAAATTTAGGGTGTTAGCCAAATTTTTGAGAAATTAGAAATTCTTAAAAACTGAAAAGTTAAAGAATGAAAGCAAGAATGAAAGTTGAGTTGGTTAGTTAAACAACTTTCGGCTCCGTTCCTTTTCGAAGACGAAAAGATTTTAAGTGGGGGAGATTGTAACAACCCAGAATTTCTAAACCAATTAAAAAAAATTATTTTAGATATTTTAATGGATTTTGAATATTTAAAATGATTTATTTTTAATAATAACGCTTAAAAATTTATTTAAATCGAAGTTAGAACGTAAAAAAATGTTTTAATAAAATAACGAGCCTGAAATGGCGCAGTGGTTTGAAAATTCGATTTCAAATTACAAATGAATTTATAGGATTCAAAATAAATCGGATTTCAATAAAACCAGAAATATTTGAATCTGTTTAATAATATCTTTCTATCGAATGTGGAAAATCCAGATTTCATAATATAAATTGAAAGTTATATCCAGTTTTAAATTTGAAATAGTGGCTATGGAATTTATATATATATTAATATAATAAATAGCCCTTAAAAGTAGCCATTTTGCAAACGTCCTCCGTTTTCGATGAAAACACTTTTTTGGATCCGGAATGTCAAATTATTGTTATATTCCAATTTTCAAATTTTTTTGGAATTGATATGTGAGCGCGGGGAATTTAAACGCGTTGGGTAATTTCAATTTGAATTTAATTGACTAGAAAATGACCATTTTTCAAATGGCCTCCAAATTCGACGAAATTAGTTTTGTTAGGACCGTATCATCAAAACATAGTTAGATTTATTTTTTTTGGAATTTTTGGAGTCTGTATGTGGCCCGATAAATTAAAATGTACGTTCAAATTCAATTTTAATTGATTTATATTTTAATTTTGATGAAAACTGAATGTAACAGTCAAATTGGCTTACCGGACATATCCCATTGTGTCCGAAATGGGGGTATTTAACTAGGAGCGATAGACATTGAGGTTGGTTTGGAGTTCAAATGTAAAGTCAACTTTTTCGAAGATTTAAAAAAATTGTTAATAAAGCCTTTTACTCTTAACACCTCCCTATTGTAATTCCTCGATCAGAAAATAGGGCTCCCCCAAATCGAAATGGCGACCGACGTTCACCATTACCATGTCACCTCCCTTCGATCTTCGTGCGTCAGCCCTCCGCCTCCCCTTCGACATCGAACCACCTCCGCGTCTTCCTTCGAGACCATCGCGAGCCCTCAAGCTCCACCACAGATCTGCTCCCGTCGCCAGCAAGCAGCCAACTTCTCCATCACCTCGCCTCCTCTGCCACTGCTTCAAACTGCAGTCCACCCAGCAGCCTCTATGATTGCCATCTCTAGGAGCTCCAACTCCGGTCAGCTATGGAGGCGTCGACGTGAAGATTTAGAGACGATGGTGGATTTTCTTTGACGGTGCGTGAGCCTAGAAGATAAACAGTCCAACAACCTTGCACGCTATTCTTTTTCGCTTGCCAATCAAAGTGAGAACTTTATTTTCTCACACAAGTTTAATTTATGTTAATAAATACCATATGATTAAGATATGATTTTTATATAGAAAACTGATTTATAAAAAATATGATTTTTATATAGAAAATTAATTTATAAAAATGTAATTTTTATATATATAGTAGCGATATATAAACGTGATATATATAGCTTTGAATAAAAAAATGTGATTTTTAAATATATCTAACATTGTTAAAAATATGATTTTTAATATAAATAGCATGAAATAGATTGTGTTGAAATCACGGTAAAGAACACTACGCACTGGAACAAATCTAAATCCAAACCGTTAAATTAAAGACTGATGGAGTGAAAACCAAAGGTGAGAACTCCTCACTCCAATTAATTTACAGTTAAATATATTTTAGGATGGAGATGGGGCTTAGAAGCCCCCGAAACTATTTATTGTACAAACCATGTTGTTTGATTTGGATTGTATTGTGAAAATTTGGATCTTGATTGTAAAATTGGTTGTGGATTAACTGTGAATTGATTGGAATTGGTTTGTGTATGGCGCGAGCCAGTATTAGGCGAGGGATAAGGCTATACCTTATTCTGGTTTTAATATCGCATCGTTATCTGCCAAAATTTTCTAAAATGTGTTAGAAAAATTAGTAGCTAGTTAAAAATATTATTTCTTACATATATATGAGATATATAAAATGGCTATGTTATGGAATAAATATTAGTTCAATAAAAAGATTATTTTTAGTTTATAACTGCGATGAATAAAATTATTTAGGCATTGTATAGAATTTTATAAGCAAAGTTATAAAATTCTATATATTTATTGGATAGTTAAAAATAAGTTTGCACATCCATTTACAAGTCGGACGACTTGTTTATGCTCGCCTATTTTTGTGATATCGATTGGGACGATAGTTTTTACACATCGCCAAGTGCACAAATAATTATTATTAGTTGATGGTTGAAACCCCACACGGGTATTGGGATGATATTTGACGTACACTAATCCCAATTGTTTAGTTTATGTCAATCGATTGGTTGACCGACTGTTGTAAGCATTAATTATTTATATTTGATGCTTATGCAGTTGTGTAATGCACTCTGGATGATGGTTGATTATGTATTATTATTGTTGTATATATGTGTTGTATGAATCCATATAAATAAATTATACGGTAATTGGTTGGGTCTAATTCCAATTCAGAAAGAACGAATATTTTAAAATAACGAATATTTTAAAGTAATATTCATTAAAAGATTAAAATGTGAATCTGATGTCCAATTTTGGATGGGCACGAAAATATTGAAATATGTGAAGCCATGTAGATTGTATTTGCGCCATTTAACGCGAATGATATTTATATCGATTTTATTCATTTTTATAATGAATATCGAAAAGGAAATTATTTCAAAATCTGATATTTTGAAAATATTATTATTTAAATATTATAATGATAATGAGTATTCAATTTTGATTTAAAATTGAAAAGAAAATGGGAATTGGTTTTAAAAACGATGTATAAAATATGATTTAAATGGAAATCGACTAAATGTATATAATATATATTATATATATTTAATGGCCTGAATAGAACGCGCCACACCGCGACCGTTCGCGAAATTCGACCGTTGACTTCGAATTGACATTACGGGAGATCCAACCGTCGGATTCTCCTAAATTTGGAACCATTGGATTCGTATCGAAAAGAGATTTCCAAGAGTATAAGAGATTTGAAATCTAATGGCTGGATTTGGAACTATGTCCAAATTAAATTTGGAAAAGGTCGTTGTAAGTGTAGTTCAATGACCGTTTATGGAAATCGACTAAAAGGGCCTTAATATAATTATTAATAATTAATGTAAAATCATAATAAATGATTTGGAAAGAATTGGGATGAAAAATTCCATATTTGTAAAGATAAAAAATATTTTTTTGGTCAAAATGAACTAGTTATTGACTAGATTTGAAGTCCAATAATTTTTAAATAAATAAATTGGATTTGCGAATGGTTTTAATCTTGTTGGAGTTTATGCCCTAGAGGCAATCCATTTGATGTGATAGATAACAATGTTGTTGTTATTATTTTATTTGGAATAAAATAATATTCTATTATATTATATTTACTGTGTAATATAAATATTAATATAATAGAAGTCCTTAGAATTATAATACAGAATCATATAATTCGAGTAAGACTTGAATTTGAGATTATATAATTTAATAAGTATTATAATTCTTTAATGTCCCTAGTCGAGTTTTATTGTTTATATAGGACAACAATAAAGCGTTGAGACTAGTATGTTGATTGACTGATGATCACATCTCATTGATCATTAATATATGTGATATTAAAGTCAAGATATAAATATGTATTGGAGAATAGCGTATTGGGCTGACCCACCGTGAGATAACTACATGGAATATAATTAACAGTATCATAAGTTAATCTCATAGTGACATTGATGTAATGGTCCTCAGACCTGAAATCATTATAATTTTATTCGAGGATATTTGTGTTTTGATATCATCTAAAGTTATTCGTAACAGAGTAACGATAACGGTGATTATTGGATACATCTCGAATTGAATGAAAATTATGAATGATCTAAATGGAATTTAACCCTATGATATATTCGTAGTGATATCCACGGGCCTCTTGATTGAGTGAACTGTGAAATGCATGGTCGTGCTCAAATATTGATTTGTTTTAAATAGTCTACTCATCGATCAAGAAAAAACGGGTTAAATTATAAAGAGGGTGATACGTTCCATGCCTCGGGTTTAATCAAGGATATATTGGTTAAAAGGATTATATTACATTGATACACTGGTCACAGAAAAGGGTTGTATCGAATCATTGATTTTATTATAACTTGGATAACAGTGATGTATTACTAGATGCCGCCCAATGTTTATATTTTTAAATATGATTTAAACTTATTGCCAACATTATAGTAACCTGTAGGATCACACACTTAGAACGTTCTTAAGGGAAAAACATTTACGTGGATAAATAAAATATCAATCAGTTGATATTTCATTTATAGTTAGAATAAGTATACGGGATTGCTACAAAATAGTGGTTGACATATTTTCTTGTAGAAGTGTTTAACACCCTTAATATAAATAAAAAGGTCATCCACGATTTAATTAACAAACCCGTATTCTATTCTAAAACTTAGAATTGTTAATGGCGGCTAGTACCGCTAATTCCCTAATCTTCTTCGATCGTATGACGATGGAAAGGAAGAACGTTCATGTGGACTATCTATGGAGGCGCCGACGATAGGAGGGCTTAGATCGATATAACCAGGTCCGAAGTCCATCGATTTTAATAATCAATGTAAAAGGGAAGAAAGGTAAAACTGTTAACCCAAATTTCTAATTCATGAATGCAAATTAGGTTTATTAAATTGTTTAATTCCACTGCGATCGATCCTAATTTACTTTCAATGGTATCGGAGCTTAGGGTTTTCAAATTTAAGTTATTTGGGTTGGCTGTATAAATCGTTGACATGTTAAATCATGATAATTAGCACTGATTTATGTGTAAAACGATTGTAATTGTGATTTGATTCAGATCCGAACTAGTTTCAGTAACAGTAACGATTTTTTTATATTAAATCTGAATGAATCCGTGATTAATATATGATATTAATCTTATACTACTGCCAAATTTTGATTACTATATATGATAGTAGAAATTCTGCTAAATTGATTGATCACAAAAACTGGGAATTTATATTAGTAATGGATCTAATATAATCCATAATTTAAAATGAACCAAAGTGTTTGGTTTTAGATAATAATCCTTCTGTCTTAACTGATGTATGAATTTGATGTTTAAAAGGACTAGGTTGTTTTGATACTTCTGCAATATAAATTATAGTTTTAATGATATTGATGGTCTATATCATATGAATAATTACATGTGATGAATAACTGCTATAATGTTTTGATTCATGTGTTTAGGACCTTGTCTTTAATTTCATACCGTTTATGCATAAATGATATTAGTATCTGGTATTTTAAAATTATTTTAAAATCATTATGAATTGGAATCAGTATTGTACAAGGTTACATTTATATGCTAGTCTCATATACATAATTATTTGTATGTGATCACCACTGATTCTTATATACTGGAAACATAGATCATTACTCTTATGTTGTATATGATACAATATAATTAAATGATCTATTATGTTAAGGCATGAGATGCTATTTCATAGGATAAGAAATGGTAAATTTGTTTATAAATGTTTATAAACATTCACTGTGCATGCATTTTTCCTTTTGAAATCTGGATCATGACCTTGGACCAGATTCAAAATAATTTATATGGTTATGAACTTGATATATGACCTTATATTAAGAACATATAGTTTGACATATTGTAATAATCTGATTTAAAATGAGTTTAGATCTGATGCTATCATTCTTAAACCTGTATGATTTTAAAATGAGCATACAACAGTTAAAACTTTGGATGCCATAATCAATGTATTTTAATAATCAGATGGGTTATATTGAATATCTGTAGTTGGACATGCACATGAGTAATCCACTGGAAACTTAGTAGGTCCTTTAACTGGTTAACATTAACATTCTTGAATTTGTTTAAATGATCATTCTGTGTATAAAGATACACTAATGATTTTATAAAACAAATCTGATGTATAAGCTTTGTATCAATATATTAATGATGTGAAGTCTTTTTCTGAAAATACCATTTACATTTGATGTAAATAGTAAGGTGAATCAATGGATTTATATTTGATATTGATTCAAGTTTATTATGCTAATATGTCTTGTGATTGAATTTTAATAACTGGAGATTAGACACAAATACACATTTACAAACTGTTGTATACATATTGATGTAATATTAGTGTAACTATATTGATAGATATATATGTTATTTCAGATTTGAAATGATAAAGATAGTAGTTTTGACTTGCTATTTGTGTTTTGACCTGTATCCATAAATATTGTATTTATGCACTGGTTCTTGCATATTATCATAACTAGCTTTGGTTTTAAATCAAGATGATTTAGCTTTGTAATTTGTCTTGAATACAATTAAGTTTCAGAATTTCATTTACTGGACTATTAAGAGTGTTCTGTTTATTTATGTGCATATTCTTACAATGTACTATTGTAGATGATTTTGGAATACAATGTGACCTTTTATAAGTTAATGCAAATTTGATTTGCATATCATAAAAGGATGCAGTTATATTGTGAACCCCACTGAATTACGGCATATATGATATGTTTAGCAGACTCAGTTCAATATAAATCGATACCTTTTATTACTAGCATATATATAAAGTGGCTAAAACCATCTGCTCTTTTGCCTTCCCTATTACAATTTTTTTTATCTGTAAAGATATAAGTATGGGAATGATATGGCTTGTAATGACACACACATATTTATACAAATGAAGATGTAGTGTACACCGTCATGATCCTTTAATATACATGGATTATATGATTAGTACATTAGATATTAATATATACACAAATATGTTTACTGTCAAGCCATATTTATAACATGTTTATAAATGCATTAGTATGTTTACACTTTGCACTAGTCAGTTTACATGTGTGTGTATGTATATATATATATATATATATATTATGGGCTATTTTCATTTCAATCCGGCATTTAAAATGATTTCAGTGTTATATGATAGTTGAATCAGTTATAACTAGCTTTCTTCATTATTGGTTAGATCTGAAAGCATGTTTTGTAAAATGCACTGCAATTTGTTATAAGATACCAAGCTGCATTTATTTTATAGACTGTATCTGAAACGGATAACTGGTATAAAAGTTATACCATGATTGGTATATATATATATAAATATATGTATATATATATATTGATATATATATATATACCTTTTAACAGATCAAATACATTTGATATATAAAATTGCATGTCTGAATGCCATATTTGGTTTAATACTATAGTTTAAACATAAATGTGATTCAGTCTGTTGTTTCACATTAAAGCTTGATGATATTTTATTTTTCAAAGATATTCGAATGTTTTTGACATTATAAATATTATGGAAATGGGAATGTTGATTCCTGTAAATATAAACACCAGACTTGGAACATGTAATCCATCAGAATACAAATTAGTTTGTATTGTTCAGTTAAGCGTATATATATATATACTTGAATTTAAACATTGATATATATATATATATATATATGTTTATATATGTATATGATACATATATATTGCATTGTTTATTTTCAAATGAAAAATCTACTGTCATATGTTTATTGAAAATATTTGCAGATTCAAGAAAGTAGCCGGGCTCAGTATGACTGAACCAAAAGGCACAGAGATGGACATGCTCAGGCACGAATTTTCGAACTTCCATAAAAATGAAATTTGGCAAGTTTTTCAGAAAAAATGATCTGTAGAGCTATGTATATAGATATATGGTAATGTAGCAAATTTCAATTGAATGTGTGTATTGGTTAATGACACAAGTTGTATGTTAAGTTGGATTGAACTGACAGCTTGGAAATGGAATAATGTATTGTTAATGGTCTGAACTTACACATTGTTGTGAGTATAATGTATTAAGTTCCAAATGAATTATTTTGATTACTGTATGTTTAATGCATGCATTCAGTTTAATATATATATGTTGTTTTAAGTGCGTGTTAAAGTATTAGATACAAATGCATATATGTGCTATTATGTTTGTGACATATGGTCTGTAAATATACCAATACGTTGGAAATACAAAATATATGTACGTTTTGTATAATGTATATCTATGTGGTAGAGGCTTTATAACATATGATCTTGTAATGGTTCTATAATAGACAGTATGTTGCATATATGTAAATAATTAAATTGGTTAATTGTAAAATTCCATTTTAGATTTGGATATTGTATTTGATACAAATTTAATAATTATCAATGGTTTTGAAATGTTCAAAAGATATATAGGCACGATTCCTGTATAATGTTCAATTTAAATAAATAAATAAATAAATAAATACACACACGTATATAATTATTTAAATTCAAATTAATATTATGAATATAAAATACATATATATTTAGATATATGTAAATGACTATAATATTATTCATCACTACGAATTATAAATTCCCTCTAAAGCAAATTTTGTTATATTAAGTAATGGTGACGTCTTCCAATAATATACTCATCACTGTCCAAAATCACTGGATGTAACTAACGCCAAAGCGTTGTGCACCTTTTATTTTGGTTATATGCGATGGAGTAAATGTGGTGCTTCAACCTATTATTGGGTCTGACTTAACTAGGCTGCACAATAGGATTAAGGCCTTAGAGACAAAAGCATGAATTATTCTATATTATGAGCAAATGAATAATACTGAACGAAATGTTCAACATGCGATCCAAGAGTTATATAAACTGTAATAACCCGGAAATCTAGGCCAATTTAAAATTTTTATTTTGGCAATTTTAGTGAATTTTGATTATTTAAAATGAATTATTTTAAATAATATCGACGAGAAATTTATTTTGAATATAATTTGAACGTATATATTATATAGATCGTCGTTAGAATATAAATATTTATTTTAAATTATAAAAGGAATTGAAAATGGCGCAGTAGTTCGACAATTCGATTTCAAATTTCAAATGGATGTACAGGATTCAAAATAAGCCGGATTTTAGTGAAACCAAAAATATTTGGATCTAATCGAGAATATCTTTCCAACGAATCCGAAAAATCAAAATTTCATAGCGGGAATCAAAAGATATGTCCAGTTTAAAATTCAGAAAAGTCGCTATGGAATTTCGGCCCTTAAAAATGGGAATTTTGCAAACCACCACGGTTTTCGACGAAACCACTTTTGTTGGATCCGTGATGTCAAATTATTGCTAGATTTCAAATATCGTAATTTTTTGAATCAATAGGTGAGCGTGGTAAAGGAAAACGCATTTGACCAGTTTCAGTCGATTTTAATCGACTGGAAAATGGCCATTTTTCAAACGGTCTCAGAATTCAATGAAACTAGTTTTGTTAGGACCGTATCGTCATTATGAAGCTAGAAAATATTTTTTTGGAATTTTTCGAGTTCGTATGTGGCCCCGGTAAATTGAAATGCGCGTTCAAATTCAACATATACAGTTATATGTTGATTTTGACAAAAACTGATCGAAACAGTCGAATTAGCCTACGATACACATCCCATTGTGTTCGGAATGGGGGGTAATTAGCTATGGACGATAGGCGGTGGGTTCGATTTCGAGGTCGAAATTTAAAGTTGCTTTTTAGAATGAAAATAAATTAAAAAAAGAAAAGTCAACTACCCCCCATTTTTATCTCTTTCTCCCCCCCCGGTTTCATTTATTCAGGAGAAAAAAAAGAAGAATAGGCGACGAAGCCGCCACGCCCCCTCGATCCGCGACGCGCTACCCCCCTCTCGATCTGCCTCGCGCCACCCCTCCCCCTCTCGATCTGCCTCGCACCCTCCCCCTCTACCTACGCGACGCGCAAACCCCCGTTCCACCTGCGCGACGCGCAACTCCCCCCCGAACCCAAGGCCGCCGACAAGCCTGACACCCCCCTAAACCTCCTCCCGCCACACTGGCCCCTCCACGACCCTTTCCACCAATTGAACAGCCCCCTCCTTTCCTTGTCTTCACTGAAAAATTGTGAGTTTTTCCATTGTTTTAATTATTTACATTGTTTTTATTTACAGTCTATAATATAAATGTTAATGTAAAGATCAACTATATATATATATATATATATATATATATAGGAAAAAGGGTTGATTTTTATAATCAAAAAGTTTCGATTTTTTTTATGAGGTATAAAATATAAAGATTTGATTTTTTGGAAATAAAAAGGTTAGATTTTTATTGTAGAAAAGATGGGATTTTTATTGATGAAAGCAATGTTTTTTGATATAGGAAAGATTAGATTTAAATCATTAAAAAGATTAGATTTTTAATCGTGGAAAGGTGGGATTTTTAATCGTATGAAGCAGCGAAGAAAAATATAATTTTGCCATGTGTGTAGCAAAGCAAAATATAATTTTTATATAGTAGAGACAATAAAAATATGATTTTTATATAATGTAGATATTAAAAATACGATTTTTATATCGTATAACTAGTAAAAATTTGATCTTTATCTATGTAGAGATATAAAAATCTGATTTTTATTATATATATGTTGAAATAAAAATGTGATTTTTATCCATATAGCGTAGTTATAAAAATATGATTTTTATATACTAGAGAATATAAAAATGTGATTTTTATTTATGTAGTGGCTATGGGCAGTTGACAAAAGGCGAGAACGGCGAAGATTCCTACATAAGAAGAGTCGTGGCGTTTGGATTAGCTAGTCGGTGAGAGCTTCTCACCTTTAATTTAATTTTCTAGTTAAAATATATATTAGGATGCAGACGGTGTTTAGTAGCACCCGAGACCCGTCGTCCACAGACCATGGACGGCTTGTATGCTTGTTTGTTTGATTTTGATGTGTAGTTGATTGTGTGATGTGATGTGAAATGAAATAAAATATTTTATAGTTAAAAATAGAATTTTTAACGTGCATTTAAAATGAAATAAATATAAGCAAATCGAACGATTTGTTTATATACACACTTTTGACTGATATTGATTGGGACGATAAATTTTACACATCGCCCAACTGCACAAATAAGATCTGTGTTTAATTGTTTGAAAACCCCACACGGGTATTGGGGTGATATATGACATACACTAATCCCAATAATTAGTTGTATGCCAATTGATTGATTGACAGACTGTTATAAGCGTTGAATATTTATATTTGATGCTTATACAGTGTAGAATGCACTTTGGATGATGGTTGATTATTTGTCATTGTGGATATATACATGCGTTGTATGGAAATCCATAGAAATAAAATCAATGGTAATTGATTGGGCCTCATTCCAGTTTTGAATAGAATATTTGAAATAGAAATATTTGAAAAAGAAATATTTGAAATAGAATATTTGAAATAGAAATATTTGAAAAAGAAATATTTGAAATAGAATATTTGAAAATAGAAATATATGAAGCCGTGTTGATTAGATTGACGCCATTTTGACGTGAACGATATTTATATCGATTTTATTCATTTTATAATGAATATAGAAAGTGATTCCAAAATCTGATATTTTGAAATGAAATGAATTCGAATTGAAATTGAATAGAAATGAATTCGAATTGAAATTGAATAGAAATGAATTCGAATTGAAATTGAATAGAAATGAATTCAAATTGAAAACGAACTAAGATTGAATTAAAAATCATTTTGAATTGAAATCAATTTGAAATGAATTTAAAACGAATTTAAAACAATTTATATAATACGTTTTAAAAGGAAATCGATAAAGTATATATTATATATATTATGTATATAATATAATGGCCTGAATAGAAAGCGCCGCGCTGCGGTAGTTCGTGAATTTCGACCATTGACTTCGAATGGATATTGCATGAGATCCGACCATCAGATTCTCCTAAAACTGGAACCGTTGGGTTCGAATCGAAAAGAGCTTTCTGATGAAAATTAGAAATTAGAAATCTAACGGTTGGATTTGGAATTATGTCCAAATCAAATTTGGAAAAGGTCGCTAAAAGTGCAGTTCGATGGCCGTTGATGGAAATCGACTGTACGGGCCTTGATAAAATTATTAAAGATAGTAATAATTTGTGTAAAATCATAAGAAATGATTTGTGAAGAATTGGGATGAAAAACTCCATATTTGAAAAGATAAAAATAGATTTTTATCGAAATGAACTAGTTTTGAACTAGAATTATAATTCTGTTTATTTTTAAATAAATAAATTGAATTTGAAAAGGGTTTTAAAAGTAACCAGAATTTCCAATAATTGAATTGGAATGGATTTGAATCGAAATTGTCTTTGGAATATTTCGATGTTGGATTTCGTGACGATACAGGTATTTTTATGGGAATTTGAAAGATATATTTATATCGTTATTTCCAATACGATATTTCTTGGTCGTAGAATTTGATATTGAATATAAGCCGATATATTTTCTATTCAGAGCCTTGTATTTAATATCGAATGTGATTTTGGGTTTATCGTGAACCATGTTTTAAATGACACTGATTCTTTAACCTAGTTAAAGATTAAAACTAAGTGGAGTTTTAATGAATCTTTAATTAGATTGAAAAGATCGAGAACGGAGTATCACCAGTTTTACTCCAGGCGATAGTTAAATCTTTAATTAGATTTGAACGTGAAATGGTAATGGAATTTACCGATAACACCGTGCTGTTAGATATTAAGTATTACCTGTTTTAATTCATGGGATGAATAGGTTGGGATTGAGAAATAAATGATTACTTCGGTGTGGTTCGCTAATCCCGTCTAGGTTGAATTGATATTCAAAGAAGATTAAAGAATAAATATAAAGAATTTATCTTTGAAAAAATTAATGGGAACCTTTCCCAAAGTATAAGAATATTTGAATAAAAGAATATTCTGAATTGGAATGAGGCGTATGTTGTGGTTGTGTAACACTTGTTTATTATATATGCGAGTTATTCAGAAAGACCGTGTTCATCCCATTCTGAATAACTGATTCGACGTGGTGTCGAAGATGAAGACGGTGGTTGAAGACCGGAGGTCTTCACGTCGTTTGGATAATTACTGATGATCTTGATTGGGCCGTACACCCAAGAGGAGAGAATCAGTTGGTGATCGTCCAGACGTACTTGGAGATCGATGGATATGCGGGGTACTAGGTGCCTCCGGTTTCATTCAGACCCAAAATGAACTTGTAAATGGACTGTGTGTCTGACATTGGATTTCAGTCTGTGTGATTGATTTCTATTAAATACATATCTGTTTGGCGACGGAGAATTTATTCTCTTGCTTAACGCCCTTCTATGAGACGTACGAGCTCAGGGGTTATATATTGATGGATATCGCATGGAATGAATTGCGTGTGTGGCTTGCCTAAGTGGCAATGGATCAAGGCTTCTGTTGAAAAGCAAAGTCTTGTGGTTGATGATCAAAGCACGGCCTGTGTGGCATAGCTTTGTGTAACATTGATTAGCGAGCCTCATACCCCGGTGGTGAACCGAAAACGGGAGAGGACTTCAGGGAGGACATGCATTTCTTTCTAGCTAGAAGTGGCGTCAGTGGTTTTACACGCCCTGACGAGTTTGACTTATGTTGTTTTTGTTGTTGCGAGGCGCCTCAGTTTGATCGGACGATCTGGGTTCGATGGAGTCATTCATTGGCTCATTTACGCCCCAAAAGGCGGGGAAACGCAGTGTTCAGGCATTTTAATCCACATCGGTGGACCGGCCCTGACGATCCAAAGGTCACTCGAGCTCTGACCTGAGGCTCAGGTAGACAGTCTCGAATCGGTAAAGGACTATCTTTTGCCTCGGTTCACAGATGGAAATCCAACTTCCAAATACGTGACTTTTGCGGTTTTGATTGTAGAGCCTAGTATGGCGACATGATATATGGTACCCATGCCGCATATGATTGATAATTATGATTTGAAGTTGTTTTACACACTATGCACTTATAATAGTATCAAATGATTCGTTTTAAACGTACCAAGCATGTTTGGCTATTATAAGGAAAAACCCTTCCCCCGGCTTGCGTTGCATTGTGTGATAGGACCTGGGTCTTATAATAGCTTCATTTTTTCAAAAAGCATTGCGTTGTTTTGTTATATGCACTGGTATTCTTGGGAGGAAAACCGTTCCGTGTTATACGGCGTGGTCCCTTGATATATCTGATTTAAGGTAAAGTTTTAAATAACTGTTTTAGTTCTCACACCAGTCTCATGACTGACCTGGAGTTTATTGTTTTAACCTAAACTCTGGGTGCCCTTATTTTGACATGGGCAACTAGTAGTTTTGGTTTTGCAGATTTATATTCACATGATCCGGATGTACAGCTGGAATGATATCCGGAAAGCTCTGTATCCGTATATCTCTTTCAGTTGTGCTTTGTATTATTTTCCACTGCTATGTAATGTATTGTAATCTCTGATATTTTTCTGTTGTGTAATATTTATTCATACTCTGTATATTCCGTTATTCTGATGAAATTGTTGTAATACAATGAAATGTTCTTCTGTCTGTGTTCGTTTATGGCTTGTTCTCGAAGTATCCGCACTTTCCTTACCGGGGAAGTTACGGGTCCTTTCAGTTGGTATCAGAGCTTTGGTTTACAAAGCTCAGAGAACAAGACACATTAGAACCATATGAAAGAATTCAACAGATATTGGATCAGTAATATCCAGTTAGAATGACTCGTTAGAGATAGGATCAATAGTATCCTAGAACGAGTATGAAGAGTATATTTTTTAAAATGAAAACAATTTTTGGTTTGAAAATTTTGAATTCAATTATTCGTATTTGAATATTTATTTATATTGAATTTGGACAATCCAATATATAAAGATTTTGCCTATACGTCTGATCCACGTGTATTCAGAGTTTTATTATACTAGATAGATATAGAATCACGCTCTAGTCTCCTGGACATGATTCTGGTGATGCCCGGGCATCATCAGTAATTATATCCGAGTGACGAAAGAGAGATTTCTATATATTTCCAATTTACTGGTATGAGAACCAAAATTAGATAGGGCCTATTTTTGTGATTTGGCATCAAAAACGTGATTTTTGGCTATATATCAAAGTTATGAATTTGAAATGATAATTCACTAATTGATTGCTAATTGTGTTGTTTGATTATAGTTTGATTAAGTAAATGTTGAACCTTTAGCCAAACTATATCAAATAGTGAATTGTATTGAAAATTAGTCGCATTTGCATGCATAGTACATGTATATCTATTGAACAGGTCATAGCAAGGAGGCTAGAGCAGAAGAATAAAATTTGTTTGCCCGACAAATAGGTACATGTTTACCATAATTTACTGTTTTGTTTGGGTGATGATGATTTTATGGGCGATTGGCTAGCCGCTTGGCATTTTCTTTTTCTTTTGGATTGAAGAAGGCCATGGGAGGCTATATGAAATATCCCGAAGTCCTCGGTGCAGGGGAGGTTATGGCGAAATTTTTCGAAAATTTAGGGTGTTAGCCAAATTTTTGAAAAATTTGAAAAGTTCTGAGAAACTGAAAAGTTGAAGAACTTAAGCCGTAAAGAAAACAATGAAAGTTGAGTTGATTTGTTAAACAACTTTCGGCTTCGTTCCTTTTCGGGGACGAAAAGTTTTGAGTGGGGGAGATTGTAATAACCCGGAAATCTGGGCCAATTTAAAATTTTTATTTTGGCAATTTTAGTGAATTTTGATTATTTAAAATGAATTATTTTAAATAATATCGACGAGAAATTTATTTCGAATAGAATTCGAACGTATATATTATATAGATCGTCGTTAGAATATAAATATTTATTTTAAATTATAAAAGGAATTGAAAATGGCGTGGTTGTTCGATAATTCGATTTCAAATTTCAAATGGATGTATAGGATTCAAAATAAACCGGATTTTAGTGAAACCAAAAATATTTGGATCTAATTGAGAATATCTTTCCAACGAATCTGAAAAATCAAAATTTCATAGCGGGAATCAAAAGATATGTCCAGTTTAAAATTCAGAAAAGTCGCTATGGAATTTCGGCCCTTAAAAATGGGAATTTTGCAAATGACCTCGGTTTTCGATGAAACCACTTTTATTGGATCTGTGATGTCAAATTATTGCTAGGTTTCAAATTTCGTAATTTTTCGAATCAATATTTAAGCGTGGCAAAGGAAAACGCGTTTGACCAATTTCAGTCGATTTTAATCGACTGGAAAATGGTCATTTTTCAAACGGTCTCAGAATTCGATGAAACTAGTTTTGTTAGGACCGTATCGTCAATAAAAAGCTAGAAAATATTTTTCTGAAATTTTTCGAGTTCGTATGTGGCCCCGGTAAATTGAAATGCGCGTTCAAATTCAACATATAGAGTTATATGTTGATTTTGACAAAAACTGATCGAAACAGTCGAATTAGCCTGCGATACACATCCCATTGTGTTCGGAATGGGGGTAATTAGCTATGAACGACAGACAGTGGGTTCGATTTCGAGGTCGAAATTTAAAGTTGCTTTTTAGAATGAAAAAAAAAAGTCAACTACCCCCCTTTTAATCTCTTTCTCTTCCCCCCACCCCCCGGTTTCATTTATTCAGGAGAAAAAAAAGAAGAACGGGCGACGGAGCCGCCACCCCCCTCTCTCGATCCGTAACGCGCTACCCCCCTCTTGATCCGCCTCTCGCCACCCCCCCCTCTCGATCTGCCTCGCGCCCCCCTCTCCACCTGCGCGACGCGCAAAACCCTCCCTCCACCTGCGCGACGCGCAAACCCCCCCCCCCCCCCGAACCCAAGGCCGCCGACGAGCCTGACACCCCACTAGACCTCCTGCGGCCACGCTGGCCCCTCCACGACCGTTTCCACCGATTGAACAACCCCCTCCTTTCCTTGTCTTCGCTGAAAAATTGTGGGTTTTTCCATTATTTTAATTATTTACATTGTTTTTATTTACAGTCTATAATATAAGTATTAATGTAAAAATCAATTATATATATATATAGGAAAAAGGGTTGATTTTTATAAACAAAAAGTTTCGATTTTTTTATGAGGTATAAAATATAAAGATTCAATTTTTTGGAAATAAAAAGGTTAAATTTTTATTGTAGAAAAGATGGGATTTTTATTGATGAAAGCTATGCTTTTTGATATAGGAAAGATTAGATTTTAATCATTAAAAAGATTAGATTTTTAATCGTGGAAAGGTGGGATTTTTAATCGTATGAAGTAGCGAAGAAAAATATAATTTTTCCATGTGTGTAGCAAAGCAAAATATAATTTTTATATAGTAGAGACAATAAAAATATGATTTTTATATAATATAGATATTAAAAATACGATTTTTATATCGTATAACTAATAAAAATTTGATCTTTATCTGTGTAGCGAATTAAAAATCTGATTTTTATTATATATATGTTGAAATAAAAATGTGATTTTTATCCATATAGCGTAGTTATAAAAATATGATTTTTATATACTAGAGAATATAAAAATGTGATTTTTATATATGTAGTGGCTACAGGCAGTTGACAAAAGGCGAGAACGGCGAAGATTCCTACATAAGAAGAGTCGTGGCGTTTGGATTAGCTAATCGGTGAGAGCTTCTCACCTTTAATTTAATTTTCTAGTTAAAATACATACTAGGATGCAAACGGTGTTTAGTAGCACCCGACACCCATCGTCCATAGATCATGGACGGCTTGTGTGCTTGTTTGTTTGATTTTGATGTGTAGTTGATTGTGTGATGTGATGTGAAATGAAATAAAATATTTTATAGTGGAAAATATTTTATAGTTAAAAATAGAATTTTTAACATGTATTTAAAATGAAATAAATATAAGCAAATCGAACGATTTGTTTATATACACACATTTGACTGATATTGATTGAGACGATAAATTTTACACATCGCCCAACTGCACAAATAAGATCTGTGTTTGATTGTTTGAAAACCCCACACGGGTACTAGGGTGATATATGACATACACTAATCCCAATAATTAGTTGTACGTCAATCGATTGATTGATAGAATGTTATAAGCGTTGAATATTTATATTTGATGCTTATACAGTGTAGAATGAACTTTGGATGATGGTTGATTATTTGTCATTGTGGATATATACATGCGTTGTATGATCCATAGAAATAAAATCTATAGTAATTGATTGGGCCTCATTCCAGTTTTGAATAGAATATTTGAAATAGAAATATTTGAAAAAAAAAGGTTAGAAATAGAATATTTGAAATAGAAATATTTGAAAAAGAATATTTGAAATAGAATATTTGAAAATAGAAATATATGAAGCCGTGTTGATTAGATTGACGCCATTTTGACGTGAATGATATTTATATCGATTTTATTCATTTTATAATGAATATAGAAAGTGATTTCAAAATCTGACATTTTGAAATGAAATGAATTCGAATTGAAATTGAATAGAAATGAATTCGAATTGAAATTGAATAGAAATGAATTCGAATTGAAATTGAATAGAAATGAATTCGAATTGAAATTGAATTGAATAGAAAACGAACTGAGATTGAATTAAAAATCAATTTGAATTGAAATCAATTTGGAATGAATTTAAAACGAATTTAAAACGATTTATATACTACGTTTTAAAAGGAAATCGACAAAGTATATATTATATATATTATATATAATATAATGGCCTAAATAGAACGCGCCGCGCTGCGGTAGTTCGTGAATTTCGACCATTGACTTCGAATGGATATTGCGGGAGATCCGACCGTCGGATTCTCCTAAAACCGGAACCGTTGGGTTCGTATCGAAAAGAGTTTTCTGATGAATATTAGAAATTAGAAATCTAACAGTTGGATTTGGGATTATGTCCAAATCAAATTTGGAAAAGGTCGTAGTAAGTGCAGTTCGATGGCCGTTGATGGAAATCGACTGTACGGGCCTTATAAAATTATTAAAAATAGTAATAATTTGTGTAAAATCATAAGAAATGATTTGTGAAGAATTGGGATGAAAAACTCCATATTTGAAAAGATAAAAATAGATTTTTATCGAAATGAACTAGTTTTGAACTAGAATTATAATTCTGTTTATTTTTAAATAAATAATTTGAATTTGAAAAGGGTTTTAAAAGTAACCAGAATTTCCAATAATATAGTTGGAATGGATTTGAATCGAAATTGTCTTTAGAATATTTCGATGTTGGATTTCTTGATGATACAGGTATTGTTATGGGAATTTGAAAGATATATTTATATCGTTATTTCCAATACGATATTTGATGGTCGTAGAATTTGATATTGAATATAAGCCGATATATTTTCTATTCAGAGCCTTGTATTTAATATCGAATGTGATTTTGGGTTTATCGTGAACCGTGTTTTAAATGACATTGATTCTTTAACCCGGTTAAAGATTAAAACTAAGTGGAGTTTTAATGAATCTTTAATTAGATTGAAAAGATCGAGAACGGAGTATCACCAGTTTTATTCCAGGCGATAGTTAAATCTTTAATTAGATTTGAACGTGAAATGGTAATGGAATTTACCGATAACACCGTGGTGTTAGATATGAAATATTACCAGTTTTACTTCATGGGATGAATAGGTTGGGGTTGAGAAATAAATGATTACTTCGGTGTGGTTCGCTAATCCCGTCTAGTTTTAATTGATATTCAAAGAAGATTAAAGAATAAATATAAAGAATTTATCTTTGATAAAATTAATGGGAACCTTTCCCAAAGTATAAGAATATTTGAATAAAAGAATATTCTGAATTGGAATGAGGCGTATGTTGTAGTATTGTAACACTTGTTTATTATATACGCGAGTTATTCAGAAAGACCGGGTTTATCCCATTCTGAATAACTGATTCGACGTGGTGTCGAATATGAAGACGGTGGTTGAAGATCGGAGGTCTTCACGTCATTTGGATAATTACTGATGATCTTGATTGGGCCGTACACCCAAGAGGAGAGAATCAATTGTGATCGTCCAGACGTACTTGGAGATCGATGGATATGCGGGGTACTTGGTGCCTCCGGTTTCATTCAGACCCAGAATGAACTTGTAAATGGACTGTGTGTATGACATTGGATTTCAGTCTATGTGATTGATTTCTACTAAATATATATCTGTTTGGCGGCGGAGAATTTATTCTCTTGCTTAACGCCCTTCTTTGAGACGTACGAGCTCGGGGGTTATATATTGATGGATATCCATCGCATGGAATGAATTGCATGTGTTGCATGCCTAAGTGGCAATGGATCAAGGCTTCTATTGAAAAAGCAAAGTCTTGTGGTTGATGATCAAAGCACGGCCTGTGTAGCGTAGCTTTGTGTAACATTGATTAGCTAGCCTCATACCTGGGTGGTGAACCGAAAATGGGAGAGGACCTCAGGGAGGACATGCGTTTCTTTTTAGCTAGAAGTGGCATCAATGGTTTTACACGCCCTGACGAGTTTGACTTATGTGGTTGTTGCTGTTGCGAGGCACCTCGGTTTGATCGGATGATCCGGGTTCGATGGTGTCATTCGTTGGCTCATTTACGCCCCAAAGGGCGGGAAAATGCAGTGTTCAGGCATTTTAATCCACATTGGTGGACCGGCCCTGACGATCCATAGGTCACTCGAGCTCTGACCTGAGGCTCGGGCTAGATAGTCTCGAATTGGTAGAGAACTATCTTTTGCCTCGGTTCACAGATGGAAATCCAACTTCCAAATACGTGACTTTTGCGGTTTTGATTGTAGAGCCTAGTATGTCGACATGATATATGGTACCCATGCCGCCTATGATTGATATTTATGATTTGAAGTTATTTTGTACACTATGCACTTATAATATTATCAAATGATTCGTTTTAAACGTACTAAGCATGTTTGGCTATTATAAGGGAAAACCCTTTCCCCCGGCTTGCGTTGCATTGTGTGATAGGACCTGGGTCTTATAATAGCTTCATTTTTTCAAAAAGCATTGCGTTGTTTTGTTATATGCACTGGAATTCTTGGGAGGAAACCCGTTCCGTGTTATACGGCGTGGTCCCTTGATATATCTGATTTAAGGTAAAGTTTTAAATAACTGTTTTAGTTCTCACACCAATCCCATGACTGACCTGGAGTTTATTGTTTTAACCTAAACTCTGGGTGCCCTTATTTTGACACGGGCAGCTAGTAGTTTTGGTTTTGCAGATTTATATTCACAGGATCCTGATGTACAGCTGGAATGATATCCAGAAAGCTCTGTATCCGTATATCTCTTTCAGTTGTGCTTTGTATTATTTTCTGCTGCTATGTAATGTATTGTAATCTCTGATATTTTTCTGTTGTGTAATATTTATTCATACTCTGTATATTCTTGTATTCTGATGAAATTGTTGTAATACAATGAAATGTTCTTCTGTCTGTTTTCGTTTATGGCTTGTTCTCGAAGTATCCGCTCTTTCCTTATCGGGGAAGTTACGGGTCCTTTCAGTTGGTATCAGAGCTTTGGTTTACAAAGCTCAGAGAACAAGACACATTAGAACCATACGAAAGAATTCATCAGATATTGGATTAGTAATATCCAATTAGAATGACTCGTTAGAGATAGGATCGGTAGTATCCTAGAACGAGTATGAAGAGTATATTTTTTAAAATGAAAACAATTTTTGGTTTGAAAATTTTGAATTCAATTATTCGTATTTGAATATTTATTTATATTGAATTTGGACAATCCAATATACAAAGATTTTGCCTATACGTCTGATCCACATGTATACGAAGTTTTAATATACTGGATAGATATAGAATCACACTCTAGTCTCCCGGACATGATTCTGGTGATGCCCGGGCATCATCAGTAATTATATCCGAGTGACGAAAGAGCGATTTCTATATATTTCCAATTTACTGGTGTGAGAACTAAAATTAGATAGGGCCTATTTTTGTGATTTGGATCAAAAACATGATTTTTGGCTATATATCAAAATTATGAATTTGAAATGATAATTCACTAATTGATTGTTGATTGTGTTGTTTGATTATAGTTTGATTAGTTAAATGTTGAACCTTTAGCCAAATTATATCAAATAGTGAATTGTATTAAAAATTTGTCGCATTTGCATGCATATTACATGTATATCTATTGAACATGTCATAGCAAGGAGGCTAGAGCAGAAGAATAAAATTTGTTTGCCCGAGAAATAGGTACATGTTTACCATAATTTACTGTTTTGTTTGGGTGATGATGATTTTATGAGCCGATCAGCTTTTTCTTTTGGATTGAAGAAGGCCATGGGAGGCTATATGAAATATCCCGAAGTCCTCGGTGCAGGGGAGGTTATGAAGAAATTTTTCGAAAATTTAGGGTGTTAGCCAAATTTTTGAAAATTTTGAAAAGTTCTAAGAAACTGAAAAGTTGAAGAACTTAAGCCGTAAAGAAAACAATGCAAGTTGAGTTGATTTGTTAAACAACTTTTTGCTTCGTTCCTTTTCGGGGACGAAAAGTTTTAAATGGGGGAGATTGTAATAACCCAGAAATCTAGGCCAATTTAAAATTTTGGCAATTTTAGTGAATTTTGATTATTTAAAATGAATTATTTTAAATAATATCGACGAGAAATTTATTTTGAATAAAATTCAAATGTATATATTATATAGATCGTCGTTAGAATATAAATATTTATTTTAAATTATAAAAGGAATTGAAAATGGCGCGGTAGTTCGATAATTCGATTTCAAATTTCAAATGGATGTACAGGATTCAAAATAAACCGGATTTTAGTGAAACCAAAAATATTTGGATCTAATTGAGAATATCTTTCCAACGAATCCGAAAAATCAAAATTTCATAGCGGGAATTAAAAGATATGTCCAGTTTAAAATTCAGAAAAGTCGCTATGGAATTTCGGCCCTTAAAAATGGGAATTTTGCAAATGACCTCGGTTTTCGTTGAAACCAATTTTGTTGGATCCATGATGTCAAATTATTGCTAGGTTTCAAATTTCGTAATTTTTCGAATCAATATTTGAGCGTGGCATAGGAAAACGCATTTGACCAATTTCAGTTGATTTTAATCGACTGGAAAATGGCCATTTTTCAAACGGTCTCAGAATTCGATGAAACTAGTTTTGTTAGGACCGTATCGTCAATACGAAGCTAGAAAATATTTTTTTGAAATTTTTCGACTTTGTATGTGGCCCCGGTAAATTGAAATGCACGTTCAAATTCAACATATAGAGTTATATGTTGATTTTGACAAAAACTGATCGAAACAGTCGAATTAGCCTGCGATACACATTCCATTGTGTTCGGAATGGAGGTAATTAGCTATGGACGACAGGCGGTGGGTTCGATTTCGAGGTTGAAATTTAAAGTTGCTTTTTAGAATGAAAATAAATAAAGAAAAGTCAACTACCCCCTTTTATCTCTTTCTCTTCCCCCCTGGGTTTCATTTATTCAGGAGAAAAAAAGAAGAACGGGCGAAGGAGCCGCCACCCCCCTCTCTCGATCCGCGATGCGCTACCCCTCCTCTCGATCTGCCCCGCGCCACCCCCCTCTCGATCTGCCTCGCCCCCCCTTCTCCACCTGCGCGACGCGCAAACCCCCCCCCCCGAACCTAAGGCCGCCGACGAGCCTGACACCCCCTAGACCTCCTCCGGCCACGCTGGCCCCTCCACGACCCTTTCCACCGATTGAACAACCCCTTCCTTTCCTTGTCTTCACTGAAAAATTGTAAGTTTTTCCATTGTTTTAATTATTTACATTGTTTTTATTTACAGTCTATAATATAAATATTAATGTAAAGATCAATTATATATATATATATATATATATATGAAAAAGGGTTGATTTTTATAAACAAAAAGTTTCGATTTTTTTTATGAGGTATAAAATATAAAGATTCGATTTTTTGGAAATAAAAAGGTTGGATTTTTATTGTAGAAAAGATGGGATTTTTATTGATGAAAGCTATGATTTTTGATATAGGAAAGACTAGATTTTAATCATTAAAAAGATTAGATTTTTAATCGTGGAAAGGTGGGATTTTTAATCGTATGAAGTAGCGAAGAAAAATATATTTTTTCCACGTGTGTAGCAAAGCAAAATATAATTTTTATATAGTAGAGACAATAAAAATATGATTTTTATATAATGTCGATATTAAAAATATGATTTTTATATCGTATAACTAGTAAAAATTTGATCTTTATCTATGTAGCGAAATAAAAATCTGATTTTTATTAAATATATGTTGAAATAAAAATGTGATTTTTATCCACATAGCGTAGTATAAAATGTGATTTTTATATATGTAGTGGCTACGGGCAGTTGACAAAAGGCGAGAACGGCGAAGATTCCTACATAAGAAGAGTCGTGGTGTTTGGATTAGCTAATCGGTGAGAGCTTCTCACCTTTAATTTAATTTTCTAATTAAAATATATACTAGGATGCAGACGGTGTTTAGTAGCACCCGACACCCGTCGTCCACAGACCATGGACGGCTTGTATGCTTGTTTGTTTGATTTTGATGTGTAGTTGATTGTGTGATGTGATGTGAAATGAAATAAAATATTTTATAGTGGAAAATATTTTATAGTTAAAAATAGAATTTTTAATGTGTATTTAAAATGAAATAAATATAAGCAAATCGAACGATTTGTTTATATATACACATTTGACTGATATTGATTGGGACGATAAATTTTACACATCGCCCAACTGTACAAATAAGATCTGTGTTTGATTGTTTGCAAACCCCACACGGGTATTAGGGTGATATATGACATACACTAATCCTAATAATTAGCTGTATATCGATCGATTGATTGACAGACTGTTATAAGCGTTGAATATTTATTTTTGATGCTTATACAGTGTAGAATGCACTTTGGATGATGGTTGATTATTTGTCATTGTGGATATATACATGCGTTGTATGGAAATCCACAGAAATAAAATCTATGGTAATTGATTGGGCCTCATTCCAGTTTTGAATAGAAAATTTGAAATAGAAATATTTGAAAAAGAAATAATTTAAATAGAATATTTGAAATAGAAATATTTGAAAAAGAAATATTTAAAATAGAATATTTGTAAATAGAAATATATGAAGCCGTGTTGATTAGATTGACGCCATTTTGACATGAACGATATTTATTGATTTTATTCATTTTATAATGAATATAGAAAGTGATTTCAAAATCTGATATTTTGAAATGAAATGAATTCGAATTGAAATTGAATAGAAATGAATTCGAATTGAAATTGAATAGAAATGAATTCGAATTGAAATGAAAAGTATATTTTCGGTAGTATCCTAGAACGAGTATGAAGAGTATATTTTTTAAAATGAAAACAATTTTTGGTTTGAAAATTTTGAATTCAATTATTCGTATTTGAATATTTATTTATATTGAATTTGGACAATCCAATATAAAAAGATTTTTCCTATACGTCTGATCCACGTGTATTCGAAGTTTTAATATACTGGATATATATAGAATCACGCTCTAGTCTCCTGGACATGATTCTGGTGATGCCCGGGCATCATCAGTAATTATATCCAAGTGACGAAAGAGAGATTTCTATATATTTTCAATTTACTGGTGTGAGAACCAAAATTAGATAGGGCCTATTTTTGTGATTTGGCATTAAAAACGTGATTTTTGGCTATATATAAAAGTTATGAATTTGAAATGATAATTCACTAATTGATCGTTGATTGTTTTGTTTGATTATAGTTTGATTAATTAAATGTTGAACCTTTAGCCAAATTATATCAAATAGTGAATTGTATTGAAAATTTGTCGTATTTGCATGCATAGTACATGTATATCTATTGAACAAGTCATAGCAAGGAGGCTAGAGTAGAAGAATAAAATTTGTTTGCCCGACAAATAGTTACATGTTTACCATAATTTACTGTTTTGTTTGGGTGATGATGATTTTATGAGCCGATTGGCTTTTTCTTTTTCTTTTGGATTGAAGAAGGCCATGGGAGGCTATATGAAATATCCCGAAGTCCTCGGTGCAGGGGAGGTTATGGCGAAATTTTTCGAAAATTTAGGGTGTTAGCCAAATTTTTGAAAAATTTGAAGCCCTAAATTTTCGAAAAATTTGAAAAGTTGAAGAACTTAAGCCGTAAAGAAAACAATGAAAGTTGAGTTGATTTGTTAAACAACTTTCGGCTTCGTTCCTTTTCGGGGACGAAAAGTTTTAAGTGGGGGAGATTGTAATTACCCGGAAATCTAGGCCAATTTAAAATTTTTATTTTGGCAATTTTAGTGAATTTTGATTATTTAAAATGAATTATTTTAAATAATATCGACGAGAAATTTATTTTGAATAGAATTCGAACGTATATATTATATAGATCGTCGTTAGAATATAAATATTTATTTTAAATTATAAAAGGAATTGAAAATGGCGCGGTAGTTCGATAATTCGATTTCAAATTTCAAATGGATGTACAGGATTCAAAATAAACCGGATTTTAGTGAAACCAAAAATATTTGCATCTAATTGGGAATATCTTTCCAACGAATCCGAAAAATCAAAATTTCATAGTGGGAATCAAAAGATATGTCCAGTTTAAAATTCAGAAACGTCGCTATGGAATTTCGGCCCTTAAAATGGGAATTTTGCAAATGACCTCGGTTTTCGATGAAACCACTTTTTTTGGATCCGTGATGTCAAATTATTGCTAGGTTTCAAATTTCGTAATTTTTCGAATCAATATGTGAGCGTGGAAAAGGAAAACGCATTTGACCAATTTCAGTTGATTTTAATCGACTGGAAAATGGCCATTTTTCAAACGGTCTCAGAATTCGATGAAGCTAGTTTTGTTAGGACCGTATCGTTAATACGAAGCAAGAAAATATTTTTCTGAAATTTTTCGAGTTTGTATGTGGCCCGGGTAAATTGAAATGCGCGTTCAGATTCAACATATAGAGTTATATGTTGATTTTGACAAAAACTGATCGAAATAGTCGGATTAGCCTGCGATACACATCCCATTGTGTTCGGAATGGGGGTAATTAGCTATGGACGACAGGCGGTGGGTTCGATTTCAAGGTCGAAATTTAAAGTTGCTTTTTAGAATGAAAATAAATAAAAAAAAAGAAAAATCAACTACCCCCCTTTTTATCTCTTTCTCTTCCCCCCTGGTTTCATTTATTCAGGAGAAAAAAAAAGAACGGGCAACGGAGCCGCCAACCCCCCTCTCTCGATCCGCGACGCGCTACCCCCCCTCTCGATCTGCCTCGTGCCCCCCCTCTCCACCTGCGCAACGCGCAAAACCCCCCCTCCACCTGCGCGACGCGCAAACCCACCCCCCCGAACCCAAGGCCGCCGACGAGCCTGACACCCCCCTAGACCTCCTCCGACCACGCTGGCCTCTCCACGACCCTTTCCACCGATTGAACAGCCCCCTCCTTTCCTTGTCTTTGCTGAAAAATTGTGAGTTTTTCCATTGTTTTAATTATTTACATTGTTTTTATTTACAGTCTATAATATAAATATTAATGTAAAGATCAATTATATATATATAGGAAAAAGGGTTGATTTTATAAACAAAAAGTTTCGATTTTTTTTTGAGGTATAAAATATAAAGATTCGATTTTTTGGAAATATAAAGGTTAGATATTTATTGTAGAAAAGATGGGATTTTTACTGATGGAAGCTATGATTTTTGATATAGGAAAGATTAGATTTTAATCATTAAAAAGATTAGATTTTTAATCGTGGAAAGGTGGGATTTTTAATCGTATGAAGTAGCGAAGAAAAATATAATTTTTCCATGTGTGTAGCAAAGCAAAATATAATTTTTATATATTAAAGACAATAAAAATATGATTTTAATATAATGTAGATATTAAAAATACGATTTTTATATCGTATAACTAGTAAAAATTTGATCTTTATCTATGTAGCGAAATAAAAATCTGATTTTTATTATATATATGTTGAAATAAAAATGTGCTTTTTATCCATATAGCGCAGTTATAAAAATATGATTTTTATATACTAGAGAATATAAAAATGTGATTTTTATATATGTAGTGGCTACGGGCAGTTAACAAAAGGCGAGAACGGCGAAGATTCCTACATAAGAAGAGTCGTGGCGTTTGGATTAGCTAGTCGCTGAGAGCTTCTCACCTTTAATTTAATTTTCTAGTTAAAATATATACTAGGATGCAGACGGTGTTTAGTAGCACCCGACACCCGTCGTCCACAGACCATGGACGGCTTGTATGCTTGTTTGTTTGATTTTGATGTGTAGTTGATTGTGTGATGTGATGTGAAATGAAATAAAATATTTTATAGTGGAAAATATTTTATAGTTAAAAATAGAATTTTTAACGTGTATTTAAAATGAAATAAATATAAGCAAATCGAACGATTTGTTTATATACACACATTTGACTGATATTGATTGGGACGGTAAATTTTACACATCACCCAACTGCACAAATAAGATCTGTGTTTGATTGTTTGAAAACCCCACACGGGTATTGGGGTGATATATGACATACACTAATCCCAATAATTAGTTGTATGTCGATCGATTGATTGACAGACTGTTATAAGCGTTGAATATTTATATTTGATGCTTATACAGTGTAGAATGCACTTTGGATGATGGTCGATTATTTGTCATTGTGGATATATACATGCGTTGTATGGAAATCCATAGAAATAAAATCTACGGTAATTGATTGGGCCTCATTCCAGTTTTGAATAGAATATTTGAAATAGAAATATTTGAAAAAGAAATATTTGAAATAGAATATTTGAAAATAGAAATATATGAAGCCGTGTTGATTAGATTGACGCCATTTTGACGTGAATGATATTTATATCGATTTTATTCATTTTATAATGAATATAGAAAGTGATTTCAAAATCTGATATTTTGAAATGAAATGAATTCGAATTGAAATTGAATAGAAATGAATTCGAATTGAAATTGAATAGAAATGAATTCGAATTGAAATTGAATTGAATTGAAAACGAACTGAGATTGAATTAAAAATCAATTTGAATTGAAATCAATTTGAAATGAATTTAAAACGAATTTAAAACGATTTATATAATACGTTTTAAAAGGAAATCGACAAAGTATATATTATATATATTATATATAATATAATGGCCTGAATAGAACGCGCCGCGCTGCGGTAGTTCGTGAATTTCGACCATTGACTTCGAATGGATATTGCGGGAGATCTAACCGTCGGATTCTCCTAAAACCGGAAACGTTGGGTTCGTATCGAAAAGAGCTTTCTGATGAATATTAGAAATTAGAAATCTAATGGTTGGATTTGGAATTATGTCCAAATCAAATTTGGAAAAGGTCGCTGTAAGTGCAGTTCGCTGGCCGTTGATGGAAATCGACTGTACGAGCCTTGATAAAATTATTAAAAATAGTAATAATTTGTGTAAAATCATAAGAAATGATTTGTGAAGAATTGGGATGAAAAACTCCATATTTGAAAAGATAAAAATAGATTTTTATCGAAATGAACTAGTTTTGAACTAGAATTATAATTCTGTTTATTTTTAAATAAATAAATTGAATTTGAAAAGGGTTTTAAAAGTAACCAGAATTTTCAATAATTGAATTGGAATGGATTTGAATCGAAATTGTCTTTGGAATATTTCGATGTTGGATTTCGTGATGATACACGTATTGTTATGGGAATTTGAAAGATATATTTATATCGTTATTTCCAATACGATATTTGTTGGTCGTAGAATTTGATATTGAATATAAGCCGATATATTTTCTATTCAGAGCCTTGTATTTAATATCGAATGTGATTTTGGGTTTATCGTGAACCGTGTTTTAAATGACACTGATTCTTTAACCCAGTTAAAGATTAAAACTAAGTGGAGTTTTAATGAATCTTTAATTAGATTGAAAAGATCGAGAACGGAGTATCACCAGTTTTACTCCAGGCGATAGTTAAATCTTTAATTAGATTTGAACGTGAATTGGTAATGGAATTTACCGATAACACCGTGGTTTTAGATATGAAGTATTACCAGTTTTACTTCATGGGATGAATAGGTTGAGATTGAGAAATAAATGATTACTTCGGTGTGGTTCGCTAATCCCGTCTAGTTTGAATTTATATTCAAAGAAGATTAAAGAATAAATATAAAGAATTTATCTTTGATAAAATTAATGGGAACCTTTCCCAAAGTATAAGAATATTTGAATAAAAGAATATTCTGAATTGGAATGAGGCGTATGTTGTGGTTGTGTAACACTTTTTTATTTTATACGCGAGTTATTCAGAAAGACCGGGTTTATCCCATTCTGAATAACTGATTCGACGTGGTGTCGAAGATGAAGACGGTGGTTGAAGACCGGAGGTCTTCACGTCGTTTGGATAATTACTGATGATCTTGATTGGGCCGTACACCCAAGAGGAGAGAATCAGTTGGTGATCGTCCAGACGTACTTGGAGATCGATGGATATACGGGTTACTAGGTGCCTCCGGTTTCGTTCAGACCCAGAACGAACTTGTAAATGGACCGTGTGTCTGACATTGGATTTCAGTCTGTGTGATTGATTTCTATTAAATATATATCTGTTTGGCGGCGGAGAATTTATTCTCTTGCTTAACGCCCTTCTCTAAGACGTACGAGCTCAGGGGTTATATATTGATGGATATCCATCGCATGGAATAAATTGCCCGTGTGGCATGCCTAAGTGGCAATGGATCAAGGCTTCTGTTGAAAAGCAAAGTCTTGTGGTTGATGATCAAAGCACGGCCTGTGTGGCGTAGCTCTGTGTAACGTTGATTCGCGAGCCTCATACCCCGGTGGTGAACCAAAAACGGGAGAGGACCTCAGGGTGGACATGTGTTTCTTTCTAGCTAGAAGTGGCGTCAGTGGTTTTACACGCCCTGACGAGTTTGACTTATGTGGTTGTTGCTGTTGCGAGGCGCCTCAGTTTGATCGGACGATCCGGGTCCAATGGAGTCATTCATTGGCTCATTTACGCCCCAAAGGGCGGGGAAACGCAGTGTTCAGGCATTTTAATCCACATCGATGGACCGGCCCTGACGATCCAAAGGTCACTCGAGCTCTGACCTGAGGCTCGGGCTAGACAGTCTCGAATCGGTAGAGGACTATCTTTTGCCTCGGTTCACAGATGGAAATCCAACTTCCAAATATTTGACTTTTGCGGTTTTGATTGTAGAGTCTAGTATGGTGACGTGATATATGGGACCCATGCCGCCTATGATTGATATTTATGATTTGAAGTTGTTTTATACACTATGCACTTATAATAGTATCAAATGTTTCGTTTTAAACGTACTAAGCATGTTTGGCTATTATAAGGGAAAACCCTTTCCCCCGGCTTGCGTTGCATTGTGTGATAGGACCTGGGTCTTATAATAGCTTCATTTTTCCAAAAAGCATTGCGTTATTTTGTTATATGCACTGGTATTCTTGGGAGTAAACCCATTCCGTGTTATATGGCGTGGTCCCTTGATATATCTGATTTAAGGTAAAGTTTTAAATAAATGTTTTAGTTCTCACACCAGTCCCATGACTGACCTGGAGTTTATTGTTTTAACCCAAACTCTGGGTGCCCTTATTTTGACACGGGCAGCTAGTAGTTTTGGTTTTGCAGATTTATATTCACAGGATCCTGATGTACAGCTGGAATGATATCCGGAAAGCTCTGTATATCTCTTTCAGTTGTGCTTTGTATTATTTTCCGCTGCTATGTAATGTATTGTAATCTCTGATATTTTTCTGTTGTGTAATATTTATTCATACTCTGTATATTCTTGTATTCTGATGAAATTGTTGTAATACAATGAAATGTTCTTCTGTCTGTGTTCGTTTATGGCTTGTTCTCGAAGTATCCGCTCTTTCCTTACCGGGGAAGTTACGGGTCCTTTCATAAATGATATAATTGACATAAGATGTCTACCTAAAAGGTTGTGTTTTGGGTTTAGCCAAAGCTAGGTCAAGGCATGACTAGATATGGGTCTTGGAACACCATTATATATATATATATAAACAGAGGGATGTTAATTTGAGTGGGAGCATATTTTAGTTTAAATTGTACATTAACATAAATATAAATTTTGATTGTCAAAATTTTGCATTTATATTAAATAAATTTTATAGAATCAATTATTATCTACTTTAGATATTAAATAACAAATAACTATGATAATTTAAATTAGTCCTTAAGAAGGATAAATTGAATTAAATAAAATTTCTTGACTAACATTTAGATTTGAGGACTGTCCTCAAACAAATTAAACGTAATTGTTTTAGAAATAAAGGGAGGATCTAAAATAAGTTAAAGTATGATTTCAACCGATTAAGTTATAAATATTATAAAATCTACTTATACATCTCCAGTATTAGATACTAGATATGAATCACATAAATGTATGCGAATTTACCGAAACTGCAATGTAAGTAGTAATTTGATTAAAAATGACAAGTGGACTTATGACCGTAAATGAAGCAAATGTTGTTGATTATCCATAGGAAGTTGATTCTTGTTGTTTATACTGGCTTAATTAAACAAATATAATAATTGTTATTACGAAATTCCACTTAAAATAAATGTTATAATAGATCTTGTTTAGACAAGTTTAAATTTCATTTGTAATAAAAGAATAATTGTTATTCATTCTATTTAAATGAAATATCATATGGAATTTCACAAATAACGGTATTTTGTAAATCGTTAACTATAATGTACTTGACATTAATAATAATTGGATCAATTTAAGTGATCTAAATCCAATATACCTTTAGTATTACCAGTTATCCCTATAAACAAGAAAGCATATCAAAACTCCATAATGATGGAATTTTGAAATCATTTGATTTTGAATCATATAAATAATGCAAATCTTTTATTAGGCAAAATAACTGAGTCACTTTTCACTTGATAGAGTAAATGAGCGGTAAGTATTGGGTCTCATACTTAATGATGTACATAGAGCAGTGAATACATAAGCTAGAGGCAGGTTTATTACTTCAGTATGTTCACTGATGATATTAGTAGATACAGATATGTGTATCTTATGAAACACGTATTAGAATCCTTTGAAAAGTTCAAAGAATTGAAAGTGAAGTTAGAAACCAATTTTGATAGAAAATGAGTTCTCTCTGAAAGGATCAAAGAGAATATTTAAGCCAATTAATTAATGACTATCCATTTGAGTTTGAAATTGTTTCATAACTTACCCCATCTAGAAGATCATATTGGAATGGTGTGTCTGAAAGGAGACATCGCACCTTATAAGATAAAATACGATTAATGATAAGTCATATAGATCTTCCAATAAATTAAATTTAGAAAAGTTGTATTAAATCCCACTTAAACGATCTAAAGATACCATATAAGATATGGACTAGGAAATGTCTCAGTGTGTCTAATACGATAATTTGAGATGTAAAGACGTTTATTAAACGTCTTTCCTCTGATAATATCAGACCTAAATCAAATAACTATTTTGTGGACATAAATTCTATGAGAATAAAATGTTTATTGCTCGATTTAGTATCCTTTTGAAGAAGAGCTAGTCTCTAAGACACCGACGGGAATAAAATAGATTTCAAAATGTGTAACGACCCAGAAAATCTGAACCAATTTAAAATTTTTAAATTGGCTAAAATAATGGATTTTAAATATTTAAAATAAATATTTTAGATAATGGCGATGAAAACTGAGTTTGAATCGACATTTGAAAACGAATATAATTAATTATAATTATATATAGAATTGAAAATGGCGCGGTAGTTCGATAATTCGATTTCGAACTTCAATTGAATATACCGGGTGCAAAACAATCCGGATTTTAGTGAAACCAAAAATATTTAAATCTGTTAGTGAATATCTTTCTAACGAATCCGACCAATCGAAATTTGATAGCGGGAATCAAAAGATATGTCCAGTTGAAAATTCTGAATAGTCGCTATGGAATTCAGGCCCTTAAAAATGGACATTTTGCAGATGACCTCGGATTTCGACGAAACCACTTTTGTTGGGCCCGCAGTGTCAAGTTATTGCTAGGTTTCAAATTTCATAATTTTTCGAATCAATATGTGAGCGTGGCAAGGGAAAACGCGTTTGACCGGTTTAAGTTGATTTTAATCGACTGGAAATTGGCCATTTTTTAAAAGGTCTCAGAATTCGACGAAACTAGTTTTGTTAGGACCGTATCGTCAATACGAAGCTAGAAAATATTTTTCTGGAATTTTTCTAGTTAGTATGTGACCCCGGTAATTTGAAACGTGCGTTTAAAATTCAATATAGTGATTTAAATGAAAATTCAAAGGGAAACTGATTGTAACGATCAAATCAGCTTGCGATACATATCCCATTGTGTTCGGAATGGGGGTAAAACGCTATGGACGACAGGCGGTGGACCTCGTTTCGAGGTCGTATGTAAAAGTCAACCTATTTGCAAAGGTAATTAATAAAATAATAAAAAAAAATATATCTAAACTCCCTCCTATACCCTGCCCCCCCCCCTGTTTCTTTTCGATTTCAGACAGAAAGAGAAAAAAAAAAAAAGACGGACGGAGAAACCCGAGCGCCACCGCCTTCAAACGACGACCAGACTCCACCGCGCCTTCGATCCTGTTCCCCCCCCTCCATCGATCGAAGCCATCGCGAGCCCCTGGAAGCCAGCGCCTCCTGCCACCATCGTTCGAAACCCTAGCGTCGCCGCACCTCATCGAGCAAACCAGCGAACGCCACCCTCGAAGCTTGCCGCCGACGAACGGCAGAAACCCCCCCTCCTCTGTAAGTTTGTTTTTATTTATTTTATTTTTATTTTATATAAACTGATTTTATAAAAGATTTTAGAACTGATTTTATAAAAGATTTTAGAACTGATTTTATAAAAGATTTTAGAACTGAATTTTATAAAAGAATTTTAAAACTGAATTTTATAAAAGAATTTTAAAACTGAATTTTATAAAAGAAAAAAACTGATTTTTTAAAAAAAGAAAAAAAAACTGATTTTATAAAAGAATAAAAACTGATTTTGTTTTTAAAGTAAAAACTGATTTTAATTTTAAGTCAAAAGAAAAGGGTTTGAACTTTAAAACTGATTTTAGTTTTAAGTTAAAAGCAAAAGGTTTAAACTTTAAAAAGATCAGATTTGTAGAAAAGAAAAAAAAAATCATATTTTTATATATTGAAAGTCGAGATAAAAATCATATTTTTATACATTGAAAGTCGAGGTAAAAATCATATTTTTATATATTGAAAGTCGAGGAAAAATCATATTTTTATATATTAAATAGCATAGTAAAAATTCGATTTTTACATGTGTAGAGAATACGGGCGAAAGCGACAAAAGGCGAAGATTTCTATAAAGGAAGTATCGTGCAGTTGGATAGCTATTGGTGAGATTTCTGATTTTAAAAATATATATACGTGTTGAAAATAAAAGTGAATTGCTATATATAAATATATATCTATATATATATACGCCCCGCGTCCACAAACCATGGACGATATTTATTGGTTGAAATTGTTGTGAAAATTGAATGATTGTTTGGGATTGTTTGTGATTGATATTGGTTGATTGAGGTTGAAAAATACCCATTTGTGGTTGTGAAATATTTGGTTGAAACCACATAGGATTAGTTTGTGGAAATGAAATAAATATATACATGCCGCCTGCGTGCGAACTGGATGCATGAACCCCATTGTCAAAAACCGCGAGGTTTTAAGGTAGAGCGAGGAGCCGTACTAGGGACGGTGCCGGTTTAACTACCCTGCCGTTATGCTGCCGAAATTTTGAATAATATTTGTGTGTTTGAATTATTTTCATATGCTTAAACTATATTTATTCCTTATATAGAAAACATTCATGTGTTGAATTGATATTCATTCGTTGTTTAGAAATTCATGTGTTGAATGGTATTCATATTTTGAAATAAATTGTTCGATAATAAAAATCACATTTTTATCTATATATAGAAACCATAGAAAACATTCATGTGTTGAATTGATATTCATTCGTTGTTTAGAAATTCATGTGTTGAATGGTATTCATATTTTGAAATAAATCGTTTGATAATAAAAATGACATTTTTATCTATATATAGAAACTATAGAAAACATTCATGTGTTGAATTGATATTCATTCGTTGATTAGAAATTCATGTGTTGAATGGTATTCATATTTTGAAATAAATTGTTTTATGATAAAAATCCTATTTTGTCACCTATATGAACTATATAGAAAAATAGTGTTTTGAAATGAATTGTTTTACAATAAAAATCACATTTTTATTATATGCATAAATCGTTAAAATGTGAAGTGTTAAAAATAGCCACTTGTTCAAAATAAACATATATGAGTTGAAATATTCATTAATTAGCTAATGAAATGATTAGCACCTATTTATGTAACATTAGAATGAATGGTGTTTTTAAACCAAATAGAAATCAAATATGAAGTTGAATAGAAAATGAAAAAATGATATGAACTGTATATATATGTACATGCAATATTCATTGAACAGGTTATAGCAAAGGGGCTAGAGAAGAGGAATAAAATTTTGTGCCCGACAAATAGGTACACATTTACTGATTTGTTTGGGTGATGATTTTGAGCCTGTTGGCTAGCCGCTTGGCTTTTTCTTTTTCTTTTTGAGATTAGAAGGACCGGGAACGCTATTTGCGATTTCCCGATGCTCCCGGTGCAGGGGAGGTTATGGCGAAATTTTTCCAAAATTTAAGGCGTTAGAAAAATATTTGAAGTTAAAACGATATGGAAATCATTGAATGAACTATATTTATATAAATATATAAATATAAATAAAATTAAAACGAAACGAGGTCGTGCAGTTCGTATTTTGAAACCGTGATTTCAAACGACTAGTGCGGGAAATCCGACCATTGGATTTTCCCGAAACCTCAACCGTCGGGTTCGCCTTGGAATAATCTTTCCAACGGCACCGACCTTGTAAAAATCCAACGGTTGGATTGACTGGAATGTTTTATTCAAATCTGAAGAAAAACAGCGCCAGAAATGATTATATTTATTTATATATATAAATATAATTATATTTAATCGAATAACGACGCTGCAGTTCGTATTTTGAAATCGAAAATTCAAACGATTGTACCGGGAGGTCCGACCGTCGGATTTTCCCGAAACTGGAACCGTTGGGTTCTCTTTGAAAAGACCTTTCTAATTATGTAAATTTTGTGAAGATCCAACGGTTAGATTTTCAGATATGTGTAAATCAAATCTGAAGAAAAACAGCGCCACGGCCGCCTTATGGCCCGAAGCGTCGTTTTGAATAAAATGGCTATTTTAAAATAAATAAAAATAGCGATAAATAGTTATACAATATCATAAGCGATATGGAATGGAAATAAACTGAATTTTCTTGATTTATGTGATGTTTGATGGTTGAATGTGTTTGGTGTGAAAATTACATTAAAGAACACAATTGGTGTTGTCGAATAATTTAACCATTGAAATAAATTGATCTGAAATTCTAAATATACGTGGATTATTTGAAAAGGCCGAGTTAATTCTCATTTCGAATAATTGATCGACGATTGAAAGTCGAAGATGAAGACGATGGTCGAAGACCGGAGATCTTCACCTCGTTTGGACGGTAACCGAGGTCCTGATTGGGAGGCATCCCGAAATATGGATAATGAGTGGTGATCGTCCAGACGTACGTGTGGATCGAAGGGTTTGCGAGGTATTTAGTGCCTCCGGTTTCGTTCAGACCCAGAACGGACTTGTAAATGGACTGTGTGTCTGACATAGGATTTATTCTGTGTGGCATGCTAAGATGCAGTGATCAGGGCTTCTGTTGAAAAGCAAAGTCTTGTGGTGATGATCAAAGCACCGCCTGTGTGGCGTAGCTTTGTGTATAACGTGAATTCGCGAGCCTCACACCCCGGTATGAACCTAAAACGGGAGAACGGACCTCAGGGAGGGCCTACGTTTCCTCCTAGCTAAAAGTGGCGTCAGTGGTTTTACACGCCCTGACGAGTTTGACTTATGTGGTTGTTGCTGTTGCGAGGCGCCTCGGTTAGATCGGACGATCCGGGTCCGATGGAGTCACTTGTTGGCTCGCTTACGCCCCAAAGGGCGGCGAAACGTAGTGCTCAGGCATTTTTAATCCACTCCGTGTGGACCGGCCCTGACGATCCAAGGATCGATGCGTTCTGATCCTGAGACTCGGGCTAGGCAGTCTCGAATTCGGTAAGGACTATCTTTTGCCTTGGTTCATGACGGAAATCCAATTTCCAAATACGTGACGATGCGGTTTCGATTGTATATATACATTTGGCGACATAGTGGCATGGGACGCTCATGTCGTCTATGATTGATAGTTATGATTTGAAATTGTTTTCAAAACATATAAACACTAGCAATAATATCAAATGCCTTTGTTTTATTCGTATCAATCATATTTTGGCCATTATAAGGTAAAACTCTATCCTCCGGTTTGCGTTGCATTGTGTGATGGGAACTGAGTCTTATAATGGCTTCATTTTTATAAAAAGCATAGCGATGTTTAAAAGAAAGATTTGTTTTAAAGCACTGGTGATCCAATGGAGTAAACCCGTTCCACGAAAGTGGCGTGGTCCTGTGATCAGCCAATTATATATATGTGTTGAGTGGATTTCTCATACCAGTCCCATGACTGACTCGCAGTTTGTTTCACTCTCAAACTCGGGTGCCCCTTTTTCTACACGGGCAGCCTTGTATTCAGGTTTAGCTGGTTCTTTCTGGATAGCTGGAGCTGAAGATGGATTCTATCATTTATTTCTTTTTATGCTGTTCAGCTCCTATTGTACATATTTTGTTTATTTCCGCTGTAGACATTTATGTATAGCTGAACTGTATTTGTACTAAGTAAGATCCTGTATACTGTGTAACTCTGATGATTACTTTTATCCAGCATATTTTGTCGTTCATATCTGGTGTATTTATTTAATTCTGTTCTGCTATTATCTGTTTTCGTGTTATATTCCAAAAGATAACCTTGTTTCCGTGAGAACGGGAAATCGGGTCGTCTCATCGTGGTATCAGAGCTTTGGTTAAGCTTAGTTCTGGAATATAACATTTGAACGAACTCGTCAGAGATAGAACCAGTAGTGTTCTAGGACGGGTAACTCTATACAGATAGGATCAGTAATATCCTAGTATGAGTATAGCAGAATCAGAACAACTCGTTAGAGATGGGGTCAGAAGTGCCTCAGAACGAGTCGAGAGTAATATGTTTTTAAATAACGTATTTGTGATTATATTTATATATAGTCTGGTTTTAGAAATATAATTTTTGAATATATAAAAGATATATATTTGAAAGGTTAAAAACAATTGGATTGGTTGTTGTGTTGTGTGATTGTAGATTTATCAAACCACTTTCGACTTTATTCCTTTTCGGGGACGAAAAGTTTTAAGTGGGGGAGATTGTAACGACCCAGAAAATCTGAACCAATTAAAAATTTTTAAATTGGCTAAAATAATGGATTTTAAATATTTAAAATAAATATTTTAGATAATGGCGATGAAAACTGAGTTTGAATCGACATTTGAAAACGAATATAATTAATTATAATTATATATAGAATTGAAAATGGCGCGGTAGTTCGATAATTCGATTTCGAACTTCAATTGAATATACCGGGTGCAAAACAATCCGGATTTTAGTGAAACCAAAAATATTTAAATCTGTTAGTGAATATCTTTCTAACGAATCTGACCAATCGAAATTTGATAGCGGGAATCAAAAGATATGTCCAGTTGAAAATTCTGAATAGTCGCTATGGAATTCAGGCCCTTAAAAATGGACATTTTGCAGATGACCTCGGATTTCGACGAAACCACTTTTGTTAGGCCCGCAGTGTCAAGTTATTGCTAGGTTTCAAATTTCATAATTTTTCGAATCAATATGTGAGCGTGGCAAGGGAAAACGCGTTTGACCGGTTTCAGTTGATTTTAATCGACTGGAAATTGGCCATTTTTTAAAAGGTCTCAGAATTCGACGAAACTAGTTTTGTTAGGACCGTATCGTCAATACGAAGCTAGAAAATAGTTTTCTGGAATTTTTCTAGTTAGTATGTGACCCCGGTAATTTGAAACGTGCGTTTAAAATTCAATATAGTGATTTAAATGAAAATTCAAAGGGAAACTGATTGTAACGATCAAATCAGCTTGCGATACATATCCCATTGTGTTCGGAATGGGGGTAAAACGCTATGGACGACAGGCAGTGGACCTCGTTTCGAGGTCGTATGTAAAAGTCAACCTATTTGCAAAATTAAATAATAAAATAATAATAATAATAAAAAATATATCTAAACTCCCTCCTATACCCTGCCCCCCCCCCCCCCCCCCGTTTCTTTTCGATTTCAGACAGAAAGAGAAAAAAAAAAAAGACGGACGGAGAAACCCGAGCGCCACCGCCTTCAGACGACGACCAGACTCCACCGCGCCTTCGATCCTGTTCCCCCCCTCCATCGATCGAAGCCATCGCGAGCCCCTGGAAGCCAGCGCCTCCTGCCACCATCGTTCGAAACCCTAGCGTCGCCGCACCTCATCGAGCAAACCAGCGAACGCCACCCTCGAAGCTTGCCGCCGACGAACTGCAGAAACCCCCCCTCCTCTGTAAGTTTGTTTTTATTTATTTTATTTTTATTTTATATAAACTGATTTTATAAAAGATTTTAGAACTGATTTTATAAAAGATTTTAGAACTGATTTTATAAAAGATTTTAGAATTGAATTTTATAAAAGAATTTTAAAACTGAATTTTATAAAAGAATTTTAAAACTGAATTTTATAAAAGAAAAAAACTGATTTTTTTAAAAAAAGAAAAAAAACTGATTTTATAAAAGAAAAAAAACTGATTTTATAAAAGAATAAAAACTGATTTTGTTTTAAAAGGAAAAACTGATTTTAATTTTAAGTCAAAAGAAAAGGGTTTGAACTTTAAAACTGATTTTAGTTTTAAGTTAAAAGCAAAAGGTTTAAACTTTAAAAAGATCAGATTTGTAGAAAAGAAAAAAAATCATATTTTTATATATTGAAAGTCGAGGTAAAAATCATATTTTTATATATTGAAAGTCGAGGTAAAAATCATATTTTTATATATTGAAAGTCGAGGAAAAATCATATTTTTATATATTAAATAGCATAGTAAAAATTCGATTTTTACATGTGTAGAGAATACGGGCGAAAGCGACAAAAGGCGAAGATTTCTATAAAGGAAGTATCGTGCAGTTGGATAGCTATTGGTGAGATTTCTGATTTTAAAAATATATATACGTGTTGAAAATAAAAGTGAATTGCTATATATAAATATATATCTATATATATATACGCCCCTCGTCCACAAACCATGGACGATATTTATTGGTTGAAATTGTTGTGAAAATTGAATGATTGTTTGGGATTGTTTGTGATTGATATTGGTTGATTGAGGTTGAAAAATACCCATTTGTGGTTGTGAAATATTTGGTTGAAACCACATAGGATTAGTTTGTGGAAATGAAATAAATATATACATGCCGCCTGCGTGCGAACTAGATGCATGAACCCCATTGTCAAAAACCGCGAGGTTTTAAGGTAGAGCGAGGAGCCGTAATAGGGACGGTGCCGGTTTAACTACCCTGCCGTTATGCTGCCGAAATTTTGAATAATATTTGTGTGTTTGAATTATTTTCATATGCTTAAACTATATTTATTCCTTATATAGAAAACATTCATGTGTTGAATTGATATTCATTCGTTGTTTAGAAATTCATGTGTTGAATGGTATTCATATTTTGAAATAAATTGTTCGATAATAAAAATCACATTTTTATCTATATATAGAAACCATAGAAAACATTCATGTGTTGAATTGATATTCATTCGTTGTTTAGAAATTCATGTGTTGAATGGTATTCATATTTTGAAATAAATCATTTGATAATAAAAATGACATTTTTATCTATATATAGAAACTATAGAAAACATTCATGTGTTGAATTGATATTCATTCGTTGATTAGAAATTCATGTGTTGAATGGTATTCATATTTTGAAATAAATTGTTTTATGATAAAAATCCTATTTTGTCACCTATATGAACTATATAGAAAAATAGTGTTTTGAAATGAATTGTTTTACAATAAAAATCACATTTTTATTGTATGCATAAATCGTTAAAATGTGAAGTGTTAAAAATAGCCACTTGTTCAAAATAAACATATATGAGTTGAAATATTCATTAATTAGCTAATGAAATGATTAGCACCTATTTATGTAACATTAGAATGAATGGTGTTTTTAAACCAAATAGAAATCAAATATGAAGTTGAATAGAAAATGAAAAAATGATATGAACTGTATATATATGTACATGCAATATTCATTGAACATGTTATAGCAAAGGGGCTAGAGAAGAGGAATAAAATTTTGTGCCCGACAAATAGGTACACATTTACTGATTTGTTTGGGTGATGATTTTGAGCCTGTTGGCTAGCCGCTTGGCTTTTTCTTTTTCTTTTTGAGATTAGAAGGACTGGGAACGCTATTTGCGATTTCCCGATGCTCCCGGTGCAGGGGAGGTTATGGCGAAATTTTTCCAAAATTTAAGGCGTTAGAAAAATATTTGAAGTTAAAACGATATGGAAATCATTGAATGAACTATATTTATATAAATATATAAATATAAATAAAATTAAAACGAAACGAGGCCGTGCAGTTCGTATTTTGAAACCATGATTTCAAACGACTAGTGCGGGAAATCCGACCATTGGATTTTCCCAAAACCTCAACCGTCGGGTTCGCCTTGGAATAATCTTTCCAACGGCACCAACCTTGTAAAAATCCAACGGTTGGATTGACTGGAATGTTTAATTCAAATCTGAAGAAAAACAGCGCCAGAAACGATTATATTTATTTATATATATAAATATAATTATATTTAATCGAATAACGACGCTGCAGTTCGTATTTTGAAATCGAAAATTCAAACGATTGTACCGGGAGGTCCGACCGTCGGATTTTCCCGAAACTGGAACCGTTGGGTTCGTTTTGAAAAGACCTTTCTAATGATGTAAATTTTGTGAAGATCCAACGGTTAGATTTTCAGATATGTGTAAATCAAATCTGAAGAAAAACAGCGCCAGGCCGCCTTATGGCCCGAAGCGTCGTTTTGAATAAAATGGCTTTTTTAAAATAAATAAAAATAGCGATAAATAGTTATAAAATATCATAAGCGATATGGAATGGAAATAAACTGAATTTGCTTGATTTATGTGATGTTTGATGGTTGAATGTGTTTGGTGTGAAAATTACATTAAAGAACACAATTGGTGTTGTCGAATAATTTAACCATTGAAATAAATTGATTTGAAATTCTAAATATACGTGGATTATTTGAAAAGGCCGAGTTAATTCTCATTTCGAATAATTGATCGACGATTGAAAGTCGAAGATGAAGACGATGGTCGAAGACCGGAGATCTTCACCTCGTTTGGACGGTAACCGAGGTCCTGATTGGGAGGCATCCCGAAATATGGATAATGAGTGGTGATCGTCCAGACGTACGTGTGGATCGAAGGGTTTGCGAGGTATTTAGTGCCTCCGGTTTCGTTCAGACCCAGAACGGACTTGTAAATGGACTGTGTGTCTGACATAGGATTTATTCTGTGTGGCATGCTAAGATGCAGTGATCAGGGCTTCTGTTGAAAAGCAAAGTCTTGTGGTGATGATCAAAGCACCGCCTGTGTGGCGTAGCTTTGTGTATAACGTGAATTCGCGAGCCTCACACCCCGGTATGAACCTAAAACGGGAGAACGGACCTCAGGGAGGGCCTACGTTTCCTCCTAGCTAAAAGTGGCGTCAGTGGTTTTACACGCCTTGACGAGTTTAACTTATGTGGTTGTTGCTGTTGCGAGGCGCCTCGGTTAGATCGGACGATCCGGGTCCGATGGAGTCACTTGTTGGCTCGCTTACGCCCCAAAGGGCGGCGAAACGTAGTGCTCAGGCATTTTTAATCCACTCCGTGTGGACCGGCCCTGACGATCCAAGGATCGATGCGTTCTGATCCTGAGACTCGGGCTAGGCAGTCTCGAACTCGGTAAGGACTATCTTTTGCCTTGGTTCATGACGGAAATCCAATTTCCAAATACGTGACGATGCGGTTTCGATTGTATATATACATTTGGCGACATAGTGGCATGAGACGCTCATGTCGTCTATGATTGATAGTTATGATTTGAAATTGTTTTCAAAACATATAAACACTAGCAATAATATCAAATGCCTTTGTTTTATTCGTATCAATCATATTTTGGCCATTATAAGGTAAAACTCTATCCTCCGGTTTGCGTTGCATTGTGTGATGGGAACTGAGTCTTATAGTGGCTTCATTTTTATAAAAAGCATAGCGATGTTTAAAAGAAAGATTTGTTTTAAAGCACTGGTGATCCAATGGAGTAAACCCGTTCCACGAAAGTGGCGTGGTCCTGTGATCAGCCAATTATATATATGTGTTGAGTGGATTTCTCATACCAGTCCCATGACTGACTCGCAGTTTGTTTCACTCTCAAACTCGGGTGCCCCTTTTTCTACACGGACAGCCTTGTATTCAGGTTTAGCTGGTTCTTTCTGGATAGCTGGAGCTGAAGATGGATTCTATCATTTATTTCTTTTTATGCTGTTCAGCTCCTATTGTACATATTTTGTTTATTTCCGCTGTAGACATTTATGTATAGCTGAACTGTATTTGTACTAAGTAAGATCCTGTATACTGTGTAACTTTGATGATTACTTTTATCCAGCATATTTTGTCGTTCATATCTGGTGTATTTATTTAATTCTGTTCTGCTATTATCTGTTTCTGTGTTATATTCCAAAAGATAACCTTGTTTCCGTGAGAACGGGAAATCGGGTCGTCTCAAAATGTCTCGGTAACCACAAAATACCATTGAATCTTGTATAGACAAGAAATTGAGTGGGAGTGACACAATAATTCTAATGTTATTTGATAACACATTAATTATTGTAAATAATGTTAGTTTAAAAACAAGAAATAAATACTGATTCTAAGAAAGAAAATGTTTGGATTAAAAAGTTCATGATTGAACTTAATTCATTGTTGATCGAATGTTATACATTGCGATAACAATATGGCTGTTTCTCAGGCCTAAAACATTAAACTCATCATTAATCCAAACATATATTTTAAGAAATATATTTCTTATGTGAAGTTTTTCACAGAAGAAATAAACATATTTGCAAAGTTACAAAGGTTGTAATGTTACAGACCTACCGAATTAAACTCTGTCGCAGCAGAAGTTTAATAGTCACACTAGTTTCATGAGTATACGATACGTAATGATTGACTCTAGCGCACGTGGGAGATTGTTGGAGTTTATGCCCTAGAGGCAATCCATTTGATGTGATAGATAACAATGTTGTTGTTATTATTTTATTTGGAATAAAATAATATTCTATTATATTATATTTACTATGTAATATAAATATTAATATAATAGAAGTCCTTAGAATTATAATACGGAATCATGTAATTCGAGTAAAACTTGAATTTGAGATTATATAATATAATAAGTATTATAATTCTTAAATGTCCCTAGTCGAGTTTTATTGTTTATATAGGACAACAATAAAGCGTTGAGACTAGTATGTTGATTGACTGATGATCACATCTCATTGATTATTAATATATGTGATATTAAAGTCAAGATATAAATACGTATTGGAGAATAGTGTATTGGGCTGACCCACCGTGAGATAACTACATGGAATATAATTAACAGTATCATAAGTTAATCTCTTAGTGACAGTGATGTAATGGTCCTCAGACCTTAAATCATTATAATTTTATTCGAGGATATTTGTGTTTTGATATCATCTAAAGTTATTCGTAACAGAGTAACAATAACGGTGATTATTGGATACATCTCGAATTGAATGAAAATTATGAATGACCTAGATGGAATTTAACCCTATGACATATTCGTAGTGATATCCATGGGCCTCTTGATTGGGTGAACTGTGAAATGCATGGCCGTGCTCAAATATTGATTTGTTTTAAACAGTCTACTCATCGATCAAGAAAAACAGATTAAATTATAAAGAGGGTGATACGTTCCATGCCTCGGGTTTAATCAAGGATATATTGGTTAAAAGGGTTATATTACATTGATACACTGGTCACTGAAAAAGGTTGTATCGAATCATTGATTTTATTATAACTTGGGTAGCAGTGATGTATTACTAGATGTCGCTCACTGTTTATATTTTTAAATATGATTTAAACTTATTGCCAACGTTATAGTAACCTGTAGGGTCACACACTTAGAACGTTCTTAAGGAAAAACATTTACGTGGATAAATAAAATATCAATCAGTTGACATTTCATTTATAGTTAGAATAAGTATACGGGATTGCTACAAAATAGTGGTTGACATATTGTTTTGTAGAAGGGTTTAACACCCTTAATATAAATAAAGAGGTCGGCCACGATTTAATTAACAACCCGTATTCTATTCTAAAACCTAGAATTGTTAATGGCGGCTAGTACCGCTAATTCCCTAATCTTCTTCGATCGTATGACGATGGAAAGGAAGAACGTTCGTATGGACTATCTATGGAGGCGCCGATGATAGGAGGGCTTAGATCGATATAACCAGGTCCGAAGTCCACTGATTTTAACAATCGATGTAAAAGGGAAGAAAGGTAAAACTGTTAACCTAAATTTCTAATTCATGGATACAAATTAGGTTTATTAAATAATTTTTAAATAAATAAATTGGATTTGCGAATGGTTTTAATCTAACCAGGAATTTCCAATATATAATTTGGAATGGATTTGTATAGAAATAATCTCTGGAATATTTCGATATTGGGTTCTATGACAATACGGATATTGTGGAGGAATTTGGAAGATAGATATATATATCATTATTCCACATACAATATGTGTTGGTTTCATAAATTAATATTGAATATAAGCTGATATAATTTCTATTCAAAGCCTTATATTTAATATTAAATTGGATTTTGGGTCTGTCGTGAATGGTATCTTAAATAACACTGTTCTTAAACCCTATTTGGAAAGAATAAATCTTTTAATTAATATTATTAGAGTTTCCAATTATATTTAGTAATTGGAATAAAATGGAATGTGAATTGGGTTTATTGTGAACTGTGTTTTAATGACATTGGTTCTTTAACCCGATTAACAGTGAAATGTGATTTGGAATTTATAAATCTTTTTATTAAGATTTAATGGAAAATTTTCAAAGTAAAGTTTTCCAGTTTAATATACTAAATTGGAATTGAATGGAATAATAATCGAAGTGAGCTTCTGTGGAGGATTGCTGTTAGTATATATGGAATTTAAAAGGCTTTGTCGTTATTCCATTTATATTATTAGTCAGATACGGAAATTGATATTGATTATATATATTGGTATGTTTTTCTATGAAGATTCCATAATTAATGGAATGTGCTTTTGGGTTTATCGTGAACTGTGTTTTAAATGACATTAGTTGTTTAACCTAGTTAAAGATAGGATTACATGTTTAACATTGTATTTCGAATTATATTGTTGATATCTGCTAAATATATATTTGTTTGGTGGCGGAGAATTTATTCTCTTGCTTAACACCCTTCTTTGAGACGTACGAGCTTAGAGGTTATATATCGGTAGAAATCAGTGGTACGATGTGATTATCGATGTGGCATGTTTGATTTCCAAAAGTTAAATAATCATTAATAATGATTGTTGGAAGATTAAATCTAAGTAGAATTTAGTAAATCTTTAATTAGATTAAAATGTGAACGTGATAATTTAAATTGTCAAATTTGGGAAATGATCAAGAATGTAGTACCACTAGTTTTACTCCAAGCGATAGTTATATCTTTGATTAGATTTGAACGTGAAATGGTAATTAAATTTACCGATAACACGGTGGTGTTAGATATGGAGTGTTACCTTTTTTGCTCCATGGGATGAATAGGTTGCGAATGGGATTAATGAACAAATTTTTACTTCGGTAAGGTGCGCTAATCCCGACTAGTTGGATAAACCTTAATTTGGTTTAGAATTGAAAAGATAATGAAATCTTTTGAAATGATATCCAAATGAAGATTAAAGAATAAATTTAAAGGAATTTATCTTTGATAAAATTAATAGGAACCTTTCCCTAAAGATGTGAATATTTGAATAAAAGAATATTATGGATTGGAATGAGGCGTATGATGTGTTTTTATAGCACTGGACTATTGATTATAAAATATGCGAGTTATTCGGAAAGGCCGGGTTTACACCCATTCTTAATAATTGATTCGATGATAAGTCAACGATGAAGGCGATGGTTGAAGACCGGAGGTCTTCACATCGTTTGGATGATTACTGATGTCTTGATTGGGTTGTACACCCAAGACAAGGTAATAAGTGGTGATCGTCCAGACGTACTTGGAGATCGACCGGATATGCGAGGACCTCTCTCCTGTATTGGACATATGGGATGGGGAATAAGGTGCCTCCGGTTTTGTTCAGACCCAGAGTTGACTTGTAGATGGATGTGTGTCTGACATTGGATTTTATTCTGTGTTGATAGATTTCTATTAAATATATTTCTATTTGGTGGAGGAAAATTTATTCTCTTGCTTAACACCCTTCTCTGAGACGTACGAACTTAGAGGTTATATATCGATAGACATCTGTTGCATGGCATGAATTGCCTGTGTGGAATGCTGAGATGAAAATGATCAAGGCTTCAGTTGAAAAGCAGAGTCTTGTAGTTGATGATCAAAGCACGACTTTAAAAAGCATAGCTTTGTGTATAGCGTTAACTTGCAAGCCTCACACCTAGGTATGAGTCAAAAACGGGATCGGGCTGCAGAGAGTGCACGAAGTTTCTTTCTAGCAATGGGTGGTGTCATGGTATAGAGCCCATACATTTATATTTTTACCTATGTGGATAATGGATAGCGAGGGGCCTCAGATATATCGGTCACTACGGGGCCAATGGATAGGTCCGATAGGACCGGGAAACGTGTGTTCAGGAATAACTAATCCTCAAACGTAAGGGAGGATCGACCCTGAAGCATCTATGGGTTCCTGTAGGTGTGATCCTGAGGAAATTGCTAGAGTGTCTCGAAATGATGAGGAGCCATCCCTGGCCTCGACTCATAGTTGGAATCCAATTTCCAATACGTGACATTTTGGTTTTAATTGTAGAGCCTAGTATGGCGACATAGTAGTATGGGATACTATGCCGTCTATGATTGATATATTTATATTTGAAGTTGTTTTATACACTTTACACTTATAATAGTATCAAAATGATTTGTTATAAATGTACCCAGCATGTTTGGCTATTACAAGGGAAAACTCTATCCTTCGGCTTGCATTGCATTGTGTGATGGGACATGAGTCTTATAATAGCTTCATTTTTTGAAAAAGCATTGAGCTATATATAACTGTTTTTGTATTGGTATTCTTGGAAGAAAACCCGTTACGTGTTATACGGTGTGGTCCTTTGATTTACTTTATTTTTAAAGTAAAGTTTTAAATAGCTATTTTAGTTCTCACACCAGTCCCATGACTGACCTAGAGTTTATTGTCTTAACCTAAACTCTGGGTGCCCCTATTTTCCACACGGGAAGCTAGTAGTTTTGGTCTTGCAGACATTATATTCGCAGGATCCTGGATTTACAGCTGGAACTATTCTCGAAAAGCTCTGTATCCGTGTATTTCTTTCAGTTGTGTTATGTATTATTTTTCCGCTGCATTGTAATTTAAATCTCTGATATTTTTCTGATGTATATTATTTATTCATTTATACTCTGATATATTCTTGTACTCTGATGTAAATTGTTTTAATAACAATAAAATGTTCTATCGTTTGGGTCCTAATTTGTCGTGTTCTCAAATCAATCCGGACTTTCTCGTAAGGGCGAGTTTATGTCGTTTCAACTGTAAACTCCCCAAACCGATGGGCTATCAAAGAGCACTCTATAGGTACAATGCAAAATAAAATCGTAATGGGTGCGATCAGGATAATATGACAATGCAACGAGGAATACTCAATGGTAGGATTCTACCTGATTACGGGACCGAGCTGGTGGTAACGCATAGCAGCTAGTACCGCCCACCTCGAATAACACTCCGAAAATCGTGGGTGGCTACCAATCAAATCAAAAATTAATAGATATGGTATCGAAGAAGCCTGTTCGATAGGAGGAGTGACCTCACTCGGCTCGACCATGGAATCTGTTTTTGTCATTTCAATTATGACTTGAAGATCAAGGATATCCATCATCGTTCTCTTACTTTATTCTAGTAGCATCTGTCAAACAAACCAACTTTACTCTGGATCCACCCATCACATACACAGTTGTTAAAAAGTTTTTGATACTGGCAAAAAGTATGACAATATCTTATCCTAGTCTCTTTAACAACCAAACGTTTACATCTTTCGCACCGGTTGGATTAATACATTTCAAACAGTTCATAATTCATATCAAAATATGATATTTTTTCTTCTAAATAATGTATATACGAAAAATGAATATAATTTTGTTTTTAAACTCTATTTAAATCAAACTCGACATCTTGAAATAATTCATATCTTAAAATAATTTAAATATTAAATAGTTCACTTTGTATACATATATTATATAGTTTAGATATATTTGAAATAGTTTGAAAATAACTAGTTTGTATTTAATATTATAAAAATTTAATAAAATCTATAGTCAAAATATTAAAGTAGTTTATAAATAGATAGTTAATTAATAAAATGGTTTATTGAAAATAGTATATAAAAATAAATAGTTTAAAACATAAAATAGTTATTTATTAAAGTATTTTATTTAAAGCAGTTACTATGTATAAGTTAAAATAACATAGTTTATAAAGTAAAATAACCACTAAGTAAAAAAAGTATATATAAGGTTTTAATAAATTAATTTGAATTAGAATTGTTTCTTGTAAATTTTAAACAAATTGGAAATCATGTTCCGGTTTTAAATCATTTCAATTAAATTTCGATATCTCAATTCAAATCGATTCAACTTCCCATTTATTCTCAATTCGATTCAACAATTCAATTTAACAATTTCGATTCTAATATTTGAATTCTCGATTATAATTCTCATTTTGACTTATTTCAGTTTATAAAATCTCGAGTTTACAATTCAACTATTACTTTTAATAAAGTTAATTTAAAGTAAATTTTAAAGATGGATAAACAATTCAATTTCAATAGATTCGACTCATATTCAACTTCATTTTAACTTCTACAACATCAAAAAATTCCTTTAGCTTTTATATTTCAAAATTCAACATTTAAGATCAAAGGAAATCGATTTATAAAACATTGTCTATAGTGTCTTTAAAATAATATTTCAAGAGTCATTGTTAAAACAAATTCTATTTAACTAATCTGTGTCCGCATAAAATTTTCTATCCTATAGTCAAGTAATACTTAATTTTTAATTTTAATATTTTGGGAAAGGATATTTTTCATTTTAATCCAAATCAGGGGTCATAGGTATTGATCATTTCAACCTGCATACTTAATTCATTTTAACGATTAATCCTGAGTTTATTCGATGCCTGTAACATCTAGGGTAAATGATTGGGATTAATCAACATAAACAATGGTCATGTAAAAATCAAGGTGAATAATGGGTAAATTCATGCAAATAATAATTAATATATCATGCATATCAAATCCAAGCCATTCATTACATCATTATATCCAAACAGTTCAATATCGTATATATTTACTAGTTATAAGATGTTAGGTTTTAAACTGGTAATTAAATTTCAAATTTAACCTAACTATTTAATTTAAATTAACAGTTAAATTAAATTACACAATCGATGCAAATAAATATAAATATGCAATTTTAACTTCCGAACAGCAATCAATACAATCATATTATGACATGATTTAATCTAACTAATAATCAGATATTTTAGTTAAGCGTTAGTGGGTTAAATCACTCACCTTTGATTTCGAACGCGTTTGAAATCCAATTTGAAGCCCAAATTATAACAGTCTCAGAATCAGTCCGCAATAGCTCCATGTTGTTCAGAATTTTGATATGATCCTAACGAAAAAAATCATGAGTCAATCTGAGTTCACATGAAGAAGTTATACAAGTTTGAACGTCCAAATTTCAAATTATATAAAATAAAATAAAACTTCACCAACTTACTTTCCATGTCATCCTATAACCATATTTCGCCTCCTCCGTTTGCACAGGCTACAAACATTCGAACCTAAAACGCCAGTTCAAATACAAAATCAACCACGAAATTATAGGGAACCGTTTGACGATCTAAAGCCACCACGACATTCGTCATCCTCAACTCCACCTACGCCCCACCTCTGGCGACCTGTGATTGCATCTCCGGACCCCAATAACCCTTAAACCGTGTGTCATACATGGTCGATTTATGGTGAGTCCGTAAAGAGGGTGATACAATTCACTGTATGGATTCAAAGGACTCGAGATCCTCTTCGATTTTATAGTTTGAAGTTTTCAATTCCGTTGAACGGATTGAGAGATTTTAATCAAGTAAGATTCGAATATTTCAGCCATAGTAAGTAAATAGATGGCGGCCTAAAATAGAAATTTTGGTTCTAGGTTTTTTTTGTTATAATTTGATTTTTGATTTCCGTGTATTTAAGCCAAAAATGAGACCTTGTCCAAATCTGGCATGCTTACTGCCTACCTATAGGTTCTAAGACCTTCTGAATGCAATGGGACTAATGGCAAAACCCAATTCAGAAGTCTGCAGCAGTTGCTCTAAAATCTGATAATTTAAATTAAATTGCACACATAAATTGTTACACGTTTTCAATTTGTACAATCAAACAATAAGTCCGATGCTATGAAATTTAAAACTACATAATAATTTAATATTCCAAATTCGATGAAACAAAATTCGTCAAATTCCAAGATTAATTACAAAATGGCTATTTTAATAAGTTCATTAATATAATAAAATATTTAGTTTTCGTTTATTCACTTCGAATTAAACTCAAAAGTTTGTTGACTATGTTTCAAATTAAAAAGAATTCAAAATAACTTTATAAATTAAATTTCATTATTTTGAATCCTAATATTTATTATTAATGAAATTCAATTTGGATTTCAATTATAATTAACCAAATCCATTTCACTCAAATAATTTAATATTTAATTTCAACTTTTAGTATTATAATTATAAACAAAATCGAATTTTAATTACAACCCCATATAAGTTACTGTTGTCAATATAAGTATTTCATTACTTAAATAATTTAATTAAGTTAGCATCATTAATCTTCGCAATTTAATCATTAAATTGTATTTATAACCATAAAATATTCAAAATCATATTTAATTTAATAATTTAAGTATTCAAAAAATACAGGTTGTTACAGCTTCCCAACATGGAATCATCATCTTAAGAGGATGAAATCACTTCATCACATCGAGTCCACTATCAACGAACCATTATATCCTACGCCTCGAAACCTTATCGATGTTTATGTCAAGTTGGCCAAAACGACCATCAACAGTAGTGGTCAATATTGATCACTCCACACTAGTGGATAATGACCGTCTGATTATGTATTTAGCAAACATAGTTAAATAAACATCAAGTAAAAACGTCTGGGATTCATTTTAAAGTCCAAGCTAGTCACTAAGCCCACCCTCCATCTTTAAATCAGTCGTCAAGTTCCAATAGTGCTTGATCTATTGGGAAATGAGGATTAAGAATCTTAAGGTGAACTTAACAATTGAAGAGAGATTAATAGTGTTTAGTGGAATTTTATAATTTTTATGAAATCTTTTTGAATTAATAAAAAACATATGTAAATCACAAATATATAACAATCATAGAATCAAACAAGATGCAGAATAAAAAGTAAACACAGCAAAGGAAAGAACACACTAAGATTCTTATACTGGTTCGGGGTAACCCTTCATCCAGTCTCACACAACTCTGGGTTAATGCAGATTTTTTTTCCAATATAACCTTCAAATACAATCCTCGATTTCACAGGCCATGAGGTACACCCCACCTGTTTCCAAAGTACGGTGAGAATCAATTGATTTCTTGGATACAAACATACTCAGTTGATTTGTATATGCTACAACCGCACCTTTTCAATATCTTTTTTTGGAAGGAGGACTTGATTGAACTTGATCTTGCGATCTTTGATTACAAAAACTCTTATGAATATCGCTTGAAATCTTGAGAGAGCTTGACAGAGAATCAAAATAGAATTGAATTGGTTTAATTTCTTTTGGATAGAGTTTGAGTATAAAATTTAGAAAATTAAGAGTAGAAATAGAGAGGAGAAATGAGAGAAGATGGTAAATGAAATTAGTTATGAAATTTCGAATTTAGAAGCCTACTTATAGTGGTTTAAAAGACATATCCTTTCAAGAAAAGATTCTAACCATTAGGCGCAACTTGTGAAATTCAAAATTTAAAAATAATGGTAACCATGTCGACATGTGGGGTGCTCCATGTCGACATGCCTTAGGCAAAAATTGAATTTTTGAATTCTTTTGAAAATAATATAAATGGTGTTGAAATAAATCAAGGTAATTCTGGAGTTTAAACATATTATTGTTCTATATAATAAAATAGTATAATAGAGTAAAAAATATAAATTAAAAATATATAATTATAATTTATAAAAGTGATACAAAGATTAATTTAAAGTTATAAATGTAAAAACTTAAAAACTTAATATACAAAGCTATAGATATAAATATAAAACTGTGAATATATGAAAATAATAATATTAAAACTTTAGTAATTATGCATGATTAAAACTTAAAATATAAGTAAGAAAATCTGAAATATTTAAACTTTGACTTAAAATCCAAGAAATCAATTCAAATATTAAGATATATATATATATATATATATAATAGAAAGTAATTTTGGAATTAAGAAGAATTAAAATAAGGTAAAAATGATAAGAGATTTGAAATAGAGATTCAATGATATTACAGATTTTTAACAATAAAATCTAGGCTCTATGACTTATCTGGTTTTCTTGAACTCTTGTTACTAGCGGGTCATCAATCTTGAACTCTTCTTGTTTGAAAATCTTTAATCTTGAATCTGTTAAATTGTACAGTCTTCAAATCGATACCTATAGTGTTAGTATATGTTTTATAACAATAATAGTTAAACAAAGTTGTTGTCATCAAAATCATCATCACCAACATCTCAGTCCCTAACAATCTCTCCCCTTTTGATGATGGCAACCTTTGTTTATAAAATATACATACCTGATGCCTTAATTCTCCAGTCCCATTTACTCCGGTAATTCCTTCTGAAACTACTAACTCCACCTTATACTAAGCTTATTTTATAATTTCCCCCCTTTGTGATAAAAAAGACTATATACCTGTAATTAATCTACAATACTCCCCCTTAAACAAATATAAGACTAAAACCTAGTCTTATAACTAACTCTAATACTCTTAAAACTATGATAAGGCTTACTGTAGACAAAGAAATAGTTATAATATATGATATTCTCCTAAAAATTATGATATAACTCAATATAAGGCAAGAAATATTAAAACTAGATTAATGATCAAGTTAACATTCAAGCAATCCAATCCTAACAGTAATACAAACTATCTTAAATCTTGCTATTACAATCCATAAGTTAATTCAGATTCAAATTTAAATTAGTCCAAACAAAACACACCAATTTTAAATATAAACTCATTCATTTCTTGGAACTTCTACCCATCCTTCTTCTCTAAAGATCAGATCAATCTATAAAGCCCCTTAAACTTTAATTTCCTTGATGAAAGTTCCTTTTGAATTGTTATTTTCTTCTTCTTTGTTGAGTGGAGAGATCATCCAACGTATGTTATCAAAATGCTTCTCTTGTTTCTTAATCTTATGCATTTGACTCAACGCTTAGTGATGCTAATTATGAAGGATGATAGAGAGAATATTTTTTGAAGGAATTAAGAGTTTCTTCTAGATATTCACATAAACTATGAATTGGAGAAGGCATGGGATGATAAAATTGAAAATATAATGAATGGATATTAAGGAGAAATGAAAAGATAAGTTTTTATGTAAGAAATAATATTTATTCGCTTTAGAATTTGTTTAAAATGAACAAATACAAGTTGGTGGAGCCGGTTTTTCAATTCAAACATCTTTGAAAAATTGACTTATATGTCGACATGCAAGGTAGCCCATGTAAACTTGTGTAACGACCTGCCTTTTTGACCGCTTCAAGTCGGTAGTTAAATCAATTTAAACCGCTCAAAACGATAGATTTTTATTTAGCTTACGGGTTTAACAGAATCAAACACAAAAATCACATAATAGAATTTCTTACAGCGGAATAATTTAACACAAAATATCAAAGTTATACAAATTTTTACATTGCGGAAGAATTAAAATACGTTTTATAATAAAATAAATTTTACATAATTTTTGATTCATAATGCGCGCATCTGCATCTTCACGTGTGTCTCTTCTTTGTGAGCTGAAATCTATAATCTGTAACAGTTGGATCTGACCCGAGCATTTCATGCAAAACACAAAACACTCGAGTCAAGTTTAATATTTGTTCAAGTAAATCAACTTCAATAAAATATTGAAATATAATAGCTACTCCTAACAAAATCTTAAAGTACCAAACATATATTTTCAGTCATTAACGAGGCTCCATGCTTGTTTTTTTCCCAATAAGGACATGAGAATAAATAGCAAGTTATATGCAGTCAAATAGATACAGATGTCCAGGCAAGAGCAAAATGTGGAAAAACAAAGTTTAAACTCACGTATACTAGTGTTCAACATATGCACTGGAAAAATTATATCAAGGGGAAATAATATATGATAATATATGGCAGCATTAACATGTTGCAGCTCACTCCTATAGGATGGCAAGTCATTTATCAATGATATATATTGCAAAGTGAAACACCCCACCTCTGTTAAGGTTTCTCTCAAAGGGAATGCCTTAATTTTGGAGGAGGTTTATAGGTACAAGTCATAGATAAAATACAAGACAGATATTAAACACAAGTATAAGCAGCGGAAAATAAACCATCTTTCATTTCACAAGTACTTGTCCATATAAATCACTTCCATAAAAATAAAACTTTCAATACTGTCTTGAATTAAAAACAACTTAAAGAAGCAACATAAACCAAAAACTGCATAAATCCCCACAACGTGTCCAAAAGCCATAGCCATGCAAAGAAGGTCCAAACCGTACATCACTATCCTGAAGCTTGCAAAGAGTCTGACTAGGCTGAATTGTTTCCTCCCTGTGGACCTGGGGGGGGGGGGGGGGGGGAACGAAAGACAAAGGGGCGAAAGAAAAGTAGAGTCAGACATAAAGCCTGGTAAGTCTAATGGTACTTTGGTATATGAATAAGAAAAAGGATATGACTGGCATAACTGAAAATGGGAAAAATACTATAAGCTAAGACAAGCGGTTTAGATTCGAAATTACTATCGCACCCCATATTAATCTCTGCACCCACTAGTACTTGTTCCGACTGGCACCCCATAAGTCTAGGTGAAATGATCCCTTTCTAATGATCGGCTCCTACTTGCATAAACACCTGTGTCTAACAGCCCCCAAGAGTGTAGTTACCTACGCTGGTCCCACCATGGGGTGTATCAAGTCCCGTGGTGGTGACCCGACACAATTCTAGAATGCAAAGGTACACTATTGGTGCCCAGTGCCTAATTTTTCAACGCCGGAGTGTGTGCACGCCCGCACTCCGTTTGAACCTACACTGCTACACCACCGCCGTCGCTTTGACCTCTTACAATCAGCCCAGTAATCGTGCCCCACCCTGCCTAGTTTCAGGGTACCCTGATACACCTTATTGGGTTACTGCTGAAATGGGTCCTCGTTACTAGGGTTTTCTAGTCTACATGCTAAGTTGGTTAAGTGTCTGTATGAACCTAACCCCCCATCACTAGTTCAGTTAGCATGTGAATTTGGTTACGTATTTTCTTAAGTGACTTAACCCTACCAGTCCTGACTAAGCTTTTTAATTAAAGCACCAACCACTCACATTAGACACGTGTTGTTGCGGTAACTAGATATGTCGGTCGGTTCCGGGCAGGTTTACACCGCAACTCAGTCTAACCTCGGGTCCTTATTGGGCTCAATGCCTTAACCACCCACATTGGATAGGTATTGTTGTGATTACTGGACAGCCGGGCGGGTCCGGGCGGGTCCGGGCAGGTTTACATCACAACTCAATCCAACCTCGGGTTAAGCATACTCGTATTTTTATAATTTACATATTTGTCACTATTCATTTTGTATGTAAATGTTTATGGCCCAATTATCCAAATTCACCAGTTTTGGGTATAACAATTTATACTGCTTAATATGTCACTAGTCATTGGCATGTGCCAAACATGCCAATACAGGTATTTATTATAAACCCAACGTTATTACCCCCATCCAAACGTACGCAACATTATAACATATGTTGGGCTTAACAATTTAGCCCAACTTATAAACATGAAAAAAAAGGGAACACAGAATCATGACATATTCTAGAATTACATAAAAGTGTGTGGCGCATGAACTTGCAGTATAGCGTTTACACTAACATAGATTATGGATCAGGTAAACTTGCATTCAAATGAGAACATAGCTAACTTGATGTCACATGAAATGGCATACTTTTAAACTTGCCTAAACATGGTTCTATACACATATAACTAGGCATAATGTCAAGTATGTTACATGTCATAAATTTGTCCACTATTTGTCATGAACCAAGGGTGCAAACTAACTTTACATCAAGTAGTCTATTTTTAACATGAAACTAGCATAGTTTGTGTAACTAGAAGGTACTTACATAAACCAAGTTATGACTTGCAAATAAACCCAAGAATATATATACAAGTTTTGGAGTCATGTGGGCATAAAAGGTCACAATTCTAGAACATGTTTACATAAGCCTTAATTTAGACTTAGAAAATGTGTACAGCTCATACTAGTTACATAATCACAAAGGTGCCGATTTTAGTTTTTGGTCACAAACTTGCAAGTGTTATTATTTTCATACCCGATTATCCAATAGACTTGCATCAATCAACTTATGCCACAAACGTCAGTCACAAACTATGACAGAATCATCACATAACATAGAATTTACATTATTATATACAAATAGAAAAGCCCCAATTTCATTTATAACAAATTACATCGCAATTTCTATTCATACTCAGAAATTCTATTATACTTACAACGGGCGCTGAAACTTGTTTTCTGGTTTCTGTTATTCTGAATTTGCCAAGCGTTCCCTTGAAGTAGAAAACGATGCGTAGAAAATAGATTAGATTGTTGTGTTCTTATTTGAGTTGGCTTGTCTTTAAGCTTTTCCTCTTGACGGCTATTCTCAAACTCCTCTCAGCAGCATGTCGGCTCAAGGTTTATTTCTTTGTGTGAATTTTAGTTGAGACTTAGGTTTTATATATAGAATTTTAAGTTGATTTGAGCCGTTCAATGAAGAAAGAGGATTACAAGCCATTCATGCCAAGAGTAGCCAATCAAAATTTGACACGTAAGCCCTAATGACACACTGGAGCCCAGGAACGACCAGAACACAGACCAGGCCAGCCAAGTTGACAAGGCAGGTCGCCAGGCAGGTCGACACCCAGGTCGATACTATGGTCGACCTGGGGTGACCAGGTCGACACCATGGTCGACCCTATGGTCGACCTGGTCCCTGGGCGGGAATTTTCCCGCCCAGCACAGTTTGAGCCTGTTTTCGAAATTTGAACTTGAAACTGAGCTGTTTGAATTTTCAATTTAATTCTGAAACTTCCGAAGGTCATAACTCCCTCATACGGAGTCCGATTCATGCAAACTTGGACTCTATCTCAAGTAGAATTTCGAGACGAACGCAATGGCCTAAGCCATTTCCCTTAATTATTAAGTTTTGAATTAAGTATACTTTAATTTATCAATATACTCTTAACCGAAAACTCGGGTGTGTTACATTCTCCCCTCCTTAAAGGATTTCGTCCTCGAAATCTTCAAGTCTGGAAGAACATATAACCTACCATCCAATCATCTATCTACTCAACCATCAAACACTGGCAACCATTGTCCTTAAAAGACTTCTAATGCTTCATGATCATATGCAGAGTGTGTGTATATGTCTTTATCTAATGCAAAATCAGGCGGTCTACTAATTCAGTTGACCTCCTTAATGCGAATTATGTTTGTGTCATGAATCCATTATGTATGCAAATTTTCCTACTCAAGATTTTCTACATGAGTGCACAACCATTCGTACAAATGCAACGTCCATATAACAACTCATCAAATACAATCCATATACAAGTGTATGCAATTGCAAGATGAAAGTGACTTGAGCCGATCTTTCCCCTAATTGTGTGTATATGCAGCCACGAGCAACCGCTTGCAACCACGTGCAACCATCAACCATAACATGTTTCAAATACATGTTTACATCCAAAAAGGGTTTCTACCTAAGGATAACAGATAAGACCAAGGAGATACACTAAAAGATAGGTACAAGTATAAACTTATGGAAAAAGAGATATTATAGATGTACCCTCAAAAAGAAAAGGGTAAGCCGCGCGTATTATGTCCTCAGTTTCCCAAGTTGCATCTTCCTCGGCGTCGCTCCACTGAACTTTGACGAGCTTAACTTCGTGGTTGCGTAGCTTTTTGACTTCAGTTCCTAAGATACGAGTTGGGACTTTCCTTACGGTTGCTTCTCTTTCTATTTCAACCTCTTCTAGAATGCTAGGCTCCACCACTTCCGCAGACTCGTGTAAACACTTCCATAGATGAGAGACATGAAAGACATTGTGAACTCCTGCCAACCTTTCGGGAAGCTCCACTCTATAAGCCATCTTCCCAATCTTCTCAATGATAGGGAACAACCCTACAAATCTTGGTGCTAGCTTCCCTGCAGATCCAAAGCAAACGACGTTCCTTAAAGGAGACACCTTAAGAAAAACTCTGTCCCCAACCTCAAATTCAAGATCGGTCCTCCTTTTATTGGCGTAGGACTTCTGCCTATCTTGGGCAGTCTTCATTCTCCTTCGTATCAAATCTACCTTTTCTGAGGTCTCTCGAATCATGTCTGGTCCAAGTATAAGCTTGTCTATTGATTCCTACCAACAAGTTGGTGATCGGCACGGCCTTCCATATAAGGCTTTGAAGGGTGCCATCCCGATGGTGGCTTGGTAACTGTTGTTGTAAGCAAATTCCACCAAAGGAAGGTGGTCCTCCCAAGTCCCTCCAAAGTCAAGGACGCACAGTCTTAGAAGATCTTCCAATAACATGTTCACCCTTTCTGTCTGACCATCTGTCTGGGGGTGATAAGTCGTGCTCAAGCATAACTATGTGCCTACAGCTTCTTGCAGACTCCGCCAGAATTCACTTGTAAAGATAGGATCCCTATCACTCACTATGCTGGAGGGTATCCCATGGAGTCAAACAATTTCCTTGAGATAAAGAGATGCTAGAGATAAGGCAGTCCTTCTACTCTTGACAGGTATGAAGTGAGCGCTTTTCGTCAGCCTGTCTACTATTACCCAAATACTAGTATTGCCCCTTCTGGACCGAGGCAATCCACCAATAAAGTCCATTGAAATGCTATCCCACTTCCACTGTGGGACCTCCAGAGGATGAAGCAGTCCTCCAGGCTTTTTCTGCTCTGCCTTGACTTGTTGGCATATCATGCACTTGGAAACAAACTCAGCCACATCCCTTTTCATGCCGTTCCAAAAGAAAACTCTTTTCAAATCCTTGTACATCTTGTCTCCGCCGGGGTGTATTGTCATTTTGGAGTGGTGTGCTTCCTCAAGAACCACCTTTACTAAATCTCTTTCTTGTGGTACGCACAGTCTTCCATCCTGCCTTAGCCAACCCTTTTCGTCGACGAAGTACCTGTTGAGGTGACTAGAAGTCTCACCCCTACTTAGCTTATCAATCACTTCAGCAAGCTGAGGGTCCTCACGTTGTGCTGTCCTTATCGAGTCCAAAAGAGTGGGCCGCACTTCTAGTGATGCTAACAATCCGGGTACCAAATCAGATGAAGGCCTAAAGTTAAAACTGGTTATAAACTCCATGCTTTGCCTTTCTATGAAGAGAGGACTTAAGGTCAGCTTCTTCCTACTCAGAGCGTCTGCGACCACATTGCCTTTGCCAGGAGTATAGGAAATCTCAAAGTCGTACGAGGCAAGAAATTCCATCCACCTTTGTTGCATCAAGTTAAGGTCTTTCTGCGAGAAGAGATATTTCATAGATTTATGGTCAGTGTATAGTTCAAACTTCTCACCTAGGAGATAATGGCGCCAAGACTTAAGCGCAAAGACAATGGCGGCCAACTCAAAATCGTGGGTTGGGTAGTTCTTTTATGGACCTTTAACTGTCTCCCGCCATAGGCTACTACCCTCCCTTCTTGCATTAATACAGCGCCAAGTCCCGTGCCGCACGCATCTGTATGCACTGTAAACATTTTGCTTCCATCTGGCAAGGTCAGATCTAGGGCTGTTGTAAGAGCCCTTTTCAATCTTTGGAAAGCAAACTCACAATCCAAATCCCAAGCGAACACTAAGTTATTCTTTGTCAATCTCGTGAGTGGGGCAGATATTTTTGCAAAATCTCTTATGAACTTTCTGTAAAAACCTGCTAGCCCGAGGAAACTTCGAACCTCAGTTGCGTTCCTTGGCGTCTTCCAGTCCTGCACCGCTATTACTTTCGCGGGGTCCACTGCTAACCCCTCTTTGGACACTACATGCCCAAGAAACCTCACTTCTTCTCTCCAAAAGTGGCACTTGGAGAATTTGGCCTTTAACTGATGCACTCGAAGAGTCTCCATGATTTTTTTCAAATGCTGAGCATGCTCTTCCTCATTCTTGGAGAAGATCAGAATATCGTCTACGAAGACAACTACAAACTTGTTGTGGAATTCTCTAAATACTCTGCTCATCAGATCCACGAAGTAAGTGGGTGCGTTCGTCAAGCCGAAAGGCATGACAAGCCACTCAAAGAAACCATCTGGGGTTCTGAACGCCGTTTTGTCAATGCTATCCTCAGCCACCCACAGCTGATGAAACCCCGTAGCCAAATCAAGTTGGGAGAAAACCGACGCTCCTACAAGCTGATCGAACAAATCATCAATTCTCGGAAGAGGGTGTCTATTCTTCTTAGTCAGCTTGTTTAACTCCCTATAGTCAACACATAGACAGAGCGAACCATCCTCTTTCGTTGCGAATACCACTGGAGCACCCCATTTTGAAATGCTCCGTCTAATGAACCCCTTCTCTAGAAGCTCTTTAACCTGCTTACTGAGCTCCTTTCTCTCCCTCGGAGCCATGTGCCTAACAGGTAAAGCAACGGGCTTTGCATTATCAACCAGGTATATGCGGAAGTCAATTTCCCGCTTCGGAGGTAAGCCCTTCACCTCATCAAAGACATCCGAGTATTCACGGACCACCCTAACCGACAACAAGTTTTCAACAGAGGCATCTAACGATTCAAGATAATAAGCATAACCACATTCAACGGATTACAAGCAATTTCGAGAGTGTTACCGAGCCAAGTCGAAAGCCTAACCACTCTCTTCTCACAATCAAGAATGGCACCATTACTAGATAACCAGTCCATGCCCAAAATCAATCCATATCCCGAGAAGCCCAAAACAAAGGCACTACACCTAAACTCTATGCTTAGAATAGAAATTTTCAAATCCATACAGATCGTTGACAAATAAGTTGAGCCCCCAATTGGATTCGAAACAACAAGGGATCCTCTACCATACTAGTGTCTAGGTACAGAGATTCTACTAAAGAAAACGAAATAAAAGTGTGTGATGCGCCAGAATCAAATAAAGTGCGAATTGGATGATCATAAAGATAAACAACACTTTCTACAGAAATATTTCTACCTCTCTGTTGGGGAGGCGCCACTAATGCATGAACCGTCCCCCTGAGGTTAATCCAGCCCTCTGTCCCTGCCCCTGTTTCTTTGGACAGTCCTTAGCCAAGTGGCCCGTCTCTCCACACTGAAAGCATCCACCAGTCATTTTGGCCTTTTTCTTCCTGCAGTCTTTCACCAAATGCCCTACATTGCCACAGTAATTGCACTTTCTCTTCTTACAGGATTTGTTGTCTATCCCGCCTTTCTTGAAATCTGTCGTTTTAGGCTGTAAGCCCTCTTTCTTTCCTTGAGGCACTTCCACTTTTGCCTCTTTCTTGCCTTTATCCTCTTCGTGGAGCAATGCCATATCCACCAACCTTTCATAAGTAGCCCCCATGGGTACATGAGTCATGGCCAGGCTGTGCAGTGGTTCGTTTAGTCCTTTAGCGAATCAGAGAGCTTTCTTGTGCTGAGTGTTGACCAAGTCCACTCCGAACCTAGCCAGCTGGTTGAACTGGTTTACATACTCTTTAACGGTCAGGCTCCCTTGCTTAAGAGATAGGAATATCTCCATTTACAGACTCCTTTCAGCTTGTAAGAGGAATTTCATCTCAAATCTTGCCCTGAAATCCTCCGATGTCTCCACTGGCCTTTCAGCGTGGGTAGCTTCCCACCAGTAGGAAGCCTCATCTTTCAACAACCACACTGCCAACTGTACGTTTTGTCTGTCCTCAACTTCGAAGATAACGAATAAATCTTCGTTCCCTTTCAGCCAGTTCCTAGTTTCCACAAAGGATTATATTCCATGGAAGTCTTTTCCACCCATAGCCTTAAAATATCTACAAATCTTAGCAAAGGCATTAGCACGAGGAGGAGGAGGAGGTGGAGGAGGTGCTGCAGCAGGTGGGGGAGGTGGGACATTTGCTGGGCCTGCTTCGTTGGCCCTCGCCTCGAGGTACCTTCTAAACCAGTCAGGTACCGGTACACCTTCGGGAAGGTTTAGTTCCCCAGACATGCTGAAAACAAAAAAAAGGAAAGATTCAATATCTAAGGATAGATAGATAGTGCTTATGGCCTTGGGGGATTATGTCACTTTTTTTTAAAAAAAAAAAGTAACTAAACACTTTTTCTTGAAAAATGCTACTTTAAACTTTGTTTTGAAAATTAGTTTCAAGAACTTTTTATCTGGTCTGGTAAACCTATGCTCTGATACCAAGTGAAACACCCCACCTCTGTTAAGGTCACCCTCAAAGGGAATGCCTTAATTTTGGAGGAGGTTTATAGGTACTAGTCACAAATAAAATACAAGACAGATATTAAACACAAGTATAAGCAGCGGAAAATAAACCATCTTTCATTTCACAAGTACTTGTCCATACAAATCACTTCCCTAAAATAAAACTTTCCATTATTACAACAAATACTGTCTTGAATTAAAAAGAACTTAAAGAAGTAACATAAACCAAAAACTGCATAAATCACCACAACATGTCCAAAAGCCATAGCCATGCAAAGAAGGTCCAAACTGTACATCACTATCCTGAAGCTTGCAAAGAGTCTGACTAGGCTGAATTGTTTCCTCCCTATGGACCTGGGGGGGAGGGGGAACAAAAGACAAAGGGGCGAAAGAAAAGTAGAGTCAGACATAAATCCTGGTAAGTCTAATGGTACTTCGGTATATGAATAAGAAAAAGGATATGACTGGCATAACTGAAAATGGGAAAAATACTATAAGCTAAGACAAGCGGTTTAGAACCGAAATTACTATCGCACCCCATATTAATCTCTGCACCAACTAGTACTTGTTCCGACTGGCACCCCATAAGTCTGGGTGAAATGATCCCTTTCTAATGATCGGCTCCTACTCGCATAAACACCTATGTCTAACGGCCCCCAAGAGTGTAGCTACCTATGCTGGTCCCACCATGGCTTGTATCAAGTCCCGTGGTGGCGACTCGACACAATTCTAGAATGCAAAGGTACACTATTGGTGCCCAGTGCCTAATTTTTCAACGCCGGAGTGTGTGCATGCCCGCACTCCGTTTGAACCTACACTGATGCACCACCGCCGTCGCTTTGACCGCTTACAATCAGCCCAGTAATCGTGTCCCACCCTGCCTAGTTTTAGGGTATCCTGATACACCTTATTGGGTTACTGCTGAAATGGGTCCTCGTTACTAGGGTTTTCTAGTCTACATGCTAAGTTGGTTAAGTGTCTGTATGAACCTAACCCCCAATCACTAGTTCAGTTAGCATGTGAATTTGGTTAAGTATTTTCTTAAGTGACTTAACCCTACCAGTCCTGACTTAGCTTTTTAATTAAAGCACCAACCACTCACATTAGACACGTGTTGTTGCGGTAACTGGATATACCGGTCGGTTCCGGGTAGGTTTACACCGCAATTCAGTCTAACCTCGGGTCCTTATTGGGCTCAATGCCTTAACCACCGACATTGGATAGGTATTGTTGTGATTACTGGACAGCCGGGCGGGTCCGGGCGGGTTTACATCACAACTCAATCCAACCTCGGGTTAAGCATACTCGTATTTTTCTAATTTACATATTTGTCACTATTCATTTTGTATGTAAATGTTTATGGACCAATTATCCAAATTCACCAGTTTTGGGTATAACAATTTATACCGCTTAATATGTCACTAGTTATTGGCATGTGCCAAACATGCCAATACAGGTATTTTATTATAAACCCAACGTTATTACCCCCGTCCAAACGTACGCAACATTATAACATATGTTGGGCTTAACAATTTAGCCCAACTTATAAACATGAAAAAAAAGGGAACACAAAATCATGACATATTCTAGAATTACATAATAGTGTGCGGCGCATGAACTTGCAGTATAGTGTTTACACTAACATAGATTATGGATTAGGTAAACTTGCATTCAAATGAGAACATAGCTAACTTGATGTCCCATGAAATGGCATACTTTTAAACTTGCCTAAACATGGTTCTATACACATATAACTAGGCATAATGTCAAGTATGTTACATGTCATAAATTTGTCCAGTATTTGTCATGAACCAAGGGTGCAAACTAACTTTACATCAAGTAGTCTATTTTTAACATGAAACTAGCATAGTTTGTGTATCTAGAAGGTACTTACATAAACGAAGTTATGACTTGCAAATAAACCCAAGAATATATATACAAGTTTTGGAGTCGTGTGGGCATAAAAGGTCACAATTCTAGAACATGTTTACATAAGCCTTAATTTAGACATAGAAAATGTGTACGGCTCATACTAGTTACATAATCACAAAGGTGTCGATTTTAGTTTTTGGTCACAAACATGCAAGAGTTATTATTTTCATACCCAATTATCCAATAGACTTGCATCAATCAACTTATGCTACAAACGTCAGTCGCAAACTATGACAGAATCACCACAGAACATAGAATTTACATTATTATATACAAATAGAAAAGCCCCAATTTCATTTATAACAAATTACATCGCATTTTCTATTCATACTCAGAAATTCCATTATACTTACAACGGGCGCTGAAACTTGTTTTCTGGTTTCTGTTATTCTGAATTTGCCAAGTGTTCCCTTGAAGTAGAAAACGATGCGTAGAAAATAGATTAGATTGTTGTGTTCTTATTTGAGTTGGCTTGTCTTTAAGCTTTTCCTCTTGACGGCTATTCTCAAACTCCTCTCAGTAGCATGTCGGCTCAAGGTTTATTTCTTTGTGTGAATTTTAGTTGAGACTTAGGTTGTATATATAGAATTTTAAGTTTATTTGAGCCGTTCGATGAAGACAGAGGAATCCAAGCCATTCATGCCAAGAGTAGCCAATCAAAATTTGACACGTAAGCCCTAGTGACACACTGGAGCTCAGGAATTCAACCAGAACCCAGACCAGGCCAGCCAAGTCGACCAGGCAGGTGGACACCCAGGTCGACACTATGGTCGACCTGGGGTGACCAGGTCGACACCATGGTCGACCTGGTCCCTGGGCGGGAATTTTCCCGTCCAACCCAGTTTGAGCCTGTTTTTGAAATTTGAACTTGAAACTGAGGTGTTTGAATTTTCAATTTAATTTTGAAACTTCCGAAAGTCATAACTCCTTCGTACGGTGTCCGGTTCACGCAAACTCGGACTCTATCTCAAGTAGAATTCCGAGACGAACACAATGGTGTAAGCCATTTCCCTTAATTCTTAAGTTTGAATTAAGTATACTTTAATTTATCAATATATTGTTAACCGAAAACTCGGGGTGTTACACCAAGTGACAAATAAAAGAAGTGTGTCCTAATTATTTACTTTGATTTTAAATATACAGTGTCCAAAGATAGGTTAAATTGAGCCTAGCAATAGGTTAAGCTGAGTAAGATATGAGATATCATAAAAACGGGTGCATAGGTTAGTACATAATTAGGCAAGCAAATAAGGCCGAAAATATATATAACATGCATGTTATTTTGTCAAATATCTGCAGTACTAAAACATGCAAAGGTGGAATGTGGAAAATCTTCATACGCACTTTAATTTAGACAAGTATGCATTAAAGGTGATGGTTGTATGTAGCAAGTATATGAAAGTATCATTATGGTGGTTCTAAAGCAAAGACACACTACCAAACCTACTATGAAATGATGCAATACTTGGCACAACAAAAATATTGATAATCATAAGCATGTTATAGATGGCTAACCAATCATGTAAAGCATGCAACAGCCACCAAATTTAGTAGCAAGCAAGATTGTCTCACATATGAATTATGTACAATAAGGAGATATGGAGTATCTCATTGTAACTAGGTGCATAAATTTCAACTACATGAATAATCAATTTTAGTGACACATGCATGCATGTACCAAATGAACAAGCAAATTAGAAGTAGGTGACACATGTATAAAATTGTAAAAGGGGTCAAGCAAGGAACATCCAAATTTTAGTTAACTATGCACGGATCTAGTTCAAGGAAGCAAGAAATATATACATGAAAACCTTTAGTTGCAAGTTTATGGCACAATGACAGGTTCACATATGAGTTCATATATGAAATGCAAAGGGACAATACATATATACCCACAAATGTAAATGTATAAAAGAAAATTTTAAGCCATGTTTCAGGTTTTACACTGAGACTTTTCACAAGACCGACAACCAGTAAAATGCCCAAATTTCAAACAGTTGAAATACTTGAATAAAACTAATCGTGTGATAAACTCACCTTTAACAACAGCTATGTTTTCAAATCATGAGAGCCGGATCGATGCTTGAATCAGAGGCACAAATTTTCAAATATCTATGTCTTTTTTATTTCTTTTTACATGGAGAAGGCAGTGTTTAGAAGGGAAAGCAGTGGAAGAAAATTTGAAGTATGAGAAGGAGAGAATGATAATTGAAATCTTTCTTCTTCTTTTTTTAATTACAAGAAGGCTTCAGGTTTATAAATTTGAGAAGAAGGAAGCATAAATAAATTTGAGAAGAAGAGGTAATGTGCAGAGACATGGATACTCAGGCTTTTAAAAAAGGAGTGGGGAAGGGAACACTTGAGTTACTGCAAATTTTTTTTACCACCATTACACATGCATTTATGCCAAGCATTGAAAATAAACTGCACGTCTTTTTTTCACCTTTTTTTTAAATGTGGAAAGAGAAAAGTGCATGCCTGAAATAATGCATTTGGAATCAAAGAATTCATATTTGAAATAATACGATGGTTCTTAAACAAGTGAATGAATGGCTAGTTGGGAGTTGCAATGTTTATGCATGAATATAAGGTAAATCAAAAAGAAAATGTGCAGGCAACAACGGAATAGGTAAGAAGGGATGGACATATTAATTTCTATTTTTGTTCAAGGGTGCATGAATGTGACAGCCAAATTGAATTAAAGGAGAACATGCAGAGTGTAAGTGTTGTATGAAGAAATAAAGGAGAGAGGGGATAGCAGATTTTAATAAAGGGAAGTTAACGCTAAGGAAAGAGTGGTCACGTTTGGAAGGCAACTCGCATACATACTTTTTATAATTATTATTATTTCTTTTAGGCATACGTTAAGGGGGAATGGAAACTTAGAAAGAAGAACTTAACTTGAAATGAATAGAATCATGCGTTAGAAAAAAATAACATAAGGAGGAAATGGTGGATGCATGCATATAATCAATGCATGAATTTTTTTTACCATTTGGAAAGCGTGTGTTACCAAACATGAATGGATTTAAAGAAATTAAGTACTGACTCTTTTTCTTTCCTCATATATGACGTGAGACCTTTTATTTCAAAAAAATTCCTACAAATTAAGAAACAAAAGTGGCAGGATGGATACACATAAAAAGAAATGGATTTTTTGTAGTGAAGGTACCATCGGAATATGAATTGAACAGTTATAAGACTGGTTGAAGAAAATAAAATGGAAGAAAAATGAATATAGGTGAAGGGTTGGAAATGGAAGGAAACACATGCATTAAATTGTTAACAAAGGAATGATGCATTACGTTAAATTATAAAAGAGTGCCTGAAAATGAAAGGCCAATGGAATAAAGCAACACATGAATATATTGTATGAAATAATTTCCATTTAAAACAGATGCATATGAAAGGAAGAGAGATAACATCAAGGAAATAAAAGGACATTAATGAGATGAAAACAACATTTATTACTATTGTTGTCATTATGTTTTTTTATATATGAAAGTGACAATTCAATACTTAATGCATAAATATAAACATGGAATTCAAAGCAACTAAAAATGAAAATTTCACTCCCTGCAAACAAAATTAAGGGAGAGAAGTTCAAAATTTTAACCTATGAATTTATTAGCAAATGTGGATGTGTAATCTTTGACTATTAATAATAGCACGTTACCATGTTTAATAGTTCATCCTTTCACTAATTTAGATTCAAATGTATACGTGTTATATAGTGTTTATGTTTTCATATTTTTTTTATATAACAAGGGAAGCAAAATATATATAGGGAGATTGTTTGATTTTGGAAAAAATAATAATGTGAGATAAAAGGAAAAGAAAAAAAATAAGGACATGGAAATAAATTTAAGGAATGAGAATAAGAATATGACGTAAGATGCATGAAAATAGAATGAAATGAAGTAAATTAATATAATGAAGGAAAGAAATGAATGTGTTATTCACACTGCAAATTAAATTAATTAATGAAGATTTAATTGGACATGTAATCCATGTTCTAAATTCCTAAACATTACATTTTGAACAAACAGGGAAAGAATCAAAGACGGGTAGCCAAAGATATATACATATATGTATACAAATTTATTTCACCTAGAATGTACTCATTAATTTCAATCAATCTTTTAGCATAAATTAATAAATTTCATTAATAATATCATAAATTTTATTTAAAACCATTTTAAATTCAATAATTAAATTACATAATTTTAATAGTCGAGATTTACGGGGTGTTACATGTCTCTTACAAATTTTGAATTTTGAAAATTTTGTGAGTTTTGATTTATTAATAATTTTAATAATGATACATAATAAGGAACTGAAATATGATAATGATACTACAACAAGGAAATACAACTAAAATTCAATGGAGGACGATGAAAATGAAAATACTCCGAGTTTACGACTCACTTTCCCGAAGAACTTGTTACTCTTAGTAGAGATCTTTTTCATTTTCTTACAAAAAGATCTCTTTATAATCTTTTGCCTTTCTGCTATTATTTTTTATCTCAAGGAGGATTACATTGGATGGATTAGACGTACCAGCGTGGTATTTAATGCTTTCTAGAAAGTATTTTCATCTTCTTCCTCTTTGTCGATTTCCATTCCTTCTTCTTCTCGAGCAAACCTTTCTTCTTCTTCCGAAAGTGATTCACATGGTTGAAATAATAACATGATTTAAGAGATATGTTACCAAAAGTAAACACCTTTTTACTCTGCTACTTTGAAATCAACTCCAAAATAATTAAAAATACGTGTGAGGTAAATTCCATGATAAAGCTTATTTTTACCCATTGAAAAATCTTTGGCTCGAAATTCGTCCAAAATAACTTGAGCCTAACTAATGTCATAATTTCCAAAAAGAGAAGAAAGAGATTTCCAAACATTCATTGTAGGGTTATTAAAATTTCCCGAACGATATGTGATGGTATGTTGGAGCAGAAGATTACAAACCTTGCTTTTGGTTGGAAATATCGGTTTTTGAATTCCAAATGTTCATCATCTCAAGAATATGGTGAAAAATCCCTCGATCATATTCACCTTAGCTAAATTTAGTCTAAACTAACATTAAAGCTCTCCATTATGAGTCCAACACAAGAAACCACGCTAAAAATGGATCTCACGTTAGAAGTTTGAAATTTGAGTTGAAAATAAACAAGCAACAAAAACTTACCAATCAACCACACCTCGCCAAATCATCACTTTCTTTTGCATCCTTACGCTTATGTGTTTCAGGTCATGGAACCTAAATTTTGCTACCTCCTTCCATCTAGTGTGCATGCACCTTTATGCCTTCGGCTGATGATCTGACGCCACCATCGAAACCCTCTTGATCTCCTCCTTCGCCTCTAGTGCCATGCCTTCTTACATCTTTGTGTGCTCGCATAACCTTAGAAACCTTTGCACCTTCTTATCCTAATTCAGGTGAATCCTTACATTTCCGAAATGATCCAATCACACGTTTCGAAGTGCTTCTTGAGCTCTACAAAATTTCTTTTGGTATCGCAACTTTTCGATCAAGAGATTGAGAGAGATCAAAGGGAAAAGATCAGACTTTCTGGCCACTCAATAGTGATGGCTGAAATTATCATTTTTGAGAAAAAAAATACTTTTCTCGAAATTCGTGCCTATATTTATAGTGGATGGTCCAAAATATGCCGAATTGACAAAAACACCAAATTGAGATGTGCTGACAGACGATCCTAATGTAAAATGTCCTTCTAAATGCAATGTGATATGTTTTGAGGCCCAATTCCATTATTTGTGACACCTAACCCTTTCCTAAGCATTCAATTCTAACCCTTTCCTAAGCATTCAATTCTATAATTGAAATAAATGTGCACTTTGAGCTTGTGCAATCAAACTGTGCATACGATCATCAGGAAAGTTGACTACACATATTACCTTATTATTATGATGATTATGATGACAAGAATTTCATTATAACATGAGACTGCAACCCAAATTTACAGTTTTCATGCACTTTGAGACTGTTTCGACTCCTAAATCATTCAATTTTGGAGTATAACGATCTTATACTACTTGTTTACGTAACATACCGCCTAAACACAATGGAAGTAATTTCGAGCCTTGATTCGATCGTATATAAAATGTCACATTTTGAAGTTGTTAATTAATTAATGATTAATATATAAATATTCAATCGTTAAAAATACATGTCGTTATAAAATAGGAACGGAAAGAATTTGCTCATTAGACATGTCTATAAATTGCTTCATTGGGTAATAAAAAAATCCATCAGTAATATAAGATCGAATTTAGAACACAATATCTCTCTAAGGGAAAGCGCAGTTGAAAAAAAATACATCAAATTGTCAAACTTGACATCGAATGTACCATGCGACCAACACATGAAGGACTTGTTTCATAACAATGTAGTATATGGAGCTTCATGATCAAGTAACAAACACACCAAATAGTCTTTCCAAAAGGCAATGTTAGCAGTAATTATTTCCTTCGAAGCTAGGACAAGTTTATCGAAAAAATGGAATTACAATTCATAATACTCTTACATACCAAAAATACTAACCTATTTATTAAGTAACAGTAAAGTAGAAGAATTTTTATCTCTTTCACTAATTCCGTTAAGTTTGAGTTTTTTTCTCCTTAACATTTTATAGATATTTTTTAAAACTATTTAATTGATCACTTTACTTTTATTTTACTACTCTCGATCATTTTATATTCTTATATAAAAATTTAATGTTTATAGAATGTTTTACAAATAATTTGTTAATCATCCCCTAATCTTTTATATCAAAGATATAATCCAAAATTTGAATCATTTTTTTAATAGTTGTAATATGTTTGGTGTCACATTTTTTTGTTATCAAAGTAAACTACTTGAAACGTCTCTCCATCTTAGTATCACTAAAAAATTGAATCTAACTCTTGTTACAAATTCAAAATTCCCTTTAAAAGTTGGATCTAACTTCTTTTATGAATTAAAAACTCTCCTAAAAATTGTATCTGACGTCTTCTAAAATTCAAAATTTCTGTCTATGAATATTATCAAAGCTTAAATCACTTAAACATAGGATTCGATAAATAAACCTCTACAAGTATAATCAAACATTAGTCACTTAACTGTATGAATTAACAAGTAAATTCCATTTACAACATTACAAAATCTTATATCATGTAAATTTAATATTTGACAAATAAACTTCTTTTATAAATTAATAGGAAAATTAAATTAACAAATATATAGATACTACAACTAAAAAATAAAAATTCAAACTATGATTCAACCTAAAATATAACTTAACTTTTGCGCAAATCATTAGTTTTCAATATGTTATTCATATTCAATTTATAAATAATAATTCATGCTAATAGGAGATCAATTTATATAAAATTTTCTGCTAGCGCGAACTACCAAAATTGATGTCTGCATAAATCATATAATCTTAACATCATGGTTCCAAGCGATAAATTTTCTTTACAAATTCATAAAGCTTTATCATAAATATCACCAAAACTTAGTCTCACTAATAAATTGGATTTAAAAAAAAAAATTAGACTAACATAAAAATTTGATATTACAACTTAAAAACAAAAATTCAAATTAAATACACATGGTTTTAATTTAAATATACAGCTATATGTTTATGCAAAATATCTTCTTTTGAACGTGTTAAACACATATAATTGTAATTAATTCACGCGAGCATGCTATCTCAATAAACCAAAAAACCATTACAGTAGCCGATTGAAAAGCATCATATATAAGTAAACAGCTGGTAATTGCAGGGAGGTAAATAGTGAAAGATCGAAGGATGGTAACAGCTACATACAGTGTGCAAGCCTCAATCACATTAGTTTCTTTTTGTTCCGTGTGTCTATTTAATCATAGAGCTCAAAGCAGGACTTGACAGAGTTAGTGAAAATTCTATTATTGTGCTCTAACCACACTTCTTTGACAAAAAGCCTCAGGATAATGAGCAAATTTTCATAAGTTGCTCTGAAGATGTGAATCGCTCTTGAGTCATTTATAGGTCGACAAATGGGTGTTGGTGACATTTCTACTACATGCACACCTCCTTTTTGAGTACACACTCGTTCATGAAGCACGGACTTCGAGGGAGGGGGGGTTAAGGGGGGAATTCAGAGATGAAGTAGTCTTATTAAGGTAGCTCAGTTGTGCTTTCATCAAAGAAGATCATTTTAAGAGTGCTTGTTGGTATACTTGTGAGGACTCTCGGGAGTCAAATATGTTAACAACAGTCAGGTCTTTTGCTTATGGTGGTCAAGAGTCTAAGGTTGCTTTGGATAAAGAGTACCATGGTTGGTTTCAAGTTTAATTGGTTTGTCTAGCTTCAACTTGAAGAGTGTGATGCTCGTTTGTGAACGTATCTCATTTGTTTGAGTCTATCATCGCTTGTATGCTCAATCAATATGCATCAACTTATGCATTTGATCGATAAACACCAAACTCTAGCAAGTGAGAATTTTTCTCATCCTATGTCACCCATAAACAACGTTATCAACTAAATTACGCAAACAAGCGATCACGCAACCAATAGTCATATGGATATCTAAACTAGCGTACAGACATGCATAATAACAAAAAAGGCATATAACCTATCTAAAGCGATTAATGCGGGATAAGTGTCATAATAATCAAAATCTAGCAATAATGTCAAAATAGCGCATAAATGGGTAAAATTTGATACTTCGGTTAAGATTATTCAATTGCTTTTCTAATTCTACTATATGACATGATCTAAGTCTAACTACCTTAGTTATTCCATTTTTAAATTAGAAACCATCTACGGACATCAATTTTACACTACACTAATAAATACAATTCAATGAAAGACAATTCACCTCAGCTAAATTTAGTCTAAATTAATGTTAAAGCTCTCCATTATGAGTCCAGCACAAGAAACCACGTTCAAAACGGACTTCGTATGCAAAAATTACGCTAGTAAGAAGTTTGAAATTTAAACTGAAAATAAACAAGTAACACAAATTCACCGATCAACCACGCCTCACCACTTCATCACTCTCTTCTTCATCCCTCACATGTGCATGCTTCAGGCCGTGAAACCTAATTTTTTTTACCTACTTCCATCATGTGCGCCCGCCCTCCATGCTTCTGGTCGATGATTCGATGCCACCATCAAAACTTTATTAATCTTCTCTGTCTTCGCCTCCAATGCCATGCCTTCCTATGTCTTCACGTGCTCACACAATCTTCAAAATCTTTGCACCTTCTCAGTCTAATTCTCGCGAATCCGGACATTTTCGAAATGATCCAACCACACGTTTTGAAGTGCTTCTTGAGCTCTACAAACTTTTCTTCTGGTAATGCATCACTCCGATCAACGAATTAAGAGAAATCGATGGGAAAAGATCAGACTTTCTGGCCACTCAATAGTGATGGATGGAATTATTATTCTTGAGAATAAAATAATACTTTTCTCGGAGTCTGTGCCTGTGTTCATTGTGGATGGTCCAAAATGTGTTGAATTGACACTAACTCCAAACGAGATGTGCTAACAAACGATCCTAGTATAAAATGTCCTTCTAAATGCAATGTGATATGTTTTGAGGCCCACTTCCATCATTTTTGTGACCTAACCCTTTACTGAACGTTCAATTTTAAAATTAAAATCAGTGTGCATTTTGAGCTCGTGCAATCAAACCGTGCATCCGATCATCACGAAATTTGACTACATGTATTACCTTACTATTATGATTCTGAATACATAGGTTTTGTTACAACACGAGATTGCGAATCGAATTACAATTTTCGTGCACTTCGAGACCATTTTGACTCTTAAATCACTCAATTTTGGAGTATAATGATCTTATACCATTTGTTTACATAATGAACCATCAAAACTCAATGGATCATGGTTCGATCATATGTCTAAAGTTATATTTTAAAGCTATTAATTAAATATTGATTAATATATAAATATTCAATCGTTAAAAATACATCTAATTATAAAATAGGAATGGAAATAACTTGCTCATAAGCCATGTCATTAAAAAGGCTTCATTGGGTAATAACAATAAAAATTCCATCAGTAATAATAAGATCAAATCAGAACACAGTATCACTCTAACGGAAAGCGCAGTTGGAAAAAATACATCAAATTGTCAAATTTGACATCGATCATGCCATGAAACCAACACATGAAGGACTTGTTTTTAAAAATGGAGTATATGGAGCTTCAACAAGTAACAAACACACCAAATAGTCTTTCCAAAAGGCAATGTTAACATTAATTATTTCCTTCGAAGCTGGGACAAATTTATCAAAAAAATGATATTACAATTAATAATACCCTTTACATACCAAAAATGATAATATATTGTAATAGTAAAGTAGAAGAATTTCTATCTCTTTCATTAATTTCATAATTTTTTTTTCTCCTTAATATTCTATAGATGTTTTTTAGAACTCTTTAATTTGATCGCTTTACTATTATTTTACTACTTCTCTCAATTATTTTATATTCTTATATGAAATTTTAATGTTTATAAATTATTTTACAAATAATCCGCTAATCATCTTATAATAATTTATATTAAAGATATAATCCAAAATTTGAATCATTTTTATTAATAGTTGTAATATGTTTGGTGTCACACTTTATTGGTATTAACGTAAACTACCTGGAACACCTCTCCATCTTAATATCACTATAAAATTGGATCTAACTCTTGTTACAAATTCAAAATTGCCTTTAAAATTTTTATCTAACTTTTTGTACAAATTCAAAATTCTCCTTAAAAATTGTATGTGACATCTTCTAAAACTTAAAATTTCTCTCTATAATATTATAAAATCTTAAATCACTTAAACATGAGATTTGACTAATGAACCTCTAAAGTATAATCAAATATTAGTCACTTACTACACGAATCAACAAATAAACCATTTACAACATTACAAAATCTTATATCATGTAAAAGTAAGATTTGACAAATAAACTTATTTTATAAATTAAATAGGAAAATTAAATTAACAAAAAATAGGTACTACAACTAAAATATAAAATTTCAAACTATGATTTCAACCTAAAATATGGCTTAACTTTTGCGCAATTCATTTGTTTTCAATGCATTATTCATATTCAATTTATAGAAAAATAATTCACGCTACAGGAGATCAATTTATAGAAAATTTTCAGCTAGTGCAAGTTACCAGAATTGATGTCTACATAAATTATAGAATCTTAACATCATGGTTCCAAGAGATAAATTTTCTTTACAAATTCAGAAAGTTCTATCATAAATATCATCAAAACTTAATATCATTGAAAATTTGGATTTAACAAACAAAAATTCAAACTAACATAAAAATTTGATAGTGCAACTTAAAAATAAAAATTCAACTAAATACACATGATTTCAATTTAGCATATATTTATGTCAAAAATCTTCTTTTGAATGTGTTAAACATACATAACTATAATATAATAATTCATGTGTGCATGCAGTCATCTCACGGGAAGCACGATGCTTATTAAAATGTTTTGGCTAAGGGACCTTGACCCACCATGTCAAAGAACCAAAAAATGTTACAACGACCGATTAAAATGCATCATATACAAGTAAACAGTATTGGTAATTACAAAGAGGTAAATAGTGAAAGATTGAAGGATGGTGACAACTATGTACAGTGTGCATGCCTCAATTGCATTAGTTTCCTTTCGATTTGTGCATGTATTTAATCGTAGAGCTCAGAGCAGGACTTGCCAGAGTTGGTGAAAAATCTATTACCGTGCTCTAACCAGACTGCATTAACAAAAAGCTTCAAGATAATGAGAGAATTTTCATAAATTGATCTTAAGTTGTGAACCGTTCTTGAGACATTTGGAGGTCGAGACAAATGGGTGCTTTGGTGACATTTCTGCTCCATACTTACCTCTTTTTTGAGTACACACTCATTCATGAAGCATGGACTTCAGGGGAGAATTAAAATATGAAGTTGCTCTCTTGGGGTAAGTCAGTTGTGCTTTCATCAAAGAATCTCACTGCAAGAGTGCTTATTAGTATACTTATGATGACACTTGGGGGAAATCAAATATGTTTACAATAGTCATGTCTTTTCCAATGGATTGATCCAAAGTCTTAGGTTTCTTTGATGGGTTGCATTGGATAAAGAGTAGCATAGTTGGTTTCAAGTTTAATAGGTTCCTCCATCTCCAATTTGCAGAGGCTAGAATAGGAGTTATCCAAATTCCTTATTCTTGATAAGACGGTATTGGGTTGACCGAGCCCATCTCAAAGTTGAATAGTAGTTCTATGTAGTAAGTTGACATGAAAGCCTTATTCCATAATTTTAGATTAGTTATGCCTAGGCCACCTTCTGTGGAAGAGCAATGCTATGAACAGTCGCCTTTAGGCGACTGTTCTTATGCACTCGCGAACCTCCCAAGAGGAATTCAGGGGGCCTTCTCATAAAAAATGAATAAAAATTTATGGCAGGCCCCAATGAATAACTTTTAGGGGGCTGCAAGTACTAGGAACAATCGCCTATAAGCGACTGTTCATAGCATTCTCCTCTATAAAGAGAAGTTGTAAACAACTTTCCTGAGAATGGTCACCACATCGTAGAATACTTCTGAGAGCAAAGTCGATCATAATCATTTCTTATTTTCGTCTAACTTTCGCTCTCTCGTTTTGCTGCTATTGTTGTTGTTGTGTGGGTGATTTTGTATGTATATGTATGGTTGGTGAGTTTTTGAAAGGCGGTGGGGAGTGATGGGGGTTGAGGGACGTGGGGTTGGGGGTGTAGTGTTTTGTTCAATAAGTTGTCATGGCTGTTGTTGTAGATTGAACAATAATAAGCCTACCCACTAAGGTCAATTTTGAATTTGGCCATGTAATTTTTGTAGTGAATTTCTTGAAGTGTAGAAGGCATTAGGGGTGGTGATTTATGTTCTAAGGGCATCTCCAGCAGATTCAGGGTTGAATATTCAGGGTCTTGAATTTTCAGCCCTGAAGCGTGGAATATTTGCCAGTGGTTCTGGCGCCTATTTTATAGGCGCTAGAACCTGGTGCCTATTTTTTATAGGCGCCAGGATTCTGGCGCCTATAACCCCCTCCCCCCACTCGCCATTTTTCTTCATTTGTTTTCCTCGTCAAGCTCTCATTTTAATTTTGTTTTTAATAGGAAATTGAGTTGAAATGCCGCCGCGTCGCACTAAATGTGCTAGGAGAGTTGCTCAAAAGCCGTCAGATGAGCAAGTGGGTCCATTACACACACCTCCGGCTCCTGGAATATCAGCTGATGAGCTTCATGTTCTTCATGATCTTCCGAAGGGCAACGAGCATAGAGCTGAGACTACATTGTCAACGATACAGGTATTATATAAACATTATTGATTTCTAGTATTACGCCCGTTATATCTTCGTACGGGCTAAATAGCAGTCATTGAATTGAAAAACATTGCTATTTCATTATATATAGGACAAGTACATTCATTGTAGAGGTATTTGGCTGAAATGCATTACATTTTATGATGCACTTCCCTCTCCTATTAAAGAGAGGCTGCAGCACAGTTCCATCGGTCAGTTTTTATCTATTAGGCTGATTCAGTTGTTCGACAGACCCCTGCTATAGGCACTATGTGAGCGGTGGTGGCCGACTACACATACATTCCATTTTTCTGACTTCGAGCTTGGTATCACTCCTGTTGATTTCTACATGCTGACTGGTATGGATATTGTTCGTCTTGATCATAGACCGGTTCCATTTGATGATTTGTATGAGTCACCCCCACGTGTTTTCCATGTTCTTACCCCATTTTGATGCTACCAAAATTAGTAATGGTGCGACTATGTTGACTTACCTGTAGCATTACATCACTTCATATTCATGTCAACCAGATATTGTAGACGGGGTGACAAAGGCATTTCTATTGTACTTGTTTGGGTCGACCTTTTTTTCAAACCACAAAAGTACCGTTCGGTCGGGTTATCTAGCTTCGCTAACCATGTTGGATCGGCTTGATACGATTGATTAGGACATATCTATACTAGGTACTCTCTACACGGCTTTAGATTCATACGTGCTGCGAGACATCAGGGAGATGCAAGCTTTTTGGTATATTTTTCCCATTTGGTATTATGAGTTCACGACTAATATGCATCCACACATGGTAGAGATGGCTGCTCAGGTAGGTGAGCAGTTCTTCCCGTGGATGAGATGGTGGGAGAGTATTCATTACATATTTCGTGCACCTTTGGGCGTACATCATGATTTGATGGGGTCTAGAGCACAGCTTGACACGCGGAGTCGGGGAAATCTCATACGAGCTCCTTGGACAACACATTTGTCCCATCTGACAGTTGCGGGTCCTGTAGCCGACGACCACCCTATGGTGATAACATATACACTTTCTACACATAGGGTGGCTTTACACACACCCGCATATATGCCCATTTGGTATTTGGCGATAGATGTGCGTATCAGATCAGCGCGGATTTAGGTATACTAGGAGATCTGTTACCTTCCGAGGACATGTTTGGCGGATGTAGGTTGATTGGGATGTAGTACATACAGGCCCTACGGGAGGCGGATTGGGTTGATATTAGCCCATTCTTCATTGATGGAGATTATGATTCTTACTGGGCTAGAGTTGCTCCACGTAGACTGATATGTCCCGATTAAGGGGGGGGGTTAACTCCAATCATTTAGGACCTTATCTGGCAGCCGGTAGAGTTCAGGTACCTCAAGTTTCATTTGACCCTATTCCATCCCAGATTTCACAGCCTCATACGTAGATAGAGCCGGATTATACTTCCAGAGCTTATGACATTACAGGTACCATTATTGAGCAACCTGTAGTGTTTCGAGATCCACTTGAGTTTCCAGGAGTACCCTCATCCGGCTTGTACCCTCCATACCAGGTATATTTAAAACATATGCCCATTTATGTACATTATTTATTTATGGTACGTTACGTAACGCTGATCACATGTCTTTGTAGTACGCATATTGGTTGGACCAGTCTAGAGCTACCCTTGACGTTTATCATGATATGACTCTTGCATACACCCACACCATGCATGATTTGTACCCTAGTCATACACAGATGCTGGAGTCTCAGATTGATCAGTTATCAGCCAGGCTGGCTGTGTATGAGCCATTTGCACCAACGAATGTTGCGCCCAGTGGGTCTAGGACTAGAGACGTTAGTGATGACATTGGTCTCGATGACTTGCCAAGCCATGATGCCAATGAGTATGATGCTGTTACTCGGGACGACAATGTTGATGATGAGATGACGATGATGTTGATGAGGAGGACGACGCGGCTGACGACATCGATGTTGATGATCATGACGGGGATGATGATGATGATCATGACGGGGATGATGATGGGAGCGACGATGATGGATGCATTCCTATGTAGTGTTATTGACGTATTATTAGCAGACTATTGTATTTTGTCTTTTCTGCACTTTGGTATGCCTTTTGTGGTATATTTGTAAGGAGGCTATTGTATTTTGTCTTCATATTAGCGTACTGTTGTATTCCTATGCAGTGGTATTGATGTATTATTAGCGAACTGTTGTATTTTGTCTTTTCTGTACTTTGGTATTCCTTTTGTGGTATATTTGTATTGTTAAGGGGTCTGTTTTATTTTGTCTTCATATTAGTGTATTGTTGTATTCCTATGTAGTGGTATTGATGTATTATTGCTGTTGTAGTATTGAAAATTATCAAAATGTTTTAGTACGAAGTCAGACCAAGTCAAATTGTGTGTATAAGTAAATGTAGTGTTGTGGATAAATGTCTATTAGTCTAAATGGGGACAACAGACATCATACAAATATAACATCATTATAGCCAAATATAAGATACATGATACATTCCGCAATCGACCCAACATATAACATACAACTACAATACAATACGGCAGAACGACCGAACAATATAGAATACTACTAGTCCTAGTTTCGCGAAGAACCACACCAGCCATACAATATTTATGCTTTTGTTGCAACGCTCAATATTTCCAAGCGACCGACCTTTGTTTGCATCTCCAATGCAAATTGGACACCCCTCTCAGTCAAAGGTGGATCGTACCACGAGAAAAAATTACAATGTTGCAACCCTTGTCGGTTCTGTGCAGCAATGTATGCCTTGCACCCATAAAATTGATGACCAACATTGGTTTGACTTTTAGAATCAACCACGTTGCATTCCACTCCACAATAGCAAAGAATAATCTGACCCGTAATGCTAGAGCTTGACCTTTCGGGGTACTGGCGAGCAATTACTTCCATCAACCGAGCATGATGGGTTTTTTGCATTGGTCCAATTCTTGGGAAAACAACGTTCGGTTGTGTGGTACTACAAAGTTCAAATTCCACTTCTCTTGGTTCGACTTGGACATCCGCGTGTGTTTCTGGCACAATATCTACATCTTCGATTGGTTGCTTATTCCTTTCATACGCATCGTACAGTTGAACCATTGTGTCATCATCGTATTCCCAACTAGACAATGTATCTAGAGAAAATGTGGATAACAGAAAATTATTGGAGAGTTAGAGATAATGAAGACAGGAAGAAGATGCAGGGTCCAATTTAATAACGCAAGTCCACTTCTCAATATATTAAAGCATTAATTGGGGCGACTTGTCAACTCATTTGTATTTTTCCATGGCGCAGTTTGTAAGATTGATGGACAAGTAGCAGAGATTCCCTGTCTCATTTGTACTAGGGATGTTGACTTTATTCTAAAGCTAGGCCTAACAATGATTCGTTGTCTCGTTTCTAATGTGGATGCTGACCAGACCATGTTGCTTGATATACAACAAAAATTCCTTGTCTAGTTTGTACAGACTTTGTAATGACCCGAAAATCCGGTCCAATTTGAGCTGACTAAATAACACAAGTCCAACCCCAAATTGCACTGAAAATTCAAGAAATCAATAGAAAGAAGATAGAGGGTGAGGATAGATAAGATAGAACTAGTAGAATAGAAGAAGAAGAAGAACATCATCATCAGAGTAAACACGAATCTCACAGCGGAACGAATAAAATATAACATAACTTTTGAAATACAAACAGTTATATATACAATAGCACTTATCAGAGTACAACACTTACAACAACATCGGAAATAATAATAGCTATAGAATCCTGAAGCCTCCTGCTCCAAGCTCTTCCAGTATATCTGTAAAATCCTGAACTACTTGACTGCCCGTACAAATTTAGGCACCCAAGAGTTTAGGGAAAACAACAAAGTAAACTCCGGGTCAGTCATGGGACTGGTATGAGTAAAACATTTTAAAACAGTTTGAACAAGTAAACGATATCTCATAAGACCACGCCGCATAACGGAACGGGTTTTTCCCTTATGAGAATCCAAAATATCTTTATATCAAAAACCTTTTGATATTATAATAATGTCTATGTACAAATAGATATCAACTAGCAGAAACGCTTTCATCTCACGTTCTACGTATATAGTATACAATCAAAACCGCAAGCACGTACTGGGTAATGGATTTCCAACTATGACAAGGTATGGATCCACCTTCCGATCAGTGTACTCTAGGAACGATACACTGGAGTTCAACAAGAACATCTTGCAACTCAGCCACACATGACCGACCACTCATTTCGCTTGAGTGTATCGAATGTACATCACCAACGGTTGGGATCAGCAACCGTTCCCGTAAATATATATGGGACAGCATTGATAGATTTAAGAAGCAAATGAATATTCTCTAGATAGGTGATTATACACCCTACTTCGGTGCGACCGACTTAGCCATGCTGTCTGCCCGATTTCTGTCATTTACCGGATGTGAGGCTAGAAGCTACGCTTACTTTCCATTCATTTATAACACGATCACTTTGAATGCCACATTATCAGATCCGTAAATCATTAGTTGGTTTATACAAATATCCTGGATGTTATGCTAAGGGATAAATCCGTTGCAACCATATATATTTATACAGACCAACCCATTCGATCATTGGAAATACTTTGTCAGACATTCGTCCATTTACGTTCGTTCTGGGACTGAACGAAACCGAAGGCACTATTCAGTACATCCATCTTAGTCCATGTTATCTAAGACTTATACAATAGCCCTTGCACTTTACTCCGTCTTCAATTTTCTTTGGCATATTCGCAACGCTTATGCCAATACAGAGTGGTTCTTTGGATAAGAATCCGACCGGTCTCTCCATATCAACAACGTAAATATGGTCAAAACTTGATAGTCTGTGATTTAACTATCAATGAAAACATGTCGGTGTACAAACAACGATCTAAATTCCAAATGGAATTATCGATCCAATCATCAACCATATATATATATATTCATATTTCCTTATTTTCTAAAATTAGAAAATATATGTTTTCAACATTGGAAAACATTTCCAATCCTCATTTACGCATCACTACCATTCCACAACTATTAGTCCCTAACTGTAAACTAGTAAGAGAACAATTCTCTAAGTATAAACCCCGAAGGCCGAAACCAACATCAGATCAACACTCAGAAAAATATTCAACTTACCAATCTCTAGTCAGTTTCTAATATTGTTTAACTCTATTGATTAACTCTATCGAATAACTAAATTCGATAAACTCCTTTTGATTAACTCTATCGAATAACTAAATTCGATAATCTCCTTTTGATTAACTCTATCGAATAACTAAGTTCGATAAACTCCTTTTGATTAACTTGTATTCAGTTACTAAATTCGATTAGCTAATATTAGACTATTCTTATTCGATTAACTAATATTAGACTAACTCAAATCAGGTTATTTCTAATTGAATGACTAATATTCAATTACTCTATTTAGATTATCTCTTTTATATCTCATCAATTTCCTTTTTATAACATTTACCTACCGTTACAAATATTTCCTATTTACAACTTCTATTTACCGTTACAAATATTTTCTATTTACAACTTCTATTAACCGTTACAAATATTCCTTATTTACAACTTCTATTTACCGTTACAAATATTTCCTATTTACAACTATTTATTTATCTTCTAAATAAATATTTCTTATTTATATTTATTTTCTAAATAAATATTCTCCTTTTCAATTCTATTTATTTTCTAAATAAATATCCCTTTTATAAAACTCTATTTGTTTTATCAACATTTTCCCTTTTATAAAACTCTATTCGTTTTATAAATACTTTCCTTTTATAAAACCGTGTTCGTTTTATAAATAATTTCCTTTTATAAAATCCTGTGATTTTATAAAATTCCTTTATTTCAATATACATTGAAATATTCTATTTCACAACTCAGGGTTTCTTATGATATGTAAAATATCGAATAACAACGATTAATATCATTCTAACACACATAATCCAGAACAGATTATATAACACATCATATAACACAATATATGAAAACAGTAAAATAATTGTTGAGGAATCCAGTCGGATTCCTCCAACCTGTCTCCCTGCATCCACAGATGTTACACAGTATAATATATATCATATTTCATTTTGAAATGAAATATCCTACTGTACAGAAAAATATTTGATTAACAGTACATAGATTAACTATAACTACGTTTTCAATCAAATCTATTTAACAATCCAGTTTAACAATCAATATACATCAGTCAATTAATAAAGTACAATTTATATTAAAATATAAATTGAGGAGAGTTAGTGAGTTTTACTCACATTGCGCGTTAACCGTTAAATAACGATTTTCGTCTGCTGATTCAGACGGACAATTTATTTTGCCATAAATTGTAACGAGCTCCATTCCACTCCCGGTCAGCTTCATTGGGTAGTGTCCGTCCATATGATCCTAGCGGATCTTGTTTTCGTCTGATTTCAATAAATCCGGCCCGGCTCCTTTCAACAAACCCACACCTTACTTAGCTTCTAAACCTTCTGCTCATACCCATTTGTTTTCCACTTATAATCCACTCCTTACTTCATATTAAAACTATACAGGCCGGAACCATTCTCCAAAACAGAACAGGTTAATTACTTCTTTTATACCCTAACATCTTTTCTTTAACACAAATTAGCCGAACAGTTGAGTTGAAACAAAACGCGGGTCAACATTGCTCCAGATCTAAAATATTATCTTTGACTCCTCCTTTGAAAATATGCGCCCAGACTTTGTTCCCCATATTGTTCGTTTTACTCACGGATTACACCTTGTTTCACTTCATGCACCTTCATTTTGCCTTTAATTACTGCTTCCCAATGCCTGCTAACCTCTTCGTGTCCGTTCTTTGTTCCAGAAAATGGTCCATGCAAACCACCGCGTCACACAGCTGTTCGAACTCCATAACGTACTTCACCTTCAAACCTTGCTGGTCCACATCTTCTGCTACTCCATGAAAACAGCAGTGTACCCCAAATGAATAGTTCTTCAAACGTATACCCTCCCCTTCGTGAAACTTCCGAACCCAAACACATCCACTCCCACACCCAAACTCACTTGCTCCAGCTACGCCGAGTGCCGCCCATTCATCAATGACCGCCGACCTCTCACCGGAGTCTCCTCGTTAGCCTGCAGTCTTCCACGAAGCGCCATGAAGATCAGCGAGCTAAAGAGAAATGGGTACGTTTGAGGTTGTATGGAAAGAGAACGAGAGAAAAGAAAGACGTGCACCATTAATTTCAGAGAGAAGCGCAAATGAATGAAGGCTTTTTTTTCGAAGATCCAGAAAGAAGAGGAACCAAATGAAGTGTATTGCTCAGTACCGTATATATAGACTTCTATTCCTTCCTCGCTAAGGAATATCAATATTATATAGTATATAGGACATAACAGGTTTTGCAGATATTATTTAGTTTTGATGTTGACAGTATAGGCTGTCGGTTTGAGTATACAATAGTTAAATACTTGGTCATGAAGCTATTTAGGGGACATAGGTCTGTTGCGATGGTGACAATTCGATGCTTCTCAGACACGTTTTGCGATGGTGACAATTCATACTCGTATGTCGGCGCGTTGAAGAAAACTTAACTCTGAAGCATATTATAGGCACTCAGTAGGGTCTGTCGGCTGTGAAGTTTCATTTCAAAGTTAAGAAAAGTGTAGAGGATTTCTATACGTTTGGTTGACGGTAACACGTTGATTTGATTTTTATTTTGTCATTAAAACTCACGGCAATGTATTTTATTCAAGGACGTGCACTGTATTTGGCTTTGGAGCTAGGTTACTCCTGAAGGCTTGTATTACTTCATTCTTTTTATTTATATACTGCATACATTACTTACATATGAAGTAATGTGCAACGCTACCACATACGAGCTGCTATGAACAGAAATAAAAATATTGTTGTGACCAGCAATGTGTCACCGTCCCAAAAATATAATAATACCGGTAGATGGACTCATATTGTGAAACCCCGAAATGTCGATATAGGGTGCCAAATACTTCAAATAAAAAGTTGCTTATTAAATTAATTAAAAATTACCCTAAAATTCTAAAAATTAAATTATCACTATTTCCCAAAAGAACCTTGTTTAAATTCAAACCCGATCTCTAGTTTATCGAATAAACCGTTACGGTCGATAAACGATTCTATAGCGACTATTCCAAAATTCGATTTGGACATATCTCAAAATCTACACGACGAAATCCCGATTTTTCTCTTCCACTAGAAAGATATACTTCCCCATATCCGTACGTTTCCTGTTTCACAGAAATCCGATTTAAAACGAATCATGTACATTCAGTTGAAGTTCGAATCGCCAAATTACGAACTGCCGCGCTATTTCAAGCTCGATTTTAATTATAATATAATTATACGTTCTAACATCGTCGATTAATTAATATATTCGTTATTTAAATAATTAAATAAGTTAATTATTACACCGTCAAATATCCGGGTCATTACATTCTTCCCCACTTAAAATAATTTCGTCCTCGAAATTGCTAAGGTAGTGGACGACCCTATCTATTGGAATTCCTAAGATTTGTTTACCCCTTATTTCTGATTTCAACTGAACCAATTAATATTGACTAAAATATTAATTTCTTCCGACTAACCTAAATTTCCAAAAATTCGGAAAATTTTCTAACTCTTAAATTTTTCGGAAAATTTCGCCATAACCTCCTTTGTACAGCCCTATCTATAAAACCACAACTCGCCTCTTTAGGCCATCTCCAACCAAAAGAAAAATCAAACAGCCAAGCGGCTTGCCAATTCAGCTCATAAAATCCAAACTCATATATAAAATAAACTTGTACCTTTTTGTCGGGTATATCATTATATCCCTACCATCTGCTATCAATTTTTGCATAGACCATGCCATCCAAATCAAATCCCAATCTGTCTTTATTCTCAGCACAATTATTGGCTTGTACTCAAATAAAATTCCATTCAAACTCTAATCTCAAATTTCAATCTCTCAACTTACCAACTCAATTTCATATTCACTTATTTCAAGTTAAATCCCAATTTATAAATCACTTTTACCAGTTCACCTATTTAACCCATAAGTTAATTTAATTTCCGAATTTAAATTCCTGGGTTTATTCAAATCACTTGAAATCATAATAACAAATCCAAAATCCTTTGAATTCCTGAATGACTTGTTTTTGTAAAACAATTTCAAAACAAAATCTTTGGTAGTAATCCGTCACTTAGCAACTCGAAAATTACACCGATGATGTATCGATCCATCATCGGAATTATTTCCCAGCGATCAAAGTGAGTTCAATACTATATTCCTTTCAAAACCACTTTTAAACACTTCCCATTTTGAAATCAATCCCAGATATCCTTATCAAAACAAATTTAAAACCTCCCGGGATTTTAAAATTCATGTATACTTAATCCAGATTCAATTACAAACACTGGTCCGAATTTTCAGTTTTAAAATTCAATTCTGACTTTAAATTTCAGATATAATTCATTCGTAATACTTATACGAATTCTGATTGGTTATTTATAACCATTCCACTTTTATAATCTTATTCGATTATAATTACAACCAACACATTATAATATTTCCAATATATATACTTGGGTAAAAAATTTTTATTTACCTTCTTTTCAAAACATACTGTGTCGGTTCATCGTATTCAAGTGTTTAGTAACTCCTATCAATACAGTTTGCATTACTGTATCGACCAAAATTCATAAACTACTCGACCAATAAATCTCCATAATATAAAACAAATTTTTATATCAAATAACAAATACGTTCACTCGTATATATACACTCAATCTCAGTCTAGGGTATTACTAATCCCATCTCTACTGAGTTACGCCACAGAGCCAAGGTAATTCGCTTAACTTAAGCTCTGATACAAACTGTAATGACCCGAAAATCCGGTCCAATTTGAGCTGACTAAATAACACAAGTCCAACCCCAAATTGCACTGAAAATTCAAGAAATCAATAGAAAGAAGATAGAGGGTGAGGATAGATAAGATAGAACTAGTAGAATAGAAGAAGAAGAAGAACATCATCATCAGAGTAAACACGAATCTCACAGCGGAACGAATAAAATATAACATAACTTTTGAAATACAAACAGTTATATATATACAATAGCACTTATCAGAGTACAACACTTACAACAACATCGGAAATAATAATAGCTATAGAATCCTGAAGCCTCCTGCTCCAAGCTCTTCCAGTATATCTGTAAAATCCTGAACTACTTGACTGCCCGTACAAATTTAGGCACCCAAGAGTTTAGGGAAAACAACAGAGTAAACTCCGGGTCAGTCATGGGACTGGTATGAGTAAAACATTTTAAAACAGTTTGAACAAGTAAATGATATCTCATAAGACCACGCCGCATAACGGAACGGGTTTTTCCCTTATGAGAATCCAAAATATCTTTATATCAAAAACCTTTTGATATTATAATAATGTCTATGTACAAATAGATATCAACTAGCAGAAACGCTTTCATCTCACGTTCTACATATATAGTATACAATCAAAACCGCAAGCACGTACTGGGTAATGGATTTCCAACTATGACAAGGTATGGATCCACCTTCCGATCAGTGTACTCTAGGAACGATACACTGGAGTTCAACAAGAACATCTTGCAACTCAGCCACACATGACCGACCACTCATTTCGCTTGAGTGTATCGAATGTACATCACCAACGGTTGGGATCAGCAACCGTTCCCGTAAATATATATGGGACAGCATTGATAGATTTAAGAAGCAAATGAATATTCTCTAGATAGGTGATTATACACCCTACTTCGGTGCGACCGACTTAGCCATGCTGCCTGCCCGATTTCTGTCATTTACCGGATGTGAGGCTAGAAGCTACGCTTACTTTCCATTCATTTATAACACGATCACTTTGAATGCCACATTATCAGATCCGTAAATCATTAGTTGGTTTATACAAATATCCTGGATGTTATGCTAAGGGATAAATCCGTTGCAACCATATATATTTATACAGACCAACCCATTCGATCATTGGAAATACTTTGTCAGACATTCGTCCATTTACGTTCGTTCTGGGACTGAACGAAACCGAAGGCACTATTCAGTACATCCATCTTAGTCCATGTTATCTAAGACTTATACAATAGCCCTTGCACTTTACTCCGTCTTCAATTTTCTTTGGCATATTCGCAACGCTTATGCCAATACAGAGTGGTTCTTTGGATAAGAATCCGACCGGTCTCTCCATATCAACAACGTAAATATGGTCAAAACTTGATAGTCTGTGATTTAACTATCAATGAAAACATGTCGGTGTACAAACAACGATCTAAATTCCAAATGGAATTATCGATCCAATCATCAACCATATATATATATATATATATATATATATTCATATTTCCTTATTTTCTAAAATTAGAAAATATATGTTTTCAACATTGGAAAACATTTCCAATCCTCATTTACGCATCACTACCATTCCACAACTATTAGTCCCTAACTGTAAACTAGTAAGAGAACAATTCTCTAAGTATAAACCCCGAAGGCCGAAACCAACATCAGATCAACACTCAGAAAAATATTCAACTTACCAATCTCTAGTCAGTTTCTAATATTGTTTAACTCTATTGATTAACTCTATCGAATAACTAAATTCGATAAACTCCTTTTGATTAACTCTATCGAATAACTAAATTCGATAATCTCCTTTTGATTAACTCTATCGAATAACTAAGTTCGATAAACTCCTTTTGATTAACTTGTATTCAGTTACTAAATTCGATTAGCTAATATTAGACTATTCTTATTCGATTAACTAATATTAGACTAACTCAAATCAGGTTATTTCTAATTGAATGACTAATATTCAATTACTCTATTTAGATTATCTCTTTTATATCTCATCAATTTCCTTTTTATAACATTTACCTACCGTTACAAATATTTCCTATTTACAACTTCTATTTACCGTTACAAATATTTTCTATTTACAACTTCTATTAACCGTTACAAATATTCCTTATTTACAACTTCTATTTACCGTTACAAATATTTCCTATTTACAACTATTTATTTATCTTCTAAATAAATATTTCTTATTTATATTTATTTTCTAAATAAATATTCTCCTTTTCAATTCTATTTATTTTCTAAATAAATATCCCTTTTATAAAACTCTATTTGTTTTATCAACATTTTCCCTTTTATAAAACTCTATTCGTTTTATAAATACTTTCCTTTTATAAAACCGTGTTCGTTTTATAAATAATTTCCTTTTATAAAATCCTGTGATTTTATAAAATTCCTTTATTTCAATATACATTGAAATATTCTATTTCACAACTCAGGGTTTCTTATGATATGTAAAATATCGAATAACAACGATTAATATCATTCTAACACACATAATCCAGAACAGATTATATAACACATCATATAACACAATATATGAAAACAGTAAAATAATTGTTGAGGAATCCAGTCGGATTCCTCCAACCTGTCTCCCTGCATCCACAGATGTTACACAGTATAATATATATCATATTTCATTTTGAAATGAAATATCCTACTGTACAGAAAAATATTTGATTAACAGTACATAGATTAACTATAACTACGTTTTCAATCAAATCTATTTAACAATCCAGTTTAACAATCCAGTTTAACAATCCAGTTTAACAATCAATATACATCAGTCAATTAATAAAGTACAATTTATATTAAAATATAAATTGAGGAGAGTTAGTGAGTTTTACTCACATTGCGCGTTAACCGTTAAATAACGATTTTCGTCTGCTGATTCAGACGGACAATTTATTTTGCCATAAATTGTAACGAGCTCCATTCCACTCCCGGTCAGCTTCATTGGGTAGTGTCCGTCCATATGATCCTAGCGGATCTTGTTTTCGTCTGATTTCAATAAATCCGGCCCGGCTCCTTTCAACAAACCCACACCTTACTTAGCTTCTAAACCTTCTGCTCATACCCATTTGTTTTCCACTTATAATCCACTCCTTACTTCATATTAAAACTATACAGGCCGGAACCATTCTCCAAAACAGAACAGGTTAATTACTTCTTTTATACCCTAACATCTTTTCTTTAACACAAATTAGCCGAACAGTTGAGTTGAAACAAAACGCGGGTCAACATTGCTCCAGATCTAAAGTATTACCTTTGACTCCTCCTTTGAAAATATGCGCCCAGACTTTGTTCCCCATATTGTTCGTTTTACTCACAGATTACACCTTGTTTCACTTCGTGCACCTTCATTTTGCCTTTAATTACTGCTTCCCAATGCCTGCTAACCTCTTCGTGTCCGTTCTTTGTTCCAGAAAATGGTCCATGCAAACCACCGCGTCACACAGCTGTTCGAACTCCAGAACGTACTTCACCTTCAAACCTTGCTGGTCCACGTCTTCTGCTACTCCATGAAAACAGCAGTGTACCCCAAATGAATAGTTCTTCAAACGTATACCCTCCCCTTCGTGAAACTTCCGAACCCAAACACATCCACTCCCACACCCAAACTCACTTGCTCCAGCTACGCCGAGTGCCGCCCATTCATCAATGATCGCCGACCTCTCACCGGAGTCTCCTCGTTAGCCTGCAGTCTTCCACGAAGCGCCATGAAGATCAGCGAGCTAAAGAGAAATGGGTACGTTTGAGGTTGTATGGAAAGAGAACGAGAGAAAAGAAAGACGTGCGCCATTAATTTCAGAGAGAAGCGCAAATGAATGAAGGCTTTTTTTTCGAAGATCCAGAAAGAAGAGGAACCAAATGAAGTGTATTGCTTAGTACCGTATATACAGACTTCTATTCCTTCCTCGCTAAGGAATATCAATATTATATAGTATATAGGACATAACAGGTTTTGCAGATATTATTTAGTTTTGATGTTGACAGTATAGGTTGTCGGTTTGAGTATACAATAGTTAAATACTTGGTCATGAAGCTATTTAGGGGACATAGGTCTGTTGCGATGGTGACAATTCGATGCTTCTCAGACACGTTTTGCGATGGTGACAATTCATACTCGTATGTCGGCGCGTTGAAGAAAACTTAACTCTGAAGCATATTATAGGCACTCAGTAGGGTCTGTCGGCTGTGAAGTTTCATTTCAAAGTTAAGAAAAGTGTAGAGGATTTCTATACGTTTGGTTGACGGTAACACGTTGATTTGATTTTTATTTTGTCATTAAAACTCACGGCAATGTATTTTATTCAAGGACGTGCACTGTATTTGGCTTTGGAGCTAGGTTACTCCTGAAGGCTTGTATTACTTCATTCTTTTTATTTATATACTGCATACATTACTTACATATGAAGTAATGTGCAACGCTACCACATACGAGCTGCTATGAACAGAAATAAAAATATTGTTGTGACCAGCAATGTGTCACCGTCCCAAAAATATAATAATACCGGTAGATGGACTCATATTGTGAAACCCCGAAATGTCGATATAGGGTGCCAAATACTTCAAATAAAAAGTTGCTTATTAAATTAAATAAAAATTACCCTAAAATTCTAAAAATTAAATTATCACTATTTCCCAAAAGAACCTTGTTTAAATTCAAACCCGATCTCTAGTTTATCGAATAAACCGTTACGGTCGATAAACGATTCTATAGCGACTATTCCAAAATTCGATTTGGACATATCTCAAAATCTACACGACGAAATCCCGATTTTTCTCTTCCACTAGAAAGATATACTTCCCCATATCCGTACGTTTCCTGTTTCACAGAATTCCGATTTAAAACGAATCATGTACATTCAGTTGAAGTTCGAATCGCCAAATTACGAACTGCCGCGCTATTTCAAGCTCGATTTTAATTATAATATAATTATACGTTCTAACATCGTCGATTAATTAATATATTCGTTATTTAAATAATTAAATAAGTTAATTATTACACCGTCAAATATCCGGGTCATTACAGACTTAGTTATTTATAATGTTGTTACTGACTTAGTTAGCTTTTCCTTTAAATTAAACACTTGAGAACAAACGAGGACAGGTAAGATTCGTTGTCGCGACTTTATTCTGAAGCATTAACTAACTTTTATTGAAAATTTAACCACTTGACAACATACAACACACAAATACTATTTCGCGTAACGATACAATTAACATTAAACATAAAGCCACAACAAATCTTAAAGATACATGCCTTATTGATACAAGATGCCAACTAAAACATCAAAGAAGGAAACGTAGGAAATATTTTGGTTGAGCCTAAGGTCTCATTCCGTTGAAACTCAAGGAAGTCTCATTACGTTAAATCGTAACTGCTCAATTTCATTTTTGAGACGTCTATTCTCTTGTTCTAGTTCCTTTGCATAGGCTGTTTCCCTTGGGCAAAGAGGCTCGTCTATCCATTCCGTGTAATCGCATGCATTAGGATACAATGGGAATTTTTGTATGTGGCGGCCTATATTGTTTCCCGCTGCTCGAACGACGACTTCAACTGCATAACCGCAATAGAAAAATACTGGATACAAGTCAACTCCCTGTTCAGAAGGTGGTACTCGATACACCTCTACTTCTAGGTATGGTTGAGGGACTGACTGTTCGTATGATGGTTGAACGTGGGGTACTTGAGCTTCTGGTGGTACTTGAATGTTCGCTGTTTCGTTTGGTGCTTGAGCCAGAGGTATTTGCTGGTTCAGAAACTATAATTCATCTTCCATCTCTTGAAGTCTAATTGCTTCGTATGCCTCTTCCTCAGTGTCTGTAGCTAAAGACCATGAAGGCATTGTTGTGAGAATGGTAAGAGGAGCAGGAAAACTATTTTTTGTGTGTCTTAAGTTAGTAGTATTTGGGGAGAGTTTTACAGTTGCCCGTCACAAAATAATGTTTAATACATAAGTGGACGACCCACATTTTTTAACTCCTACGTGTATTTTGTAACTCCTACATGTATACAAACTTGATACCATGACAATACAACTCACCATATTGTTTCCAAAGCCTGCTAAAGTCATTGAAATGACTTAACATAGAGACATATTTCGTAGTCAATGTAAAAAGGAAGCAGAAGAGCTCATATGTTAACTTAAAGTCTTAACCACAACTAAGACATAGTACAAAACACTGGCACGACTACACACTTAGACACTGACAAGCCTACTACAGTCTTTGACAATAATACATACTGATACATTGTACAGAACACTGTTGAAAGATAGTACGATATAGCTATTGTTGTTACATAGACTAACATGAATAGTGGCACAAACACCTCTATCAATCATAACCGAAGCACGTTATCCAGCTGTAATGAAGTTCATACGCTTCATGGCCTATGAATTCTGTTCCATGTTCGAAAAGATAACGTGAATCGAAAGTGGCACGATCAGCTTTGAAAATATCTTCCTCTTCAACTGCCTCGATTATCTGGCGGTATCGGGCATAATCATCCCAAAAGGTCCTATGTCTGCTATGAAACTCTTCTTTAGACCTCCACGCGGACACTTGGGGTTGTCGTTGTACTTTTTTTGAATCAATTGCCAGTACATTTCATGGGTTACTCCGCCACCTCCTTGAAGGATTTTATCATGCATACCTTGAAAGTTAATATACGATTCGGCAAGTATAAGTAACTCAGAGGGAGACCAACTATCAGTGTAGATGAATAAAGGAGAGTAATGGGGAATGAGAAAATGTTTACTGTGTGAAACTAAGGACCCAAAGCACCCTTTATTTGTAGCTCAAATATTTGGCAATAGTCCTATCACTTTTGATACGAGTCACGTGTATTTATAACATACCGTTCACATGGGTCTTGACATGATTAGACCGTTCAATGAATACAAAACAGTAAGGTTACTGTGCTTGAATTGACCCAACACGGAGGAGATCAATAGTAAGGATACCGTACATGATTTACAACTATCGAACATGGATACAGTGCCTGCTTTAACAAAAACATAATAAAGGCCGAACACTGATTACATGCCATAACTTTTCCCAACCATATAAGGATGTGAATATCACACTTTAACTCTACAATCCAAAACTAAACTGCAACTTATCAATAAAAAGGTCTGGCCATCTGCTAAAAGTTATTATAATATGCGATAGCGACTTTGAGAATGAAGCCTACGCAAAAGCACACCAACAAGAGGAAGAGGAACTTATGGAGATCTATCAGGAAGCTTACGGTTCATCCAGTGGACAAACAGTGGTTCAACAATGGGTCGAAGATACTTCCACCAGGATCATGCAGCATTTCATAAAACACTGATGAACGATTATTTCATTTCTAATCCGACTTATGGTCCTACACTTTTCCGCAGACGCTTTAGAATGAGTCAACCATTATTCTTAAGAATCCTTAAAAGTATTCAGGCGACTAATAAGTAGTTTGTTTATAAGCAAGATGCTGCTAAAAAACAAGGTCTAACTGGACATCAGAAGATGACCATGGCTTTGAGAATGTTGGCATATGGCGCACCCGCTGATGCTCTTGATGAATTCTACCAATTAGTGGTCGACATATATGGGGATGAATATCTTTGTTCTCCAAAGGAGGCAGACGTAGCTAGGATGCGTGAAATGCACGAAAGTAGAGGGTGGCCTGGGATGTTAGGGAGTCTAGATTGCATGCACTGGGAGTGGAAGAACTGTACTAAAGCTCATCATGGAGCATACAACGGTAAAGAAAAAAGGTCAACCATCATCTTAGAAACAGTTGCATCTCATGATCTTTGGATATGGCATGCTTTTTTAGTATGCTTGGTTCCCTTAACAACTTAAATGTTCTAGAATGATCACATTTGTTCAGCGACTTGGCGCAAGGTAAATCTGTCCCTGTATCATTTATGATTGGACATAACACATACGATCACGGGTACTATCTGGGGGATGGAATTTATCCGAAATGAAGCACGATTGTAAAGACCTTTGCGAACCCACTTACCCAAAAACTGAAAAGATTTGTTTCTATGCAGGAGGATCAGCGAAAAGATGTGGAGAGAGCATTCGGAGTTCTTCAATCAAGATTCGCAATAGTTAGTAGTCCATGTAGGATATGGAAAAGGTCGAAAATGTCAAAAATTATGTTCTGTTGCATAATTCATCATAACATGATAATCGAAGATGAGCACGACATCAGGCAACCAGATTATGAATACGAAGGACCAGACAACCCCCCACAAATTTATCGACCTTCCGCTGATGAAATTGAAGGATAATTCGATATGTTTCACGTGGATCAACATGAAATATATTGTAATTCAACACTGCATAACCGACTTCAAAAAGATCTCATGGACCACATTTGGAATGCTTACGACAACCAGTAGATTATATTTCAGAGGCTATGTTTTATTACGCTTGTTTCGATTTATATTTCAGAATCTTTGTTTTATTATGTGTGTTTGCATTGAAGTGTGTTAGCTTTTTCATATGTAATATGTTGAATTATTTTTAATTATTCGATACATACACAATGTCTTAAAGAAAATAAGATACCATTGATTAATTCAAACTAGAAAACAATACATAGATGAAAACATTTAAAGCAGTACAACACTACATAATAAAACTACATATGCCTATATCCAGCATGACTATCAACAATACGTTGTTTATAATCCATCCAGTAATGTGTCGATAGTGGATCCATTCCAGTGACATCCATTTGCATTACTAAAGTCTCTTGCTGTTGCCACTCCAACTCAAACCTACCACGTCCAATCTCGGTTAACTGTTTTAAGACTTCAAGTTTTTCTGCACTATATTTTTGACGTTCTTCATTTTTTATGGTATGTTTCTCGTGCATCTGCGCCCACCGAGAATCAAATTGGGTTTGAACGACATTTTTCTTCTTCGCAGCACACTGGCCCATAGGTCTTGCATCTTCATCACATTCAGGAATTTCATTCTTCACCGGTATTATAATCTCTCTGCGAAGATTCTCCTGGACTTGATGTATAGGAATTTCGACTTACTTTTTTCATTGCTTTTGCCTTCATTTGACATCTCTTAAGCTCTTCGCGTTGCTAGAACTCCATTTAGGATGACTAACGAGAAGTTCATAGAAATTGGCAAACTGGCAGTAATGCAGTTTTTTGGCACCATTTTCTCTAGGAAATAATTTCAAGAATTAGTCGTTCGCCATCCGCTTCTACAAACGATAAAATAAGGAATATTGGTATGCTTTCATGGTAGCTAAATAAAATATCGACAAGCGAATTAGAGAGTTACAAATTATTACCAATTCAGCTTCGCCACCCATTCCGCTAAGATTTGCGGTTCTAATTTTGTGAACTTGAGACTCAAAGAATTGGGTTTGTAGATTAATCTTCCCAAATCGACCGAAAAATGCAGACACTAATCTTGTCCTTTCTACGTGCTTTTTGTTGTAAGCAGACATAACTTTTGACCAGAATGCCTGCCCACTTTGATCATTCCCCTTGACCGAATCGTTTGAAAAGTGGCAGTGGATTAAATAGAGATTTTTATCTTCCTCCCCGGTCCACGGCGCAGAAGAATGAAACGAGAGTGTTGGAGCTGAATGAGGGGTAAGATCTTTGGTTAGTTAAGAATCGAAATCCCAACTATTTGTATTCATCGCTTCGTTGTCGAATTGCAATGGATATGAAATTGTTTACTGGTAGAAAAAGAGTATGGTGGATTTGAAGACGTTTGTGTGTTTTACAATCAGCATCTCATACCGATATTTATAGAGAAATTAAAATTATGGCCGTTGTAACTTCTATATGACCGTTTATAGTCGTTGTAGTTCAAAAATGTGACCGTTTATAGCCGTTGGAAGGGGTAAGAAGGTAAGGGAACGGGTTTAGGAGCTTTATGTGGTGGGGAGGTGGAGTGGATTATGGCGCCTATTTTATAGGCGCTTGATCCTAGCACCTATAAAATAGGCACCAGAACCTGACACCTATAAAATAGGTGCCAGGATGGGCTTCAGGATCCTGAACGGGATCCTGAAGCTTAGCCTAAGGCCTTAATTCCAACCACTAGAGTTGCTCTAAGTGGGATTCCATGGTCGTATGAATCAGTGGGCATTTCTTCGAGGGTTGAGTGTTGGATTATATAGGCTTAAGTTTGTGAATCTAAGACGTATTTTGTTATTTTTTAGTTGAAAGGTTTTATCTATGTTCCCGTTAGAAAATGAAATTTCTTTTGGATATCTAAATATTGCTTCTATATTCTGGATGGCAGGCTTTTATATTTTGGATGGTAGGATTTGAGAAAAATAATAAATTTGGATCAAATAAGAGTGGAGTATTTAAGGATACACTCTTTTTTTATAACCCTTTGCCTCCAAATAATAGCCACTTATTTATAGGAATGCTGCACTATTTGTGGGTGCTCTTGATCTTATATATATATAAAGAACCAATTTTCAATATATATATATAAGGAGCGTTCCGGGGTAGCCCTGCTTTGTAGCGTCCCTACCCGTTCGTGAGCTACACTAATCCAAATCCAACAAGAATTTGTAGATGCTCAATCCATATATATATATATTATCCTCTATCCAAAATTTGAGCTTATTCCGACATTCATAGAATGATATATTTGATGTTTAAATTTAACAATCCAAATAAGTGTTTGAATGGTGAATAATTGAGCTTAGATTTTGAAAATGCTAGGAATGTCAGTACGAGCTCAAATTTTGGATAGATGATAATGTATATGTGGATTGAACATCTACAAATTCTTGTTGGATTTGGACTGGGGTAGCTCACGAATGGGTAGGGGTGCTACAAAACGGGGATGCCCCAGTACGCTCATATATATATATATATATATATATATATATATATATGTGTGTGTGTGTGTGTGTGTGTGTGTGTGTGTGTGCGCCCACACGTGCGCTAACCACTACTGCAGGGAAGATATTAACATATACAGGATATTAGTTGACAAAAGAAGACTGAAGTGACACAGTCAATTCAATATTCGCCATAGATTTTTTATTAGAGTTATATAATTGTTGAAATCTCTTCTAAATGGTATATATGCACACATAAATGATCATTATTCTTTATAAATGCAGAAAACATATTTACACAGTTTCAGTCGACTAAATTGTCCCCTTAGTTGGATGATTGTGTGCATATGCACATATACCAACAGATATACAACTTCAGTCACTGAAGTTATCCAAATAAGTGCCAGTTCAACCAGTTGAACTAAGATTTTTCAACTAATTGAAACTGCTATTTTTATACTGATTCCTTTTTGGATTGAAGTGTGATTTTTTTTACCCAATTTAGTCGACCAACCACTTTTATTTAGTCAGCTAAAATAATGTAACGGTTGTAAAATTCAAAGTTCTGAGGAGACACTCTTCTTCAATAAAAAGCTACCTCTTTTGACAATGGGTGCACCATTTGCATTCATTGTTTCTCTTCGTCGGAGGATGCAACCGTATTTTACCAATATATAGCCAAGATTTCAAATTAATTCTTTAAATCTGTTATCTCTATCATACTACATACTCTTGTGCTCTAATACTATACATACTACTCAAAATCTTTAATCAATCTTACATTCATTCTATGCACTCTAGAGATCAATGTTCTTCCTCGTCATCACAAAGACACAAATATATCACTTAAGGATAAGATTATAGGAAGGATATGCTAAAATGACTCATTTGTGTTACTTTCGAACACGTAAAGTCAACTACAACATTTACTGCTATATTTGAAGTCCTTCTTGTTGCTCAGGCAAGGTTTGAAATCTCATTCAGCAACTTGAGCAAGTATATTGAAATTTTATTTAATTGCTCAGGTGTCTATTCCTTTAGGCTAAGTGAGAATTTTATCGAATTCCAAAAGCAATATGGAACTGAAGGTAGGATTGGAAGTATGTAAAAGTATACAAATCACTGGCGTGATCATTTCTATTTTTACTTTACTTACTTGTATTATTATCATTTATCATTGCCAGTTAATTATAAATATTCATATCTCTTGATCCTTAGTTACTTTTATTCTCAAATAATTTCATAATATAACCATAACAAATTTTTTGATATCTAAAAGTTATATGGATAACACTGTATCAAGTTCTGCTGTAACAACTCGAAATTTCAAGTGTATTTTTATTTAATTATTTAATTCAAATTTTGATTTGACTTTATTTTGTTCGTTTAAAACTCAGTTTGTTAGTGTTTTTATAATTATTTTTATTTTGAATTAAAATTTAAATTTATTTTGGTTTTTGCATTACAAATGAATTCGATTTGATTGAACATATTTTAATAATATTTTCAATTTCGATCTTATTTAGTATGTAAATTAAATCGAGTTTATTTAGTTGAATTTGAATTTATTCTTATATTTTATTTTAATATTAAAGTCTTATTATATAATTTGTTTTCAATATTAATAAAAATTATATCTTTGATTTAATTTCATAATATTTTATAATTTCCCATAATGGGAATTTGAAACATGAAATACGTACAGCGAGACGTAGCCACTCTGAAAATTTCATTGGAAAATTTGAATGTTTGTCGGTCATGCATTTTTCCAATGCAAAGCTACGCATACAAGTTTAAATTTTAGCGATTTTAATTTTTTTTCGAAACAAGTCGGACAAACCTGAAAAATATTCTACTCGTTGTCACGAATCTAATAGCGAAATTCGTTTTGCAAAAATTGGACGTTTTGACTTCCGTTTTATTATTTTCTCATGCCATTTTCCCTTTTAAAAGGGGTCCGTAACGCGTTTTTGAATGGAGCATCCTGACACTGCAAAGTATATACCATTGTGTATGTCTCATCGAGCTGATTAGCGCAATATATTCATTTGTTAGGTTTAGAGCTCGGTTCGCACTGAACTTGCGAAAAGGCTTGCACAACTAATCTTTGAAAGAGAGTGATTGAATTCGACGTGTCTATTTTTGGATCTCGCATATCTTTCCAAACATTTATGATCTCCAAAACCTGCCTTTTTATTTTACTAATGCACCCATTTATTTTTTTTAATTCCAAAAGTGGCACATTTACGTCCTTATTTCTTTTCATGTGTATATCTTTCATTCATTCATTCCCAATCTTTCAAATGCCATGTGTTGATATGTTTTCTACCATCCTTTCATTAACGTTCCAATCCATGCATGTTCCATGTACTTATTTTAATTAAACATGTCATACTCTTCATTTGCTATGTTCTCATGCATGATTTTCATATATTTTTCCAAACCAACAAACCTAACTTTCAATTGTTTGAAGAACTGTAGCTTCACTTTTTCACTTACCATGCACCATACATTTATTAAAAGTTGATTTGAAATAAGTATTTTGGAAGGTATTATAATATATAATTTCCTTGGTATAAAATTGAGATTTTGATATATATTTGTGAAAGATTTTACATAGGTAAACATCTATATGTTTTGGAAATACCAATATATTATGAGAAGATTTGATATTTATACTTTAAGATTTTATATTTTATAAACTATATATTTTAATTAAGATTTAAAAATGTAGATTCTATAAGAAATGATTTTTCTTGATTGAAATATATAATAGTATAGTTTATAAATGTATGTATATATTGGAATTTAAAATTTAAATGGTTTATAAAGATTTTAAATTGTGATGTAGAAATATATGTTAAACTTATGGAATTAAACTAGTTTTACAAGTTTAAATATTAATAACCTAGTTTTGAAAGTATTTCAGTATACTATAGAATAATATTATGTATATTGTCGTATATTTATTATAGATTGAAGTTAAATTTTAATAAATAAATGAGTGAGGGAGAAATATATATTTCTCTATTAAAAAATTTAATGATTTGAAATATATTATTTATAATATATGATATGAATTTTTTTTATATATATTCTGTTAAAATATAGAAAGATGTTTTGAGTATTTACCTGACGTTAAAATTGGCCTATCGAGTACCTAGTGATTTAGATATACGTCTGATCAACGTATATGTTAAATACTATAAGTACTTGATAGATACAGAGTCACACTCTAGACGCTTGAAAATGATTCTGGTGATGATTAAGCGGCATCATCGATATCTATTTTCGAGTTTCGAAAGTGGGATAGATATATAACGACAATCGAGACATCGAGTGAATACTTAAAAATTATTTTGAAATGTTATAAAATATTTTAACATTGATTTAGATATATAATTTTCAAAGTATATATAGATATAAGTAAATTTGGACTATTATTTTAAAAATATTAATTATTTAAATACTATTTCCCTGTCGCGCGTTCCATTTCGGGGACAAAAAAGTTTGAGTGGGGGAGAATGTAACAACCCGAAATTTAAAGTGTATTTTTATTTAATTACTTAATTCAAATTTTGATTTTGATTTTATTCGTTTAAAACTCAGTTTATTAGTATTTTTATAACTATTTTGATTTTGAATTAAAATCTAAATTTATTTTGGTTTTTGCATTACGAACGGATTTGATTTGATATGAATATATTTTAATAATATTTTCAATTTCGATCTTATTTGGTATATAAATTATTTATTTAGTTGAATTTGAATTTATTCTTATATTTTATTTAAATATTAAAGCCTTATTATATAATTTGATTTCAATATTAAGAAAAATTATATCTTTGATTTAATTTCATAATATTTTATAATTTCCCATAACGGGAATTTGAAATGTGAAATACGTACAACGATACGTAGCAACTTTGAAAATTTCGTTGGAAAATTTGAATGTTTGTCGGTCGTGCATTTTTCCAATGCAAAGCTACGCATACAAGTTCAAATTTTAGCTATTTTAAAATCTCTTCGAAACAAGTTCGGACAAACATGAAAAATATTCTACTCGTCACGAATCCAACGGCGAAATTCATTTTGCGAAAATCAGATGTTTTGACTTTCGTTTAACTGTTTTCTCATGCCATTTTTCCTTTTAAAAGATGTCTGTAACGTGTTTTTTGAACGGAGCATCCTAACACTGCAAAGTATATAACATTGTGTCCGTCTTGTCGGGCTGATTAGCGCAATATATTCATTTGTCGGTTTCAGAGCTCGGTTCGTGCTGAAATTGTGAAAAGGCTTGCGCAACTAATTTTTGGAAGAGAGCCATTTGAGTTCAACGTGTCTGTTTTTGAATCTCGCATATCTTTCTAAACATTTTGGATCTGCAAAACCTGTCATTTTATTTTACTAATGCACCCATTTATTTTTTTACTTCCAAAAGTGGCACATTTACATCCTTATTCCTTTTCATGTGTGTCTATGTTTCATTCATTCCCAATCTTTCAAATGCCATGCGTTGATACGTTTTCTACCATCCTATCATTAACGTCCATGCATGTTCCATGTACTTATTTTAATTAAACATGTCATACTCTTCATTTGCTATGTTCTCATGCATGATTTTCATATATTTTTCCAAACCAACCTACCTAACTTTCAATTGTTTGAAGAACTGTAGCTTCACTTTTTCACTTACCATGCACCATACATTTACCATGCATGTATATATCTCTTGCGTCTAAACAAAAGAGGGAGAACGAAGCATCACGCAAGTGACTGAGGCTCCCTTGCTCAATGTCCGCATTAAATAAAAATAAAATATATAACATTATGCCATGTTCAAACATTAAAAAAGTGTATTTGGAAAGCGTGGGGTTTTCGTTTTACCGAATCATAGAAACAATAATTCATCCGTAAATGCGTCGCTACCCATTCTACCTTTTCACTGCTTATCTCTCCTATTTTTCCTCTCCTTACCTTTCTTTTCGATTAAGTTTCAAAATTCAGATCTAGATCCAAATTATTTATGCATAAAAAAAGTGAAGAATAGTTTCATTTCCAAGTTGCATAACCGAAATTCGCCGCTTTCCCCAACAATCATGGCCTCCTCCTCGAATTATAAATCGAAACCACCAGCCTTCGCCATCCATTGCATGCCAAACATCTGGACCTTGCGTTATCCTCTGTGTCACTGATCGAAGCTCGCACCAGCCATGATGCTGTTGGCTCTCTCGTTTCTTCATCGTCAACCAATGCTAAGTGATCTACGATTAAACTTTGTTTCAAGCCTCTGAACTTCAACTAAATACTGGATATAAACTAGGAATCAACTTAAATTTGTTGTTGACTTGGTTTGGCAATTGTTGCTTATTTTGCATTCTATGATCGGTTCACCAATGCTGTTGCGTTCCACCGTGTTGCATGCATGTACTCATTATGTCGCAAATTTTCTAATTCATTTTTATTACCTGGCATGGACACTTATGATGTGCAATTTTATATAAATATGAACCATGCATTACTCCATCCTATCACTTTCTAATAAAACATCCTTTCACGTGTTTTATTTTGGACTAGCTTGCCATAGAAAACGATCCATTAATATGTTTTGTCTCTTGAGAGAAAATAGATCGTTTTGAAGGAAATAAATTGTAGTTGTAATTACACACCGTGATGCAGACACATTAGGTGTTATGTCTTCTCTATCTTTTATACGGTGGGGATGAGAGCATGACAGAGGCCTGGTGCCATTTAGAAAGTCTTATTTTACACCCACTTGGAAATAGTTATGAATGGTAAATGGGTAAATGATTTTAATTAAATGATAGACCATAGAAATGTTTGCATTAATTAATTGAAATTATGATGAAACCTAGTGGTAAAGTTGAAAAAAGTTATAATCAAGTATTCGTTTCTACGATGTTTGGACTTCTAAATAACTATTTAAACCATTGGCATACACATGAATATTAATAGGCAACTTAGAAGTTGTTTTACCTTACTTCTAAGTTGTTGTCAAACATGCTCTCTTACCATAGTGGTTTTATGGCGAAAAGTATGCAGCTTTTCATATGCAACACCGGTCCTTGGTCATTAAAATTTTAAAATCATTCTACCAATCTGCTACTTATACGATGTCTTAACCTTTTTCTGAGAGCCTCTCCTTGTTGTCATTAGTTGTTACAATTTCTTGCATGTGATTTCTTTGCTCATACATGAAACCATATGCTTATGTTGTACTGTCGGTTACATCCATGATGTTTAGATCGGTAGTTCATGGGTTTAAATGCTCGAAAACTTTATACGTTATAGTGATTAAACTGATTATATTTATGTATTTATTGAAATTTTCTAACTTGAAATAAGTTTAATCCTGAATCAGGTGTTTTGTGTTTTTGCATGGAACACTCAGGTCAGGTCCTAAGTGTTTTAGATTTAAGGATTTCAGCTTGCATATCTAGAGAGGATCGTGAAGATGCTTACGTCGCACGCAAGGCCCAACAAAACCATAAATTTTTTATTTTTAAAAATTCATGTATATTTATAAATTCTTCCATTGAACAAAAAGTATTGTATAAACTCTAATATATGTATAAAATTTTATTCTGCTGCAAATATCGTGTACTGTGATTCTGTGTTATTCCGTTTAAGCCCTATAAGCTAATAACGGACTATCATTTTGAACATTTGGAGTTGGTTTAATTACTGACTTGGAGCAGTCAAAAAAGGCAGATTGTTACAAGTGGTATCAGAGCCAGGTTTATCAAAGCTTTAGCTTATAGGGTTAAAGCTCATTAGAGATAGGGTAGTGATATCCTAGAATGAGTGGAATTAGTCGCAAAATCCTTCTTGTGAGAGAGCATATTTTGAAAATATAAATTATTTTGAAACTTAAAGTATTTTGTAATTTAAATCCTTCTGGAATTCTGACCCTTCGGATCTATCCTCTTCGATAGCTTTCTTTGTTAACCTTCTGGAATTCCGACCCTTCGAATATGTCCTCTTCGATAGCTTTCTTTGTTAAGTTCTCCTACGATTTGAATCTTGATCCAATTTGAAATCCATCTTCGGGTTGTCGCGGTTTTTCGAGATTATGGGAGTAATGTAAATATTGTAACTTAAGTAAAGATGTGAAAAATAAGATTTAGTTATAACTATGGAGATCATTTTACTACACCTTGAGAATTTTGTTTCGGAATACTTTGAAACTGATTTCTAAAATTTTTGGAAAAATTACTAGTAGTGTATATAAGTATTTTCGAATAAAAAGCTTGGAATAATTTTATGAAATGTTTTCAAAAAAAGGAAAATATATCAATGGAGACCAATTTGGTAACTTTCCTACATGCTTATCCAACGAAGTTTGATTTGTGAAACATGACTTGATATACACATATATGTATATTTTAAATGATTGGAAGAAAATCCGAAACTGATTCTCGAGTTTGGTTGAATTATAATACTATATATATTAGGATAGTGTAATTGTACATCTTGAGATGTTTTGATAAGAAATGATTGAACTCATGATTTACAATTATTGAATTGAAAAATATACTTTTCAACTATTTGAATGATCCAACCGTTTGTGAATGAGATTTGGAATGACATTAAATATTCAAATTTATTATAAAATCAAAACTGAAATGGTGTTGAAATGAAATTTCGAGAATCTTTGATGTTGAATATTTAATATGAGTTTTCAAACCTTATATAATGAATTTATATAAGAATGATATATTTGAAAACATGATGTTGAAAAGAAAATCTTATGTAAATTGATATTTATGTAGGTGCGATATATGTGAAACGTGAAATGAAGTACTATATATATAGTGTATATGTTTTTGAAATAAAGATATGGAAAGTACCTTCCATCGAAATCGCAATGTAATGACCCGAAAATCCGGTCCAATTTGAGCTGACCAAAAACACAAGTCCAACCCTAAATTAAACTGAAAATCAGGAAATTAATAGAAAGAAAACAGTGGGTGAGGAAAGATAAGATAGAAACTTAGAATAGAAGAAGAAGAAGAAGAACACAACATCAGAGTAACACGAACATCACAGCGGAACGAATAACATATAATATATATAACATAACTTGAAATATATATTTGTACTTGAATATACATCATTATCAAAGTACAACACTTACAGCACAGCGGAAATAAAATATAGCTATATAATCTTGAAGCCTCCTGCTCCGAGCTCTTCCAGTATATCTGTAAATCCCGACTACTTGACTGGTATGAGTAAAACGATTTAAACAGTTTGAGCCATTAAACGATATCTCATAAGACCACGCCGTATAACGGAACGGGTTTTTCCCTTATGAGTATCCAAAATATCTTTATATAAAAAAACTTTTGATATTATAATAATGTCAATCAACCACAATATAATAATAATCTAGCGGAAACGCTTTAATCTCACGTTCTACATATATACTATACAATCAAAACCGCAAGCACGTATTGGGTAATGGATTTCCAACTATGACAAGGTATGGAACCACCTTTCGCTGGTGTACCTCTAGAAAGGAATACACTGGGTTCAACAGGAACATCTTGCAACCCGGCCATACATGACCGACAACTATTTCGCTTGAGCGTATCGAATGTATATCACCAACGGTTAAGATTAGCAACCGTTTCCCGAATGGGACAGCATCAACAATAGATTTTTAGAAGTAAATGAAACTCTAGATCAGGTGATTATACACCCTACTTCGGAGCGACCGACTTAGCCATGCTGCCTGCTCGATTTCTGTCATTTACCGGATGTGAGGCTAGAAGCTACGCTTTATCATCACACCAGATTCACTTTGAATGCCACATCGTCAAATCCATCAAATCACCGATTGACGTCATCAACCATACATTATGTGTTAGCTAAAAGAAGTTTCCATCTCCGCTTGCCCTCTTGGTACGGTTGAAGAAATAAATATACGTGATTGTCTGGAAATACTCTGTTAGACATCCGTCCATACAAGTCATCCAGGAACAGGATGAACCGAAGGTACTATTCAGTATATCCATCTTAGGCACTGTTATATAAGATTTATACAATAGCCCTTGCACTTTACTCCGTCTTAAATTTTCTTTGGCATATATGATTCGCAACGCTTATGCCAATACAGAGTGGTTCTTTGGATAATAATCCAACCGGTCTCTCCATATTAACAACGTTAAAATGGTCAAAACTTCGATAGTCTGTGATTTAACCATCAAAGAAAAACAGTACGCAAACAACGATATTATTTCCAAATGGAAATTATATCAATCAATCATCAATCATATATATATATATTCATATTTACTTATTTTCTATGTTTAGAAAATATATGTTATTAACACTGGAAAAACATTTCCATTGTTTATGTCATATCACTATCATTCCACAACTATCAGTCCCTGACTGTAAACTAGTATGAGAACAATTCCCTAAGTATTAATCTCGAAGACCGAAACCAACATCAGATCGATACTCAGAAAACTATTCAACTTAACTAATCTCTAGTCAGCTTCTAATCTTGTTTAACTCTATTTCTTTTGACTATGTTCGATTAACTTCTTTTGAATAACTATGTTCAATTGACTCCTTTCGATTAACTATATTCAATTAACTCCTATTTGATGACTCTATTTGATAACTCTAATCGACTAAATCTTTTCTATCTCGTTAATTTTCTTTTATAATCCTATATATTTTCCCAATAAATATTCCTTTATTCTGTTTATTTATCAAATAAATATTCCTTTATTCTATTTATTTACTTTTTACGTAAATATCTTTCTTTATACTTCTATTTACTGCTTAAAAAAAATTGTTTTACACTTTTATTTACTTGCTAAGTAAATAATCGTTTTATAAAATTCTTTGATTTTAAAATTATTCCCTTTCTAAATATCTCCTATTTATTAATACTCCAATGTATAAATATTTCTTATTTATAAATATTCCAATTTATAAATATTTTATTTTCAATATCACTTTGAAAATTCCCTTATCAACATTCCGGTATGTTATGGTATTCAACATCTCAAATCACGATGATCAATATCGTCCAAACACATATAATTGACAACAGATTATATATCACATCATATATCACAATATATGAAAAATAGTAAAATAAATGTTGAGGAATCCAGTCGGATTCCTCCAACCTGTTTCCCTGCATCCACAGATGTTACAAAATAAAATCAACATCACTTTCAGTTCCATATGATATATTCTGTTAAACAGAATTAATATAGAAATTCAACTAACTGACTAGCAGTTCAATCAAATAGTCAGCACACAGTCAATCAGCCAATATTTAACAGTTCTAAGAATACAACATGAAATTATAAACTGTTCAGAGTTAGTGAGATTTACTCACATTGGCGCGTTAACCGTTAAATAACGGTTTGCGTTATTTGATTGCGACGGACAATTTATTTCGCCATAAATTGTAACAAGCTCGGATTCACTCCCAGTCAGCTCCATGGTGTAGCCACCGTCCCTACGATCCCAACGGATCCTGTTTTGTTCTATTTCTTTTTCGTATGAATTAGATATAGTATAAACAAGTTTGAACTAATTTAAACTAATAATAACACACGGATTTATATAAAAATAATGGGCCTTAACTTTTAAATCCGGCCCATCCACTCACGTTAGAACTTAAGCCCGAAACTCCTTCTTCCTCGTTCGATACATCAGGCAAAACACTACACCATTTTCGAATTCGATCTCCAACAATACCACATCAAAACTCCACCGAAATTCAAACTACCCTAACCATTTTACTCCTCGTCAAAAACACCTCCTCACCGTACCAATTCGATGGAACTCGCACCACCAGCATCCCGCATCTCCAGGTCCTCGATGCGACCATTTTCAGTACCGGGACCGACATAATTTCAACCAGAAATTCACCAAATCAGCACACAAGGTGCGGTTTCACCTTCTAAACCCGAAAACAGCCATCAATACACACTCGGTCATCGGTATCCAACCAAAACGTAAACCCTAGTCTTCGCTCTTAACCATTTGCTTCTGCAAACGTGGATCGCACCCAGCGATTTCTACCTAGAATTGAAGCTCCCTCCTTCTTGAATCAATATATATATATATATATACATATATATATATCTATTGTAATTTATAGTCTTTAGTTTGATTTTCTTTTTGATTCATAAACCCTGTAAAAATGTTGCTGTGTTTGGATTTTACGGTTTATATATACTTGTGTTTGGTTAGTAAGGTTTGAGGCTGAGAAGAAAGCGGGGCGTGGCCTTCATTTGGCTAAGAAAATGTTAGGATATATTTTTTATTGATTTTTATATTTTATTTTATCGATTTTCTCCTTGTATCTGCCTTCTAAAAATCCCAACGACCATATACGATCTCCTAAAATCACGAAAATTGACATGCTGCTAGAATTTGATATTACGATCCCAACGAAACTGGTTTCGTCGAATTCCGACTTCATATGCTCATATAGTGTATTTTTATCCGTTAAAATACTGACTGCTTCTCACTCTAAAAATCCGTACGACCACACAGTGAATCTAAAAATCACGAAACTGGAAATCTAACAACTATTTGACATTGCGGATCCAACAAAATTAGTTTCATCGAATTCCGACTTCGTTTGCAAAACCGGCTATTTTTAAAGCTCTGAATGACCCATTTAAATATATAAATATATTTAAATATAATTAAATTAAATATACATAAATTTATATTATCGTATATCTTCACATATGATATCGTACAGCTCCAGAATATCATATCAGAATTTACAGCTTGATATTTCAGATTCCAGATTATCTCGATATTCGATTAAAAAATGAAATTCCTTTTAAAAGTATAAATAATTCCTTTATAAATTAAAAAGGAATTCCACAGTGACTTTTCTAAAATTTTATTTTGACGTAAATCAAAATCTACACGACGAAATCTAGATTTTTCTCTTCCATTAGAAAGATATACTCCACCAGCTCCACACGTTTCTTGTTTCAGATCGAAGGAGCGCAACTTTCGCTCTTTTCTTCACCGGACGCACCTGATCTGATCAAATGTACCGTCCATCGGTATTAACCTCAAGACAGACATACACCAATCATGCGCAGGACGTAAGAGAGCTTGCTTAACAGCATTTGGGATTGCGAAAATCCTCGTTTTCCCAGCACCTTCTGCCTTAAAGGCCAATCGGCCAGGGGCATCATTAAATCTGGCTTAAAACGAATCCTGTACATTCAAATGAAGTTCGAATCGCCAATTTACGAACTGCAGTGCCGTTTCGAGCTCGATTTTAATTATAATATAACTCTACGTTCAAACTTTCATTTATAAAATATACTCGTTATTCAAATTCAAATTCCAAGCTGAATTAAATATCACAGATGATCCAGTTCACACCATATCGCCATTTCAGCCAATTCTGATTATTTCAGATTTAAATATATTATTTAATTTATTATTTTAAATTAAATATTCACCATTATTTAATTAAACCACCATTAAATTCACTATATCACTATTTATATAATTAAATAAATTAATTATAATACCTTTGCCAATGCGGGTCATTACAATCTTCCCTACTTAAAATAATTTCGTCCTCGAAATTGCTAAGGTAGTGAACGACCCTATCAACCGGTTAGAACATATATGTTCACTTCTTAACTTCAGTTTCAACAGAACCAATTTAATTTCAATTAAAAATTTATTTAATTCTTATCAACGAAAATTTTCAAAAATCCTGAAAATTTTCTTACGCCTTAACTTTTCGAAAAATTTCGCTAGCACCTCCTTTGTACAGCCCTATCCGTAAAACTCCAACTTGCCTCTCTAGGCCATCTCCAACCCAAAAGAAAATCAAACAGCCAAGCGGCTTGCAAAATCGGCTCATAAATCTTATATCCAACAGAAATATAAACTTGTACCTTTTGTCGGCATATCAACTCTATCACTTCCATATGCTATCAACTCAGCATATACCAACGTTATCCCAATCAAATTCCAATCTGCTTTTATCCACAACACCACCATTCGCTTATATCCGAGCCAAATATCATTTTAACTTGAGTTTCTTCTCGATTCCCAACTCTTAACTTGATTATCACATTACACTTCAAATTTGAATCTCACAATCCAATTTGTCTTGATATCATTCTAATTCAATCTCAGTTACCACTTTACTGGCTTTACTTTAATTCAATTTTGCTTTCACAAATTTCTGTTAAATTTGTTTTTAATTCAAACTGTCTTTCCCTAGGAGTTTTAAAACAGTTTACTCTTTTCAAAAATCAAATTTTCCTTTTGAACATGTCACTGAGCCCTTGATTAATATTTCATTAGTCAAATCACTTCTCTGTTTCTTTATCAATATTTGTTAACCAAATATTTTCAATAACCACATTGGCCTGTTATGTTATTTTGAAAACATTTCCGAATATCGCCTTCCTTTATTTTCTAGACTTTAGAAAATATATGCTATTTATAATTGGAAAATATTCCAATTACTTATCTCTTTTCCGATCTCGTTTATTTCTATACTTAGGAAATATTCTTTATTACATTTCCAAGCTTACACTTATTTGGGTTAAAACGGATGTTGTGTAAAACATCGTTACGACAACCCAAATACTATATTCAACTTACTCTTATTCAACATTGATCTTCGAGCCTGAAATCTATTTATTTGTTAATAATGAAATCAATCAAGTTGGGGTATAACTACCTCTCAGACCTTGACTGAATAACATTTATAACGTCAAAACAGATATGACTACTTACTCGAATAATCAATACCATACAACTACTTATTCACTTTTAAACACGTATACGCTTCCTCTTTCTATTCTTACTAGATTTTATTCTTAGTCTTCCTTTTTGATTTTAGTATTCTATTTCTAAGTTTGTTTCCTTATCGACTTATATATATATATATATATCGATACGTTGATTTCTAACTATCAAATTATCTTAAAAATATTCTGACTCCTTAAATTCCCGGAAAAATTCGCCATAACCTCCTTTGTACCAGGAGCATCGGGATATTTCAAATAGCCTCCATGGCCCTCACCAATCCAAAAGAAAAAGCCAAGTGGCTAGTCGATACGGCGCATAAAATCTCATATATGAATTAAATACATACCTTCGAGCATTCTATTTATATACCTTCATACCTTATCCATACCTATCTCATGTATATTTATACCTGCCCAAACTATTTTAACTATACCTGATCGTTTTAACTCAATTCGTTAATTAATTTGTTAATTAACTCTTTAGTCTATTTCACTTTTATATTTGAACATGACATGTTCAAATATATTTTTAACTTGCTTCTAACAAATTTGAATCCAAATTTCAAATTTAAGTTCTATATTCGATTTCGAATATCCATTTACAAATCTAATTCACCTTTCAAAGTTCAACTTCAAATTCAAAATTCGATTAACTAATTCCTCTTCGACTTAGTTAATTCTATTCAATTTATATTCAAATTCTATTCAAATTCTATATATTCAAATTCTATTCAAATTCTATATATTCAAATTCTATATTATAAATCCCATTTGAATTTCTATTTTCAAATTCTATATATTCAAATTCTATATATCAAATTCTATACAAATTCTATATTATAAATCCCATTTTGAAATTCAACACAACTTGTCTTTCCCAAAACAAATTCAAAACAGTATCTCTGGTAGTAATTCGTCACATACAACTCGAAAACGAATACTGATGATTCAGCTGTCATCATCGGAATCTATTTTCCAGCGATCGAAGTGAGTTCAATACTATAAAACCATTTCTAAACATTTCCACTTTGAAATTCATTTCAAAATATAATTCACACTGCTTGTAAAACAATTTAAAATCTCCCAGGATCTTAAATTTTCCTTATTTTTAATCCAAATCCATTTACAAACACTTATCCAATTCTTTAGAGTTTTAACTCAATTTCTGGTTTAAATTTCAGATTTAACTCATCTTATTTCACGTAATTTACTTATATGAATTCTGATTGGTTATTTACATAACCATTTAATTTATAATCTTACTCGATTATAATAACAACCAATATATCCATTATACTATAATTTTGATATATATATATATATCTTCTCTATATCAAGATATACCTTGGGTAAACTTATTTTAATTTACCTTCTTTTCAAAACATACCGTGTCGACCCATCGTATTCGAGTGTTAATAAACTCCTACCGATACAGTGGATCAAACTGACCGACCAGAACTCATAAACTACTCAACCAATAAATCTTCACAATATAAAATTATTTTTATATCAATAACAAATATGTTCACTTGTATATATACACTCAACTCAATCTAGGGTATTACTAACCCTATCTCTACCGAGTCACGCCACAGAGCCAAGGTAATACACTTAACCTTAAGCTCTGATACCAATTGTAATGACCCGAAAATCCGGTCCAATTTGAGCTGACCAAAAACTCAAGTCCAACCCCAAATTAAACTGAAAATCAGGACATTAATAGAAAGAAAAACAGAGGGTGAGGAAAGATAAGATAGAAACTTAGAATAGAATAAGAAGAAGAACACAACATCAGAGTAACACGAACTTCACAGCGGAACAAATAACATATAATATATATAACATAACTTGAAATATACATCTGTACTTGAATATACATCATTATCAAAGTACAACACTTACAACACAGCGGAAATAAACTATAGCTATATAATCTTGAAGCCTCCTGCTCCGAGCTCTTCCAGTATATCTGTAAATCCCGACTACTTGACTGGTATGAGTAAAACGGTTTAAAACAGTTTGAGCCATTAAACGATATCTCATAAGACCACGCCATATAACGGAACGGGTTTTTCCCATATGAGTATCCAAAATATCTTTATATCAAAAACCTTTTGATATTATAATAATGTCTATCAACCATATAATAATCATCTAGCAGAAACGCTTTCATCTCACGTTCTATATATATACTATACAATCAAAACCGCAAGCACGTATTGGGTAATGGATTTCCAACTATGACAAGGTATGGAACCACCTTTCGCTAGTGTACCTCTAGAAAGGAATACACTAGGTTCAACAAGAACATCTTGCAACCCGGCCACACATGACCGACCACTCATTTCGCTTGAGTGTATCGAATGTATATCACCAACGGTTGGGATCAGCAACCGTTTCCCGAAAGGGACAGCATCAACAATAGATTTTTAGATGTAATTGAAACTCTAGATCAGGTGATTATACACCCTACTTCAGAGCGACCGACTTAGCCATGCTGCCTGCCCGATTTCTGTCATTTACCGGATGTGAGGCTAGAAGCTACGCTTTATCATCACACCATATTCACTTTGAATGCCACATCGTCAAATCCATCAAATCACCGATTGACGTCCTCAACCATACATTATGTGTTAGCTAAAAGAAGTTTCCTTCTCCGCTTCCACTCTTGGTACGGTTGGAGAAATCAATATACGTGATCGTGTGGAAATACTCTGTCAGACATCCGTCCATACAAGTCATCCAGGAACAGGATGAACCGAAGGTACTATTCAGTATATCCATCTTAAGCACTGTTATCTAAGATTTATACAATAGCCCTTGCACTATATTCCGTCTTAAATTTTCTTTGGCATATATGATTCGCAACGCTTATGCCAATACAGAGTGGTTCTTTGGATAATAATCCAACCGGTCTCTCCATATTAACAACGTTAAAATGGTCAAAACTTCGATAGTCTATGATTTAACCATCAAAGAAAAACAGTGTGCAAACAACGATATTATTTCCAAATGGAAATTATATCAATCAATCATCAATCATATATATATATATATTCATATTTCCTTATTTACTATGTTTAGAAAATATATGTTATTAACACTGGAAAAACATCTCCATTGTTTATTTACATATCACTATCATTCCACAACTATCAGTCCCTGACTGTAAACTAGTATGAGAACAATTCCCTAAGTATTAATCCCGAAGGCCGAAACCAACATCAGATCGATACTCAGAAAACTATTCAACTTAACTAATCTCTAGTCAGCTTCTAATCTTGTTTAACTCTATTTCTTTTAACTATGTTTGATTAACTTCTTTTGAATAACTATGTTCAATTGATTCCTTTCGAATAACTTTATTCAATTAGCTCATATTTGATGAATCTATTTGATAACTCTAATCGACTAACTCTTTTCTATCTCGTTAATTTCCTTTTATAATCCTATTTATTTTCCCAATAAATATTCCTTTATTCTATTTATTTATCAAATAAATATTCCTTTATTCTATTTATTTAGTTTCTACGTAAATATCTTTCTTTGTACTTTTATTTTCTTCTAAAATAAATATCATTTTACACTTCTATTTACTTGCTAAGTAAATAATCGTTTTATAAAATTCTTTGATTTTAAAATTATTCCCTTTCTAAATATCTCCTATTTATAAATATTCCAATTTATAAATATTTCTTATTTATAAATATTTTATTTTCAATATCACTTTGAAAATTCCCTTATCAACATTCCGGTATGTTATGGTATTCAACATCTCAAATCACGATGATCAATATCGTCCAAACACAAATAATTGACAACATATTATATATCACATCATATATCACAATATATGAAAAACAGTAAAATAAATGTTGAGGAATCCAGTCGGATTCCTCCAACCTGTTTCCCTGCATCCACAGATGTTACACAAGAAAATCAACATCACTTTCAGTTCCATATGATATATTCTATTAAACAGAATCAATATAGAAATTCATCTAACTGACTAGCAGTTCAATCAAACAGTCAACACACAGTCAATCAGCCAATATTTAACAATTCTAAGAATACAACATGAAATTATAAACTGTTCAGAGTTAGTGAGATTTACTCACATTGGCGCGTTAACCGTTAAAATACCGGTTTGCATTATTTGATTACGACGGACAATTTATTTCGCCATAGATTGTAACGAGCTCGGATTCACTCCCAGTCAGCTCCATGGTGTAGCCACCGTCCTTACGATCCCACCGGATCCTGTTTTGTTCGATTTCGTTTTCTTATGAATTAGATATAGTATAAACAAGTTTGAACTAATTTAAACTAATAATAACACATGGATTTATATAAAAATAACGGGCCTTAACTTTTAAATCTGGCCCATCCACTCACGTTAGAACTTAAGCCCGAAACTCCTTCTTCCCCGTTCGATACTCCAGGCAAAACACTGCACCATTTTCGAATTCGATCTCCAACAATACCACATCAAAACTCCTCCGAAATTCAAACTACCCTAACCATTTTACTCCTCGTCAAAAACCCCTCCTCACCATACAATTTCGATGGAACTCGCACCACCAGCATCCCGCGTCTCCAGGTCCTCGACGCGACCATTTTCAGTACAGGGACCGACATAATTTCAGCCAGAAATTCACCAAATCATCACACAAGGTGCGGTTTCACCTTCTGAACCCGAAAATAGCCATCAATACACACTCGGTCATCGGTATCCAACAAAAACGTAAACCCTAGTCTTCGCTGTTAACCTTTTGCTTCTGCAAACGTGGATCGCACCCAGCGATTTCTGCCTAGAATTGAAGCTCCCTCCTTCTTGAATCAATATATATATATATATATTGTAATTTATAGACTTTAGTTTGATTTTCTTTTTGATTTATAAACCCTGAAAAAATGTTGCTGTGTTTGGATTTTACGATTTATATATACTTGTGTTTGGTTGGTAAGGTTTGAGGCTGAGAAGAAAGGGGCGCGTGGCCTTCATTTGGCCAAGAAAATGTTAGGATATTTTTTTATTGATTTTTATATTTTATTTTATCGATTTTCTCCTTGTATCTGCCTTCTAAAAATCCTAGCAACCACATACGATCTCCTAAAATCACGAAAATTTACATGCTACTAGAATTTGATATTACGGTCCCAACGAAACTGGTTTCGTCGAATTCCGACTTTATATGCTCACACAGTGTATTTTTAACCATCAAAATACTGACTTCTTCTCACTCTAAAAATCCGTACGACCACACAGTGACTCTAAAAATCACGAAACTGGAAATCAAACAACTATTTGACATTGCAGATCCAACAAAATTAGTTTCATCAAATTTCGACTTCGTTTGCAAAACCGGCTATTTTTAAAGCTCTGAATGACCCATTTAAATATATAAATATATTTAAATATAATTAAATTAAATATACATAAATTTATATTATTGTATATCTTCACATATGATATCGTACAACTCTAGAATATCATATCAGAATTTACAGCTTGATATTTCGGATTCCATATTATCTCGATATTCGATTAAAAAATGGAATTCCTTTTAAAAATATAAATAATTCCTTTATAAATTATAAAGGAATTCCACAGCGAATTTTCTAAAATTTGATTTGGACGTAAATCAAAATCTACACGACGAAATCCAGATTTTTCTCTTCCACTAGAAAGATATACTCCACCAGCTCCACACGTTTCTTGTTTCACAGAAATCTTGCTTAAAACGAATCCTGTACATTCAAATGAAGTTCGAATCGCCAATTTACGAACTACAGCGCTATTTCGAGCTCGATTTTAATTATAATATAACTCTACGTTCAAACTGTCGTTTATAAAATATATTCGTTATTCAAATTCAAATTCCAAGCTGAATTAAATATCACAGATGATCCAGTTCACACCATATCGCCATTTCAGCCAATTCTGATTATTTCAGATTTAAATATATTATTTAATTTATTATTTTAAATAAATATTCACCATTATTTAATTAAACCACCATTAAATTCACTATATCACTATTTATATAATTAAATAAATTAATTATAATACCTCTGCCAATGCGAATATTACATGCAATTTCCTAGAGAGGGATTGTGTTGGCGCTTGTCGAGAGTGTCCATTGGAAATTGATACATTGGTGCTCCGTCGATTGGAGTATCCATCGATATTGGAATCTCACTTGGTGAGATCACGTTGATTATTATTATTACTTATCTGTTCTAGCATAATTCGGGGGGTGAAATGCCTACAGTTACAAGCGATTTTACTGGGTTAGTGGCGTAACCGCAGCGTAACTGTGATCTAGACGCCATAGAGAAATTCAGGGGGTAAGATGCCTACATGTACAAGCGATTTCACTGGTATAGTGACGTAACCGCGGCGTAACTACGATCTATGGAAACAACCATGGCGAAATTCGAGGGCTGTGATACCAACAGTTACAAGCGATTCTATTGGGATAGTAGCGTAACCGCCAAGTAACCGCGAGCCATGGGGGAAGTATTTTCCATATCCATTTAAAATGTTTTAAGTATTTTCACCGGGAGTTGAAACAAGGATATTTAGTACTCATAGATTTTGGTCGTACGCCTAGCCAGTGTATGCCTAATGTCCGTAAGAACGACAGTAAACTTGTTAAACTTCGAGTTATCAAGTATTTTCAAACGTTAAATTAACAAACCAATAACCTACAATTAAATTTATATAACCTCAACATAATAAACTAAGAAAGAAATTTTTAATATTTTTAAAACAAATATTTCTGGATATAAAATTCTGTTAATATTTAAATACTTTTCTGAAGTTTCCCTACTTTTTGAATCCTTCTTCCTTCATAAATCTTCTTTTTGAATCCTTCTTCCTTCATAAATCCTCTTTTGATTAGGTTCTTTCATTTGTTCAACTTTTAACTCGAATTTTGTAACTCTTCCTTATCCAAAACAAGGAAAGAAGTAGGAGGAGAGTATAAGTCTTCTAATGAGTTCATATTTAATAATAGTTGAATTGAAATAAGTATTTTGTAAGGTATAATAATATATAATTTCCTTGGTATAATATTGAGATTTTGATATATATTTGTGAAAGATTTTATATAGGTAAACATCTATATGTTTTGGAAATACCAATATATTATGAGAAGATTTGATATTTATACTTTAAGATTTTACATTTTATAAACTATATATTTTCATTAAGATTTAAAAATGTAGATTCTATAAGAAATGATTTTTCTTGATTGAAATCAATAAGTATAGTTGATAAATGTATGTATATATTGGAATTTAAAATTTAAATGGTTTATAAAGATTTTAAATTGTGATGTAGATATATATATATATATATTAAACTTATTGAATTAAACTAATTTTATAAGTTTAAATAATGATAGCTTGGTTTTGAAAATATTTTGGTATACTATAGAATAATATTATGTATATTGTCGTATATTTATTATAGATTGAAGTTAAATTTTAATAAATAAACGACTGAGGGAGAAATATACATTTCTCTATTAAAAATTTAAATGAATTGAAATATATTATTTATAATATATGATTTAAAAATTTTGATATATATTCTGTTTAAATATAGAAAGATGTTTTGAGTATTTACCTGACGTAAAATAGGCATATCGAGTACCTAGTGATTTGGGTATACGTCCGCTCAACGTATATGTTAAATCCTATAAGTACTTGATAGATGCAGAGTCACACTCTAGTCACTTGAAAATGATTCTGGTGATGACTGCGCGACATCATCGATATCTATTTTCGAGTTTCGAAGGTGGGATAGATATATAATAGCAATCGAGACGTCGAGTGAATACTTAAAAATTATTTTGAAATGTTAGAAAATATTTTAACATTGATTTAGATATATAATTTTCAAAGTATATATAGATATGAGGATAAATTTGAACTTTGTTTTAAAAATATTAATTTTTTAAATACTATTTCCCTGTTGTGCGTTCCTTTTCGGGGACGAAAAGGTTTGAGTAGGGGAGAATGTAACAAGCCGAAATTTTAAGTGTATTTTTGTTTAATTATTTAATTCAAATTTTGTTTTTGATTTTATTTTATACGTTTAAAACTCAGTTTGTTAGTATTTTTATAAGTATTTTGATTTTGAATTAAATTCTAAATTTATTTTGGTTTTTGCATTACGAATGAATTTGATTTGATATGAATATATTTTTATAATATTTACAATTTCGATCTTATTTAGTATATAAATTAAATCGAGTTTATTTAGTTGAATTTGAATTTATTCTTATATTTTATTTAAATATTAAAGTCTTATTATATAATTTGTTTTCAATATTAATAAAAATTATATCTTTGATTTAATTTGATAATTTCCCTTAACGGGAATTTGAAATGTGAAATACGTACAGCGAGACGTAGCAACTGTGAAAATTTCATTGGAAAATTTCATTGTTTGTCGGTCGTGCATTTTTCCAATGCAAAGCTACGCATACATGTTCAAATTTTAGTGATTTTAAAATCTCTTTGAAACAAGTTCGGAAAAACATTAAGAATATTCTACTAATTGTCATGAATCCAATGGCGAAATTCGTTTTGTTAAAATCTGATGTTTTGACTTCAGTTTAATTGTTTTTTCGTGTCATTTTTCCTTTTAAAAGGGGTCCATAAAGCCTTTTTGAACGGAGCATCCTGACACTGCAAGGTATATACCATTATGTCCATCTCGTCGAGCTGATTAGCGCAATATATTCATTTGTCAGTTTTAGAGCTCGGTTCGCGCTAAAATTGCGAAAAGGCTTGCACAGCTAATTTTTGAAAGAGAACCATTTGAGTTCGACGTGTTTGTTTTTGGATCTCGCATATCTTTCTAAACATTTTGGATCGGCAAAACCTGTCTTTTTATTTTACTATTGCACCCATTTATTTTTTTATTTCCAAAAGTGGCACATTTACGTCCTTATTTCTTTTCATGTGTGTCTATGTTTCATTCATTCATTCCCAATCTTTCAAATGCCATGCGTTGATACATTTTCTACCATCCTTTCGTTAAAGTTCCAATCCATGCATGTTCCATATACTTATTTTAATTAAACATGTCATACTCTTCATTTGATATGTTCTCATGCATGATTTTCATATATTTTTCCAAACCAACCTACATAACTTTCAATTGTTTGAAGAACAGTAGCTTCACTTTTTCACTTACCATGCACCATACATTTACCATGCATGTATATATCTCTTGCGTCTAAACAAAAGAGGGAGAACAAAGCATCACGCAAGTGATTGAGTCTCCCTTGCTCAACGTCTGCATTAAATAAAAATAAAATATGTAACATTATACCATGTTCAAACGTTAAAAAAAGTGTATTTGGAAAGCGTGGGGTTTTCCTTTTACCGAATCATAGAAACAGTAATTCATCTGTAGATGCGTCGCTACCCATTCCACCTTTTCACCACTTCTCTCTCCCATTTTTCCTCTCCTTACCTTTCTCTTCGCTTAAGTTTCAAATTTCAGATCTAGATCCAAATTGTATATGTATAAAAAAAGTGAAGAATAGTATCATTTCCAAGTTGCATAACCGAAATTCGCCGCTTTCCCCAACAATCACGGCCTCCTCCTCGAATTAAAAATCGAAAGCACCAGCCTCCGCCATCCATCGTGCGTCGAACATATGGACCTTGTGCTATCCCCTGTGTCACCGATCAAAGCTCGCACTGGCCGTGACACTACTAACTCTCCCGTTTCCCCATCGTCGACCAATGGTAAGTGATCTTATGATTAAACTTTGTTTCAAACCTCTGAACTTCAATTAAATACTGGATATAAACTAAGAATCATGTTAAATTTGTTGTTGATTTGGTTTGGCAATGGTTGCTAACTCTGCATTCTATGCTCGGTTCACCTCTGCCGTTGCGTTCCACCGTGTTGCATGCATGTACTAGTTATGTTGCAATTGTTCTAATTCATTTTTATTACATGGCATGGAAACTTATGCTGTGCAATTTTTTATAAATATGAACCATGCATTACTCTATCCTATCACTTTTCTAATAAAACATCATTTCACGTGTTTTATTTTGGACCAGCTTGCCTTAGATAATGATACATTAATATGTTTTGTCTCTTGAGAGAAAATAAATCATTTTGAAGGAAATAAATTGCAATTTTAATGACACACCATGATGCAGACACATTAAGTGTTATGTCTTCTCTATCTTTGATACACTGAGGATGAGAGCATGACAAAGGCCTAGTGCCCATTTAGAAAGACTTATTTTACACCAACTTGGAAATAGTTCTTAATGGTAAATGGGTAAATGATTCTAATTGAATGATAAACCATAGAAATGTTTACATTAATTAATTGAAATTGTGATGAAACCTAGTGGTAAAGTTGAAATAAGTTATAATTAAGTATTTGTTTCTACGATGTTTGGACTTCTAAATAATTATTTAAACCATTGGCAAACACATGAATATTAATAGAATATTAATAGGTAACTTAGAAGTTGTTTTACCTTACTTCTAAGTTGTTGTCAAACATGCTCTCTTACCATGGTGGTTATATGGCAAAAAGTATATGCAGCTCCGGTCCTTGGTCATTAAAATTTTAAAATCATTCTACCAATCTGCTACTTATATGTTGTCTTAACCTTTTTCTGAGAGCCTTTCCTTGTTGTCATTAGCTGTTACATTTTCTTGCATGTGATTTCTTCGCTCACACATGAAACCATATTCTTATGCTATATTGTCGGTTACGGATCATAATGTTTAGATCGACAGTTCATGGGTTTATGTGCTCGAAAAATTTATACGTTATGGTGATTAAACTGATTATATTTATGTGTTTACTGAAGTTTGCTAACTTGAAATAAGTTTAATCCTGACTCGGGTGTTTTGTGTTTTTGCATGGAACACTCGAGTCGGGTCCTAAGTGCTCCAGATTTAACGATTTCAGCTTGCATATCTGGAGAGGATCATGAAGACGCTTACGTCGCGTGCAAGGCCCGACAAAACTGTAAAGTTTTTAATTTAAAAATTCATACATATTTATAAGTTCTTCCACTGTACAAAAAGTATTGTATAAACTCTGATAGATGTATAAAATTTTATTCCGCTGCAAATATCGTGTACTATGATTTTGTGTTATTCCGTTTAAACCCTGTAAGCTAATAACGAACTGTCATTTTGAATGTTCTGAGTTGGTTTAAATATTGACTTGGAGCGGTCAAAAAGGCAGGTCGTTACATTTTCTAAAGGACAATCAATTGCACGGCCATTATTATTATAAGATTAAACTATAATTATTACTCAACAAGAATGAAGATATACATGCAAGCAAATTGTTTTGATACTTTGAGTATCACTCAATAAGAATATACATAAAATGGATTATGCATAGTTATCCAACACAAAAAAATTAATTTTATTAGTAATGCTAAAGCATTGAATATGTTGTTCTGTTTCTTAGACAAAACCTATTCTAATAGAGTAAGTATGTGTACAACTGCACATGAAATTTGGGGTACTTTTAAAGTTACTCATGAAGGAACTAGCAAGGTTTAATAAGATGAGATATTAATGCTCAATAATCAATTTCAAATTTTTGGAATGAAGTAAAATGAAATCATAAATGAGATGTACTGGAAGTTTCAAGATATATACACTTACTTATAGCATTAGGAGAAAAATTCACAAATTTAGATATCGTTCCAAGAATCCTAAATTTGTAATGGACGAGTAAGAATGAAAAATCTTGACTACTAAAGAAGATAATGGCATTTCCATCATAAAACTTAGAGGTTTTTTTGGGATATTGGGCACTTATATACAAGTATGCAACATACTATAAGACAATATATGTTCGAACATGCTACATAATCATCCAAGTCGAAGTGTCTGACCACTGGAACCAGGGTTCTACTCAAAACTTGAAGAGTTAATAGGAAATCTCATGTTATATGAAGTGAGTTTGCAGGAAAAACAAGTTCAATCTCAAGGTAAAAAAATCAATAACATTACAAATAGGGAATTAAGATCTAGACGAAGAACCAAATGATGAAGAAAAGGATATAGCAATTACTACAAAAATGTTAGAAAATTATTGAAATTCAAAATGAATAATTAAATATTTGGAAATGACATAAGCAAAATAATATATTAAAATCTTTGCTAAAGTGCTACGAGTGTGACAAAATAGGTCACATAAGATTCCATAGAAGTTAAGAAGAATATCTTCAAGTATGGATGATAAAAAATTGAAAAGACCTCGAACCTTTGCTAAGGCATCATCTATCTTAACCTTTGCCTCGCTTACTTCGTCCTCCTCGCTCTCCCTTGATTCATCGGCTCTTCGAGTTCGTCCTTATCCCACTGATCCTCCTAACCCTCTTCCCATGATTGCATCTAACATTAGTAAGGCATCATCTTCTGATGCTATTGATGATGGAGTTGTTGATCTTGAAAAACCTAATCCTAATTTGATAAATTTTCTTTAGCAACTGATAGTCTCAAAAATTCCACTAATCTTGGCAATTCTAATCTTGTTAGCTCTAATTTTACTTATGAAAATCTTGTCTCTTGTAATCTTGATAATGCCGCAACTGTTTCTTTAGGTTGTAATAGCAATGTGATTCCTGATCTTTGTAAATCTGATTCTTGTTCTCACAAACTTCAGTGAAAGACAAGAAAATTAATATCTCTTCTAATCTGGAAAATCCACTGTTAGGCATTTCATCGAGCACCTTGAAAGATCTTCCTCCTGATGTTAATAACACTACTTTTAATCCTGGAACTATTATTCTTGATAGTGTTAATCCTTATGATACTTCTACAGCTAATCCTAATAATATACAATCACATCATTTCAATCCCAATCTGCCAAGCACCTCAAAGTCATATCCATTGAAAATTAAATCTGATTACCTCTCTCTTTTCAACTCGCTACCCGTAATGTTGGATCCTACAAGCCTTTGGATTTTGAGGTAGTGAAAGATGGGGTATCAAAATTCCCTCGTGATATGGTCAGGGCAGAGGATATGAAATATTAGCAAATTCACTTGGTGGTTTTTTTTCCTTGATGGTACTCTCTTATATCTATCTGTAGTTAAATATTTGCACAAATTTTGGAAACTACATAGTGAAGTGGATATTAATCAGATAGAGTAAATTTCTTTTTTAAATTCTCGAATGATTTGGATAGGGAGAAAATCTTGACAGCAGACCATACTTTCATTAGAGGTAGAATGTTCATCATAACCAAATGGGATCCAACTGTAAGTAGTGCGCAATCTCGAATCAAAAAGGTTCCCATATGGATACATTTACATCGTATTCCTCTATTGCTTTGGACCTTGGTTGGTATCGACTGGTTAGCTTGTCATCTGGAAAAGCTCATTTGTTTTGACTCCAGTACAGAAAGAATGCAGGGGTTTAGGTATGCAAAAGTTTTAGTTAAAATATCCTCTAATTCTGAATTACTAGAGAGTATTGAAGTGTGGGGGTTGGGTAATAAGTGTCCATCAGTTATGATATCCTATGATTAGAGACTTAGCATTTCCACTTATTGTAAAGTCTTTGGCCATGGTACTAAGGATTGTGAGGTTTTCTTAAAGAATGCTATGGAGAAGGAAAATCAATCAAAAGAAATTACTATGGAAAAGAATTTTTTTGACATTACAGGGGAAAGACGAATAATGAATAAAGCTCCTATAGAGGGTAATCAACAAGGTTGGAAAAAGCCGTGAATAAGGAAAAATAGGTATAGAAGAAAAAGGAGAGTAGTTATAATACATATGTGGCTAAGGATGTTAATAATGCAATGAATGATGTGGTAGAGATAGTTAGGAATGGAATTTCTGGTTTAGACGAAGAAATAGATAATGAGGAGCAAATGGATATAAATAAATCTTCATTGGGTAGAAGCAATCAAAATATTATAATAATGGATGAGAAAGGTAACTGTGTGGTGCATAGAAGATGCAGTGTCAAAGCAGGATTCAAAGCATAAAGGCAAACGAGCATTTGATACTTTACTCAAGGAAGTAGTAGAGCAAGAATTTCATGTGAAAAAATCTTTCTCTATTTTGAATGATCTTCCAAATGTGTCCTCAACCAATATCAATATGCCAAGCACCTCAAACATAAATGCAGGATCTTCCTCCTCCCATGTTATTCCATGTCATGTTCCTCCAATTCCTCCTCCTCTTCTGCCATCCACACTTCCACATGTGTTTCTTCCTCTAGCTTCCAAATCCCTTCTAACTCCTCCTTTAGTTGTAAACTAAACTTACCTATTACTTTATCTAGTTATCCTTACTCTAATCTTGCTCCTCCATCTAACATCACTCTTCCACCTCCTCCTAATATCTCCAATGATTCATCCTCCTCCTTTGAAAATCCTCTTTATTCAATGTTAATTGTGATGATAAGGCCACTACATCTTCTAAAGCACTTGATAGTGACCTGCCTGCGTCTTCACCAAAATCTGCAGCAAAATCCAAAAAGGGAAAGAAAAAAAAGGCTAAAAAGGACTCAACTGATGTAGATGATTTAGTTGAGGGAGTAGAATTCAAACCAGATGAAGTTATGCCTACAAGTAGTCAAAAATTTCCATCCAAAAGGTACACAAGAAAGCATCCTACACCTTTAACAGACCGCCTCTCTATTAAATGATGATGCACAACATGTCATTCTGGAATGTAAGGGGAATGAATCTGTCCTCTAAACAAAGTGAAATTAAAGATTTTCTCAAAGAAAGGAATGTTCAATTGCTATGCTTGTTAGAAACAAAGCTTGGCATCCTATCTACCACTAAAGATGATTCCTTCATATCACCTAGTTGGCCGTTTGATCATAATCTTGCTGATGTAGGATTTAGTCAACTGTTAACTATGTGGAATACAATTTTTTCTAGCTTATCTAAGCTATCCTCATTTGATCAATATACTCATTATAAATGTGTCCATTTTCCAATCTAAATCCACTTTCTATCTGACTTCGGTCAACGCTCAGAATGTTGTTTTCCTAAGGCATCATTTGCTTAATAACTTGCATCACATTTAATCTCTTTTCTGATCCTTGATTAGTTGGTGGAGACTTTAACTATACGGATTCTTCTCATCATAAGCTGGGAGGATGTACTCTATCTTTAAATGACGTAGCTCCTCTCAATCTAGCCATGATTGCATCAAATCTTATTACCCAAAATAACTATGGGTCTGATTATACTAGGTTGAATAATAGCCATTCAGGATTGCCAACTTTGTGTAAGATGGATCATATCTTTGTTAACTCTTCTTTCTTAAATACTTAGCCAAAATCCTTTTATCATATTTAGCCTTCCTCAATTTTTGATCATTGTCCTCTTCTTTTGGGGAATTAATGAAGCCATTAGCTAAGGGAAATCCTCTTTTAAATTTTTAAATTTTTGGTTATCTCATAAGGATTTTTCTAACATTTTGTTGCAGGTATGGTCTAATAGCATTGGTAAAAATCCCATAGACGAGCTCTTGTACAAATTGAAGCTATTGAAAATTCATTTAAAAGCTGTTCCTCTTTTCAATTTGGTAAAGGGTTAAAGCAATCTTCTTTAGTGAGAGCAGAACTTTTCAAGGTGCAATAAGAATTAAATGGGAAACCTTTCGATTTTCAACTTCAAAAATCAGAGGGAGAATTGAAGATTAAACTTAAATGAATGTTGGATATGGAATTACAAGAAGCTAAGCATAGCTCAATATTAAAGAAGGAGTTGGAGGGTGATAGAAATACTAAGTTTTTTCATAATTCATTACGAATTAATAAGGCAAGAGAAGCATATTTCATCAACAACGATGTTGATGGCAATACTTATTCCTCTGAAGCTGGAATTGATGGAGCTTATGTTAAGTATTTCAGTTCAATCTTAGCTCCACTTATTATGCCTCCTTCATACATTCAACTCTTTTTCATATTGTGCTTCCAACAATTTCTAATCAGCAATCTATGGAGACGGATTCAATTATCGAGATTAAACCTACTGTTTTTAGCTTAGATTCATCTAGTTGTGGTGGTCCAAATGGTTATAATGCATGTTTTTTGCAAAAATGTTGGCCAACTATTGGATTGGATTTCATAGAAGCAAGTTAGTTTTTCTTTATGGAGAATTCAATGCCAACCTGCTTATCTGCAACTGCAATTGCCTTAATACCCAAAATTAATAATCCATCATTAGTCTCTAATTTCAGACCTATATCCTGATGTAGTATTTTTTACAAAGTGATTTCAGAAGTCATTGCTAATAGGCTTCAATTGGTTCTGCCTTCAGTGATTTCAAATAATCAGTCTGCATTTATCAGTGGAAGATTAATAACTGACAATATATTGATTACTAAGGAATTACTACATGGTATGATAGAAAACATATTTCTCCTCGATGCATGTTGAAGCTAGATATAAATAAGGCATTTGATATTGTCTCTTGGGCTTCTATTTTGGCAATCATGTCTAGAATGAATTTTCCCAAGCCTTTCCTTGCGTGGATCTACACATGTATTTCCTCTCCGATGTTTTCTATTTCAAGACATGGCAGCCTGCATGGATATTTTAAGGGAAGATCTGGAGTGAGGAAAGGGGATCCCATCTCTGCCTATCTATTCATCATAGTAATGGAACTGCTCAACTCACTACTTATTGATCAAGTAAAGAAGAAGAAGAAACTTGAGCTTCATCCATGATGTAAAAACCCACAGATTATATGCTTATTTTTTGCAAATGACTTGACAATATTTACGAAGCCCACAATAAGTAATGTTCAATGGATTCTTTCCACCTTACAAATTTTGTAACGATCCGTCTTTTGCCAGGTTTTCGCCGATAATTAAACCAACTTGAACCGTTCATAAAGGCAGATTGTTATGGGTACTAACATATATTAAACAAAATAACGAAACTTTTCATATCACAATACAATATTTCATCAGAGTTACAAGGAATATTAGATTTACAACATGTACAGTGGAAGAAATAAATATACTCTAAACGGGAGAAGCAGTACGACATAGCGGAAGCTCCAAACTCTAGCGAGGATTCCAACTCAGAAAGTGTTTTGAATCTTGCTCCAAAGGTCTATAACTAAACCACTAGCTGCCCATGTGGAAATTAGTGGGCACCCAAAGTTTAGGAAGGAACAATAAACTTCACGTCAGTCATGGGACTGGTGTGAGAACATAAAACAGTTATTTCTTTAGGGTTTATTTTAAAGTTGAAAAAATTCACCGGACTATGCCGCTAATGTGAAATGGGTTAACTCCACGTGAATGCCCGTGCATATAAAATCGCAATGACTTTTGAAAAAAAATGAAGCTATCATAAGCTCGTCCCACATCACACAATGCCAGCGCACACCAGATGGGCAAGTTTTACCTTATGATAACCAAACATGCTTTCATACGCGTAAATCCTCTTTCATATTATTATTAGTGCATAGTGTGAAAACAATTTCGAAATTAAATGTACAAATCTTAGACGGCATAGTACCCCATCCTACTATGTCGCCATATATATATTTATACAAACAAAATCGTGGGGCGCGCATTGGAGATTGGTTTCCAACTTGATGATTCCTGACACGAAAGATCAATCGAAATACAAGCGAAGTGTAATACAACTTTTTCATCCAGACACGGACACCAACTACAAATTGTAAGGTAGACCAATGGTTTTCGCCCAGACACGGACCCCCGAACATACCCTATTCCCAAATTCAAAAGAGGTACCTCTGCCACAGCTATCAATCACAAAATCACGTATATATGTCAATAACCTAACCGCCAGTTTCTCATCATGTGGGGTGTGAGGCTTGTCGATGTCACGGTATACACAAAGCTTCACTTAAATAAGCCATGCTTTGATCATCATTAGCTCATTCCATAACTTGAGTATGCCACATTGTCAATCTTCCACACATCACTGATGCATAACCTCTAAGAACGTAACTTAGAGATGGAATAATCAATTGCCACACATCCTATATATATTCACAGGAATCAGTGCTACGTGGTCAATTACAATGTCAGACACACAATCTGTACAAGTCCATTCTGGGTCTAAATGGAACAAAATCCGAAAATCCTCAAATATATTCAGACCACTTATATCCTCGTATCAGGTGTACGGCCCAATCCAAGACATCGGAAATCAATCCAAATAATCCAAAGATTCCCGGTCTTCATTTGCCATTTCCAAGTCTTCAAATAGCGTCGTATTATTACTTGGAATGGTTTTCGAACTTAAATCCGATCCCGGTCTTTCCAAGTAATAAGCGTATTTAAAACAAAGTTATGGACTATACTGGTTTCAATTTAAATCTTCTTGCCAATGTTTATCAAGTTGCTTATGATAAGGTTGGATTTATTTCAACATCTTTAAAACTCATTACTATCTTATTTGCTCTATACAAATCCCGTATTAAAAATTCCTTTATTCTTCATTATTATACTTTCAAATTTCTTCTCAATTACCGAATATAAATTTGGACTTAAAGTTTCATATAGGGCTGTCAACGGATACTTTCGGATACGGATAGTGCCATATCCGTATCCGCATCCGAAACCATTTTCGGATATCGGATATCCGTATCCGCGGATACGGACGGATATCGGATAATTATCCGCTCCGCCAACAATCAATAAATCAATGAATATAAATGAATTTTTTTAGCTTAATATTAATCTTTTTCAACCTAATTAATTACTAAATTGCTAAAAACAAATAAATATGATGATAATATATAATTTTGAGCAATTAACATGCGTTTAGTAGACTTTCAATTTTTCAAATTAATAAATTAGCTTATTTAATTATGTTTAAAATACACATAATTTAAGCTATAATCGGAAAAAAAACGGACGGATAATTTTCTGATACGGATATGCCTATATCCGCATCCGTATCCGCTTCCCCGGATATCGGATATTTGTCCGCTTTTCGGATGCGGACGGATTTCAGATATTTCGGATATCCATTGACAGCCCTAGTTTCATACACAAATGTTTATCACTTTAAAATCTTCCAACATTTTAAGGAATCCTTTTTTAAGCGTAAATAATAGTTATTGATTTCAAAAAAATCAAGTAATTACAAGGAAACAGCAGTTCGTTACTAAAATGCTATGGAATAGCTATTTAAACCAAATGGGTTCAAAAGCATTTAAAGATTCAAATCCTTTTGTTGAATTATTACAACAAATGAGTAACACTTATTAAAATTCCAAACTTGTTCTAGATTCAAAAGGGTTCAATTAAAACACCATATTTGATTTTTTTTTGAAATAACCATTACGTCCATCAGATCAGTTAGGGATAGCCAGGGAAAGCAGGAAACTGTATTTTCCAAACCCAAGACTTAGTCACTATCCTCTCTGTTACCCTAGAATGTTTTGGCTCAAATATATATATATATTATTGGAAGAATTGTAGTCAACCGATATACGTTTAGATATTCAATAATGGTTAAAATTGTTTAAATCCATTTCCACATCCATAACTAAAGTTTCATACTTAAATTAAGCCTGTATTCCAAATTTTTGTTGGAAACTAAGTATAATATTATCAAATTTGTACAATTGTTTAGAACTAATGAATAATCTTTTTTAAAAAATAGAACTAAGTATTTGATAAACCAATGTTTGGTTATATCTTTAAACCAAAAAATTCCTTTAATTTAATTTTAAAGTTTATGGATAGTTAAACATTTATATAAACAAATATAACTTAACATCAAATTTTAAAGCTTAAAAGTGATTAGTAAATATTTACATGTAACTCAAAGATTGATTTTAGTTAGATTTTCGAAATTGTTACAACTTAAAACAACTTTAAGATTTTTCCAAAATAATTTCATACTTATGGATAAATAGTTTAATTATCATGATTTAGTTTTATATAAATTCAAAAATTAACTTTTCAATTTTTTAATTTTTATTTCATAATCATCATTCATATGAGAAGGAGATTTAAATCGACTACCCATATATCTCCACAACTATGAGGTGTGATGCAGCGAAGTCAATACATATAAACACAACATTTCAAGATTTAAAACAACCATCAAATTCGTGTGCAAGCGCCACGGTAAATAACGCTTAGTTTTTAGTGTTTCTAGCTTACACAAAACATCCATTCAACAGTCACAACAATAGCAACCATGCACAAGCAAACGGTGCTCATCACTAAATAAAATTTACGGTTCCTACTCATTTGCAAAAATAAATTTTAAATAAATGTTCTCATCAATATGCTTTCCAATTTTCACTGTCAAGTTCCAAATCAACTCCGTCAGCCTTGGATGATCTACTATCTCTTACACATGTGTCACGCACTGCTCCTTGGTTGCTAACGTGTATATGTACCTTTCCCTTCCGCAGACTCATGTATTAAGTATACTTCAGCATGTTCTAGTACTTAAGTGAGTCAATTTGCACGCTTCGGACACGCAGTTATCAATATATAGGAAAACCTAGCTTTGTCACGGATGGATAGTGGATCAGTTCTAGGTGATTGGAGGGGTTGTTGGCAAGAGCTGACACGGCTCAGGAGAGAGAAAAGGTGGAAAAAAAGCTTTTGTCGAGAGGTAAATATAAAAGCAGTAGCAACTATGGAGGTAACAATTGGAGTGGAGGCCTGAAAGAGGAAGTCAAAATGTTCTGGAAGAGGAGGCGGCACCGCAGGGTGGCGGTGACTGGAGCAGTGTGATGGGGCTGGAAAGAGGTGCGATTGGAGGAGAACGAATTTATGGTGCAGTGTCTTGCAGTGGAGAGAGGAAAGTGTACCTGATGAGTTAAGGAAAGAGAAGCGCAGGCGAGTTCATGGTGGAAGAGGGCCAACGAGTTACAGGAAGGAAATGTTGGTTTGATGGCCGAGGTAGGGAGACTGTAGGTGGGTAGTAGCAGCGATGGTGGACTGGTAACGGATGATGGAAGAAGACTTGTGAACTTGGGGCTATAATTAGAAGGGAGAGAGAGAAGCGAAGGTGGAGTGTTGTGGAGATTTTCTGGTGGACTGTTGATGCGCAGATGGCGCGACAAATTAGTGGAGGTGACTGGGTTTGTCAGGTCATGGTTTGTGGGATGGGTCGAGGAGGTTATAGCTGTGGTAGCAGATGTGGGGTGTAGGACAGAGAAGGGCGTGCTGTTTTCTATAGAGGACGGTAGTGGGTTTGTAAAGTAGAAGGGAGGAGGGTGGTGTGATGGTTCAGCGGGGTCTGGTTTTGTTGCCGGAGTTGCTACAACTTGCAGATGTGGAGGGTGAGCAGACAAGGGGTGAACAAAGCCGTCGGTCGTTGAAATGGAGAAGCAGTTCGCTCTTTGGAGAGAGAGGAATATACATAGGAGGAAGGTGGAAGAACAGTGGAGTTGAAGACCAAAGAGGCAGAGCTGAAGGGTGACGCGTGAGCAAATGAGGGGAGGAGTGAAGAATTTTGTATGTAGAGGAAGAAGAATTTATGTATTATTTATAACGTGAGGAAGGGAGACCAACATCTGAAAGTGACAACACGTGATATCCCATTTATGTTGTTCAAAATAATTTATTCGGATATAGCATTGGATCCACTGTTTACTGAGATTTCCAAATCTTCGGGTACTGTTCAAATTCTTGGTACCGATATGGTAGGATTTAAATCAGATTTTTACCAGATATTGTTTTCCCCATATCTCTTTAAAGGAGGAAAATTTGATTTATTCTTGACGTACGATGTGTGAACACTAGGCTAACCCATGGACTGACGAACAACATTATAAATTTAATCATACTGGACCGTAACCAAATTCAATGGTAGCGCAGAATATGCGAATTTTTCCCACAATTCATTTCTTTCTTTCATTTGTGCCTTTTTGATTACACCTACTTATATTTCAACTTTTTTCCTTGTTTATGTTACACTAACTGCATTATCAATAGCACCGTTTCAGTGGTTTGTTTAAAATAAATCACAAATTAAACTAAATTTATATTTGGAAATTATTTTAACATTCATTGCACCATTTATACTTATGTTTTGATGGTTTTGACGATATTTTACTACACAACAAATTCCTTGTTCAACTAGTAAATAATTAAATTGCTTGCTTTATTTCAAAGTTGACATTTATTTCCACCGTTTCATTTTATCACAAAATTTTGTAGTAATGTTATTTCTGGTAGGAAGTTTAAATTGAGATTTTATTTGCAAATGCAATTTCATGTGGATACTATTTTCAAAATAAATAAAAGTTCAAGTTAACATTTGAATAAACATATATTTCCCTTCTTAACCGAATCACAAAATTAGTATTAAACCCCTTTCTTAAAATAAATTATCTACGATGATAATTCTTATTTCACAAATAACAAAGGAATTCTAATGTTTTGTCACACCATTTACTTAATGATTTGATTCAAAATAATTGAATCTCAACGATGTTTTATGCTGCAACTTAATTCTTCGTTTAAATCAATAATTTGTTTCTTAACGCTATTCCAAAATTTTATATCAAAGTTGATTCTGTTTCACCGTCATGGCACAACCCAAATTTGGTAAAATGTTAGTTCTAGCAAAATGTTCAGACGGAGATTGTATTTACAATGCACTTCCTGTAACGACCCAGATTTTTGAACAGTTTATTTTAAATAGTTAGTATGGTTTTAAATATTGAATTCATAATATAAATGAATTTTATATTGGATTTGTCAATTTAATTATCGATATATGATTAAATATCGAATATATTTAATTATCGTAATAGTAACAATTGAATTCCCAGTGTAACACTAAATCAGAACAATTCAGTCGACTAATATAAATTCTGTATTGACTTAAAAAGATAATAATTTATTTTCGATAAATTTATTTGTTCAGAAATCGATTTACATCCTAAACGGTTTAACTTAATTTAATAGTGTTATCTCATTTTAAACTGATTCTGTTAAGTTCAAATTATTGTATAAGCTTGAAAACGTAGGTCGTTGCGACTAAATAGCGGTTCAGGATTTTAAAATATGGGACTGTGAGATATTTTAGTTTTTAATTAAAATAAAATTTAATCAACAGCCACCCTACCCTAATTTCAAGCCGACCTCTATCCTTCATTAAGCAGTCCTATTTCCCTCGAGCACAAGATCGTGTCTTCCACTTTGATAGCAAGGAAACACAGAATTTAATGCCAGCCTACAAATGGTTCCCTCACTCGCATCTATAAATTTAGAGCCTCGCCTTCTCTGAAAACCAACGAAGTATTTTTTTTCCTCTTTTGTTTTCTCCCTTCCAGAAAAAAACCGAATCCTCCTGAGAAAAAATATCATAACCGAACCTGAATCCTTCAAATCAAAATCGAGTTCATCCTTGGAAGTCGCGATTTGTTTGAGGCCTCTGAAGCTCGATGCCAACTCGAAGAATTTCTGGATCGCGCGAATTAGAGGAAGTCGCGATGGGAAAGTGGTTCCGTTGACGAATAGATTGTGGAGTCCGATGCTGAGAAGCGTCGTCTGCCTCATGTTGCTCGATGTCTAGTAGGGGTACGCGAGTTCATTAAGGTGGTTTTGGGGTTGTTGCAATGGAATTTAGGATTTCGCAGTTGAAACTGGTGCGATGAGTTGGGGGATAAGGAGCTCGGATCTGAATTCGATGCTGATGTTGTTTGGTTGGAGGAGGACCGTAGCTGGTATGAGGAAGTTTATGGAGGAGGACCATAACCTGTAGCTTGGAGTATGGCAGACGATGTTGTGAAGTTCCTCATGAAGCTATTCAAAATGGAGGAGTTCGAACTTATTTCAGTAGTAAAGGGTTCGAATATATTACAGTAGAGAAGCAGGATTTAAAATGGCTTAAGGTAATTCTTTTTTTTAATTAAATTTTTGATTACATTTAAATTTGTTCGATAGTTTAAATTAAATGCCTTATTTAATTTATACAAGATATTTTCGAGTGGAATCAATCGAGAAATGCGTAGCTCCAAAATACACAATTCAGCATTTAAGAATTGAAATCAGAATGGATCGAAAATAAAATCCCTGGTGAGTAAATATCACTCACCTTATTTAGAATTATTTTTATTCGTTAAAAAATAATTGTTTGATGCTTGATTGAAATGCTTTTTGGTTGATTTAAAAATATTAGTTATATAGGCTTGCTATTATATATTGGTTTGGTGATTGGTTGGATTCCCGCAGTTTCATTAGCGGATGCCCGCAGTATCATTAGCGGATGACCCTACGCCCACATAAATAAGTGGATCCCCTTTTATACCGCGATATCCTGCCTTGAAGCAGGATTGGTATTACTTATGTGCTAACATCTGTGGATGCAGGAAAACAGGTTGGAGGGATCCAACTGGATTCCTCAAAAATATATTATCTGGTTGTTGTTTGCTGATTTCATATATTCATATATGATGTGTTAAAAATAAAATGATTGAAAATTGGGTGATTTGATTGTTTCAAATATCACTGGGCTAAGTGTTAATTTATTTAAAACATCATGGAAGGATATTTGAGGTTTAAAAGGGAAAATTCTATTTTTAAATAGAAATTTTGAATTTTTAATGGAATAAAGATATAAACTTTTTTTGAAAAATAAAACAAGTAGTTTCTTTATAAACGAAGTTTATAAATAGTTCTTTTATAACGAAGTTATAAATGAAGTGAAAAGAATTATCATTTGATAATTCAGAAATAGAAATACAAGTGTGAAATTGGAATTTGAAATGAAATTTCAAAATAGGATGTGAAATGAAATTTTTAAATATATAACTCAAATGAATTTTGAGTATAACATTTGAATAGTAGAATTAGAAAAGGAGTTTAAATATTTGAATTTTAAATAAAAGAAAAAAGGAGATTGAATATTAGAAATCCAAATAGAAGTTCAAATAGAATTTGAATAGACGAAATTAGAATGAAAAAAAAGAATTTGAATAAGAGGAATTCAAAGAGGATTAAAAGGTGGTATTTGAAATTCAAATAGTATTAGAATGGAGTTTTGGATATTTGAATTTAAAATAGAAATTCAAAATGGAGTTTGATTATTTAAATTCAAGTATGAATTTCAAATATAACAATTCAAAAGGGAGTTGATTATAGAAATTAATCTGGTATTTGAATTCAAGGAGATTAAAATGTGGTATTTGAAATCAAGGAAATAAAATATAGTATGTGAATTCAAGAGAATTAAATTTGAATATTAGAATTTAAATGTTGTTGGAAATGAATTTGAATATTAGAATTCAAATGGAAATGGAAAATGAAATTTGAATATAAGAGATTCAAATTGAATTCAAATAGGATTTGATCTATGGAATTTGAATATGAAATTCAAATGGGTTTTAAACTATGGAATTTTGAATATAGAATTTAAAAAGGAGTTTGAATATTTGAATTTCAATAGAATTCAAATATAGAAATTGGAATATAGAAGTTCAAATGGAATTTAAATATAGAGTTTGAATAGGAGAATTCAAATGAATTCAAGTATTGAATTTGAATATGGAATTGAAATAGAAATTCAAGTATTGAATTTGAATATGGAATTGAAATAGAAATTCAAGTATTGAATTTGAATATCAAATAGAAAAGGAATTGGAATTTGAATATAGAATTCAAAAGTGAGATTGGAATTTGAATCAAGAAATTCAAATAGAGTTAAAATGGAGTTGAATTCATTTTAAAGAAGTTTAAAGGTTTATATATATAAATATAATTAAAACGAACTCGCCGCGGCACTGCAGTTCGTAAAATAGCGATTCGAACTTCAATCGAGTATACAGGACTCAATTGGAGTCGGATCTCTTTGAAACAAGAAACGTCAGGACCAGTTTGATAATAGTTTTCTAATGAAAGAGGAAAATATGAATTCCACCGTATAGATTTTGAGTTATGTCAAAATCAAATTTTCAGAAAAACAGCGCCAGAACTATTTAAAAACCATAACGGTTTATTTCATTTTATAAAAGGATTTTAAGCAATTAAAATCCGAATTTCTATTTAGAAAATTTCAGATTTGAGTTATAAAATATATGTGAACTCAGGTGGAATAATGAATTGATTTTTGAAACAGAAATCAGATTTTTGATTATTGAATAGAATTAACTAATTCGAATAGTAATTAGTAAATGAGATGTTGAATTGATATTGGGCCTTAAATAAGTGAATTCGATTTGAAAATTTATATTCGAAATAGAAAAGAGAACTAGAATCGAAATTGAAATTCAATTTGGTTATGAACGAGTTAAATATTTTGTTTGAACATGTTATGTTCAACAAAGAAGTGAAATAGGCAAAATGACTAATTAAAGAATAAATGGGCGAAACTGAATTCAAACGATTAGATGGTATTGAATTGAATTGAAAACAGGTGAACATGTGTAAGCAGGTTTGATATGAAGTATATGAAGATTTAAATTTATGTGCTCGACAAAAAGGTACATGTTTAATTCATATATGAGATTTTATGCGCCGTATCGGCAAGCCGCTTGGCTTTTTCTTTTTCTTTTTGGAATAAGAAGGACCGAGAAAGCTATTTGAAATTTTCCGATGCTCCCGATACAGGGGAGGTTATGGCGAATTTTTCCGGAAATTTAAGGAGTTAGAATATTTTTAAGATATTTTGATAGTTAAAAATCATTGTATCGACGTATAGAATTCGATAGGTAAGTGAATATAAAAATCGAATATTGTAAACAAAAAGGGAAATCTATAAATTTGAAATAGAAAGCGAACTTTATACATGTTTTAAAAATGAACAATTGGATTGTATAGTGTGTTTATTCGAGGAAAGTGGTTTTGCCGTTTTGAAGTTGAGGATGTTTTCAGTTAAGGTCTGAGAGGTAATTTTACCCCAACTTGATTGATTTCATTTTTAATGGATAAATAGCAAGATCCAGTCTCGAAAAGAAGTGTTTGAAAAAGAGTTAGTTGAATAAAATATTTTGGGTTGTTGTAACGATGTTTTACACAACATTCGTTTCAAACCCAAGTGGTGGAATTTTGGAAATATAACAAGTAAATATTTCCTGAGTATAATTAAAATAGTCGGGATAGAGATAAGTGATTGGAATTGTTTCCAATTGCAAATAGAGATATTTTCTAATATATAGAAAATAAAAGGAGTTGATATTGGGAAATGATTTCCAAATAACGTAAAGAGCCAAGATGATTATTGGAAATATTTGGTTAACAAATATTGATAAGGAAATGGAGAAGAGATTTAATTAATGAAATATTAATTAAAGAGCCCAGTGATTTGTTTGATATGTTGGATGAACACTTGTTTTATTCGATAGTTAAATCACAGACTATCGAAGTTTTTACCATCGTTGTCAATATGGAGAGACCGGATGGATTATTATCCGAAGAACCACTCCATATTGGCATAAGCGTTGCGAACCAAGTATGCTGAATATATTGAAGACGGAGTAAAGTGCAAGGACTCTTTCTATTAATAGAAATTGTGCCTTCGGTTTCGTTCAATCCCAGAACGAACGAAAATGGACGAATGTCTGACAGAGTATTTCCAATGATCAAATGGGTTGGTCTGTATGAATATATATGGTTGCAACGGATTTTATTCCCTTAGCATAATATCCAGAATATTTGTGCAAACTCAACTAGTGATTAACGGATCTGACAATGTGACATTCAAAGCGATTGTGCTATCAATGAATGGTAAGTATTCGTAGCCTCAGGCCTCAACAACCGGGAAAGGACAAAAATCGGGCAGGCAGCATGGCTATGTGGGTCGCACCCATTAGGATGTATAATCACCTATCTAGAGGTTCATTTAATTTCTTATTCTATTCGATGCTGTCCCAGTCGGGAGACGGTTGCTGATCCCAACCGTTGGTGATATACATTCGATACACTCAAGCGAATTGAAGGGTCGGTCATGTGTGGGCCGGGTTACAAGATGTTCTTGTTGAACCCAGTGTATTCCTCTCTAGAGATACACTAGCGGAAGGTGGTTCCATACCTTGTCATGTTGGAAATCCAATCTCCAATAAGCGCCATGCGGTTTTTGATTTTATACTATGTATGTGGAGCGTGAGATGCAAGCGTTCTGCTATTTGGTTATTTACTTGATGTAGACATTATTATAATATCACTGGATTTTCGTATCGAAGTGTTTTGGGTTATAGTAAGGTAAAAACCGTCCATGTTTATGTGTGGGCTGGTCTTACTATTATCTTTTCTTTTGAAAGGATTTTTAAAGTTAAACAAGTGGTTGGGGTTTACTCACACCAGTCCCATGACTGACCCAGAGTTTATTTTGTTTTGTTTTCCCTAAACTCTTGGGTGCCCAAATTTGTACGGGCAGTCAAGTAGTCGGGATTTCACAGATTCATTTGGAGGAGCTGGAAGCAGGAGGCTTCACCGGTTAGCTATAGACTATCATATATTCCGCTGTGTACTATGTTGTATATGGAAACATGTGTTTATAACTGTTTCAGAAATGACTGTTGCGCTCTGATGATGGTATGTATATAAAGTTACTGATTTGTATTTCAAAAGTTATGTTATATAATATATTTTATTCGTTCCGCTGTGAGTTGTGATCTTCGTTTTTCTTCTATTCTAATATTTCTTTCTTCCTATTTCTCATCTTCTAACTTCTTTCTATTAATGGTTCGTATTTCTGTGTTATTTGGGTTGGACGTGTGGTGTATTTAGTCAACTCGGATAGCTCAGATTTGCGGGTCGTTACAGTGGTATCAGAGCTTAGGTTGAGCGAACACCTAGGCTTGTGTGGCATGTGCTCATTAGAGATAGGGTCAGTAGTATCCTAGAATGAGTTGAGTGAATATACGAGAGAGCGTATTTGTTAATTGATATAAAAATTGTTTTATATTGTGTTGGCTAGTCTGTTGAGTGGTTTATGAATTCTACTCGAATCGTGGGACGCCACAACGTCGATAAGAGTTTATAAATACTTGAACAGAAGATTGAACACGATATAGTTTTAAAATGGGTAGATGAAATAATTTTACCCAAAATTCTATTTTGATATATAGCTAATAATTTTCTGAAAATTATTGGATGTGTTGATTGTTATCGTTATAATCAAATTTGATTATAAAAAAATTGGAATGGTTATATATAACCAAAATAAAACTCGTATATGGATAACATATACAAATGAAATAAATTGAAATTGAAATCAAACCAGAATTTGGAATTTAAATCCTGGGAAGTTTGAAATATTTTTGGAAGTATATTAGAACAATATAGCTTTAAAAGGATTTTAAATGGATTTTGAAATTGTTAAGCACTGAACTCACTTCGGTGGCTGGGAAATAATTCTGATGATGGTCGCGACATCATCAGTGTTCATTTTCGAGTTCTAAGTGACGAATGACTACCTTAGAAAAGTTTTTGATGGAAATTTGTTTTGAAAGAAAACAATTGGTTTGAAAATTCAAATGTTTTGAATTTTAAATGGAAATATATATGAATATTTTTATGTGACTTCCGAAGGATTTGAAAGGAAAACCCAGGAATTTGAATTCCGAAGTTTAAATTTAACTGAAGCAAGTTAAATGGATCGAGATAAATAATTTAGTGAAAGTCAATTTGAATAAGACTGAATGGAATTTGAATTGGGTGTAAATCATTTAGACCAAAAGTTTTGGTTAGAGTTAATTTGTTGAAATATGAGGAGTTGAGTTTCAACATAAGTGAATTTTTGAAAAGAAATAGATTCGTACCATTTTTCCTACCTTAGCAATTTCGAGGACGAAATTATTTTAAGGGGGAAAGAATGTAACGACCCAGATTTTTGAACAGTTTATTTTAAATAGTTAGTATGGTTTTAAATATTGAATTCATAATATAAATGAATTTTATATTGGATTTGTCAATTTAATTATCGATATATGATTAAATATCGAATATATTTAATTATCGTAATAGTAACAATTGAATTCCCAGTGTAACACTAAATCAGAACAATTCAGTCGACTAATATAAATTCTGTATTGACTTAAAAAGATAATAATTTATTTTCGATAAATTTATTTGTTCAGAAATCGATTTACATCCTAAACGGTTTAACTTAATTTAATAGTGTTATCTCATTTTGAACTGATTCTGTTAAGTTCAAATTATTGTATAAGCTTGAAAACGTCGGTCGTTGCGACTAAATAGCGGTTCAGGATTTTAAAATATGGGACTGTGAGATATTTTAGTTTTTAATTAAAATAAAATTTAATCAACAGCCACCCTACCCTAATTTCAAGCCGACCTCTATCCTTCATTAAGCAGTCCTATTTCCCTCGAGCACAAGATCGTGTCTTCCACTTTGATAGCAAGGAAACATAGAATTTAATGCCAGCCTACAAATGGTTCCCTCACTCGCATCTATAAATTTAGAGCCTCGCCTTCTCTGAAAACCAACGAAGTATTTTTTTTCCTCTTTTGTTTTCTCCCTTCCAGAAAAAAACCAAATCCTCCTGAGAAAAAATATCATAACCGAACCTGAATCCTTCAAATCAAAATCGAGTTCATCCTTGGAAGTCGCGATTTGTTTGAGGCCTCTGAAGCTCGATGCCAACTCGAAGAATTTCTGGATCGCGCGAATTAGAGGAAGTCGCGATGGGAAAGTGGTTCCGTTGACGAATAGATTGTGGAGTCCGATGCTGAGAAGCGTCGTCTGCCTCATGTTGCTCGATGTCTAGTAGGGGTACGCGAGTTCAGTAAGGTGGTTTTGGGGTTGTTGCAATGGAATTTAGGATTTCGCAGTTGAAACTGGTGCGATGAGTTGGGGGATAAGGAGCTCGGATCTGAATTCGATGCTGATGTTGTTTGGTTGGAGGAGGACCGTAGCTAGTATGAGGAAGTTTATGGAGGAGGACCATAACCTGTAGCTTGAAGTATGGCAGACGATGTTGTGAAGTTCCTCATGAAGCTATTCAAAATGGAGGAGTTCGAACTTATTTCAGTAGTAAAGGGTTCGAATATATTACAGTAGAGAAGCAGGATTTAAAATGGCTTAAGGTAATTCTTTTTTTTAATTAAATTTTTGATTACATTTAAATTTGTTCGATAGTTTAAATTAAATGCCTTATTTAATTTATACAAGATATTTTCGAGTGGAATTAATCGAGAAATGCGTAGCTCCAAAATACACAATTCAGCATTTAAGAATTGAAATCAGAATGGATCGAAAATAAAATCCCTGGTGAGTAAATATCACTCACCTTATTTAGAATTATTTTTATTCGTTAAAAAATAATTGTTTGATGCTTGATTGAAATGCTTTTTGGTTGATTTAAAAATATTAGTTATATAGGCTTGCTATTATATATTGGTTTGGTGATTGGTTGGATTCCCGCAGTTTCATTAGCGGATGCCCGCAGTATCATTAGCGGATGACCCTACGCCCACATAAATAAGTGGATCCCCTTTTATACCGCGATATCCTGCCTTGAAGCAGGATTGGTATTACTTATGTGCTAACATCTGTGGATGCAGGAAAACAGGTTGGAGGGATCCAACTGGATTCCTCAAAAATATATTATCTGGTTGTTGTTTGCTGATTTCATATATTCATATATGATGTGTTAAAAATAAAATGATTGAAAATTGGGTGATTTGATTGTTTCAAATATCACTGGGCTAAGTGTTAATTTATTTAAAACATCATGGAAGGATATTTGAGGTTTAAAAGGGAAAATTCTATTTTTAAATAGAAATTTTGAATTTTTAATGGAATAAAGATATAAACTTGTTTTTGAAAAATAAAACAAGTAGTTTCTTTATAAACGAAGTTTATAAATAGTTCTTTTATAACGAAGTTATAAATGAAGTGAAAAGAATTATCATTTGATAATTCAGAAATAGAAATACAAGTGTGAAATTGGAATTTGAAATGAAATTTCAAAATAGGATGTGAAATGAAATTTTTAAATATATAACTCAAATGAATTTTGAGTATAACATTTGAATAGTAGAATTAGAAAAGGAGTTTAAATATTTGAATTTTAAATAAAAGAAAAAAGGAGATTGAATATTAGAAATCCAAATAGAAGTTCAAATAGAATTTGAATAGACAAAATTAGAATGAAAAAAAAGAATTTGAATAAGAGGAATTCAAAGAGGATTAAAAGGTGGTATTTGAAATTCAAATAGTATTAGAATGGAGTTTTGGATATTTGAATTTAAAATAGAAATTCAAAATGGAGTTTGATTATTTAAATTCAAGTATGAATTTCAAATATAACAATTCAAAAGGGAGTTGATTATAGAAATTAATCTGGTATTTGAATTCAAGGAGATTAAAATGTGGTATTTGAAATCAAGGAAATAAAATATGGTATGTGAATTCAAGAGAATTAAATTTGAATATTAGAATTTAAATGGTGTTGGAAATAAATTTGAATATTAGAATTCAAATGGAAACGGAAAATGAAATTTGAATATAAGAGATTCAAATTGAATTCAAATAGGATTTGATCTATGGAATTTGAATATGAAATTCAAATGGGTTTTAAACTATGGAATTTTGAATATAGAATTTAAAAAGGAGTTTGAATATTTGAATTTCAATAGAATTCAAATATAGAAATTGGAATATAGAAGTTCAAATGGAATTTAAATATAGAGTTTGAATAAGATAATTCAAATGAATTCAAGTATTGAATTTGAATATGGAATTGAAATAGAAATTCAAGTATTGAATTTGAATATGGAATTGAAATAGAAATTCAAGTATTGAATTTGAATATCAAATAGAAAAGGAATTGGAATTTGAATATAGAATTCAAATGTGAGATTGGAATTTGAATCAAGAAATTCAAATAGAGTTAAAATGGAGTTGAATTCATTTTAAAGAAGTTTAAAGGTTTATATATATAAATATAATTAAAACGAACTCGCCGCAGCACTGCAGTTCGTAAAATAGCGATTTGAACTTCAATCGAGTATACAGGACTCAATTGGAGTCGGATCTCTTTGAAACAAGAAACGTAAGGACCAGTTTGATAATAGTTTTCTAATGAAAGAGGAAAATATGAATTCCGCCGTATGGATTTTGAGTTATGTCAAAATCAAATTTTCAGAAAAATAGCGCCAGAACTATTTAAAAACCATAACGGTTTATTTCATTTTATAAAAGGATTTTAAGCAATTAAAATCCGAATTTCTATTTAGAAAATTTCAGATTTGAGTTATAAAATATATGTGAACTCAGGTGGAATAATGAATTGATTTTTGAAACAGAAATCAGATTTTTGATTATTGAATACAATTAACTAATTCGAATAGTAATTAGTAAATGAGATGTTGAATTGATATTGGGCCTTAAATAAGTGAATTCGATTTGAAAATTTATATTCGAAATAGAAAAGAGAACTAGAATCGAAATTGAAATTCAATTTGGTTATGAACGAGTTAAATATTTTGTTTGAACATGTTATGTTCAACAAAGAAGTGAAATAGGCAAAATGACTAATTAAAGAATAAATGGGCGAAACTGAATTCAAACGATTAGATGGTATTGAATTGAATTGAAAACAGGTGAACATGTGTAAGCAGGTTTGATTTGAAGTATATGAAGATTTAAATTTATGTGCTCGACAAAAAGGTACATGTTTAATTCATATATGAGATTTTATGCGCCGTATCGGCAAGCCGCTTGGCTTTTTCTTTTTCTTTTTGGAATAAGAAGGACCGGGAAAGCTATTTGAAATTTCCCGATGCTCCCGATACAGGGGAGGTTATGGCGAATTTTTCCGGAAATTTAAGGAGTTAGAATATTTTTAAGATATTTTGATAGTTAAAAATCATTGTATCGACGTATAGAATTCGATAGGTAAGTGAATATAAAAATCGAATATTGTAAACAAAAAGGGAAATCTATAAATTAGAAATAGAAAGCGAACTTTATACATGTTTTAAAAATGAACAATTGGATTGTATAGTGTGTTTATTCGAGGAAAGTGGTTTTGCCGTTTTGAAGTTGAGGATGTTTTCAGTTAAGGTCTGAGAGGTAATTTTACCCCAACTTGATTGATTTCATTTTTAATGGATAAATAGCAAGATCCAGTCTCGAAAAGAAGTGTTTGAAAAAGAGTTAGTTGAATAAAATATTTTGGGTTGTTGTAACGATGTTTTACACAACATTCGTTTCAAACCCAAGTGGTGGAATTTTGGAAATATAACAAGTAAATATTTCCTGAGTATAATTAAAATAGTCGGGATAGAGATAAGTGATTGGAATGGTTTCCAATTGCAAATAGAGATATTTTCTAATATATAGAAAATAAAAGGAGTTGATATTGGGAAATGCTTTCCAAATAACGTAAAGAGCCAAGATGATTATTGGAAATATTTGGTTAACAAATATTGATAAGGAAATGGAGAAGAGATTTAATTAATGAAATATTAATTAAAGAGCCCAGTGATTTGTTTGATATGTTGGATGAACACTTGTTTTATTCGATAGTTAAATCACAGACTATCGAAGTTTTTACCATCGTTGTCAATATGGAGAGACCGGATGGATTATTATCCGAAGAACCACTCCGTATCGGCATAAGCGTTGCGAACCAAGTATGCTGGATATATTGAAGACGGAGTAAAGTGCAAGGACTCTTTCTATTAATAGAAATTGTGCCTTCGGTTTCGTTCAATCCCAGAACGAACGAAAATGGACGAATGTCTGACAGAGTATTTCCAATGATCAAATGGGTTGGTCTGTATGAATATATATGGTTGCAACGGATTTTATTCCCTTAGCATAATATCCAGAATATTTGTGCAAACTCAACTAGTGATTAACGGATCTGACAATGTGACATTCAAAGCGATTGTGCTATCAATGAATGGTAAGTATTCGTAGCCTCAGGCCTCAACAACCGGGAAAGGACAAAAATCGGGCAGGCAGCATGGCTATGTGGGTCGCACCCATTAGGATGTATAATCACCTATCTAGAGGTTCATTTAATTTCTTATTCTATTCGATGCTGTCCTAGTCGGGAGACGGTTGCTGATCCCAACCGTTGGTGATATACATTCGATACACTCAAGCGAAATGAGGGGTCGGTCATGTGTGGGCCGGGTTACAAGATGTTCTTGTTGAACCCAGTGTATTCCTCTCTAGAGATACACTAACGGACGGTGGTTCCATACCTTGTCATGTTGGAAATCCAATCTCCAATAAGCGCCATGCGGTTTTTGATTTTATACTATGTATGTGGAGCGTGAGATGCAAGCGTTCTGCTATTTGGTTATTTACTTGATGTAGACATTATTATAATATCACTGGATTTTCGTATCAAAGTGTTTTGGGTTATAGTAAGGTAAAAACCGTCCATGTTTATGTGTGGGCTGGTCTTACTATTATCTTTTCTTTTGAAAGGATTTTTAAAGTTAAACAAGTGGTTGGGGTTTACTCACACCAGTCTCATGACTGACCCAGAGTTTATTTTATTTTGTTTTCCCTAAATTCTTAGGTGCCCAAATTTGTACGGGCAGTCAAGTAGTCGGGATTTCACAGATTCATTTGGAGGAGCTGGAAGCAGGAGGCTTCACCGGTTAGCTATAGACTATCATATATTCCGCTGTGTACTATGTTGTATCTGGAAACATGTGTTTATAACTATTTCAGAAATGACTGTTGCGCTCTGATGATGGTATGTATATAAAGTTACTGATTTGTATTTCAAAAGTTATGTTATATAATATATTTTATTCGTTCCGCTGTGAGTTGTGATCTTCGTTTTTCTTCTATTCTAATATTTCTTTCTTCCTATTTCTCATCTTCTAACTTCTTTCTATTAATGGTTCGTATTTCTGTGTTATTTGGGTTGGACGTGTGGTGTATTTGGTCAACTCAGATAGCTCAGATTTGCGGGTCGTTACACTTCCGTTTAAAACTTGAATACTACGCTAAAACAAAAAGGTTCAAGTTCTCTTTTGTATTTCAACATATATTTATCTTCCTTAATAATTTATTAAATTACATAATAAATTTACTATGGTAAACTTTTGTTTATAAAAGTGTTTATAAATCCCCGGCCAAAGCTTACTTAAGTTTTGTCTAATCCCAAATACAAATATTTAACTTATATAAATTTCAATCTAACTTATATTTTAAATCTCAAAATTCCTAGGTCGTTACAGCCTCCCCCACTTAAAGCTTTTCGTCCTCGAAAAGGGGAGTTGTAAAATTTTGCATAAGTAAAATAAATCTTATTTATAAAAATTCATATAAACAAAGCTTATTAAATCGTAATGCTATACAATTCCTAAAAGGCTTAAAATTTTTCCCAAAATTTCTTATTAGACTAAACACAAAATTTACCATACACTAAATTTATATCAAAACATTATTCAAGCAAACTTAAATTATTGCATAAAATTTAAATAAGGAATTTGCTATAAATATAAGTAAAATCAGTTCAAATGATAAAATTACTTTGTAATAAGTCATTGCGATAAAATAGGTTTTATGAAATTCAAAGGTTTAACATACGATAGCTTTTAAAAATGAAAGAAAATGGTAAAATATAAGAAATTTAGTAACTTGGTTACAAGTAAATAATACAATATATGCTAATTTGTGAAAGGACTTGAAATAGATAACCACAAGTACAATTATAAAATATAGTAGTTTAGCGAGGTGATGAATAAGTTTGTTAAATTAAATTAAAGTGTTATACAAAATACTTTCATTCAAAACATTGGAAAGCCTCAAACTGATTTCCCTGAACTTAGAATCTGGTCTTATTTCAATCCATTGAAATACTGCATATATTTTTTCATATAGAGAATCATACCTTACTTCGGGATTCCAAAACCAAACTTTCAAGCATGAATTCAAATCAATTTTATATTAATATTAGTTCGAGAAGTTTATCCACATGACGGGTTACTAAGTATCACCCGTTACACGCAATCCAATCTCACCTTAGTTTTGTCATAGGTTATTCGAACAAACCAAAACATTTCATATCCCGAAGTTGTAAATCATTTTGCAATCTATCATTTACAAATATTTTAATCAAAATTTTGTTGTTTCCAAATATTTCAAATATCGGGATTCAAGTCGTAGAAACATTTCAAGTCTTCCAATCATATGGATTTCAATTTCTTCTAACATCCCTTTCAATAATATTCAAGTTGATCTTTCGACTCATAAGTTTTGGTTTTATTCAAACTCACATTTTAATCGTTTACACTCCATACATCGTTTTAACTTTTATTAAATCATGCTTCAATATTGCTTCAATATTTCAAGATTTTTTTCCAATTGATTTCCATATCCTCTTAATATTTTTAAGAGTAAAATCGAATAATCATTCTTCTTGGATTCCTTTGAACTCTGAAAGGTATGAATTTTATTTATTCTCATTTCAGATATTTCAATTAGTCGAGCGAGAACCATTTGAAATATTCCTTCCAAATTACCATCACGCTTTCACTGCCCTATTCTAATTTAGTATGTACGTGCCCCGATTTTTTTTCCACTTTTGAATTTAGGGCCTCAACTTCTAGTTTTCACTTTGACGAATAAATTTTCAGGGAAACAACCAATATGATTAACTCAAGCACTCATACATTACTCAAATCATTCTACATTGATTTCTTAATCTTAATACGTTCATTTCTTAGCCTTATATAATTTCCAGAGTTAACTTCTTGAATTGAAAATTTCCTTTCTTATGCTACTTTTTGCGAAGACATTCTTCTCTCAATGGCCTTTCTTTCTTCTTTACTGGACAGTCCCAAACTACATGCCCTTTCATCTTGCATAGACAAAACCTCCTTTCTGTTGCAGGGTCCTTGGTTTCTTTCTTTCTCTTAGGGCATTTATTCATGAAATGTCCAATTCTCTTACACTTAAAACAGCGTATATTCTTTCGAATGACCTTCTTCTTCTTTTTAGATTTAACTGGGCAGCAGGCTGCATAATGACCGTTTCTGAAACATATATAACACTGGACCCCCTTAAGTTTTCTAAACTTTTCGATCTCTTCTTCTTCTTTTCGAGCTAGTGCTCTTTTTGCTTGCTTCGGCATCATCCAAAATTCTATTTTGCTTTAAGTGACAACCTAGCATTTTTAAAAGGGTTACACTATTTTTCTTATTTTCCAAATCAACTGGCTAATTTATAAGAGAATTTTCAGGTATTTGTTTCTTACCATATCCAAAGCTTATAAGTTTTACAAATTCCAAAGTAGTTTAAGCTTTTTTAATTTTTCTCCTTTATTTCAAGATTGCTGTTTTTACACAACTTTTATTTCATTTTCAAATCAAATTTCTATATTAATTTATCAAATCGTTTTATTAAGATTTATTTATACATTGTTTTAAGTATTTTTCGACGTTTCTACCAGAATTATATAGTTATCCCACTTTCGAAACTCAAAAATAAATACCGATGATGATACCACAATCAATAGGATCATCCTCGAGCGACTAGAGTGTGATTCTATATCTATTTGGTACATATAAGACCTCATATATACGTCGGTCATGCATATACTTGAAATTTTCACATATACCAATAGTCCAATCGCGATGTCAAATAAATACTCAAAAATTCCTGTTATGTTGACAAACTTTTTGGTAAAATTTGTCACACTGATTATCTGGATAGCATCGCCCTCGGATATGGAGAACATCGTCAGAAGACAGGCAGCAATTTGGTCAAAGTCGCATCACGAACAAAGAAGGGCCCGAAACTCCTATCAGACGACCTCTTTTCGGCCCTAAAACAGCAATTATAGAGCAAAGCTCCGTAAATCTTGTAGATCTCTGAATTAGCTTCAGTTTGAGCTTTGGTTTGGCTCAATCGGACTTACAGTTTGAAAGTTATGCCCGTTTCCGTAAACTAGTGTAATCTGGCAATTTCCTGGATAAAGCAACGAAGCGTCACACGATCAGAGTATGGCTTATGCCCCTCGGATCGCCCCTCATCGGATCGCCCCCCCTTGGCTCCTGGTACACTTCATGATCATGACCCGACTTTGGACACCAGCTTCCCACTCCAGCTCACGACCAGACTTCGGTTCGTAGAGACCGACCCGATTCCATGACCACGAACCGACCACCGAATCTGCTAATACATGCGTAGATCTTGACTTATTCTCAAGGATATTCACACTCCTATTTTCCCGGATCGGATGCCACATACCCCATTACGAACCGGTCTTCCCAGAAGCTCTCCTACAGCTACAAATACACCATTTGAAGGCATTTTCAAGGATCTTTTGGCTCTAACACCTCACGGCTTCCACCTTTGCTCTCTGCAAAACATTTTCAGCAACAAAAGAGCCAAATTCCACAATATAACACAAGGATTTCGTGTATAATCTTATGATTTCTTACCTCTTTTCATTGTAAACACGAGGATTTCGTGTATAAACCAAGAGAATTGTACTTGTAACTTCTTAGGATTTAAGAAGAGATAAAGTGAATGTAGGCTTGGTTTGAGCCGAACCACTATAAAAACTTCGTGTGTCTCCTCTTTATTTACTATTTTATGCATACTATGATTTGTGATCTGCAATTGGGTGTTAGGCCCAGATTTTGTTCTAACATTTTGGTGCGCCAGGAAGGGGAGGCACATGACAACCTCAATTTCTAGCTTGAAAGGAGACTCAATGGCGAACAAAAGGAAGAAGACTGGAACTTATGCCCATGCCGATGATGCTGACGCTGAAGATACAAGGAATGAGGCAAGCCAAGAAGCTTCCTCTCATGGAGATCCTTCTGCATACTTGACCAGAGACGAGATGGACGGAGTTCTCACTGAATTGAGAGATCAGATGGCACGGTAAGATGATCTCCTCCAGAAACAACAGGAAATGATCAACCAATTCTTTGCTTGGATGGATGGAAGGTCGAGCAACGCTCAAGTCATTAGAAATGAAGTCACAGAAGCGGCTCGGGCATCACATGGACTCGGGGGCAACCCCCTCGTTATTGGAAATGCATAGCGATCGACTTCAGGTCCAGATCGGATGGATACCGGAGCGCAAACTCTCACTCAACTACAGCAGGGATCGTCTCGTGACAGGCCATCAGCACCGGGTCGGATCGCCCCTCCTCAGTTCGCTCCCCACGAACCACGATCCGGCCTTCACGAACCGACCCCCTCGAACCAGGTCGGGTCACCACCCTCGATCCTCGATCCCCAAGCAACATCTCACCAACAGCTTCCATCCTCTCCTGCATTCAACGCTGAGGGTACCAGCTCTGATTTTGGTAGTTTGCAACAACTTTTTGAAGGCAATCGACTCGCTGATCTGATTCAATGCCTCTTGAGAGGCCGCACCTATCAGAATGACGTGGATGACGTCAATTACAACCCATTCACTCAGGAAACCAGGAATTCCCGCAATCCCCCGGATTTCAAACTCCCACAACTGGAGCCATACAACGACAGGACGATCCTACCGTGCACCTGATGCGCTACAAACGACATATGTAAGTTCAATCGACGTCGGAAAACGTCATCGCTAAGTGTTTTCCCCTCTTTCTGACTGATATAGCAGCCATGTGGATTCGATAGCTAGAGACGGAATCGATCAACAACTAGAATATGTTGGTCACTCGCTACCTTGAACAGTTTCGGACGTCATGTCACTCACTACAATTAAGCATAGGCCCAGAGAAACTCTACGTTCATTCCTGGAAAGATTCAATGTTGCAGCAACATCAGTTGATCGCCCTGAACAATCGATGGTACTGATGGCAGCAATATCCGGCGTTCTAGATAACTCACAGTTAAAAAAAAAATCTTTGTATCGAGGCCCACCACGAAGTCTCAGGGAGTTCTACCTTGAATCGGATAGATTTATGCGTGAGGAAGACGCAACTTCCGAGAAGAAAGTTCTCGATGTCAACATGCTCAAAGATGGAGAAACTGTCCGATTCTGGAAATGGAAAAGGAAAAGTCACCGTCAAGAATGACTGCAACACTCAGCCCCGAAGAGGGCCTAGATATGAAAAGTATACTGAGCTCATTGCTTCACTTTCTGACATCTATATGGACACAAACGGTGTTGTCTCCTACCCAAAGCCTCTTAGGAGGGAACCATCGCAAAGAGAAAGCGATTCTGGAAAGCACTGCTTATTCCACGATATGGACGGACATGACACGAATAAGTGCAGACATCTTCGTGATTTGATTAAGGAACGGGTTAGACGTGGAGAGCTGCCCGAGTACGTGAAACCATCAACAACACCTGTGCTTCCACCTCCTGCTCCCCGGAGAGGGAATGACCCTGGATCGAGCTCTCATGGGCTCATCATCAACTAATCTGGATGAGATCAGCTTTCATTTTCTGCATTTCTTAGGCTTTAAGATTTGTTTTTGCTTTCATTAGGTTTTCCGATTGGTTGAATCGAAGTACACACGTACGGGGTTAGGATGTAGCCCCAAATCGTGCTTTGGACTCAATGTCAAACCAATCAGGATTTGCTTTGGTTTTGCATTTGGAATTGAATAAGGAAGGACTTTCCAAGCATGGATTATGTTTCAAAAATTTAAGTATCTTGTCAGGATGTGGCAGGATCCTCAACTTCGGTTAAAGTATGGTTTATACTTATTATGGAACTCTAGGTATGGATTATGCCTAGGGACGGACTATCTTGTCAGGCTGTGGCAAGCATAGCTTTACTTTATGTCTGATTATGGTTTATAGTCACTTTGGAATCTTAAAGTATGGATTATACTTAGGAATGACTAATAATCTTGTCAGGATGTGACAAAAGAAATTGGGTATGGATTATACTCGGTTAGAACTCCAGGGTATGGATTATGCCCTGCAAACTGTCTTGTCAGGATGTGACAAAATAAATCGGGTATGGATTATACTCGATTTGAACTTCTGGGTATGGATTATGCTTGGAAATGTTGACCCTTGCCAGGATTTGGCAGGATGACTCAAACGTCCCTTGAGTATGGTTTATGTTCATTAGACGCCGAAACATGGTTTATGCTCAGAAAATTTGAACAATATCGCCAGGATTTGGTACATTTGTTTTTCCTTTATCTCTTTACAGGTATGGATTATATCTGTAGCTGGCAGACCCGGCAAGGTCATGGCATTATCGAATTTCTATGGCTTATAGATTTCCTGGACTATCCAGAACACATCTTCCTTCAACTAGCAAGATATGTTCTAAGGGGCAAACTTGTTGACACACTTTTTGGTAAAATCTGTCATACTGAATATCTGGATAGCATCGCGCTCGGATATGGAGAACATCGTCAGTAGACAGGCAGCTATTTGGTCAAAGTCGCATCACGAACAAAGAAGGGCCCGAAACTCATATCATATGACCTCTTTTGGGCCCGAAAACAGCATTTATGGAGATAAGCTCCATAATTCTTGTAAATCTCTGAATTACCTTCAGTTTGAGCTTTGGTTTGGCTCAATCAGACTTACGGTTTGAAAGTTATGCCTGTTTCCGTAAGCTGGTGTAATCTGGCAATTTCCTGGATAAAGCAACGAAGCATCACACAATCAGAATATGGCTTATGCACCCTCGGATCGCCCCTCATCGGATCCCCCCCCCCAACTCGTGGTAGACCTCCTGATCATGACCCGACCGTGGACACCAGCTTCCTACTCCAGCTCACGACCAGACTTCGGTTCATGGAGACCGTCCCGATTCCACGACCACGAACCGACCACCGAATCTGCTAATACACGCGTAGATCGTGACATATTCTCAAGGCTATTCACACTCCTATTTTCCCGGATCGGATGCCACGTACCACATCACGAACCGGTCTTCCCAGAAGCTCTCCTACAGCTATAAATACACCATTTGAAGGCATTTTCAAGGATCTTTTGGCTCTAACACCTCACGGCTTGCACCGTTGCTCTCTGCAAAGCATTTTCGGCAACAAAGGAGCCAAATTCCACATTATAACACTAGGATTTCGTGTATAATTTTATGATTTCTTACCTCTTTTCATTGTAAACACGAGGATTTCGTGTATAAACCGAGAGAATTGTACTTGTAACTTCTTAGGATTTAAGAAGAGATAAAGTGGACGTAGGCTTGGTTTGAGCCAAACCACTATATCCTCTTTATTTACTGTTTTCTACAATTGGTTGTTAGGCCTAGATTTTGGTCTAACATTTTGGTGCGCCAGGAAGGGTAGGCACACGACAACCTCAATTTCTTGCTTGAAAGGAGACTCAATGGCGAACAAAAGGAAGAAGACTGGAACTTCTACTCATGCCGATGATGCTGACGCTTAAGACACAAGGAACGAGGCAAGCTAGGAAGCTTCCTCTCATGGAGATCCTTCTGCATACTTGACCAGAGACGAGATGGACGGAGTTCTTACTGAATTGAGAGATCGAATGGCACGGCAAGATGATCTCCTCCAGAAACAACAGGAAATGATCAACCAATTCTTCGCTCGGATGGATGGAAGGTCGAGCAATGCTCAAGTCATTGGAAATGAAGCCACAGAAGCGGCTTGGGCATCACATGGACTCGGGGGAAACCCCCTCGTTATTGGAAATGCACAGCGACCGACTTCAGCTCCAGATTGGATGGATACCAGAGCGCAAATTCTCACTCAACTAAAGCAGGGATCGGCTCGTGACAAGCCACCAGCACCAGGTCGGATCGCCCCTCCTCAGTTCGCTCCCCACGAACCACGATCCGGCCTTCACAAACCTACCTCACGAACCGACCCCCTCGAACCGGGTCGGGTCGCCACCCTCGATCTGTGATCCCCAGGCAACAGCTCACCAACAGCTTCCATCCTCTCCTGCATTCAACGCTGGGGGCACTAGCTCTGATTTTGGTAATTTGCAACATCTTTTTGAAGGCAATCGACTTGCTGATCTGATTCAACGCCTCTCAAGAGGCCGCACCTATCAGAATGACATGGATGACGTCAATCACAACCCATTCACTCAGGAAATCAGTAATTCCCGCAATCCTCCGGATTTCAAATTCCTACAACTGGAGCCATACAATGGCAGAACGGATCCTACCGTGCATCTGATGCGCTACAAACGACATATGGAAGTTCAATCAGCGTCGGAAAACGTCATCGCTAAGTGTTTTCCCCTCTTTCTGACTGAAATAGCAGCCATGTGGATTCGACAGCTAGAGACGGAATCGATCAACAACTGGAATATGTTGCTCGCTCGCTTCCTTGAACAGTTTCGGGTCCACATCGCTCGACCCAAGAACGTCATGTCACTCACTACAATTAAGCATAGGCCCAGAGAAACTCTCATTCCTGGAAAGATTCAACATTGCAGCAGCATCAGTTGATCGCCCTAAACAATCGATGGTATTGATGGCAGCAGTATCCGGCGTTCTAGATAAATCGGAGTTCAAAAAATCTTTATATCGAGACCCACCACGAAGTCTCAGCGAGTTCTAGCTTGAATCAGATAGATTTCTGCGTGAGGAAGATGCAACTTCCAAGAAGAAAGTTCTCGATGTCAGCATGCTCAAAGATGGAGAACTGTCTGATTCTGGAAACGACAAAGGAAAATTCACCGTCAAGAATGACCGCAACACTCAGCCCCGAAGAGGGCCCAGATATGAAAAGTATACTGAGCTCATTGCTTCACTTTCTGACATCTATACGGACACAAACGGTGTTGTCTCCTACCCAAAGCCTCCCAGGAGGGAACCATCGCAAAGAGAACGTGATTCTGGAAAGCACTTCTTATTCCACGATATGGATGGACATGACACGAATGAGTGCAGATATCTTCATGATTTGATTAAGGAACGGGTTAGACGTCGAGAGCTTCCCAAGTACGTGAAACCATCAACAGCGCCTACGCTTCCACCTCCTGCTCCCCGGAGAGGGAATGACCCTGGATCGAGCTATCGTGGGCTCATCATCAACTGATCTGGATGAGATCAGCTTTTATTTTCTGCATTTCTTAGGCTTTAAGATTTGTTTTTGCTTTCATTAGGTTTTCCGATTGGTTGAATCGGAGTACACACGTACGGGGTAAGGATGTAGCCCCAAATCGTGCTTTGGACTCGGTGTCAAACCAATCAGGATTTGCTTTGGTTTTGCTTTTGGAATTAAATAAGGAAGGACTTTCCAAGCATGGATTATGTTTGGAGAATTTAAGTATCTTGTCAGGATGTGGCAGGATCCTAAACTTCGGTTAAAGTATGTTTTATACTTATTATGGAACTCTAGGTATGGATTATGCCTAGGGACGGACTATCTTGTCAGGCTGTGGCAAGCGTAGCTCTACTTCAGGTCTGAGTATGGTTTATACTCACTTTGGAATCTTAAGTATGGATTATACTTAGGAACAACAATGGTCTTGTCAAGATGTGACAAAAGAAATTGGGTATGGATTATACTCGGTTTGAACTCCAGGGTATGGATTATGCCCCACAAACGATCTTGTCAGGATGTGACAAAAGAAACCGGGTATAGATTATACTCGATTTGAACTTCTGGGTATGGATTATGCCTGGAAATGTTGGCCCTTGCCAGGATTTGGCAGGATGAGTCAAACGTCCCTTGAGTATAGTTTATGCTCATTAGACGCCGAAGCATGGTTTATGCTTAGAAAATTTGAACAATATCGCCAGGATTTGGCACGTTTGTTTTTCCTTTATCTCTTTATAGGTATGGATTATATATGTAGCTGGCAGACCCGGCAAGGTCATGGCATTATCGAATTTCTATGGCTTATAGATTTCCTGGACTATCCAGAACACATCTTCCTTCAACCAACAAGATATGTTCTGAGGGGTAAACTTGTTGACACACTTTTTGGTGAAATCTGTCACACTAAATATCTAGATAGCATCGCACTCTGATATGGAGAACATCGTCAGAAGACTGGCAGCAATTTGGTCAAAGTCGCACCACAAACAAAGAAGGGCCCGAAACTCCTACTAGACGACCTCTTTTGGGCCCGAAAACAACAATTACAAAGTTGAGCTTCATAAATCTTGTAGATCTCTGAATTAGCTTCAGTTTGAGCTTTGATTTGGCTCAATTGGACTTACGGTTTGAAAGTTATGCCCGTTTCCGTAAACTGGTGTAATCTGGCAATTTCCTGGATAAAGCAACGAAGCGTCACACGATCAGAGTATGGCTCATGCACCCTCAGATCGCCCCTCATCGGAACGCCCCCCCTCGGTTCGTGGTACACCTCCTGATCATGACCCGACTGTGGACACCAGCTTCCCACTCCAGCTCACGACCAGACTTCGGTTCATGGAGACCGACCCGATTCCATGACCACGAACTGACCACCGAATCTGCTAATACACGCGTAGATCTTGACCTATTCTCAAGGCTATTCACACTCCTATTTTCCCGGATCAGATGCCACGTACCCCATCACGAACCGGTCTTCCCAGAAGCTCTCCTACAGCTATAAATACACCATTTGACGACATTTTCAAGGATCTTTTGGCTCTAACACCTCATAGCTTCCACCATTGCTCTTTGCAAAGCATTTTCAGCAGCAAAGGAGCCAAATTCCATATTATACCATGAGGATTTCGTGTATAATCTTATGATTTCTTACCTCTTTTCAATGTAAACACGAGGATTTCGTGTATAAACCGAGAGAATTGTACTTGTAACTTCTTAGGATTTAAGAAGAGATAAAGTGGACGTAGGCTTGGTTTGAGCCGAACCACTATAAAAACTTCGTATGTCCCCTCTTTATTTACTGTTTTCTACATTCTGTGATTTGTGATCTGTAATTGGGTGTTAGGCCCAGATTTTGGTCTAACATGTTAGAAGTTGCATTTCAAAACAGTTATGTCTTTCAAAACCATTTACTTAGTTCCAAAATACGCTCTCTCAACGAAATGTTCTGAAATCTCATTTAGGGTGTTCCTAGCCCTAATGAGATATTGTAACTTTGATGAGTTCTGTCTTTTATTCAACATATGTCATACCCGTAGCTTTGTATAACCAAAGCTCTGATACCACAAATGTAACGACCCGTCTTTTGCCTGATTTACGCCGGTAATTAAACCAACTTGAACCATTCATAAAGGAGGATTTTATTGTGTACTAACATATATTGAACAAAATAACATAACTTTCATATCATAATACAATATTACATCAGAGTTACTAGGAATATCAGAGCTACAATATATACAGCAGAAAAAATAAATATACTCTCAGCGGGAGAAGCAGTAGGACATAGCGGAAGCTCCAAACTCTAGCGAGGATTCCAACTCAGAAAGCGCTTCGAATCTTGCTCCAAAGGTCTATAACTGTAGAACTAAACCACTAGCTGCCCGTGTGGAAATTAATGGACACCCAGAGTTTAGGAAGTAACAATAAACTCCAGGTCAGTCATGGGACTGGTGCGAGAACATAAAACAGTTATTTATTTAGGGTTTATTTTAAAGTTGGAAAAATTCACCGGACCATGCCGCTAATGCGGAACGGGTTTACTCCGTGTGAATTTCCGTGCTTACAAAATCACATTGACTTTTGAAAAAAAGATGAAGCTGTCATAAGCTCGTCCCACATCACACAATGCAACAGCACACCAGATGGGCGAGTTTTACCTTATGATAACCAAACATGTTTTCATACGCGTAAATCCTCTTTCATATTATTATTAGTGCATAGTGTGAAAACAATTTCGAATGTAAATGTATAAATCTTAGATGACAAATTACCCCACCCTACTATGTCACCATATATATATATATACATATACATATATATATATATACAAACAAAACGTGGGGCACATATTGGAGATTGGGTTTCCAACTTGATGATTCTTGACACGAAAGATCAATTGGAATACAAACGAAGTGTAACACAGCTTTTTCATCCAGACACGGACACCAACTACAAATAGCGAGGTAGATCAACAATTTTCATCCAGACACGGACCCCCGAACATATCCTATTCCCAAATTCAAAAGAGGTACCTCCGCCGCAGCTATCAATCAAAAAATCATGTATATATGTCAACAACCTAACCGCCATTTCTCATCATGCGGGGTGTGAGGCTTGTCGATGTCACGGTATACGCAAAGCTTCGCTTAAATAAGCCATGCCCTGATTATCGTTAACTCATTCCATTACTTGAGTATGCAACATTGTCAATCTTCCACACGTCATTGGTACATAACCTCTAAGAACGTAATTTAGAGATGGGAATAATCAATTGCCACACATCCGATATATATTCATAGGAATCAGTGCAACGTGGTCAATTACAATGTCAGACACACAATCTATACAAGTCCAATCTGGGTCTGAACAAAACAAAATCCGAAAATCCGAAAATATATTCAGACCACATATAACCTCGTATCAGGTGTACGACCCGATCTCAAAGACATTGGCAATCAATCCAAATAATCCAAAGATTCACGGTCTTTATTTGCCATTTCCAAGTCTTCAAATAGCATCGTATTATTACTTGGAATGGTTTTCGGACTTAAATCTGATCATGTCTTTCCAAGTAATAAGCGTATTTAAAACAAAGCTATGGACTATACCGGTTTCAATTTAAATCTCTTTCCTAATGCTTATCAAGTTGCTTATGATAAGGTTGGATTTATTTCAAAATCTTTAAATCTCATTGCTATCTTATTTGCTCTTTATAAATCTCATATTAAAAATTCCTTTGTTCGTCGTTATTATACTTTCAAACGACTTCTCAATTACCAAATATAAATTTGGACTTAAAGTTTCATACACCAATGTTTATCACTTTAAAATCTTCCAACATTTTAAGGAATCATTTTTGAAGCGTAAATAATAGTTCTTGATTTCAAAAAAAAACAAGTCATTACAAGGAAACGTCAGTGCGTTACTAAAATGCTATGGAATAACTATTTAAACCAAATGGGTTCAAATGCATTTAAAGATTCAAATCCTTTTCTTGAATTATCACAATTAATGAGTAACACTTATTAAAATTCCAAACTTGTTCTAGATTCAAAAGGGTTCAATTAAACTCCATATTAGATTTTTTTTGAAATAATCATCCCGTCCGTCGGATCAGTTAGGGATAGCCAGGGAGAGCAGGAAACTGTATTTTCCAAACCCAAGCCTTAAACACTATCCACTCTGTCACCCTAGAACGTTTTGGCTCAAATATATGTATTATTGGAAGAATTGTAGTCAACCGATATATGTTTACATATTCAATAATGGTTAAAATTGTTTAAATCCATTTTCAAATCCATAACTAAAGTTTCATACTTCAATTAAGCCTGTATTCCAAATTTTTGTTGGAAACTAATTATAATATTATCAAATTTGTTCAATTGTTTATAACTTACAAATATTCTTTTAAAAAAAATAATAGAACTAAGTATTTGATAAACCAATGTTTGGTTATATGGTTAAACCAAAAATTTTCCTTAAATTTAATTTTAAATTTATGGATAGTTAAACATTTATATAAACAAATATAACTTAGCATCAAATTTTAAAGCTTAAAAGTGATTACTAAATATTTACATGTTACTCAAAAATCGATTTTAGTTAGACTTCCGAACTTGTTACAACTTAAAACAACTTTAAGATGTTTCCAAAATAATTTCATACTTATGGAAAAATAGTATAATTATCATGACTTAGTTTTATATAAATTCAAAAATTACGGGCAGCTAGTAGTTTTGGTTTTGCAGATTTATATTCACAGGATCTTGGTTTATAGCTGGAACGATATTCGGAAAGCTCTATATCCGTTTATCTCTTTCAGTTGTATTTTGTATTATTTTCTGCTGCATTGTAAATTTTAAATCTCTGATATTTATCGAATGTATAATATTTATTTATACGCTGTTATATTCTTGTATTCTGAAAGAATTGTTGTAATAAGCAATGAAATGTTCTTTTGTTTGTGTTCTGATTCGTCTTGTTCTAAATTCAACCGGGCTTTCCTTCATGGGGAAGTTCAGGTCGTTACAAAAAATGTCATTCAAATTTTTAATTTTTATTTCATAATCATCATTCATATGAGAAGGAGATTTAAATCGATTACCCATATATCTCCACAACCATGAGGTGTGATACAGCAAAGTCAATACATATAAACACTACATTTCAAGATTTAAAACAACCATCAAATTCGTGCGCAAGTGCCACGATAAATAACACTTAGTGTTTAGTGTTTCTAGCTTACACAAAACATCCATTCAACTGTCACAACAATAGCAACCATGCACAAGCAAACGGTGTTCATCACTAAATAAAATTTACGGTTCCTACTCATTTGTAAAAATAAATTTTAAATAAATGTTCTCACCGATATGCTTTCCAATTTTCACTGTCAAGTTCCAAATCAACTCCGTCAGCCTCAGATGATCTACTATCTCTTACACGTGCATCACGCACTGCTCCTTGGTTGCTAATGTGTATATGTACCTTTCCCTTCCGCAGACTCACGTGTCAAGTATACTTCAGCACGTTCTAGTACTTAAGTGAGTCAAGTTGCGTGCTTTGCACACGCGGTTATCAATATATAGGAAAACCTAGCTTCATCACGGATGGATAGTGGAACAATTCTAGGTGGTTGGAGGGGTTGCTAGCAAGAGCTGACATGGCTCAGGAGAGAAAAAAGATGGCAATAAGCTTTTGTCGAGAGGTAAATACGAAAGCAGCAACTACTGTGGAGGGAACAGTTGGAGTGGAGGCCTGAAAGAGAAAGTAGAAATGTTCTGGAAGAGGAGGCGGCACCGCAGGGTGGTTTCAGGCTAGGTGGCGGTGACTGGAGCAATGTGGTGGGGCTGGAAAGTGGTGCAATTGGATGAGAACGGGTTTATGGTGCAGTGTCTTGCAGTGGAGAGAGGAAAGTATACGTAACAAATTAAGGAAAGAGAAGCGCGGGCGAGTTCATGGTGGAGGAGGGCCAACGAGTTACGGGAAGGAAATGTTGGTTCGTTAGCCGAGGTAGGGAGACTGAAGGTGGGTAGTAGCAGCGATGATGGACTGGAAACGGATGATGGAAGAAGACTTGTGAACTTGCGTCTATAATTAGAAGGGAGAGAGAGAAGCGAAGGTGGAGTGTTGTGGAGATTTTCTGGTGGACTGTTGAGGCGCATATGGCGTGGCAAATTGGTGGAGGTGACTGGGTTTGTCAGGTCGCAGTTTGCGGGATAGGTTGAGGAGGTGATAGCTATGGTAGCGGATGTGGGGTGTAGGACAGAGAAGGACGTGCTGTTTTCTATAGAGGATGGTTGCGGGTTTGTAAAGTAGAAGGGTGGTGCAATGGTTCAGCTGGGTATGGTTGTGTTGCTAGAGTTGCTACAGCTTGTGGATGTGGAGGGTGAGCAGACAAGGGGTGAACAGAGTCGTCGGTCATTGAAGTGGAGAAGCAGTTCGCACTTTGGGGAGATAGGAATATACAGAGGAGGAAGTTGGAAGAACAATGGAACTGAAGACAAAAGAGGCGGAGCTGAAGGGTGATGCATGAGCAAATGAGGAGAGGAGTGGAGAACTTTGTATGTACAGGAAGAAGAGTTTATATATTATTTATAACGTGAGGAAGGGAGACCGACATCTGAAAGTGACAACACGTGGTATCCCATTTCTGTTGTTCAAAATAATTTATTATAATATAGCATTGGATCCACTGTTTACTGAGATTTCCAAACCTTGGGTTACTGTTTAAAATCTTGGTACAGATATGGTAAGATTTTAAATCAGATTTTTACCATATATTGTTGTCCCCATATCTCTTTAAAGGAGGAAAATTTGATTTATTCTTGGCATACGATGTGTGAACGCAAGGCTAACCCATGGACTGACGAAGATACGCTCACAGCTATCCAACCAATCCTAAACTTCTGTAGCCGTTTCCGTTCCGTGGAACGACTTCCCACCAAGACTAGTGTAGTCCTTACAGAGCTTGGCGAAATGTAATAACCCGAAAATCTGGGCCAGTTTAAAATTTTATTTTGGCAATTTTAGCGAATTTTGAATATTTAAAATGAATTATTTTAAATAATAACGACGAGAAATTTATTTTGAATATATTTAGAACGTATATATTATATACATCGTCGTTAGAATATAAATAATTATATATAATTATAAAAGGAATTGAAAATGGCGCGGTAGTTCGATAATTCGATTTCAAACTTCAATTGGATGTACCGGGTGCATAATAATCCGGATTTTAGTGAAACTAAAAATATTAGAATCGATTCGGGAATATCTTTCCAACGAATCCGAAAAATCAAAATTTCATAGCGGGAATCAAAAGTTATGTCCAGTTGAAAATTCTGAATAGTCGCTATGGAATTCAGGCCCTTAAAAATGGGAATTTTGCAATCGACCTCGGATTTCGACGAAACCAGTTTTGTTGGATCCGCGGTGTCAAATTATTGCTAGGTTTCAAATTTCATAATTTTTCGAATCAATATGTGAGCGTGGCGAAGGAGAACGCGTTTGACCAATTTCAGTTGATTTTAATCGACTGGAAATTGGCCATTTTTCAAACGATCTCGGAATTCGACGAAACTAGTTTTGTTAGGGCCGTATCGTCAATACGAAGCTAGAAAATATTTTTCTGGAATTTTTCTAGTTAGTATGTGACCCCGGTAAAATGAAATGTACGTTTAAAATTCAATATAGTGATTTAAATGTAAATTCAACAGAAACTGATCGTAACGGTCGAATCTGCTTACGAAACATATCCCATTGTGTTCGGAATGGGGTCTTACACTAGGGGCGACAGTTGTTGGTCTCGATTTGGGATTCGAATTAAAAGTCAACCCTATGGAATTCAAAAATAATTAAATATATATGTATTTCTTTATATGACCCTCCCTCCCCCCTTTTCTCCCTTTTTATTCAGAAAAAAAAGAAAAAAAAACAAAAAAAAAACAAAACGCTCGATCTCGCGACGCCTCCTCCGGCAGCCATCGTTGCTCCTCCATCGCGCCCCCCACCTCAACGGCGCCGCCGCGATTCCGCTCCCCCCCTCCTCCTGTCGAACGACGTTGAAAACCCAAACCCCCCCTCGCCCCAAATCGCCACTGCAACGCCCGATGCTCCCCGACGTTGCTTCCTCAGCCCCCTCCACCTCCAGGGCTCGCGCGAAGATCGCTTCCCCCCTCTAGCGCAGCCAATCCCCTTTCCCCCTTCCACTGTAAGCTTTTTATCTATTTAAATTCTCTTTTCAGAATTGATTTTTATTTTTTTATTTTACATAGAACAGAAGTGTTGATTGTTATAGGATTTAAAGTTTTAATTTTTAACAATGAAAGTTAAGATTTTTATATATTGAATAGCATAATAAAAATATGATTTTTATATATTGAACATCGAAGTAAAAATTTGATTTTTATATATTGAATAGCATAATAAAAATTCGATTTTTATATACTGAATAGCGTAGTGAAAATTCAATTTTTATATATATAGTGGCTACGGGCAACAAAAGTGATAAGAGACGAGAACAGTGAAGATTTCCTGCATTGGAAGTGCCGTGGAGGTTGGATAGCTATTGGTGAGAATTTCTCACCTTTCAATTTCTTTTTCTAGTTATATATATATACTAGGATGCAGACGGTGCTTAGTAGCACCCGACACAATCGTCCACAAACCATGGACTTGTTTGTTTGGTTGCATAAATTAGTTAGATGCTTTGGTTTGAATTGAATTGTTTGATGAAATGAAATTGATTTGATTGATGTGTGAATGGCGTGGGCCTTCACTAGACCGGGGATAAGGCTAGGCCTCGTCCCGTTTCTAGTATCGTGCCGTTATGCCGCCGAAATTTTCTAAAATATGTTAGAAAAATAAAATATCATTTTATTGAAAGAATGAACTGAATAGAAATTCATGTGTTGAAATAAAATGTTTTATCGTTAAAATATAATTTTTAACGTGAATGTGAATAAATAAATATTCATTTACAAACCGGACGGTTTGTTTATGTACACCTATTTGAATGACATTGACTGGGACGATAAATTTTACACATCGCCCAACTGCACAACTAAAATCTGTGTTTGTTGATTTGAAACCCCACACGGGTGTTGGATGAAATTTGAAGTTCACTCATCCTGATTGATTAAATATGTCGATCGATTGATTGACAAGCTGTTATAAGCGTTAGATATCTATATTTGATGTTTATACAGTGTAATGCACTTTGGTTGATTATTTTTCAATGCTATTATATACGTGTGATGTATGAAAATCCATATAATTAACTTTATATGGTGATTGATTGGGCCTCATTCCAATTTAGAAAATAAAGAATATTATAAAATAAAGGTTCATGTGTTGACAATACTCATCCGTTGAGATTAGTCATGTGCTGAACGAAATATTTTAATAATAAAATTTACATCTTTATCAATATAAAATAAAGGTTCATGTGTTGACAGTACTCATCCGTTGAGATTAGTCAGGTGTTGAACGAAATATTTTAATAATAAAATTTACATCTTTATCAATATAAAATAAAGGTTCATGTGTTGACAGTACTCATCCGTTGAGATTAGTCATGTGTTGAACGAAATATTTGAAAAAGAAATATTTGAAATAGAAATATTTGAAAAAGAAATATTTGAAATAGAATATTTGAAAATAGGAATATATGAAGCCGTATTGATTAGATTGACGCCATTTTGACGTGAACGATATTTATATCGATTTTATTCATTTTATAATGAATATCGAAAGTGATTTCAAAATCTAATATTTTGAAAAGAATGGAAATTCGAATTGAAACTGAATAGAATTGAAATTCGAATTGAAATTAAATATAAATGAATTCGAATTAAAACCGAATTGAAAACGAACTGAAATGGAATTAGAAATCAATTTGAATTGAAATCGATTTGAAATGAATTTAAAACGAATTTATATTGGAATATTCAATTTTGATTTGAAATTGAATATGAAGTTGAAACCGTTTTGAAAACGAATTTAAAACGATTTATAAAATTCATTTCGAAAGGAAATCGACGAAGTATATATTATATATATTATATATATAATATAATGGTCTGAATAGAACGCGCCGCGTCGCGGCAGTTCGCGAATTTCGACTATTGACTTCGAACGGATATTGCGGGAGATCCGACCGTCGGATTCTCCTAAAACCGGAACCGTTGGGTTCGTATCGAAAAGAGCTTTCTAACGAATATTAGAAATTAGAAATCTAACGGTTGGATTTAGAGATACGTCCAAATCAAATTTGAAAAAGGTCGTTGTAAGTGCAGTTCGATGGCCGTTGATGGAAATCGACTGTACAGGCCTTGATAAAATTATTAAAAATAGTAATAATTTGTGTAAAATCATAAGAAATGATTTAGAAAGAATTGGGATGAAAAACTCCATATTTGAAAAGATAAAAATAGATTTTTATCGAAATGAACTAGTTTTGAACTAGAATTATAATTCTATTTATTTTTAAATAAATAAATTGAATTTAAAAAGGGTTTTAAAAATAACCAGAATTTCCAATGATTGCATTGGAGTGGATTTGAATCGAAACTGTCTTCGGAATATTTCGATGTTGGAATTCGTGATTATACAGGTGTTGTTATGGAAATTTGAAAGATATATATATATTTACATCGTTATTTCCAATACGACATTTGTTAATCGTAGAATTTGATATTGAATATAAGCCGATATATTTTCTATTCAGAGCCTTGTATTGAATATCAAATGTGATTTGGGTTTGTCGTGAATGATGTCTTCATTAACACTGTTCTTGAGCCCTGTTGAGAAAAGATTAAATCTTTTTATTTAGATTTAATGAAGTGTACCAATTAAATAATATTTAATTGAAATTGAATTGATATTGATTTTTGGGTTTATCGTGAACAGTGTTTTTAAATAACACTTGTTCTTTAACCCGATAATTAATGGAATGATATTTTGGGTTTACCGTGAACCGTGTTTTAAATAACACTGATTCTTTAACCCTGTCAAAGATTAAAACTATGTGGAGTTTTAATGAATCTTTAATTAGATTGAAATAATCGAAATGGAGTATCACCAGTTTTGCTCCAGGCGATAGTTAAATCTTTAATTAGATTTGAACGTGAAATGGTAATTGAATTTACCGGTAACACCGTGGTGTTAGATATGAAGTAAGACCCGTTTTACTTCATGGGATGAATAGGTTTGGATTGGGAAATTAAAACAAATGGTTACTTCGGTAAGTTTCGTTAATCCCGACTAATTTGAATTGATATTCAAAAGTAGATTAAAGAGTAAATTCAAGGAATTTATCTTTGATAAAATTAATGGGAACCTTTCCCTATGAATGTGAAATTTAGAAACTAACGGTCGGTTAGCCAAGCAGAATGGTTTTCTGGATATTGATCTGATGTTGGTTTCGGCCTTCGGGGTTAATATTTGGGAAATTATTCTCTTGATTAATTTACGGTTAGTGACTGATGAATTGGAATGAGGCGTATGTTGTGTTTGTGTAACACTTATTTAAAATATACGCGAGTTATTCGGAAAGACCGGGTTTATCCCATTCTGAATAACTGATACGACGATAAGTCGAAGATGAAGACGATGGTCGAAGACCGGAGGTCTTCACGTCGTTTGGATAATTACTGATGATCTTGATTGGGATGTACACCCTAGAAGATGGAAACGGTTGGTGATCGTCCAGACGTACTTGGAGATCGATGGATATGCGGGGTACTAGGTGCCTCCGGTTTCGTTCAGACCCAGAACGGACTTGTAAATGGACTGTGTGTCTGACATTGGATTTTAGTCTGTGTGGTTGATTTCTATTAAATATATATCTATTTGGCGGCGGAGAATTTATTCTCTTGCTTAACGCCCTTCTCTGAGACGTACGAGCTTAGGGGTTATATACTGATGGATATCAAACGCATAGAGTGAATTGCCTGTGTGGCACGCCTAAGTGGCAAATGATCAATGCTTCTGTTGAAAAGCAAAGTCTTGTGGTTGGTGATCAAAGCACGGCCTTTGTGGCGTAGCTTTGTGTAACGTTTACTTCGCGAGTTTCACACCCGGTATGAACCAAAAACGGGAGAAGGACCTCAGGGAGGACATGCGTTTCTTTCTAGTTAGAAGTGGCGTCAGTGGTTTTACACGCCCTAACGAGTTTGACTTATGTGGTTGTTGCTGTTGCGAGGCGCCTCGGTTAGATCGGACGATCCGGGTCCGATGGAGCCATTCGTTGGCTCATTTACACCCCAAAGGGTGGGGAAACGCATGTTCAGGCATTTTAATCCACATCGGTGGACCGGCCCTGACGATCCAAGGGTCACTCGAGCTCTGATCCTGAGGGGCGGGCTAGAGCGTCTCGAATCGGTCGAGGACTATCTTTTGCCTCGGTTCATAGAAGGAAACCCAATTTCCAAATACGTGACTTTGCGATTGTGATTGTATAACCTATATATGGCGACATAGTGGTATGGGGCATTCATGCCGCCTATGATTGATACTTATGATTTGAAGTTATTTATACACTATACACTTATAATAGTATCAAATGATTTCTTTTAAACGTATCAAGCATTCTTGGCTATTATAAGGTAAAAACCCTATCCCCCGGCTTGCGTTGCATTGTGTGATAGGACCTGGGTCTTATAATAGCTTCATTTTTCTTTATTTAGCATTGTGTTGTTGTTTTATGCACTGGTATTCTTGGGAGGAAACCCGTTCCGTGTTATACGGCGTGGTCCCTTGATTTACCTAACTTTAAAAATAAATATTAACTGTTTTAGTTCTCACACCAGTCCCATGACTGACCTGGAGTTTATTGTTTTAACCTAAACTCTGGGTGCCCCTATTTTTGACACGGGCAACTAGTAGTTTTGGTTTTGCAGATTTATATTCATAGGATCCTGGTTTACAGCTGGAACGATATCCGGAAAGCTTTGTATCCGTATATCTCATTCTAGTTGTGTATTGTCTTATTTTCCGCTGCTATGTAATGTAATTTAAATCTCTGATATTTCTGTGTAATATTTATTTGTTTATACTCTGTATATTCTTGTAATCTGATGCATTGTTGTAATAACAGTGAAATGTTCTTCCGTGTGCGCTCAATTTTGTCGTGTTCTCAAAACAATTCGTTCTTTCTCTTCTCTTCGTAGACCGGGGAAGTTCGGGTCGTTTCACGAAACTGGCCCTAAGCGCCTGCATCGCTGCACCACCACCATTTGCAGCATTAGGAGCTGCCCTCTGAACATCTGTAACAACCCGTAAAATCTGGGCCAGTTTAAAATTTTTATTTTGGCAATTTTAGCGAATTCTGATTATTTAATATGAATTATTTTAAATAATATCGACGAGAATTTATTTTGAATATAATTCGAACGTATATATTATACGCGTCGTCGTTAGAATATAAATATTTATATATAATTATAAATAGAATTGAAAATGGCGCGGTAGTTCGATAATTCGATTTCAAACTTCAATTGAATGTACCGGGTGCAAAACAATCCGGATTTTAGTGAAACCAAAAATAATGGAATCTAATAGTGAATATCTTTCCAACGAATCCGAAAAATCAAGATTTCATATCGGGAATCAAAAGATATGTCCAGTTGAAAATTCTGAATAGTCGCTATGGAATTCAGGCCCTTAAAAATGGACATTTTGCAAATGACCTCGGATTTCGACGAAACCACTTTTGTTGGGTCCGTGATGTAAAGTTATTGCTAGATTCCAAATTTCATAATTTTTCGAATCAATATGTGAGCGTGGCAAAGGAAAATGCGTTTGACCAGTTTCAGTTGATTTTAATCGACTGGAAATTGGCCATTTTTCAAACGGTCTCAGATTTCGACGAAACTAGTTTTGTTAGGACCGTATCGTCAATACGAAGCTAGAAAATATTTTTCTGGAATTTTTCTAGTCAGTATGTGGCCCCGGTAATTTGAAAAGTACGTTTAAAATTCAATATAAGGATTTAAATTGTAAATTTCAACAGAAACTGATTGTAACGATCAAACCAGCTTGCGATACATATCCCATTGTGTTCGGAATGGGGGTAAAACGCTATGGACGACAGGCGGTGGACCTCATTTCGAGGTCATATGTAAAAGTCAACCCTTGTGCATAATTTAATAATTAAATAATATAATAAAATAAAAAAAAAAAAAATATAAAAATACATCTCCTCCTTTTCATATCTGTTTGGCCCTCCCCCCGATCAGTTATTTATAAAACGAAAAAAAAAAAAGAGACAAAACCCTAAAACCCAAATCGAGTCGCCGCCGAACCCTTCGCCTGAGCCACCCTCGCAACCTCCTCCCACCGAACGACAAATCGAAGCAACACCCTCATCGCAGAAACCCTCGAACCCAGACGCGAGCCCCCTGAACCACCGACACCTCCGAACGCCGCCGAGCCGCCCTTGACTTCCCTCCTCCCCTTCGCATACCACGGTGAGCGTTTAATTTGATTTTATTTTTATTTTTGCTTTTTGTTTTTGTTTACAGTGAATGTATAAACTGTTTTTTTTTTATGATTTAAAAACTGTGTTAAATAGAAATTATAAAAACTGATTTTGATTTTTTTTAAAGAAAAATTGAAAACTGGTTTTTAAAAGTTAAAAACAGATTTTATAAAAAGGTTAAACTGATTTTATAAAGATTTTTAAAACTGAAATTTTTAAAAACAGTATTAAAAACTGTTTTTTTATAGGAATATAAAACTGATTTTGTTAAAAATATAAAACTGATTTCTTTAAAAAGTAAAAATCATATTTTTATTTATTGAAAGTCGAAGTAAAAATCATATTTTTATTTATTGAAAGTCGAAGTAAAAATCAGATTTTTATATATTGAATTACATAGTAAAAATTCGATTTTTACATATGTAGAGAATACGGGTGAAAGCGACAAAAGGCGAAGATTTCTATTAAGGAAGAATCGTGTGAGTGGATAGCTATTGGTGAGGATTTCTCACTCTTCAATTTCTTTTTAAAATTTTATATATATGTGTTGAAAGTGGAAGTGAATTGCTATATATAAATATCTATATATATATATATACGCCCCTCGTCCACAAACCATGGACGATATTTATTGGTTGAAATTGTTGTGAAAATTGATTGATAGCGAAGTGAAATAACATATATATGAAAAGTGAAATTTATATATATAGCGAAGTGAAATAACATATATATGAAGAGTGAAGTTTATATATATAGCGAAGTGAATATCGAATATATTGAAAGTGAAAATATCGAATATATTGAAAGTGAAAATATTGAATATATTGAAAGTGAAAATATCGAATATATTGAAAGTGAAAATATTGAATATATTGAAAGTGAAAGTATCGAATATATTGAAAATGAATATATCGTATATATTGAAAAATGAATATATCGTATGTATTGAAAATGAAAATATCGTATATAGTGAAAGGTGAATATATATATATATATATATATATATATGAATTGAAAACAATGTATATGAAATATTCGAATTGAAAACGATATATATATATATATGAAGTGAAAACGATATATATATTGAAAGTGAAAATATCGAATATATCGAAAGTGAAAATATTGAATATATTGAAAGTGAAAATATTGAATATATTGAAAGTGAAAATATCGAATATATTGAAAGTGAAAGTATCGAATATATTGAAAATGAATATATCGTATGTATTGAAAATGAATATATCGTATATATTGAAAAATGAATATATCGTATGTATTGAAAATGAAAATATCGTATATAGTGAAAGGTGAATATATATATATATATATATATATATATATGAATTGAAAACGATGTATATGAAATATTCGAATTGAAAACGATATATATATATGTATGAAATGAAAACGATGTATATGAAATATTCGAATTGAAAACGATGTATATGAAATATATATATGAATTGAAAACGATGTATATGAAATATTCGAATTGAAAACGATGTATATGAAATATTCGAATTGAATTGAATAGAAAACGAATTCGAATTGAATTGAATAGAAAACGAATTCGAATTGAATTGAATAGAAAACGAATTCGAATTGAATTGAATTGAAAATTGAATTGAATAGAAAACGAATTCGAATTGAATTGAATAGAAAACGAATTCGAATTGAATAGAAAACGAATTCGAATTGAATTGAATAGAAAACGAATTCGAATTGAATTGAATAGAAAACGAATTCGAAATGAATTGAATTGAAAACGAATTCGAATTGAATTGAAATTTGAATTGAATAGAAATGAATTTTAAAACGAATCTATAAAGAAGAATTCAATTGTGATTTGAATTGAAAAGGAAGTTGAAAATGTTTTTGAAACGAATTCAAAACTATTTATATAATTCGTTTTAAATAGAAATCGACGAAATATATATTATATATATTATATATATAATAAATGGCCTGAATAGAACGCGCCGCGCTGCGGCAGTTCGCGAATTTCGACCATTGACTTCGAACGGACATTACGGGAGATCCGACCGTCGGATTCTCCTGAAATCAGAACCGTTGGGTTCGTATCGAAAAGAGCTTTCTAAGGAATATTAGAAATTTGAAATCTAACGGTTGGATTTGGAGATACGTCCAAATCAAATTCGGAAAAGGTCGCTGTAAGTGCAGTTCGATGGCCATTGATGGAAATCGACCGTACAGGCCTTGATAAAATTATTAAAAATAGTAATAATTTGTGTAAAATCATAAGAAATGATTTAGAAAGAATTGGGATGAAAAACTCCATATTTGAAAAGATAAAAATAGATTTTTATCGAAATGAACTAGTTTTGAACTAGAATTATAATTCTATTTATTTTTAAATAAATAAATTGAATTCGAAAAGGGATTTAAAAATAACCAAAATTTCCAATGATTGCATTGGAGTGGATTTGAATCGAAATTGTCTTCGGAATATTTCGATGTTGGAATTCGTGATTATACAGGTGTTGTTATGGAAATTTGAAAGATATATATATATCGTTATTTCCCATACGACATCTGTTAGTCGTAGAACTCGATATTGAATATAAGCCGATATATTTTCTATTCAGAGCCTTGTATTGAATATCGAATGTGATTTGGGTTTGTCGTGAATGGTGTCTTCACTAACACTGTTCTTGAACCCAGTTGAGAAAAGATTAAATCTTTTTATTTAGATTTAATGAAGTGTACCAATTAAATAATATTTAATTGGAATTGAATTGATATTGATTTTTGGGTTTATCGTGAACAGTGTTTTAAATAACACTCGTTCTTTAACCCGATAATTAATGGAATGTGACTTTGGGTTTATCGCGAACCGTGTTTTTAGATGACACTGATTCTTTAACCCAGTCACAGATTAAAACTAAGTGGAGTTTTAATGAATCTTTAATTAGATTGAAAAGATCGAGAATGGAGTATCACCAGTTTTGCTCCAGGCGATAGTTAAATCTTTAATTAGATTTGAACGTGAAATTTAGAAACTAACTGTCGGTTAGCCAAGCAGAATGGTTTTCTGGATATTGATCTGATGTTGGTTTCGGCCTTCGGGGTTAATATTTGGGGAATTATTCTCTTGATTAATTTACGGTTAGTGACTAATGAATTGGAATGAGGCGTATGTTAAATTTGATTGATTGATGGTTTGGATTGTGCTCGACCAGTTTAGGAGCAGAATATGCTTTTGCATTTAGCATTGGGTTGGGTTGAAAATATCTGTGTGCTAACGCCTTGTGAAACACTTCACGATTTGACGATAAGGTGTTTAGCGATGTTGTGTTCATTTCAAATTTAACGAATGATTGTGAAATGATATTTTTCTTAAGTGAAAAGAAATGTATTCCCGATTTTGGACAGGGAATGTTTTATAAAAATGTTTTATAAAACAGAAAGGATTTCGAGGCCCAAAACCCGATGATTTCTAAAGTGATTTAGAAATGTATTATATGTTACATTGTGATTATTATGTTGTGAAATGATTTTCCCTACTTCGGGATATGAAATGATTTAGTATGTGACTAAAGATTCGGGTAACCCTGAGACTAAAAGTATGGGTGAGAGGGCGGTGTATGCTCTCCTGAGTGGGAGGTGCATCGTCGGTGTAGCCTACTCCTATGTGGGGTAGGTGCACATATATATATCGAGTTGCGAGGTGCGTACCCTTTGCCTTGTCGATGGGGAGCACGATATTTGGTTGCATACTTGTTTGTATGCATTGTTATGTTTTGGAATTCATATTTCCAAATGATTTGATTTGAGATCCCGAAGTGAAATCTACTTTGATATAGAAAGTTAGATATGTATTTCAAATGATTTGAAATAAGAAATCGGGAATAAAATCCAAAGGAATAATTTCTGTAAATTGAATTGGATTTGGAAAATCTAAGAGTGGTGATTAATCTAAATGGGTAGATAGGGATATTGCATGTTGATTGATGCATAGTAGATCCATATATCTATATTGATTGTTGTTTATACACTGGCTTTCATGGGGGTAAACCCGTTCCGCGAAAGTGGCGTGGTCCCGTGATTTGCCTTATTTTTGAACAAAGTTAACAACTGTTTTTGAGTTCTCACACCAGTCCCATGACTGACTCGTAGTTTGCTTTTCCCTTGCGAACTCGGGTGCCCCTATTTTCCACACGGGCAGTCGAGTAGTTTTATTTTGCAGATGTGTTGAGCAGGATTCTGGATTGAAGCTTTAAGCTGTGTCCAGGCATTTACAGTCTTCCGCTGTGTAGTTTATACTTCCGCTGTGTAGTTTATATTTCCGCTGTGCACTGTTTTACATTTATGTAAATTTATCTTCCGCTGTGTATTATCTTCGATATACTCTGATATTCTGTACTCTGATGTAACATTATTATGATGTTTATTGAAGTCTTCTGTTATTTGTTCTGATGTGTTGTATACCCAAAGTTAGCGTATGCGGGATTCGAACGGTCTTGGTCGGTTTAACGATCGATTAGGTCCGGGCGAAATCCGTGTCGTTACAACGTGGTATCAGAGCTTTGGTTAAACTCAAATCTTTGGGGTACAACTCATTAGAACTGAACAAAAGACTCATCAGAGGTAGGATTAGTAATGTCCTATAAAAGAATCCTCATTAGAGATAGAATCAGTAGCATTCTAGGATGAGTGACTCGTTAGAGATGGGGTTAGAAATGCCCCAGAATGAGTCGAGAGTTATTTGTTTATAAATAACGTATTTGTGATTATATATATAATCTGATTTTAGAAAATATGATTTTAAATATATAAAATTATATATTTGAAAATATAATCAATTAATTGATTGATGTTTGTGTTGTTTGTTTAATTGTTTGATAATTTTGAATCATTATGCCTAACTGAATCAAATAGTAAACTATATTGAAATTTGGTTGCAAATGCATGCATATACTTGCACTTACATTGAACAGGTCATAGCAAGGAGGCTAGAGCAGAGAATAAAATTTGTTTGCCCGACAAATAGGTACATGTTTACTACATGATTTACTGTTTTGTTTGGGTGATGATGATTTTGTGAGCCTATTGGCTAGCCGCTTGGCTTTTTCTTTTTCTTTTTGAGATCTGAAGGACCGGGGAAGCTATTTGAAATTCCCCGATGCTCCCATTGCAGGGGAGGTTATGGCGAAATTTTTCGAAAATTTAGGGTGTTAGCCAAATTTTTGAAATTTTGAAAATTCTCAGAAACTGAAAAGTTGGAGAATGGAAGCCAGGTCGAGCGTAGAGTTGAATTATCAAACCACTTTCGACTTTGTTCCTTTTCGGGGACGAAAAGTTTTAAGTGGGGGAGATTGTAACAACCCGTAAAATCTGGGCCAGTTTAAAATTTTTATTTTGGCAATTTTAGCGAATTCTGATTATTTAATATGAATTATTTTAAATAATATCGACGAGAATTTATTTTGAATATAATTCGAACGTATATATTATACGCGTCGTCGTTAGAATATAAATATTTATATATAATTATAAATAGAATTGAAAATGGCGCGGTAGTTCGATAATTCGATTTCAAACTTCAATTGAATGTACCGGGTGCAAAACAATCCGGATTTTAGTGAAACCAAAAATAATGGAATCTAATAGTGAATATCTTTCCAACGAATCCGAAAAATCAAGATTTCATATCGGGAATCAAAAGATATGTCCAGTTGAAAATTCTGAATAGTCGCTATGGAATTCAGGCCCTTAAAAATGGACATTTTGCAAATGACCTCGGATTTCGACGAAACCACTTTTGTTGGGTCCGTGATGTAAAGTTATTGCTAGATTCCAAATTTCATAATTTTTCGAATCAATATGTGAGCGTGGCAAAGGAAAATGCGTTTGACCAGTTTCAGTTGATTTTAATCGACTGGAAATTGGCCATTTTTCAAACGGTCTCAGATTTCGACGAAACTAGTTTTGTTAGGACCGTATCGTCAATACGAAGCTAGAAAATATTTTTCTGGAATTTTTCTAGTCAGTATGTGGCCCCGGTAATTTGAAAAGTACGTTTAAAATTCAATATAAGGATTTAAATTGTAAATTTCAACAGAAACTGATTGTAACGATCAAACCAGCTTGCGATACATATCCCATTGTGTTCGGAATGGGGGTAAAACGCTATGGACGACAGGCGGTGGACCTCATTTCGAGGTCATATGTAAAAGTCAACCCTTGTGCATAATTTAATAATTAAATAATATAATAAAATAAAAAAAAAAAAAATATAAAAATACATCTCCTCCTTTTCATATCTGTTTGGCCCTCCCCCCGATCAGTTATTTATAAAACGAAAAAAAAAAAAGAGACAAAACCCTAAAACCCAAATCGAGTCGCCGCCGAACCCTTCGCCTGAGCCACCCTCGCAACCTCCTCCCACCGAACGACAAATCGAAGCAACACCCTCATCGCAGAAACCCTCGAACCCAGACGCGAGCCCCCTGAACCACCGACACCTCCGAACGCCGCCGAGCCGCCCTTGACTTCCCTCCTCCCCTTCGCATACCACGGTGAGCGTTTAATTTGATTTTATTTTTATTTTTGCTTTTTGTTTTTGTTTACAGTGAATGTATAAACTGTTTTTTTTTTATGATTTAAAAACTGTGTTAAATAGAAATTATAAAAACTGATTTTGATTTTTTTTAAAGAAAAATTGAAAACTGGTTTTTAAAAGTTAAAAACAGATTTTATAAAAAGGTTAAACTGATTTTATAAAGATTTTTAAAACTGAAATTTTTAAAAACAGTATTAAAAACTGTTTTTTTATAGGAATATAAAACTGATTTTGTTAAAAATATAAAACTGATTTCTTTAAAAAGTAAAAATCATATTTTTATTTATTGAAAGTCGAAGTAAAAATCATATTTTTATTTATTGAAAGTCGAAGTAAAAATCAGATTTTTATATATTGAATTACATAGTAAAAATTCGATTTTTACATATGTAGAGAATACGGGTGAAAGCGACAAAAGGCGAAGATTTCTATTAAGGAAGAATCGTGTGAGTGGATAGCTATTGGTGAGGATTTCTCACTCTTCAATTTCTTTTTAAAATTTTATATATATGTGTTGAAAGTGGAAGTGAATTGCTATATATAAATATCTATATATATATATATACGCCCCTCGTCCACAAACCATGGACGATATTTATTGGTTGAAATTGTTGTGAAAATTGATTGATAGCGAAGTGAAATAACATATATATGAAAAGTGAAATTTATATATATAGCGAAGTGAAATAACATATATATGAAGAGTGAAGTTTATATATATAGCGAAGTGAATATCGAATATATTGAAAGTGAAAATATCGAATATATTGAAAGTGAAAATATTGAATATATTGAAAGTGAAAATATCGAATATATTGAAAGTGAAAATATTGAATATATTGAAAGTGAAAGTATCGAATATATTGAAAATGAATATATCGTATATATTGAAAAATGAATATATCGTATGTATTGAAAATGAAAATATCGTATATAGTGAAAGGTGAATATATATATATATATATATATATATATGAATTGAAAACAATGTATATGAAATATTCGAATTGAAAACGATATATATATATATATGAAGTGAAAACGATATATATATTGAAAGTGAAAATATCGAATATATCGAAAGTGAAAATATTGAATATATTGAAAGTGAAAATATTGAATATATTGAAAGTGAAAATATCGAATATATTGAAAGTGAAAGTATCGAATATATTGAAAATGAATATATTGTATGTATTGAAAATGAATATATCGTATATATTGAAAAATGAATATATCGTATGTATTGAAAATGAAAATATCGTATATAGTGAAAGGTGAATATATATATATATATATATATATATATATATATGAATTGAAAACGATGTATATGAAATATTCGAATTGAAAACGATATATATATATGTATGAAATGAAAACGATGTATATGAAATATTCGAATTGAAAACGATGTATATGAAATATATATATGAATTGAAAACGATGTATATGAAATATTCGAATTGAAAACGATGTATATGAAATATTCGAATTGAATTGAATAGAAAACGAATTCGAATTGAATTGAATAGAAAACGAATTCGAATTGAATTGAATAGAAAACGAATTCGAATTGAATTGAATTGAAAATTGAATTGAATAGAAAACGAATTCGAATTGAATTGAATAGAAAACGAATTCGAATTGAATAGAAAACGAATTCGAATTGAATTGAATAGAAAACGAATTCGAATTGAATTGAATAGAAAACGAATTCGAAATGAATTGAATTGAAAACGAATTCGAATTGAATTGAAATTTGAATTGAATAGAAATGAATTTTAAAACGAATCTATAAAGAAGAATTCAATTGTGATTTGAATTGAAAAGGAAGTTGAAAATGTTTTTGAAACGAATTCAAAACTATTTATATAATTCGTTTTAAATAGAAATCGACGAAATATATATTATATATATTATATATATAATAAATGGCCTGAATAGAACGCGCCGCGCTGCGGCAGTTCGCGAATTTCGACCATTGACTTCGAACGGACATTACGGGAGATCCGACCGTCGGATTCTCCTGAAATCAGAACCGTTGGGTTCGTATCGAAAAGAGCTTTCTAAGGAATATTAGAAATTTGAAATCTAACGGTTGGATTTGGAGATACGTCCAAATCAAATTCGGAAAAGGTCGCTGTAAGTGCAGTTCGATGGCCATTGATGGAAATCGACCGTACAGGCCTTGATAAAATTATTAAAAATAGTAATAATTTGTGTAAAATCATAAGAAATGATTTAGAAAGAATTGGGATGAAAAACTCCATATTTGAAAAGATAAAAATAGATTTTTATCGAAATGAACTAGTTTTGAACTAGAATTATAATTCTATTTATTTTTAAATAAATAAATTGAATTCGAAAAGGGATTTAAAAATAACCAAAATTTCCAATGATTGCATTGGAGTGGATTTGAATCGAAATTGTCTTCGGAATATTTCGATGTTGGAATTCGTGATTATACAGGTGTTGTTATGGAAATTTGAAAGATATATATATATCGTTATTTCCCATACGACATCTGTTAGTCGTAGAACTCGATATTGAATATAAGCCGATATATTTTCTATTCAGAGCCTTGTATTGAATATCGAATGTGATTTGGGTTTGTCGTGAATGGTGTCTTCACTAACACTGTTCTTGAACCCAGTTGAGAAAAGATTAAATCTTTTTATTTAGATTTAATGAAGTGTACCAATTAAATAATATTTAATTGGAATTGAATTGATATTGATTTTTGGGTTTATCGTGAACAGTGTTTTAAATAACACTCGTTCTTTAACCCGATAATTAATGGAATGTGACTTTGGGTTTATCGCGAACCGTGTTTTTAGATGACACTGATTCTTTAACCCAGTCACAGATTAAAACTAAGTGGAGTTTTAATGAATCTTTAATTAGATTGAAAAGATCGAGAATGGAGTATCACCAGTTTTGCTCCAGGCGATAGTTAAATCTTTAATTAGATTTGAACGTGAAATTTAGAAACTAACTGTCGGTTAGCCAAGCAGAATGGTTTTCTGGATATTGATCTGATGTTGGTTTCGGCCTTCGGGGTTAATATTTGGGGAATTATTCTCTTGATTAATTTACGGTTAGTGACTAATGAATTGGAATGAGGCGTATGTTAAATTTGATTGATTGATGGTTTGGATTGTGCTCGACCAGTTTAGGAGCAGAATATGCTTTTGCATTTAGCATTGGGTTGGGTTGAAAATATCTGTGTGCTAACGCCTTGTGAAACACTTCACGATTTGACGATAAGGTGTTTAGCGATGTTGTGTTCATTTCAAATTTAACGAATGATTGTGAAATGATATTTTTCTTAAGTGAAAAGAAATGTATTCCCGATTTTGGACAGGGAATGTTTTATAAAAATGTTTTATAAAACAGAAAGGATTTCGAGGCCCAAAACCCGATGATTTCTAAAGTGATTTAGAAATGTATTATATGTTACATTGTGATTATTATGTTGTGAAATGATTTTCCCTACTTCGGGATATGAAATGATTTAGTATGTGACTAAAGATTCGGGTAACCCTGAGACTAAAAGTATGGGTGAGAGGGCGGTGTATGCTCTCCTGAGTGGGAGGTGCATCGTCGGTGTAGCCTACTCCTATGTGGGGTAGGTGCACATATATATATCGAGTTGCGAGGTGCGTACCCTTTGCCTTGTCGATGGGGAGCACGATATTTGGTTGCATACTTGTTTGTATGCATTGTTATGTTTTGGAATTCATATTTCCAAATGATTTGATTTGAGATCCCGAAGTGAAATCTACTTTGATATAGAAAGTTAGATATGTATTTCAAATGATTTGAAATAAGAAATCGGGAATAAAATCCAAAGGAATAATTTCTGTAAATTGAATTGGATTTGGAAAATCTAAGAGTGGTGATTAATCTAAATGGGTAGATAGGGATATTGCATGTTGATTGATGCATAGTAGATCCATATATCTATATTGATTGTTGTTTATACACTGGCTTTCATGGGGGTAAACCCGTTCCGCGAAAGTGGCGTGGTCCCGTGATTTGCCTTATTTTTGAACAAAGTTAACAACTGTTTTTGAGTTCTCACACCAGTCCCATGACTGACTCGTAGTTTGCTTTTCCCTTGCGAACTCGGGTGCCCCTATTTTCCACACGGGCAGTCGAGTAGTTTTATTTTGCAGATGTGTTGAGCAGGATTCTGGATTGAAGCTTTAAGCTGTGTCCAGGCATTTACAGTCTTCCGCTGTGTAGTTTATACTTCCGCTGTGTAGTTTATATTTCCGCTGTGCACTGTTTTACATTTATGTAAATTTATCTTCCGCTGTGTATTATCTTCGATATACTCTGATATTCTGTACTCTGATGTAACATTATTATGATGTTTATTGAAGTCTTCTGTTATTTGTTCTGATGTGTTGTATACCCAAAGTTAGCGTATGCGGGATTCGAACGGTCTTGGTCGGTTTAACGATCGATTAGGTCCGGGCGAAATCCGTGTCGTTACAACATCCCTAAGCATCTCTCTCATGAAGTCAGTGAACATCGTCCTTATATCAGGAGCATTCCCATTATTAGCTCCTCTACCAATACCCCTCGTATGTCGGCTCATCGTTCAATCTGTAAGGAGAAAACGATTAACCATCTCTTCAATGGTGCCAGTGCAGTGCGACTCCATCCTTAGATATACTAATAGTATTTATATACATATCTTTTGAAAACCAAAATACCACAAATACGTGCTCTCATATAAGTACTATCTCTCCCCAGTGTCATTCCCTAGGCTAACTACGCAACCTAGAGCTCTGATACCAAGTCTGACAGCCCGCCCCGCACCAGCTGACATTTCCATTGAAAGTGCGTTGTGCCGATGTCCAACCAGCACGGGACGGTCGTTAAAGAAAGGAAAGAAGGGAAGATGAACTAACAAGGAACCTGTAGAATGTCTCACAGTGCATGGAATAAAATATAATAATAACATACTTAACATAAAACAGGTGAGACAAAGCATAAGCTGAGAACTACACCATAATCATCATAGCAGCGGAAATCCAAAATACAGCTGATGTTCCATATCATCATTATTATAACTTTTAAAACTGTCTCAAATGAAAAATGAGAGAGGTACACTACTAATGCCCAAAGTAATGACCAGCAGTGACACAAGGAGAAAAAATATATATATATATGATACGTGGAAGCCTCCTACTCGTCTCCGGTACAGCTACTCGCGCATACCACATAACCTGTCACTAGTTTGCCCGTTTAAGAGCACCTAGAGTAATAAAAAGGAGACGTAAAACTCTGGGTCATACAAAAGTTTGGTATGAGCGATAAGCAGCAAAACATAATAACAACAGGTATACTAAACCATACCTGAACACTACAACAAAATATGATATTAATAACGCTATTTAATAATGCGATATTCCAAAGTGTTATAATTTACACCTGATTATTTGCTCGTGGATGTTTTGTTTTCACCATTTCGCGTGTAACTCTCACAAAATTATTCACGTCTCCCTCAACTTCTGCTCCCCCCTCACAAAATTATTCACGTTCCCTCCCCAATTTCACAAATTATTGTTTCCCTTCCCCTTCAAAACTATTTCCCGTCCCTCCAAATCTGTTTTTCCTCATAAAGAAGAAGCTTGCTTCGCTCCAATCTCCTCACCCGATCGAAGCAAACTCCTTCCATCTCCAATTTCCTCAACCGATTTGTCGAAGCTAGGGCGGGTTCATGCGTTTTGGATCTCTTCTTCGATTCAAATTCTGGTAATCGAACCATATTTTCATGTAAAGCTGTTATTGATTTAGAAAGTTGTAGATTTGAATTGGTTGTTGTTTGTTTGGGTGTGACTTGTGTCTAGGATTTTGTTTTGTTGAGAAATTGGAACTGCCGTGTGGTTTTAGCTACCGAATTAAGGAGTTAAGGTGAGTTAATCACTCACATGATATATCTATAAATTACTAATTTTTCGTCTTTGAGTTCTATGCGATCTTTATGGAATTAATAAAGAGAACCATATCTTTGTGAATAAGGACATGGTTACCATTATTTATTTATTTTTAAAGTAGTTTGTAAATGAGTAAATTCTATTAGTTGCATGGTTTTGCATTTAGGGATTTTAGCAACATAAGTTGGATATCATTGTTTTTTGTTTGCAACCCTAGGCGTGGTTTTTCAAAGTGAGTATGACGTCAGTGGCAAGGAGAATGCCTGAAACACAAAATCCAAGCGACCTGGAACGTTAGTTCTAAGCGCTGCATTTCTATATCGATATGTTGGTTGCCGGTCTGATCCTTTTCATATTTGCTTAGTGTTTCCCTATGCCCTGCTCTGGAGCATATAATATGATAATATGATAACACGTTTCATTTTAAAATTTGATACTTCTAGTCATTTCTGCCCTTAATCCACATGGCCATGATCAGCAATAAGTCAACAACCTTCAACTGAAGTCAATATTTATTGCTCAGAACATGGACTGAACTTTGAAGTTTAAAGTCTACAAAGCATTGTGCAGATTACTTCGAGAACATATATTTTTTCTCTTATTCTTTTCCTTTCTATTCTTTACGACTTTTTTGTGGAGACTGAATAAAATTGAATAACTTAGAAATTAAAATCTGTTGCATTATTGTTAGCTGCTGGCAGTCCGTTTTACGTTATCTGGAGTTTAGCGGCAAATTGAGTTGAGTGGGGAAAGAAAGAGTCGAGATTAGGTGTTTTAAACCAACATCTTATTTATATGTCTACAGTATTCACTTATATTATTGAACAAATTGGTTTATTTAAGGATGTTGGAGCTATTGTACATTGATTTACTTGGCTGAGATATCTAGATGAATCCAATGTTGCACAACACAAGAATTTAGCTTCTGGTTTATGCTTCCTCCCGAATTTAGTTTCTGGGTTTTGACTCTGATAATTTATGTTATTACATTTAGAGAGTAAACATTGTATAATTAAATTTATTTATATTTTTAAATACTGGGTTATGCGTTTATATAATGGTAAAATATATTGCTTTTCCTTCGTAGAAAAATGTACCAATGCCCTCGCTTTCTCATGTATGTTGATCAATGCATATGCAATTGCAAAAATATAACATCTTAAAAAATGTGTCCATTTATTGCAATCATTGGCATTCTCCTCTGGCCCCATCCCCATGTCTACATAGGTTTAAAGCTTTTAACATCAACACTATGATAATATTTACACATGTCCTTTAACAATTTGTAAAACAGACAATACATTGATTTAAATCCCTTTGTATTGATTGTTTTACAAATTATTGAAGGAGATGTGCATATTGGTCTAGTGTTGATATTAAAAGCTCATAAATGATTACCAAACTATAAACAAACTGGCATTATATGCTTAAATGATGAAATATATTTAATTGGTTTGGAGGATAATGAAAAAATAAATGTCTGTTCTTTCTTTAGTTGGGTTCCATTTATGTACTTTTTTATATGCAAATTTGGTAGATGTCAATTTCAGTTTTTAAATCTAGCACTGTGAAACTTTTCTCATGCACAAGGACTGTATTTGTTATCAGCGTAAGTTTGAAAAACAATGAATTAGTTTTAATTTGTTTAAAGCATCTTTCATGCAGGATAGTCTTTTTTTTAACCCAACTTCTACTACTACAAAAATAAAATTAAAGATCAATTTTGCATCGGACCGAGATAGAATTATTGAAAAAGGACTATATCTTTTTTGGTCAAATATTGAAAATAATTGTGATACTGCTACAGATCAAGTGTTGTGAGATGTGAGTCTAAATTTTGTTTGAACTATTTTATTGTTTTCATTTTACACAGCGGACGTTGAAAATGGTCATCACATGGGGCTGATGAGAGCAGAAGTTCATAATGTCTATAAAATGATGCCTGGTTGAGGGATTAATATACACTTAGTTATACTCTCTCTTTTTCGATGAATCGTATAGGAATTAATAGCTTTTCAGCTACATCTGATAAGCCACATCACTGGATTTAGTTAAATCAGTTGAATATCTCTATGTGAAGATGCAATCGATAAAAAAAAAACTCATATCTGCTAATGCACTTTAAATGGTCAATATTTAAATCTTTGTTTATCAAAATTTCATTTAGTCTTGAAGTAATGGATCTGACATATTATTTTTCTTGTGGTATAAGAAATCACATTTCAAAGTATAAACGATCAAGTTCATTTTTTTTAACTTGAGATCATTCATTGTATCTTCTGTTAGTAGAGAAAAGTAAAACTAAATTCTACCAATAACTATAGAACTATTTCATGTGTTAAAACTTATGAATAATTATAGAACTATTTCATCTTTATATTTATCAATGAAACATTATAATAATGATTAGCAGATACTAGAAAGAGGATTCATCCAGCTTGGAAACCCCGGATGATATTTCAGGACTTAGGCTTGCTTTGAGCTGCCTTTCTTCCACCAGATTGCTAGGCTCAGCAAAACTCTTGTGTCCTCAAGTTCTCTTTTCCCGATGCAAGTTACATGCATAATCACCTCCTTTAAAAATCTATATCTGGTGAGTTATCTATGTATTCAATGAACTATTATCCATTTTACATGTATCAATGTTGTCATTAATATTAGTCTAACTTTTGTCATTTGTATTAAATTTAGAAAGGTATGGTTGTAGTTTGTGTGAAAGAATAATATATGGTGGTCAAAAGAATATAAAAAATAAACATTTGTATTAAATTTAGAAAGTTGGCCGGAAGTGTAAACCAGAGTGAATAGTAGCACCCTTCATCTATCATAATAATATCCAACTCAGATTTTCGTAATTTACATTCAGCTGTCTTAATTTAAGTTCTATTACGTCATGGTTTAATGTTTCAATCTTCTGTATGGTTGTATTTCTTTGTTTCACATGTGAATTATTGGTCTTGTACACATTATGTGGTAATTTTATTCTGTTTTAGTGGGATATTATTGGATATTTTGTAAGGTTTTGTGATCTATAGCAGTGGCATTATTTTGATTTCATCGAGTGGATTGTTAGTATACGTGCATGACAATTGGACGTTACGAATATAATATTTCAGATTTCTAAAATATATAGAGTATTTTAATAAATATTGAAATGGGTAGTAAATTGTACATTTTTTTTAAATGTTCATTCCAATTGCAGTATTTATTGTGTAAAGTTGTTACCTACTTAACCGAAATATACCATTAAGATATGGTTGAGCATAGTTTTGTAGTAGTTGTTTATTATTATTGTTGCTTTTAGATAGTTATTAGTTTATAATTCATATCACGTCAGTAGTATACGGTCATTGAAACGGGGACTGTATGGAAATTGTTAAAATACTTTCAATGTTGGAAGGTATTCATTGTTAGCATTTACACGCTAAATTGGGCATTATGCTTTGTAGACGCATCATCATTCATTGTTACAAAAACCTGGGTAAGTTTCATGTGTGAGGCACAGGTTCATCATAAATATTGAAATTAATGTGTTTTAATACTTAAATATATTTGCAACGTTTAATTTGGTTTTTTGCTAAATCCAAAGCGTATGCATGTGTATTCAAGAAGAAAACAGTATAACGGAGTATACGTTTGCTGATAAATGAATTATTTAAATTAAGGCTGTATTAATGTATGCTGCATTGGTATATGTTAATGAAGTGATTTATATGCTAGTGGACAAAATTATTTATTTTCTCTACTTAATTTTCCTTTATAATATATAAAAGATATGTAGAATTAGGTGAGGTTCATGTGTCAAATGATAATATTTTCCATAAAATTAATGCTTTTTAAATGGTGTATTTAAATCTCAGCATTTTATATTGAATGACGGTAAAGAATTTTAACGTTTCCAGTCTGATCCTAATTTTCTTCATTTGTATTTAATATCCTTTCTATAATATATTAGAATTGAGACAACTATGTACGTAAAATATTGCTGATGCATCTTATATTTTATTTGAATCGCATCTTTTTCGAACAACATATGTTTGTTGTATGTCAAAAGATAAATTGCATATAGCGACGCATCAAGCATAAATTTGCACGAACTATGATTATTGAAAATTGAATGGTATTGTTGTAGTTTGTGTGCATATAAGCTTCATTTCATAGAGCCACAAGAAATAGAGGCAACCAAGAGTGCATCTACAATTAAAAAGCACTATGAATGGTATATAAACCATGGCCATTATTGCTTTGAGGGAAGCACATGTGGAACATCAGTTCGAACATATGTCTGATATGCTGTAGTGCATCGATCTTGGAAGCTCCATGTCCATATTTCTCTCATTCATATAGAAGTATAATAAGAGTTTTGATATTTGTTTTTGTTGGGCATTGAATAGGCTGCAGGTTTCAAAAGGTCAGTATATGAAGACGCTTAGAAAACATTTTCTCAGCATCTTTAGTTGGTAAGCATTTTTTTTTCCTTTTCAGTGTTACATTATTACGATTTGAGGGTAAGACATTTGCCAGTTTTGAACATAAATTTTGGTAGGTCTTTCTCTCAATCTTTATTTATAGCTTTGTATTCCCAGTTTCTGCTGTGTGCTCTGATTTTACGCAAACTATCAACTAATTTGGTGTCAGATGCACATTGCAAGATGGAAAAATTAGCAAGGTACCTGTTTGACTAATTGTGGTAAAGCTCCTAGAAGTTAAAAAAAATCAGTTTTATACATTAGAAAAGCAGCTTTGTTACCAGAATATCCAAATATTCCCAAGCCTCATTAAATTCTAGCTAGGATGTGAGAATGTTGTAAGTTAGTTATATAACATATGATTGTAAGTTATATACCATATGATTATATTATTTTTACATTTTCTCTCGTATGTATATTTAATTGGTATTGTGTGTTTTAGTGTCATGTAGTATATGTTTAATTGTGTATATGTTTACATGTTTGCAGATTGGTAAATCAAAGGTACCTGGAATAAAATATTCTAACTTTGCAAGGAAGCACCTATATGCAAAAAGGTTTTGATGCCCAAATTTTTTTTGGTTGTATCCTTGTCAAGAAGATTCTCGTTGTGGTGTTATTATTTTTTATCACTTTTTTTAAAACCAAATTAGCAATCTTTATAAACGTCCTTCAAAGTCTAAATTTATTTAGTACAGATTTGTTAAGCTTTTGTGGCGACTCTCAGTCCATGCTTTACAAGGCGCAAATTGAATTCATTTCTTGGTAGAAGAAAGTAATGGGTTTATGAATCATTTGTGATTCAACCTTATGTTTAGTCAATATGATTTCGGCATTTTTAAACATTGAATCTTCATGTAGGTGAATGATACAGCTGGAACTCTTGCTGATGGAAGGTATTATGATGATGATGTTATTGCTTCTGTTATATTGGCAACAGGAAGTCAGGAACAGATGCTGCATATGTTGAGAATGCTCAGGCTATTCCCAAATGGGATGGACTACTACCTAAATTGGGACAGATGGTAAAATTCAATGTGTTAAAACTGTTACAGTGAACTGTGTAATATGGAATTATGTAATATACCATGGTAATAACATGTAAAATAACTATTTTTAGTTAATTCTGTTTTGCTAAGAAGTGAGCATTTTGATTACGTTACCAATATGGAATGGGGTACTATTTCTCATCTTATCTTCCAATGACAAAACATGATCATGCGCTAGGTAACGAAAGCTAGAATCCAGGTGAACATATATACTTTATCTACTCTTTTTTTTAAGATTGTACACAAACTTGCACCATCTGACGTATGAATGTTACATGTATAGATCTATGAGAAACTAATATCGGGAATGTATTTGAGCGAAATAGTAAGAAGGCCACTTCTGGAAATAGATGAAGAAACAACAATTTTTGATGATGTTGTACCTTGTAACTCCCCCATTTCTTTATTTTGAGGTATTCTTTACACTTTCTAGTGTAGTTTTGAAGACCGAGCCATCAATAGAACTGCAATGTTCCATGGTCAAAGGTCTGATCGGTTCAATCGTTGATACCATATTTGTTGTATATAGAAATTTAAATACACTAGTGATTCAACCGAAGATGATATGTACATAGTTCCGCCTATGAAAGCAAGTTATAACATGCTATTAAATTTCAACCGAATATGAAGGACACCCGCCAAGTCTGCCATGCATCAAGATTCTTCACTTGATCTCAATGTCGTTGGCAAAAAGCTCGAAGAAATGTTGGAGGTATAATTCTTTATCATCTTGCACTCATAAATAAATATCAAGGACTCGCTACACTAACAAAGCTTCGCAAGGCTTCATATGAAACTTGTTACGAAAATAGACCTCATTTTTATACATGGCAAAAGTATGATCATGAATTTACGCAATGCGCAAGTATAAGATGAGAATTTATACCTATGCATTCATGAAATGTAATCCAAAAAATACATTTGCGTGTTCCATAAATGTACATCTATTAAAATGAAATGAAATCCAAAATAAATTAAGCTTGCTTTATCAATAACCGACTACAACATGAACATCTTATTTATTATTATTTTTTACTAAAATCAGATTAGCAGCTCAGTAGAAGAGAGAAAGATAGTAATACAGGTATGTGATATCATTGCGAAGCGTGGCGCTAGACTGGCTGCTGCAGGCATAGTTGGCATACTGAAAAAATTAGGAAGGGATAAGCCAAGCGAATTGAATATAAAAGGCGCAAATTGAATTCATTTATTGGTAGAAGAAAGTAATGGGTTTATGAAATCATTTGTGATTCAGCCTTATGAATCATAATGATGCATTTGGTACTTGTAGACTTTAAATATAAACTATGTTTTGTTTTTTGTGTACTCAAATTGACATCAATATGGAATTGGAAACGTATGTATTGAATTTAGTAACTCATGGATTGAAATTATTTTTTGTTGATACTTTATTTTGTTATCATGAATATGTGTTATATTTGTTGATTGTTATATTTTTTTTGTTCCTATATTGCTTTTTAAATTGTTATGAAGATTCATTTTGATTGTGGAATGTATGAGTTGTAAAAGGATTTAGCAATACTATAACATGTTGATTTAATAGCGTCATAAAGCCGCTATAGAATAAATATGTTATAGCGGCTATAATGTGTTATAAATATTCTCGCTTTCGTTGAGATTATATGTTTAACAGCGGTAGGAATGAGCTATTGTCTTTAAATAACATAGTGGAAAATTTGCGCTATAAAACCAAGCTATTTTATAGTGGTTTTTTATGCGTTATAAATATTCAGTGGTTTATTATAACATGTCGATATACAACATTTATCAAATGGCTATAACTGTTATTAATAGCGGCTATAGATCGCTATAAAAGACAACTTCTGTTGTAGTGGAACCAGGACCTGCAAACAAAGAGTTAGCACAACAGGATGTACAATACTCTAAGGTAACACTAGCATATGGTGTAAAGATACGGGGGTGGGGGTGTGCATGTCATAGTGATGGCAAACAATCAAGCATAGCAACCATTCTCACATCTCTCACTCAGTGCGTAAAGCATACGATATCCACTGCTTTGACCACCCAATTCCTTTGCTATGATCACTGCCCCATGGAGTCATGACGACTCCACTACACTGATCCATAGCCACTAATCCCTTGCTATGTCAACTCTGCCCCCATGAAGTCATGACGACTCCACTGCACTGGCTCATAGTCATGCTACGATCACTCTGTCCCATGGAGTAGTAACTACCCCACTGCACTGATCCGTAGCCTAGCATCTGTCTTGGTGGTGAATCAAAGTTGTGGACGTCGATAACCCCTTAGCACATGTCCCGCAGGAAAGCCCAACTTATGAAGCTAACTTGTTGGTTCCCAACTAGATCCTGAGTTCCACTTCCTATTTGGACTACCTTTGCATCTCGGAGTTTGGTCATCATCAGATCGGTTTGGAAACAAGCTTCCATTTGGATCGGCCCTCTCCTCCTCATTAAGTCTGAGACGACCCGAACTTCCCCGGTAAGGAAAGCCCGGATAGAATTGAGGACAACACACATCGGAACCCAAACAGGAGAACATTTCATCGTTATTTACAACAATTCCATCAGATTACAAGAATATACAGAGTATGAATAATTATTATACAATAGAAAAATATCAGAGATTACAATAAATTACATAGAAGCGGGAAAACAGTACAAAACACAACTGAAGGTATTACACGGATACAGAGCTTTCCGAGCATCATTCTAGTTGTAAATCAGGATCCTGTGAATATAAATCTGCAAAACCAAAACTACTAGCTTCCCATGTCGAAAATAGGGGCACCAGATTTTAGGTTAAAACAATAAACTCCGGGTCAGTCATGTGACTGGTGTGAGAACTAAAACAGTTATTTAAAACTTTACTTTAAAAGAGAGTAATTCAAGGGACCACGCCGTATAACAAGGAACGAGTTTCCTCCCAAGAATACCAGTGCATAGAATAAACAACGCAATGCTTTTTCGAAAAATGAAGCTATTATAAGACCCAGGTCCCATCACACAATGCAACGCAAGCCGGAGGATAGGGTTTTCCCTTATAATAGCCAAACATGCTTGGTACGTTTAAAACAAATCATTTGATACTATTATAAGCGTATAGTGTCAAAACAATTTCAATCATAAATATCAATCATAGGCGGCACGGGTACCATATATCATGTCGCCATACTAGGCTTTACAAATAAAACCGAAATATCACGTATTGGAAATTGGATTTCCGTCATTAGTCGAGGCAAGGGGCAAGCTCCTCTCCGCATCGAGACACTCTAGCAAATGCCTCAGGACTACGCACTCTGGGTAACCCTTGGAATCGGCTGGGTCGGTCCTCCCTTACGTTTGAGGATTAGTTATTCCTAAACACACGTTTCCCGGTCCTTTCAGACATATAATCGAGGCGCCTCGCATTCCAACAACCACAAAGATGAAAGTAATATAAATGTCAGCCAGTTTAAGCACTGACACCATCATAACTAGAAAGAAACGTCGTGTTCTCCCAGCGGTCCTTATCCCATTTTTGACTCATACTGAGGTGTGAGGCTCGCGAATCCACGCTATACACAAAGCTATGCCACATAGGCCGTGCTATGATCATCAACCACAAGACTTTTCTTTTCAACATAAGCCTTGATCATTTGCCACTTAGGCATGCCACACAGGCAATTCACTCCATGCGATTGGTGTCCATCGATACACAACCTCTGAGCTCGTACGTCTTAGAGAAGGGCGTTAAGTAAGAAATAAATTCTCCGCCGCCAAACAGATGTATATTTAATAGAGAACAATCAACATAGAATAAAATCCAATGTCAGACACACAGTCCATTTACAAGTTCGCTCTGGGTCTGAACGAAACCGGAGGCACTTTCCTCGCATATCCATCGATCTCCAAGTAAGTCTGGACGATCACCAATTGATTCCCTCCTCTTGGGTGTACAGCCCAATCAAGATCATCAGTAATCACCCAAACGATGTGAAGACTTCCGGTCTTCAACCATCATCTTCATCTTCGACTTATCGTCGAATCGGTTATTCAAAACAGGTATAAACCCGGCCTTTCCGAATAACCCGCGTATATAATAAACAAGTGTTACACAAACACAACATACGCCTCATTCCAATTCATCATTCACTAACCGTAAATTAGTAAGAGAACAATTCCCCAAATATTAACCCCGAAGGCCGAAACCAACATCAGATCAATATCCAGGAAACCATTCTTCTTAGCTAACTTACAGTTAGTTTCTAAATTTCACATTCTTAGGGAAAGGTTCCCATTAATTTTATCAAAAATAAATTCTTTTGAATTTATTCTTTAATCTCCCTTTGGATGTCATTTCAAACCATGTCAAGGTTTTCCAAACTAGTCGGGATTAGCGAACCACACCGAAATAATTATTTATTTTACTTCCCAATCCCAACCTATTCATCCCATGAAGCAAAACTGGTAATACTCCATGTCTAACACCACAGTGTTATCGGTAAAATTAATTACCATTTCACGTTCAAATCAAATTAAAGATTTAACTATCGCTTTGGAGCAAAACTGGTGATACTCCATTCTCGCTCACTTTCCAAATTTGATAATTTAAATTATCAATTCACATTTCAATCTAATTACAAATTCATTAAAACTCCTTTTACTGGGTTAAAGAACTAATGTCATTCAAAACACAGTTCACGATAAACCCAAATCACACTATTTATTATCGGGTTAAAGAACAAGCGTTATTTAAAACACTGTTCACGATAAACCCACAAATCAATTCTAATTCAATTCCATTTAAATATATTAATTAATTGGTATACTTCATTAAATCTAAATAAAAAGATTTAATCTTTTCTCAATGGGGTTTAAGAACAGTGTTGATGAAGACACCATTCGCGACAAACCCAAATCCCATTTGACATTAAATACAAGGCTCTGAATAGAAAATATATCGGCTTATATTCAATATCAAATTCTGAAACCCACAAATATCGCTTTGGAAATAACGATATAAAATGTATCTTCCAAATTCCCTCCAAAATATCTGTATAATCGCGGAACCTAATATCGAAATATTCCAAAGACAATTTCGATTCAAATCCATTCCAATTCATATATTGGAAATTCTGGTTATTTAAAACCCATTTCAAATCTAATTTATTTATTTTAAAAATAAATAAATTATTATTTTAGTTCAAAACTAGTTTATTTCGATAAAAATCTACTTTTATCTTTTCAAATATGGGATCTTTCAGCCCAATTGTTTCCAAATCATTTCTTATGATTTTACACTAATTATTGATATTTTTAATAATTTTATCAAGGCCCGTATCGTCGATTTCCAATAACGGCCATCGAACTGCACATACAGCGACCTTTTTTGAAATTGATTTGGACGTATCTCCAAATCCAACCATTAGATTTCAAATCTCTTGTATTCATTAGAAAGCTCTTTTCAATACGAACCCAATGGTTCCAGTTTTAGGAGAATCCGACGGTCGGATCTCCCGTAATGTCCGTTCGAAGTCAATGGTCGAAATTCATGAACTACCGCGGCGCGGCGCGTTCTATTTAGGCCATTATATATATACTATATATATTATATATATTTCGTCGATTTCCTTTTAAAACGAATTTTATAAATCGTTTCAAATTTGTTTCAAAAACAATTTCAACCTTCATTTCGAATTCAAATCAAAATTGAATTTTCCATTATAGATTCTTTTTACATTCATTTCTATTTGATTTCAATTCAAATCGATTTCAATTCAATTTCAGTTCGTTTTCAATTTGATTTGAATTCATTTCAATTCGAATTCATTTTATATTCAATTCAATTTCAGTTCGTTTTCAAATTGATTTGAATTCATTTCAATTCGAATTCATTTTATATTCAATTTTTCAATCTCTTTTCAATATTCAATTTTTCAATCTCTTTTCAATATTCAATTTTTCAATCTCTTTTCAATATTCAATTTTTTAAAAACGAATATAATCGATATAAATATCGTTCGCATCAAAATAGCGCATCTCTAATCAACACGGCTTTATATTTTTCAATAACTTCGTTATTCTATTCAACAAATGAATATTTATTATATTCAACACATGAATCTATATTTCCTTCAACACGTGACTAATCTCAACAAATGAGTACTGTCAACACGTGACTATTTTCGTTATTTAATATATTTTATAAAATTATGATTTCTATCGTTTAATTTTATATCAAATTCTAACCGTAAATTAGCAAGAGAACGATTCCCTAAGCATTAACCCCGAAGGCCGAAACCAACATCAGATCAATACCCAGTAGACCACTCATCTTATCTATTTTCCAGTTAGTTTCTAATTTTATATATGATAAAGATGTAAATTTTATTGTTAAAATATTTCGTTCAACACATGAATCTACATTCCTTTCAACATATGAATCTATATTCCTTTCAACAAATGAATTTGTATTTCTTTCAACATATGACTAATCTCAACAAATGAGTACTGTCAACACGTGATTCTTTATTTTATAATATTCTTTATTTTCTAGATTGGAGTGAGGCCCAATCAATTACCATATAACGTTAATTATATGGATTCCATACAACACATGTATATAATAGCAACGATCAACAATCAACCATCATCCAAAGTGCACCACACTACTGCATAAGCATTAAATATAAATAATTAACGCTTACACAGTCTGTCGACCCATCGATCGAAATACAATTAAATAATTGGGATTAGTGTACGCCAAATATCATCCTAATACCCGTGTGGGGTTTCAATCCATAAACACTGAATATTATTTGTGCAGTTGGGCGATGTGTAAAATTTATCGTCCTAATCCATGTCCTTCAAATAGATGTTCATAAACAAACTGTACGGTTTGTAAATGAATATTTATTTATTCACATTCACGTTAAAATATTATTTTTGACGATAAAATATTTTTTAACTATATAAATATTTTATTTTACCTCACGTCACACAATCAATTTTCATCACAACAAACAATCAAACATACAAGCCATCCATGGTCTGTGGACGACGGGTGTCGGGTGCTACTAAACACCGTCTGCATCCTAGTATATATTTTTAACTAGAAAAGGAAATTTAAAGTGAGAAGTTCTCACAGAGGGTTCCACTCCGCCGTGCTTTGCTGTTGAACTGCTGAATCGTCTGGATCCGTTTGCAATTCTAATGCAGTCCTTTCACGCTGTTCATAATAAAAATTATATTTTTATCACTTCATTTCAATAAATAAAAATTATATTTTTATTTCTACTTCATATGTATTTACAACGCTTCTTTCAATATAAAAAAAATATTTTTATATTTCTACTTCATATATAAAGATTGAATTTTTATATCATCGCTATAAAAATCACATTTTTTCTTGTCTAAAAATCTAATCTTTTTGTAACTAATAAAAATCAGTTTTTATATCACCTAAAAATCATATTTTATATAAAGGAAAAATCAGTTTTTATATAAAGGAAATATATAAAAACTCACCCCCTATCTTTCTGTTTTCCTTCGAACTAGGCTGAAGGGGGGGGGGAGTTGCTCGCGAGGTGGAGGGGACTGGGGAGGAGTCGGCCGGTCGGAGGTGGGGCGGATGGCTCCAGGGTCTCAGGGCGTCGGGTTTTCATCGATTGGGGCTTGCGGTTTTGTAGAGGAGGGAGGGTGAGAGGATCGACGGGGAGAGGAGAGGAAGTGGAGGCGATTGGGAGAGGTGGTGCGGCGAGGCTCGCCGTCGGTGGGTGGCTCAGGCGAGCGCCATTTTTTTTATTTTTCTTTCTTCGATTTGAAATGAACGTGGGGGGGGGGGGGGTGATCATGGGTATAGGAGAAAAAAGGGGGGGTTGACCCCATTTAATTAATTAATTTACTCCTTTAAAGTAATTTTTCGTTCGAACTCAGAATCGAACCCACTGACTGTCGTCCCTAGCGTATTACCCCCATTCCGAACACAATGGAATATGTTTCGCAAGCTTATTCGATCGTTTTGATCAGTTTTCGTAAAAATCAAAATATAACTCTATATATTGAATTTGAACGCGCATTTCAATTTACCTGGGCCACATTCTAACTCTAAAAATTCCAAAAAAATTATTTTCTAGCTTCGTATTGACGATACGGTCCTAACAAAACTAATTTCGTCAAATTCTGAGACCGTTTGAAAAATGACCATTTTCCAGTCGATTAAAATCAACCGAAACTGGTCAAACGCGTTTTCCTTCGCAACGCTCACATATTGATTCGAAAAATTACGAAATTTGAAACCAAGCAATAATTTGACATCACGGATCCAACAAAAGTGGTTTCGTCGGAAACCGAGGTCGTTTGCAAAATTTTCATTTTTAAGGGCCAGAATTCCATAGCGACTATTCTGAATTTTCAACTGGACATATCTTTTGATTCCCGCTATGAAATTTCGATTTTCCGGATTCGTTGGAAATACATACTCAGTTAGATTCTAATATTTTTGGTTTCGTTAAAATCCGGTATATTTTGCATCCTGTACATCCATTTGAAATTTGAAATCGGATTATCGAACTACCGCGCCATTTTCAATTCCTTTTATATTTAAAATAAATATTTATATTCTAACGACGATCTATATAAATACATACGTTTGAATTCTATTCAAATTAATTTCTCATTGATATTATTTTAAAATAATATATTTTAAATATTCAAAATTCACTAAAATTGCCAAAAGAAAAATTTTCAATTGGCTTAGAATTTCCGGGTTATTACAAAGTCCATGGTCAACAACCCCGTTTTGGTCGGATTGTGAGTTCCTCCCTAGGTCAGGTCGGTTCGTGATTCCATCTCCAGAACATCGGTTCGGTTCAAGTGTGCAAGCATGGTTCGTGGCCCACCAAACAGTTTGGGTTGTGCTCTTCGGGTCGGGTCGGAGTAGCTCCACGGCTCGGTTCAGGTGTGCTTCAGTTCGTGGTCACCATGCAGAAGTGGCTCGTTTCGAGGATGGCAAGCTTCACGGTCCGGGGTTCTCTGACGCCAGCGAGTCGTGGTCGTGGGGTGCTCCACAAGCGGGTTGGGTTCGGGGGACCCGATCCGATCCAGTCTCTGTATATTTCCTGCAACTTTTCCAGCGACTGTTTTACGCCATACGATGGCGTTTTCAACCATTCTAACTTAGTTAATCAATCATAAATCATACCAAACCATCATAACAACATATAACATCAACCATAAACACCAAAACAGCAATATGATATGTTAAAATGGATCAAACATACCCAAAACTCATATTTTACCCTTAATCATGCTTAAGCATAACTAATGATATGACTAGCAAAACATATCCAAATTAACCAAATTTTCTAACAGAGGTCTAAAATAATATTTCAGAATTTCTAAACATTTTTTCAGATTTTTAACATGTATAATTTGATTAATTAACACTAATCACCCCCTAATTAGCCGTAATTAGTGTAAAACAAAGCAAATCACTCACCTTATCCACAAATAAAACTTAGATCTGAAACTATCTCTGATTTGGGTCGAATCTCTGTGCAACACAACAGCTCCAACTCTGATTTGGTGTTGATTTGACGTAGATTAGCTTAATCCTTGATTAGAGAGCGATTTGGGATGATTTTAGAAGGTGGAGGCCATGGCTAGGGTTAGAGAAATGTTTTAGGCGGTTGAGGAAATGAAAATAGATCATTTCCTAACTGATTCAGCCTCCCCATAACTGGCTAATCCCGAAATGGGTTATGGGCCTAGCTGCTAATCACCCTAATTAGGCCTGGTTTAGTTGTTTTTCACCTTCTAAACCTTTTTTCGGCCATATCTCCCAAACGGTGAGTCCGTTTGGCTAATGTGACCACTCTATGAAAAGGTAAACCATCATCCGGATCTAATGAAAGTAGTCTCAGGTTAAAATTCCTTACCAATCAACAGTTATGGCCGAAACAAGATCAGCTAGGGGCAAAACAGTCATTTAAAAATCGAAAAAAATCGTGAACATTGGAAATGACCCCAATAGCCGTTTCCCAAAGTTACATGACCATACGACTTCGTATGAAAAAGGAATAAATATTCTACGACCCTTGGATATGTAGAATACGGGTCGTTACACTCTCCCCCCTTAAGAAATTTCGCCCCCGAAATTCCTTAACCAAAAACATACAAAGTTGTTCCGCATGCCTATCAGTCATTCACAAACAATCAAACACACAAAACAAACCTATCCTAGCATGCGAAAAGACCAAATCGAAATTTAAATTCTTACCAAGCAAAAAGTTCTGGATGCGATTCCCTTATGCTCCCCTATATTTCCCAAGTACAGTCATTCTTATTCTTGCTTCACTAAACCTTGACTTGATTCACCGCTTTCCTTCGAAGTTTCTCCGTATCGTGCTCGACAATACGAATCGGCTTGCGGTTCCCAACCGCCTCGGGTTTCTACTTCGATATCATCCAACTGATCAGGTGAAATAGCCATATCTGGGTCGTGCACGAATTTCCTTAACTGGGAAACATGAAATAAGTTATAAACTCCCGCCATCTTGTCCGGCAACTTAACTTTATATGCCAAATTCCCAACTTGCTCGAGAACTGGGAATGGACCAACAAATCTTGGTGTTAACTTGCCTTTCCTACCAAATCGTATTACACTCTTTAACGGAGAAATCTTGACAAACACTAAGTCACCAATGGAGAATTTTAAATCTCCTCTCCTCTTATTAGCATAACTCTTCTGCCTATCTTGGGAATCCTTCATTCGTTGTCAGATAACCTTGATCTTATCTGAGGTTTCTCTAATCACATCTGGCCCAAGAACAAATTTCTCACCGGTTTCTAACCAACATGACGGTGAGTTGCATGATCTTCCGTACAAAGCTTCAAATGGAGCCATACCAATACTGGGTTGATAACTATTATTATATGCGAACTCCACTAGATGCAAATGGTCATCCCATGACCCTCCAAAGTCCATTATGCAAGCTTTCAAGAGTTCTTCTAATACTCGATTCACCCTCTCTGTCTGACCGTCGGTTTGAGGATGATACGCGGTACTGAGATGTAATTCTGATTCTAATGCCTCTTGTAAGCTCTTCCAAAATCCACTAGTGAACAACAGATCTCGGTCACTTACGATGCCTTTGGGTACTCCATGAAATCTCACTGCCCATTTCATATACAGTTTTGCTAACTTAGCTGTTGTTCTATTCGACTTGACGGGTATAAACCTTACACTCTTGGTTAATCGGTCCACAATCACCCAAATGCTACCATGGTCCGATCTAGTCCTTGGTAACCCATCAAAGAAATCCATTGAGGCTTTTCCCTATTTCCATTCGGGGATTTCTAATGATTGTAACAAACCACTAGTTTTCTTTTGCTCAACTTTAACTAACTGGCAATTCCTGCACTTGGATATAAACTCCCCAACGTCTCTTTTCATCCCTTCCCAGTAGTAGGTCTGCTTCATGTCTCGATACATTTTATTACCACTAGGGTGTATAGTCAGTTTTGAGTGATGACATTCTCTAAGCACTACATCTCTCAATCCATTGACATTGGGTACAACCAGTCTACCATTCTTTCTAAGCCATCCATCTCGATCAAGCTCATACTTGTTCATCTCTTCGTCGATTCCCACCTATATATTGGAGATGATTTCCAATAAGTTAGGATCGTCCCTATGATTGGAACCAATCTGCTCAATCAAAGTGGGTATGATCGTCAAACTTGCTAACATCTCTGAATCCAATTCGCACTTGGTCTGAAATCATACCCTGAGATATACTCCAGTTGCTTCCACTAAAGACACATAGCCCCTAAATGGGCATGTCTTATACTTAATGCATCAGCTACCGTATTGCCCTTTCCAGGTGTATATGCGATATCAAAATCGTAGGAAGCCAAGAATTCTAACCATCTTTGCTATCGGAGATTTAGATCCTTGCGATATCGAAATCATAGGAAGCCATGAATTCTAACCATCTCTACTGTCGGAGATTTAGATCCTTCTGGGAGAAAAGGTACTTTAACGATTTATGATCAGTAAACAACTCGAATCTTTCTCCCAAGAGATAATGTCTCCATATCTTCAACGGGAATACGATCGCTGCCAACTCCAAATCATGGGTAGGATATCTTTTCTCATCCGGTTTCAGTTGCCGACTTGCATAAGCTACAACCCTACCTCCTTGCATCAATATAGCACCTAGTCCGGTACTACATGCATCTGTATATATTGTCATCTCTTCATTCCCCTTAGGAATTACTAACACTGGTTCGCACGTCAACTTTTCCTTTAGACTCTTAACTGCATTTTCGCACCTTTCGTCCCAAACAAAAGCTTGATTCTTCCTGGTCAACAGAGTTAACGGTGCCGCTATCCTGGAGAAGTCTTGGATAAACTTACGATAATATCCAGCCAATCCCAAGAAACTTCTTACGTCTGTTGCATTCTTGGGCGTAGACCAGTCTTGTACCGTAGCTACCTTCGCAGGGTCCATGGCAATACCATTCTCTGAAACAACATGACCCAAGAATCTCACTTCCCTCCTCCAGAAGTGACATTTAGAAAACTTTGATTTCAATTGGTGTTTTCTCAACACCTCCATCACTATCCTCAAATGTTCCTTGTGTTCTTCCTCTGTCCTCGAATAAACCAAGATATCGTCCACGAACACAAGAACAAACTTATTAAATTGATCTCTGGATACCCTATTAATAAGATCCACAAAATATGCTGGTGCATTGGTCAACCCAAACGGCATGACCGACCACTCACAGAATCCAGACGGCATCCGAAAGGCTGTTTTAGCTATACTCTTAGCTTCCACACTAAGCTGATGAAAACCTGTCGCGAGATCCAACTGGGAGAACACTCTCGCGCCACTCAACTGATCAAACAAATCATCTATCCGTGGTAAAGGGTACTTATTCTTCCTCGTCACCTTATTCAACTCGCGGTAGTCCTTGCACAATCGAAGGGAACCATCTGCCTTGGTAGCAAACACAACTGGTGCTCCCCACTCGGAGACACTTCTTATGATAAATCCCTTCTTCAAAAGATCGCTTACTTGCACCCCGAGCTCTCTCTGCTCCTTTGGCACCATATGACGAAGTGACATCACTATAGGTCTGGCATCTTTCACTAAATCAATACGAAACTCAATCTCTTGGTGTGGTGGAAGTCTGGTCACTTCCTCAAAGACGTCCGGATACTGACCAGCCACGGGCACATTTGACAACTCATTATGCGGGATGTCAAGGGAATTTATAAAACTAGCCATTACCCCCATCACTAGGTTAGACCACCAAACACTACCCTCCGCCCATCATCCACTCTAACTATCACCAAAAATCCCTCACAGTCTACCACCACCTCGTACCTTTGGAGCCAATCGACTCCCAAAATAATGCCAAACCCAGTAAAGTCCAAAACAAAGCAATCACAAACATACATCCATGACTCGATAAGACCACATTACGACAAATCATATTAAGGCTAGTCGAACCGCCAATCGGGTTCGCCACCGCTAAAGGTCTATCGACTATCTCGGGTTCCAATCCCAGCCTATCTACCAGGTCACTAGATATGAAGGAACGGGAAGCCGCGGTAACAAACAGTACTCGAACAGGAACATCATAAACAGAAAGCATACCTTGAATGACGACATTCTTTCCTTTCTCCGCCGCAGTTGGGGCATTCGACGAAGAAGGAACAACATTAAGAGCATGTGCTTTCACAATGTGCTTCTCTTTATGGGGTTGCAGACACTTGTCCTTGTGATGTCCCACTTGGCCACAGTTGAACCACTTCCTATCTGCATGCTTTGATCTACATTCTTTAGCATAATGGCCCTTCTTTCCACAACTAAAGCACTCAACATCTTTCTTGCTCTTTTTCTGACCATCCTTAGCTTGGTTCCGCTTCCTCTTATTCTGAGAATTATTTTTTCCTCCACCGCTTTCTTGGGGCTTTGGCCCCTCTATAGATGCAACAGTGACTTCAGTATTGGGCTTAGGATAAAGGCTCTCTGACCTCAATGCTTTTCCAACAATCGATTCAAAAGTTTCATCAATATGGTTTATAAGCCTTTCTCCCAAGTACTGATCTAAACGAGTTATGAAATTCTCATTTTTCTTCTCAGGAGTATCAATAAGGGATAATCCATACTTCGATAAAGTATCGAACTCAGCAACGTTCTCCAAGACTGCCCTACCATTCTTCTTAAGCTCCAGAAATTTCCTAAAAAATTCTAATTTCTAAGCAGCTGGGATAAAGTTATCACTGAATCAGGCCTTAAACTGATACCAAGTAACTTGATCCTCAAGAGTAGCTGCTTAATAGCATTCCACCAATTCATAGCCCGTCCTTGCAACTGACGAGATGCTAGCCTTCTCTTCATCGCATCCTAGATACCCAAGTCTTCGAAGGTACGCTCACAGCTATCAAACCAATCCTGAACTTCAATAGCCGATTCCGTTCCGTGGAACGGCTTCCTACCAAGACTAGTGTAGTCCTTACAGAGCTTGGCAAAATCGGCACAAGACGCCTGCACCGCTGCACCACACCATTTGCAGCATTAGGAACTGCCCTCTGAACATCCTTAAGCATCTCTCACCTGAAGTCAGTGAACATCGTCTTCATATCAGGAGCATTCCCATTATTAGCTCCTCTACCAGTACCCCTTGTATGTCAGCTCATCGTTCAATCTGTAAGGAGAAAACGATTAACCATCTCTTCAGTGGTGCCAGTGCAGTGCGACTCCATCCTTAGATATATTAATAGTATATATAAACATATCTTTTGAAAACCAAAATACCACAAATACGCGCTCTCATATACGTACTATCTCTCTCTGGTGTCATTCCCTAGGTTAACTACGCAACCTAGAGCTCTGATACCAAGTGTGACGGCCTGCCCCGCACCAGCCGACATTTCCAATGAAAGTGCGTTGTGCCGATGTCCAACCAGCACAGGACGGTCATCAAAGAAAGGAAAGAAGGGAAGTTGAACTAACAAGGAACCTATAGAATGTCTCACGGCGCATGGAATAAAATATAATAATAACATACTTGACATAAAGCAGGCGAGACAGTGCATAAGCTGAGAACTAAACCATAATCATGATAGCAGCGGAAATCCAAAATACAGCTTATGTGCCACATCATCATTATTACAACTTTTAAAACTGTCTCCAAAACAAAATGAGAAAGGTACGCTACTAATGCCAAAAGTAGTGACCACCAGCGACACAGGGAGAATATATATATGATACGTGGAAGCCTCCTGCTCGTCTCCGGTACAGCTACTCGTGCATACCACCTAACCTGTTTCTAATCTGCCCGTTTAAGAGCACCGAGAGTAATAAAAAGATACATAAAACTCAGTGTCAGACAAAAGTATGGTATGAGCAATAAGCAACAAAACAGGATAATAACAGGTATACTAAACCATACATGAAACCGGACCTGCAACTAATGAGTTAGCACAACAGGATGTAAAATACTCTAAGGTAACACTAGCATATGGTGTAAAGATACGGGGTGGGGGTGTGCATGTCATAGTGATGGCAAACAATCAAGCATAGGAACCATCCTCACATCTCTCACTCAGTGCGTAAAGCATACGATATCCACTGCTTTGACCACCCAATTCCTTTGCTATGATCACTCTGCCCCATGGAGTCATGACGGCTCCACTGCACTGATCCATAGCCACTAATCCCTTGCTATGTCCACTCTACCCCATGAAGTCATGATGACTCCACTGCACTGGCTCATAGCCATGCTACGATCACTATGCCCCATGGAGTAGTAACTACCCCACTGCACTGATCTGTAGCCTAGCATCCGTCTTGGTGGTGAATCAAAGTTGTGGACGTCGATAACCCCTTAGCACACGTCCCACATCAAAGCCCAACTCATGAAGCTAACTTGTTGGTTCCCAACTGGATCTTGAGTTCTACTTCCTATTTGGACTACCTTTGCATCTCGGGGTTTGGTCATCATCGGATCGGTTTGGAAACAAGCTTCCATTTGGATCGGTCCTCTCCTCCTCGTTCAATCCATGGTCATCAACCCCGTTCGGGTCGGTTCATGAGTTCCTCCCCAGGCCAGGTCGGTTCGTGATTCCAGCTCCAGAACATCAGGTCGGTTCAGGTGTGCAAGCATGGTTCGTGGTCCACCAAACAGTTCGGGTTGTGCTCTTCGGGTCAGATCGGAATAGCTCCACGGCTCGGTTCGGGTGTGCTTCAGTTCGTGGTCACCATGCAGAAGCGGATCGGTTCGGGGATGGCAAGCTTCACGGTCCAGGGTTCTCTGACGCCAGCGAGTCGTGGTCGTGGGGTGCTCCACGAGCGGGTTGGGTTCGGGGGACCCGATCCGATCCGATCTCTTTATATTTCCTACAACTTTTCCAACGACTATTTTACGCCATACGACGGCGTTTTCGACCATTCTAACTTTGCTAATCAATCATAAATCATGCCAAACCGTCATAGCAACATATAACATCAACCATAAACACCAAAACATCAATATGATATGTTAAAATGGATCAAACATATCCAAAACCCATATTTTACCCTTAATCATGCTTAAGCATAACTAATGATATGATTAGCAGAACATATCCAAATTAACCAAATTTTCTAACAGAGGCCTAAAATAATATTTCATAATTTCTAAACTTTTTTCCAAATTTTTGACATGTACAATTTCGTTAATTAACACTAATCACCCCCTAATTAGCCATAATTAGTGTAAAACAAAGCAAATCACTCACCTTAGCCACAAATAAAACTTAGATCTGAAACTATCTCTGATTTGGGTCGAATCTCTACGCAACACAGCAGCTCCAAATCTAATTTTGTGTTGATTTGCCTTGATTTGACGTAGATTAGCTTAATCCTTGATTAGAGAGCGATTTGGGATGATTTTAGAAGGTAAAGGCCATGGCTAGGGTTAGAGAAATGTTTTGGGCGGCTGAGTAAATGAAAATAGATCGTTACCTAACTGATTTCAGTCTCCCCATGACCCTAATCCCGAAATGGGTTATGGGCCTAGCTGCTAATGTTTTAGGCGGTTAAGCTGTTTTTCACCTTCTAAACCTTGTTTCAGCCATATCTCCCAAACGGTGAGTCGATTTGGCTAATGTGACCACACAACGGAAAGGTAAACCATCATCCGATCTAATGGAAGTGGTTTCAGATCAAAATTCCTTACCAATCAAAAGTTTTGGCTGAAACAAGATCAACTAGGGGCAAAATGGTCATTTAAAAATCGGCAAAAATCGTGAACATTGGAAATGACCCCAATAGTCGTTTCCTAAAGTTACACGACCATACGACTTCGTATGAAAAAGGAACAAATATTCTACGACCCTTGGATACGTAGACTACGGGTCGTTACATTTTGTTACACCATTTACTTAATGATTTGATTCGAAATAATTGAATCTCAATGATGTTTTATGCTGCAACTTAATTCTTTGTTTAAATCAATAATTTGTTTCTTAACGCTATTCCAAAATTTTATTTTGAAGTTGATTCTGCTTCACCGTCATGGCACAACCCAAATTTGGTAAAATGTTAATTCTAGCAAAATATTCAGACGGAGATTGTATTTACAATGCACTTCCATTTAAAATTGAATACTCCGCTAAAACAAAAAGGTTCAAGTTCTCTTTTGTATTTCAACATATATTTATCTTCCTTAATAATTTATTAAATTACAAAATAAATTTACTATGGTAAACTTTTGTTTATAAAAGTGTTTATAAATCCCCGGCCAAAGCTAACTCAAGTTTTGTCTATTCCCAAACACAAATATTTAACTTATATTAAATTTCAATATAATTTATATTTTAAGTCTCAAAATTCCTAGGTCGTTACAAACTTTCTATGAGATTACTCGATTGCAAATTAATGTGAGTAAATCTCACATTAAAATTGCAGGATTGCCTTTGAATAAGAAGAATGAAATATTTCTAGTTCTGGACTAAAGGAATTACCTTCTAATTATACGTATTTAAGCCTTCCAATATTCAATGCTCGAGTATCCAAGGAAAAGTGTAAGCCTTTGTTTGAAAAAATAATAGGTAAGATGAAACAATGGCCTTCATGCATGCTATCTCGCAAGTGGGCAGGTTAACCACTATTCAGGCTATTATAACATCCATGACAAATTATTATACAAGGCATTATATACTACAGGTAAAGCTGATTAATATGGTGATTAGTGCTATGAAGAAGCTCATATGGCATAGTGACCCCTTTGCAAAAAAGATGATCCATATATCTTTTAGTAAATTATATGATGACAAGAGAAGTGGAGGGCTAGGCATCATCAATCTTTTACAATGGAATAAGGCCACAATATCTGTGTATTACTTGGGACAATTCAGATCTATCTTCTACATCAGATAGTGATAATGACACTGTATAAGCAAATGTATGCTTCATGGCTATAGATAATTATGTAAGCAATTTATCCTTTGAAGATGTAATCAAAATAAATTTTGAATTATTTGATAAACTCAAGGACACAAAAAGATAATATAAAGATGTCACAGGAAAATGGAATATAAATGATTTGCAAACTGATATATTTAAAGATAAAAAAATTAAAAGAAAAATTATTTAAATCTCAAAGCTCATATGTTGTAATATCATTTCAATTTACTATGCCTGGTATTGAGATAGAAACATATAAAAATAAGAATGATATATTAATTAAGGAAAATCATGTAACACCACATATTTTTAACATAACATTATACAAGAGTAATGTAGTGGCTTTTAGATGAGATTTGATTAATTTTAAGGTTGTGCCTTAGTAAGAAAACTAAATAAATAACTAGAATGTTTAATAAGAAGGAGAATATGAAAGGCGAAATAAGACAGAAGCTTATTTCTACCACTTAATCCCATATCTCCTCTCACCCCTCACCTCATTTTCATTTACACAACTTAAAATCTAAGAAGGGTTCAGTCATACCCTAAGATAAGAGAAGAAAAAATCTGAAGGAAACCTATAAAAAAAAGCTTAGGATAATCAATCTGTACAAAATCTCAACTCAGTCATCCATTTTAAGGCCTATAATACTATAAATTGCCATTTAATTATTGTTTCAGTTTGGTTATGAGTAAACCGAATCATACGTGTAGTTTGTCGTTATTTTGCCATGTTATGGATATTTAATCATTATTTGGATATAATAATGATTAATAAGAATAATTTAGAGTAGGTTTTAGATAGAAACTAATGATTCGTGTCCTGAAATGCTTTGAAAATTTGAGTCATATTAAACACGGTTTCAAAGATGGGTTTTAAGTGCCACTATTTTCTAAGTAATAATGAATATTTTATCAATTCCTAAGGAGAAAAATTAATTAATTTTGGATTTTATTTTTAAAAAACAATTAATGATATCTAACTTGAATTTTTTGTATGATGAAGAGAAGGATATTCTCAATTTTATATGATTTTTGGGGAATTTTACCACTTAAAATGATTTACTTTAACTTATCTTATCTTGAAAAGCTTAAGTAATAATAGTTTATTAAGGATATTGTTAGATCATTTTTGGTCGAATAAGCTCTTACACCTAAATAAGTTTAGAGTGTCATAATCATAAATTAAAAAGTTCAAAGTCGTAGATTCAATAACAGAAAAAGTAACAAAAAACACATAGTTTTTATAGTGATTCGGCAAACTCTAGCCTTTGTCCACTTGAAGTAATATTTGTGTCTACTGTATATTACAAATACAAATTTTAGTTCGTATGAGTGTAGAGATATGAAGGTGTTGTTGTCTCTAAGGAATGGGAAAGTTTCAGCATAGAGAAGAGAAGAATATCCCATTTCAACTTCCCACGGTCTTGTATTTGTATGTGGATAAATGGTGGATCAACTAGAAATCAAGTACGGGTGCCTACCAAAGCTAAATGGTGTGGTCGTAGAATTGGAGATGGGATATCCCCACTTAGTAGAGATGGGTACCAACCCCTAGGGTTGCACCTAATAAAGTTGTGCCCCTTCGTGTGGATCCCTCTACGTTGTCCTTTACTTTCCATGTGCTTGGGGCTCTAGTTTTCCTTTTGGTTTTTGAGTTATGGACGTAATTTCGTTGGACTTTCAAGCTGAGTTTCTGTGCATCAAGTGAACACCAATCCCTAGATTTTTCCAGTCTTTTCAGGACTTACCTGATTCTAGATCACTGTTTAAGTGAATCCAGCTAGTCGTAGCTCCATATCTGCATGGATACTTGATTTTCAAGCAATCTGATTGTCTCCGGCTGTCTACTGCGATGGTTGCAAAATTCGAGTATCTGAGTCCATCATGTATGATCTTGTAAAAAGGATAGTTAACATTTTCGGCTAAAACATATCTTTCTGTAGAAGAAGTTTTTTGTATAAGTCAATATCTACAATCTCCCCGAATTATTTATGAGTTATATGGCCACTTCGAGCCAACAGCTCAATCCATGATCTCACAGGATCATTTATGTGTTCAATAGCTATTGCCAGCTAATATCCACACATGTGGACTCTTCGAGCCAATTTGAAATCCATGACCTTTCCGAGTTGATTTTGTGTCTCTTTAGATCCTTTTCGAGCATAATCCGTACCCAATAATCATTGTCTTTCATGTTGAGCACAGTCTACGCACAACGATCCTTACATTGACATGCCAAGAGTGATCTAAACCTAATGGTCCTAGTCTCTCTAGGCTCTTGTCAAGAATAATCCATACGCGATGGTCTAAATCCTTTTACACTAAGCATAATTAGCGATCCAAGCCTCATCATGATATTTCCAAGCTTTGTCGCAATCGACGATCCACAGCCTTGTCGGGATATTGTCGAGCGTTGTTGCACTTGACTACCCATAGCCTCTCTGGTATCTTATCGAGCGTTTCTTGAATGTGACATTCCTGAACAAGACATCCCAGGAGCAAAATGACCTGACCCTTATCAAGCATTATCCACACTTGAAATCCTAACATATTGAGATCTTGTTGAGCATTGCTGCACTTAACTATCCTGATAAAGTAGATCTCCACTTGGAACCACTTGATCCTTTCCAAGCATAATCCATACCGAAAAATCTTGATCGATTCATCATATGCGAGGAACGACTCGACCATAGCCAAGCCTCATTCACACTTGATGATCCTGAATAGACAACCTCACTAATTTCTTGACAAACTTGAAACGACCCAAACTAGCCCTTTCGGGAAAGCCCGGATTGAGTTGAGAACATGACAAATAAGAATACAAACAGAAGAACTTTTCATTGCTTATTACAACAATTACATCAGAGTACAAGAATATAACAGAGTATAAATAAATAATATACATTTGACATATATCAGAGGTTCAAATTACAAAGCAGCGGAAAATCAATACATAACACAATTGTAAGAAATACACAGATACTGAGCGTTCTGAATATAGCTACAGCTATAAATCCAGGATCCTAGAAAAGAAATATCTATAAAAACCCAACTACTAGCTGCCCGTGTGGAAAATAGGGGCACCCAGAGTTTAGGTTAAAACAATAAACTCTAGGTCAGTCATGGGACTGGTGTGAGAACTAAAACAGTTATTCAAAACTTTACTTCAGAAATAAAGTAATTCAAGGGACCACGCCATATAACACGGAACGAGTTTTATCCCAAGAATACTAGTGCATAAACAATTTATAAACAACGCAATGCTTTCAGAAAAATGAAGATATTATAAGATTCAGGTCCCATCACACAATGCGACGAAGCTGGTGGATAGAATTTTCCCTTATAATAGCCAAACATGCTTGGTACGTTTAAAACAAATCATTTGATACTATTATAAGTGCATAGTGTATAAAACAACTTCAAATATAAATTTTTCAATCCTAGATGGCATGGGTACCATATATCATGTCGCCATACTAGGCTCTACAATCAAAATAAAAATGTCACGTATTGGAAATTGGATTTCCGTCATGAGTCGAGACCAGGGTTGGCTCCTCACCGCTTTGAGACACTCTAGAAAATGTCTCAGAACTACACATTCTAGGCAACCCTTGGATCGGCTGGGTCGACCCTCTCTTACGTTTGAGGATTAGTTATTCCTGAACACACGTTTCCCGGTCCTATAGGACCTATCCATCGGCTCCATAGTAACTGATATATCTGAGGCGCCTCGCTATCCATCATCCACATATGTAAAAAATATAAATGTCTGGGCTCTATACCATGACCCAACCCATAGCTAGAAAGAAACGTCATGTTCTCCGAACGGTCCGATCCCGTTTTTGACTCATACCAAGGTGTGAGGCTCGTGAATTAACGCTATACACAAAGCTATGACATTTGAGGTCGTGCTTTGATCATCAACCACAAGACTCTGCTTTTCAACTGAAGCCTTGATCACTGCATCTGCGCATTCCATACAGTCAATTCACGCCATGCAACTGATGTTTATCGATATATAACCTCTGAGCTCCTACGTCTAAGAGAAGGGTGTTAAGTAAGAGAATAAATTCTCTGCCATCAAACAGATATATATTTAATTGAGATCAATCAACAAAGAATAAAATTCAATGTCAGACACACATCCATTTACTAGTTTGTTTTGGGTCTGAACAAAACCGGAGGCACCTTATTCCTCGTCCCATATGTCCAATACAGAAGAGAGGTTCTCGCATATCCGGTCGATCTCCAAGTACGTCTGGACAATCACCACTTTTACCTTGTCTTGGGTATACAACCCAATCAAGACACCAGTAATCATCCAAACGATGTGAAGACCTCCGGTTTTCAACCACCATCTTCATCGCCGACTTGTCGTCGAATCAATTATTCAGAATGGGTATAAACCTGGCCTTTCCGAATAATTCACGTATTTTATAATAAAGTGCTATAAAAACACAACATTCGCTTCATTCCAATTTTGAATATTCTTTTATTTAAATATTCATATCCTTTGGGAAAGGTTCCCATTAATTTTATCAAAGATAAATTCTTTAAATTTATTCTTTAATCTTCCTTTGGATATCAATTCAAACCAAATTAAGGTTTATCGAAACTAGTCGAGATTATTGAACCATACCAAAGTAATCATTTCTTTTATCATCCCAAACCCAACCTATTCATCCCATGGAGCAAAACCGGTAATACTCTATATCTAACACCACGGTGTTATCGGTAAATTTAATTACCATTTCACATTCAAATCTAATTAAAGATTTAACTATCGCCTGGAGTAAAACTGGTTGTACTCCATTCTCGATCATTTCCCGAATTTGATAATTTAAATTATCACATTCTCCTTTCAATCTAATTAAAGATTCATTAAAACTCCACTTAGTTTTAATCTTCCCAAAAAATCAATATTAATGATTATTTAACTTTGGGAAAACAAACATGTCGCATTGACAGTCTACACGGTACCATTGATTTCTGCCGATATATAACCTCTAAGCTCGTATCTTAGAGAAGGGTGTTAAGCAAGAGAATAAATTCTCCGCCACCAAACAGATATATATTTGGTAGAGGTCAACAATATAGTTTGAAATACAATGTTAGACATGTAATCCAGTCTTTAACTGGGTTAAAGAACCAATGTCATTTGAAACACAGTTCACGATAAACCCAAAATCACATTTCATTAATTATGAAATCTTCATGGGAAGCAGATCAATATATAATTGATATCAATTTCTATATCTGACTAATAATATAAATGGAATAACGACAAAGCTTTTAAATTCCATATATATTAACAGTCTTCCTCCACAGAAACTCACTTCGATTATTACCCAATCGAATTCCATTCAATTCCAATTTATTTTATTAAATTGGAAAACATTACTTTGGAAATTTTCCATTAAATCTTAATAAAAAGATTTATAAATTCCAAATCACATTTCGCTATAAATCGGGTTAAAGAACGAATGTCGTTAAAACACAGTTCATGATAAATCCAATTCACATTCCATTTTATTCCAGTTACTAAATGTAACTGGAAACTCTAACAATCCTAATTAAAAGATTTATTCTTTTCACACGGGGTTTAAGAACAGTATTATTTAAGACACCATTCACGACAAACCCAAAATCCAATTCTTTTATCTAATTTCAATTAAATATTTATTAATTGGAAGACTTCACTAAATCTTAATTAAAAGATTTATTCTTTTCCTCAACTGGGTTTAAGAATAGTGTTAATAAGGACACCGTTCACGACAAACCCAAAATCCCATTTGATATCAAATACAAGGCTCGGAATAGAAATTATATCGGCTTATATTCAATATCAAATTCTGAAACCAAAAAATATCGTATTGGAAATAACAATATAAATATATCTTCCAAATTTCCATAACAGTATCCGTATAATCAAAAAATCCAACATCGAAATATTTCGAAGATGATTTCCTTTCAAATCCACTCCAATTCATATATTGGAAATTCCGGTTATATTAAAACACATTCTCAATCCAATTTATTTATTTAAAAATAATTGGATTATAATTCTAGTTAATAACTAGGTCATTTTGATAAAACTATATTTTATATTTTCAAATATGGAATTTTTCATCCTAATTTTTTTCAAATCATTTATTATGATTTTACACAAATTATTAATAGTTTAGTAATTTTATAAGGCTCTTTCAGTCGATTTCTATAAACGGTCATCGAACTACACTTACAGTGACCTTTTCCAAATTTGATTCGTACATAATTCCAAATCCAACCATTAGATTTCAAATCTCTTACATTCTTTGGAAATCTTTTTTCGATACGAACCCAACGGTTCCAGTTTTAATAGAATCCGATGGTCGGATCTCCCGTAATGTCAATTCGAAGTCAATGGTCGAAGTTCGTGAATGGTCACGGTGCGGCGTGTTCTATTCAGGCTATTAAATATATATAATATATATATTATATATATATCATCGATTTCCATTTAAAACGTATTTTGTAAATTGTTTATAATTCATTTTAAAACGATTCTAACTTCATTTCCAATTTTAAATCAAAATTGAATACTCCTTATCATTATATTATTTAAATGATAATATTTTCAAAATATCAGATTTTGAAATCATTTCCTTTTCGATATTCATTGTAAAAATGAATAAAATCGATACAAATATCGTTCTCGTCAAAATGGCGCATATCTAATCAATACGGCTTGACATATTTTAATATTTTCGTGTCCATCCAAAATCGGACATTAAAATCAGATTTTAATCCTTTATTGAATATTATTCTAAAATATTTCTTCTTTATGAATTAGAATCAGACACAGTCAATTACCATATAATGTTATTTATATGGATTTCATACATCATATGTATACAACAACAATGATAAACAATCAATTATCATCCAGAGTGCACTACACAACTGCATAAGCATTAAATATAAATAATTAACGCTTGCAACAGTCTGTCAACCAATTGATTGACTTAAAACAAAACAATTGGGATTAGTGTATGTCAAATATCATTCCAATACCCATGTGGGGTTTCAATCAACACACAGAGATTATATTTGTGTGGTTGGGCGATGTGTAAAATATATCGTCCCAATCAATATCAGTCAAATGAGTGTACATTATTTTCATTCACATATACGTTAAAATTTATATTTTTTAATGATAAAATATTTATTTCAACACATGAATATTTTATACAGTTCACTTATACAATAAAAATGATATTTTTATTGTTCTAACATATTTTAGAAAAATTTGGCAGTGTAATGGCGTGATACTAGAACCGGAATAAGATCTAGCCTTATCCCTTGCCTAATACTGGCTCGCGCCATGCACAAACCAATTTAAAATCAATTCACAATTAATCCACAACCAATTTTACAACCATACTCAAATCACGCAGAACATCCAAATAAATAAATACTCAACTACCCCAAATGCCATTTACGGCGCCATAAGTGGTTACTCGCGGAGTATGAAATCCGTTTGTCGGTAATATCCATACATCGCTTTTAATTATGTGATTGTGCGAATTTGAGTGTTGAACTCCATATAATTCAAATCACGTAATATGGTTTGTACAATAATAGTGTCGGGGGCTTCTAATCCCCATCTGCATCCTAAAATATTTTTAATTGAAAAATAAATTAAGTGAGAAGGATTTCTCACCTTTGGTTTCCACTACGTCAGTCTTTAATTTGGCGGATTTGGATTTGTTTCAGCGCGTCGTGTTCTTCTTCGTGATTTCAATGCAATCTGTTTCACGTAGTTTACATTAAAAATCAGATTTTTAAACTACGCTATTTACATTAAAAATCATTCTTTTACTTCTATGTTGTATATATAAAAATCATATTTTTATATTTTTAAAACCACGCTATTTTAATTAAAAATACAAAGTCGTTTATATTTTATAAACAAAGTTATTTCATGTAAATAGTACATTTTTAAAATCAAAGTTATATATATATATATATATATCACATTTTAAATCAATGTTTATATTTTTAAAAATCACATTTTTATAAATCAAGTTTATTTAAATAAAAACCACATTTACATACATAAAAATCAAAACTTTATGTTAATAAAAATCAAAACCTTTATGTTAATAAAAATCAAACCTTTACGTTAATAAAAATCATAGCTTTAACCTAATTAAAAATCATATATTCTCATAGCTAGAAATCATATGCTTTTAAGGAATTAAAATTGAAAAAAAAACTTACAGAATTTAGGGTTTTGATCTTCGAGAGAAAGGGGGGCTTCTTGCTGCGAACAGTGGAGGAGGAGGAGGAGAAGGGCACGGGGTTGCTGGTGGCGTCGCTGGCGGGTGGCGCGGTGGGTGGCTATGGCGGCGGATTGGTTCAGGGTTTTGGGATTTTAGGGGGGGTTCGATTGAACGGAGGAAGGATGGGGGATTGGACGACGACGAGGTGGGGAGCTTTCAGCGGCAGGCGCGGTGGAGGGGGCGATGGTGGGGGGGGAGTGCGATGCGGGTCAACGGGGAGGAGTTTTTTTTCTTTGAATTGCGCATGGAACTGATAGGAGAGAAGGGAGGGTATTATATAATTTCTATATTTAATTACCTTTAATCTTCCAAAAGGTCACTTTTCCCTTCAAGCTCCAAATCGAACCCTCCGATTGTCGCCCATAGCGTAATACCCCCATTCCGGACACAATGGGATATGTTTCGTAACCCAATTCGGCTATTATGATCAGTTGTCGTCAAAATTTAAATTTAAATCAGTATATATTTAATTTTAACGCACATTTTAATTTACCAAGGCTACATACAGACTTCAAAATTTTCCGAAAAATAAATCTAGCTATGTTTTGACGATACAGTCCTTACAAAACTGATTTTGTCGAATTTTGAGACCATTTGAAAAATGGTCATTTTCCAGTCGATTATATTCAAACTGAATTGAATAAACATGTTTAAATCCACCATGCTCACATATTAATTCTGAAAATTGGAATCTACTAATAATTTGACATTCTAAATCCAACAAAAGTGGTTTCATTGAAAATGGAGGTTGTTTGCAAAACGGCTATTTTTAAGGGCTATATATTATATAAAAAATATATAAATTCCATAGTGACTATTCTGAATTTTAAACTGAACATAACTTTCAATTCCCGTTATGAAATCTGGATTTTTCACATTCTTAGAAAGATATAATTAAAAAGATTTAAATATTTCTGGTTTTACTGAAATCCGATTTATCTTGAATCCTGTACATTCATTTGAAATTTGAAATCGAATTTTCAAACTACCGCGCCATTTCAGGCTCGTTTTATAATTAAAATAAATTTATTCGTTCTAACTTCATTTAAAAAAATTAGTCATTATTATTTAAAATAAATCATTTTAAATATTCAAAATTCATTAAAACTACTAAAATAAAAATTTCAGATTGGTTCTGAAAATCCGGGTTGTTACAATCCCCCCTCCCACTTAAAATCTTTTCATCCTCGAAAAGGAACGGAGCTGAAATTTGTTTAGCTAACCAACTCATCTTTCATTCTGGCATTCATTCTTCAACTTTTCTATTTCTAAGAATTTTCCAGTTTTTCAAAAATTTGGTTAACACCCTAAATTTTCGAAAAATTTCGCCATAACCTCCTTTGTACGGGGAGACCATTAAAATCACAACTTGCCTCACAGGGCCCTCACCAATCCAAAAGAAAAATAAAAAGCCAATCGGCTCATAAAATCATCAAAACCCAATAAATTAGTAAACATGTAACTATTTGTTGGGCATACAATTTTATTCCTCTTCTTAGCTTCCTTGCTATGACCTGTTCACACATATATACGTACATGTATGCATTTCAACCATGTTTCAATTCAGTTCAATATTCGACACAATTTGTTTATATTTACCATTCATTCACATAATGGTTTTATTAGTGGAATTAATAATCATCCATCACAATTAGCAATCAGTTAGTTGATTAAATTTTCAAATTCATAATTTTGATATATATATTCAAAATCATGTTTTTGATGCCAATTCACAATAATATATTCTAACTATATTTTGGTTCTCACACCAGTCGGTTGGAAATATACAAATATCCCACTTTCGAAACTCGAACATAAATTCTGATGATGTGGCCGCTATCATCAGAATCATCTCCGGGTGACTAGAGTGTGATTCTATATCTATCTAGTATATTTTGGGCTTCATATACACGTTTGCAAGGCGTATATGCAAAAATCTTTATATACTCGATAGTCCAAATTCAATATAAAATACTCAGATACATATAATAAGGTTTAAAATTTCAAAACAAAGTTTGTTTTCATTTTTATTTATAAAAATAACACTCTTTGTAACTCATTCTAGGATACTCTGATCCCATCTCTAACGAGTCATTCTTATTGGATATTACTAATACAATCTCTGATGAATTCATTCGTTCGGTTCTAATATGTCTTGTTCTCGAGCTTTGTAAACCAAAGCTCTGATACCACAATGAAACGACCCAAACTCGCCCTTTCGGGAAAGCCCGGATTGAGTTGAGAACACGACAAATCAGAATACAAATAGAAGAACTTTTCATTGCTTATTACAACAATTACATCAGAGTACAAGAATATAACATAGTATGAATAAATAATATACATTTGACAAATATCAGAGGTTCAAATTACAAAGTAGCGGAAAATCAATACATAACACAATTGTAAGAAATACACGGATACTGAGCGTTCCGAATATAGCTCCAGCTATAAATCCAGGATCCTAGAAAAGAAATATCTGCAAAAACCCAACTACTAGCTTCCCATGTGGAAAATAGGGGCACCCAGAGTATAGGTTAAAACAATAAACTCCAGGTCAGTCATGGGACTGGTGTGAGAACTAAAACAGTTATTCAAAACTTTACTTTGGAAATAAAGTAATTCAAGGGACCACACCGTATAGCATGGAATGGGTTTTCTCCCAAGAATACTAGTGCATAAATAATTTATAAACAATGCAATGCTTTTTTGAAAAATGAAGCTATTATAAGACTCAGGTCCCATCACACAATGCGACGAAGCTGGTGGATAGAATTTTCCTTATAATAGCCAAACATGCTTGGTACGTTTAAAACAAATCATTTGATACTATTATAAGTGCATAGTATATAAAACAACTTCAAATATAAATGTATCAATCCTAAACGACATGGGTACCATATATCATGTCGCCATGCTAGGCCCTACAATCAAAATCGAAATGTCATGTTTTGGAAATTGCATTTACGTTATGAGTCGAGGCCAGGGATGGCTCCTCACCGCTTCGAGACACTCTAGCAAATGTCTTAGGACTACACACTCTGGGTAACCCTTGAAGTTGTTGGGCTAGTCCTCTCTTACGTTTGAGGATTAGTTATTCCTGAACACGCATTTCCCGGTCCTATAGGACCTATCCATCGGGTCCGTAGTAACCGATATTTCTGAGACGCCTCGCTATCCATATCCATATAGGTAAAAAAATATAAATGTCTGGGCTCCATACCATGAGACCACCCATAGCTAGAAAGAAATGTCATGTTCTCCCAACGGTCTGATCCCCTTTTTGACTCATACCGAGGTGTGAGGCTCGCGAATTAACGCTATATACAAAGTTATGCCCTTTAAGGCCGTGCTTTGATCATCAACCACAAGACTCTTCTTTTCAACAGAAGCCTTGATCACTGCGTCTCCGCTTTCCACACAAGCAATTCATGCCATGCAACTGATTTCTATCGATATATAACCTCTGAGCTCGTATGTCTCAGAGAAGGGTGTTAAGCAAGAGAATAAATTCTCCGCCACCAAACAAATATATATTTAATAGAGATCAATCAACATAGACTAAAATCCAATGTCAGACACACATCCATTTACTAGTTCGTTCTGGGTCAGAACAAAACCGGAGGCACCTTATTCCTTGTCCCATATGTCCAATACTGTAGAGAGGTTCTCGCATACCCGGTCGATCTCCAAGTGCATCTAGACGATCAGCTCTTATTACCTTATCTTGGGTGTACAGCCCAATCAAGACATCAGTAATCATCCAAACGATGTGAAGACCTCCGGTCTTCAACCACAGTCTTTATCATCGACTTGTCGTCGAATCAATTATTCAGAATGGGTATAAACCTGACCTTTCCGAATAATTCACGTATTTTATAGTAAAGTGCTAAAAAACACAACATATGCCTCATTCCAATTTTGAATATTCTTTATTTAAATATTCATATCATTTGGGAAAGGTTTCCATTAATTTTATCAAAGATAAATTCTTTAAATTTATTCTTTAATCTTCCTTTGGATATCAATTCAAACCAAATTAAGGTTTATCCAAACTAGTCGGGATCATGAACCACACCGAAGTAATCATTTCTTTTATTATCCCATTCCTAACTTATTCATCCCATGGAGCAAAACTGGTAATACTCCATATCTAACACCATCTTGCTATCGGTAAATTTAATTACTTTCACGTTCAAATATAATTAAAGATTTAACTGTCGCCTGGAGTAAAACTGGTCGTACTGCATTCTCGATCATTTCCCGAATTTGATAATTTAGATTACCAAATTCTCCTTTCAATCTAATTAAAGATTCATTAAAACTCCACTTAGTTTTAATCTTCCTAAAAATCAATATTAATGATTATTTAACTTTGGGAAATCAAACATGTCGCATCGACAATCTACACGGTACCATTGATTTCTGCCGATATATAACCTCAAAGCTCGTACGTCTTAAAGAAGGGTGTTAAGAAAGAGAATAAATTCTCCACCACCAAAAAGATATTTATTTAGTAGAGATCAACAATACAGTTTGAGATACAATGTTAAACATGTAATCCTGTCTTTAACTGGGTTAAAGAACCAGTGTCATTTAAAACACAGTTCACGATAAACCCAAAATCACATTCCATCAATTATGGAATCTTCATGGGAAACAGATCAATATATAATTGATATCAATTTCCGTATCCGACTAATAATATAAATGGAATAACGACAAAGCCTTTTAAATTCCATATGTATTAACAGTCTTCCTCCACAGAAACTTACTTCGATTATTACCAAATCAAATTCCATTCAATTCCAATTTATTTTATTAAATTAGAAAACTTTACTTTGGAAAATTTCCATTAAATCTCAATAAAAAGATTTATAAATTCCAAATCACATTTCACTGTAAATCGGGTTAAAGAACGAATGTCGCTAAAACATAGTTCACGATAAACCCAATTCACATTCCATTTTATTCCAGTTATATTTAGTAATTGGAAACTCTAATAATCTTAATTAAAAGATTTATTCTTTTCACATGGGGTTTAAGAAGAGTGTTATTTAATACACCATTCTCGACAAACCCAAAATCTAATTCTTTTATTCAATTCCAATTAAATATTTATTAATTAGAAAACTTCACTAAATCTTAATTAAAAGATTTATTCTTTTTCTGAATTGGGTTTAAGAACAGTGTTAATGAAGACACCGTTCACGACAAACCCAAAATCCCATTTGATATTAAATACAAGGCTCGGAATAGAAATTATATCGGCTTATATTCAATATCAAACTCTGAAACCAACAAGTATCGTATTGGAAATAACGATATAGATATATCTTCCAAATTTTCATTACAATATCTGTATAATCACGAAATCAAACATCGAAATATTCTGAAGATGATTTCCTTTCAAATCCACTCCAATTCATATATTGGAAATTCTGGTTATATTAAAACATATTCTCAATCCAGTTTATTTGTTTAAAAATAATTGGATTATAATTCTAATTAATAACTAGGTCATTTCGATAAAATTATATTTTTATCTTTTCAAATATGAAATTTTCCATCCTAATTCTTTCCAAACCATTTATTATGATTTTACATAAATTATTGATATTTTTAATAATTTTATTAAGGCCCTTTCAATCGATTTACATATACGGTCATCGAACTGCACATACAACGACCTTATCCAAATTTGATTCGGACATAATTCCAAATCCGACCTTTAGATTTCAAATCTCTTATATTCGTTGGAAATCTTTTTCCGATACGAATCCAGTGGTTCCAGTTTTAGGAGAATCTGATGGTCGGATCTCCCATAATGACAATTTGAAGTCAATGGTCGAAATTCATGAACAGTCGCGGCGCGTTCTATTCAGGCCATTAAATATATAATATATATATATATATATATATATATATATATATATATATATATATATATATATTTCATCGATTTCCATTTAAAACGTATTTTATAAATCGTTTATAAATTCGTTTTAAAATGATTCTAACTTCATTTCCGATTTTAAATAAAATTTGAATACTCCATATCATTATATTATTTAAACGATAATATTTTCAAAATATCAGATTTTGAAATCATTTCCTTTTTGATATTCATTATAAAAATGAATATAATCGATATAAATATCGTTCGTGTCAAAATGGCGCATATCTAATCAATACGGCTTCACATATTTTAATGTTTTGTGTCCATCCAAAATCAGAAATTAAAAATCAGATTTTAATCCTTTATTGAATATTATTCTAAAATATTCCTTATTTTAAAATATTCATTATTTTAAAATATTCCTTCTTTCCGAACTGGAATCGGACATAGTCAATTACCATATAATGTTATTTATATGGATTTCATACATCATATGTATACAACAACAATGATAAACGATCAACCATCATCCACAGTGCACTACACAACTGCATAAACATTAAATATAAATAATTAACGCTTACAACAGTCTGTCAACCAATTGATTGACATACAACTAAACAATTAGGATTAGTGTACGTCAAATATCATCCCAATACCCTTGTAGGGTTTCAATCAACACACACAGATTTTATTTGTGTTGTTGGGCGATGTGTAAAATATATCGTCCCAATCAATATAAGTCAAATGAGTGTACATAAACAAATCATCCGATTTGTAAATGAATATTTATTTTCATTCATATACACGTTAAGAATTATATTTTTAACAATAAACTATTTATTTCAACCCATGAATATTTTATACAGTTCATTTATACAATAAAAATGATATTTTTATTGTTTTAACATATTTTAGAAAATTTTGGTAGTATAACGGTGCGAAACTAGAACCGGAGTAAGGTCTAGCCTTATCTCTCGCCTAATACTGGCTCGCGCCATACACAAACCAATTTAAAATCAATTCACAATTAATCCACAACCAGTTTTTCAACCATAATCAAATCAAGCAAAACATCCAAACAAATAAATACACTACTACCCCAATTGCCATTTACGGTGCCATAAGTGGCTATTCGCGGAGTATGAAATCCGTGTGTCGGTAATATCCATACATCGCTTTTATTTATGTGATTGTGTGAATTTGAGGGTTAAACTTCATATAATTCAAATAACATAATATGGTTTGTACAATAAATAATGTCGGGGGCTTCTAAGCCCCGTCTGCATCCTTAAATATTTTTAATTGAAAAATAAATTAAGTGAGAAGGAGTTCTCACCTTTGGTCTCCGTTATTCTTTAATTTGGCGGATTTTGGATTTGGATTTTTTTCAGCACGTCGTGTTTTTCTTCGTGATTTCAACGCAATCTGTTTCACGCAGTTTACATTAAAAGTCGCATTTTCAAACTACGATATTTACATTAAAAATCATATTTTTATTTTTATGTTGTATATATAAAAATCATATTTTTATATTTTTAAAACCACGCTATTTTTATAAAAATAACAAAGCCGTTTATATTTTATAAACAAAGTTGTTTCACGTAAATATTACATTTTTAAAATCAAAGTTATATATATATATATCACATATTAAATCAATGTTTATATTTTTAAAAAACACATTTTTATAAATCAAGTTTATTTAAATAAAAACCACCTTTACATACATAAAAATCAAACCTTTATGTTAATAAAAATCAAACCTTTATGTTAATAAAATCAAACCTTTGTGTTAATAAAAGCTTTATGTTAATAAAAATCATAGCTTTAACTAATTAAAAATGATATATTCTCATAGCTAGAAATCATATGCTTTTAAGGAATTAAAATCGAAAAAAAAAAGCTTACAGAATTTAGGGTTTCGATCGTCGAGAGAAAGGAGGTTTCTTGCTGCGAACAGTGGAGGAGGAGGAGGAGGGGGTTGCTGGTGGCGTCGCAAGCGGGTGGCGCGGTGGGTGGCTGTAGTGGCGGATTGGTTCAGGGTTTAGGGATTTTCGTGGGAGGGGGTGTTCGATTGGACGGAGGAACGAGAGGGGGTTGGACGGCGACTAGGTGGGGCGCCTCCGGCGGCGGTCGCAGTGGACGGCGCGATGGGGAGGGGGGAGGGAGATGCGAGTCAATGAGGAGGAGTTTTACTTTTTTTATTTTGAATTGCTGGTGGAATTGATAGGAGAGAAGGGAGGGTATTATATAATTTCTATATTTAATTATCTTTAATCTTCCAAAAAGTCACTATTCCCTTCAAGCCCCAAATCGAATCCTCCAACTGTCGCCCCCAGCGTAATATCCCCCATTCTAGACACAATAGAATATGTTTTGTAACCCAATTCGGATGTTACGATCAGTTTTTGTCAAAATTTAAATTTAAATCAGTATGTATTTAATTTTAACGCACATTTTAATTTATCAGGGCGACATACAGACTCCAAAAATTTCCAAAAAATAAATCTAGCTATGTTTTGACGATACAGTCCTAACAAAACTAATTTCGTCGCATTTGGAGACCGTTTGAAAAACGGTCATATTCCAGTCGATTATATTCAAACTGAATTGAGCAAACACGTTTAAGTACACTACGCTCACATATTAATCCCAAAAATTCTGAAAATTGGAATCTAGCAATAATTTGACATTCCAAGTCCAACAAAAGTGGTTTTGTTGAAAACAGAGGTCGTTTGCAAAACGGCTATTTTTAAGGGCTATATATTATATAAAATATATATAAATTCCATAGCGACTATTCTGAATTTTAAACTGGACATAACTTCAATTCCCGTTATGAAATCCAGATTTTTCACATTCCTCAGAAATATATAATTAAACAGATTTAAATATTTCTGGTTTTACTGAAATCTGATTTATTTTGAATCTTGCACATTCATTTGAAATTTGAAATCGAATTTTCAAACTATCATGCCATTTCAGGCTCGTTTTATACAACAACAACAACAACAACAACAAAGCCATATATCCCAAACAAGTTGGGGTTGTCTAGATATGGAACCCAAAATTAAAATAAAATAAAATTAATAATGATGATAATAATATATATATATAAAGGGTTTAAAATAACCAAACAAATAAAAAGTCGTCCGATAAAGGTTTTTTTTAAATAATAGTAATAATAAGTAAAAAGGTTCAATAAATATTCAAAACTTGCCTACCCTTTGCTACTCGTAAATCACACAAGATGATACGTTGATTATTAAATTCAAAATTTTAGTTGTTCATTTCAAATTCGATGGGCGTGTACGTACTCGCTAAATAATTTTACTAGAATACTAAAGCATAAATCTTACTACATTGAGAATGACTAGGGATCTAACATGTTCTCGTCTAAGTGTACGTGGTTCAACCATTTGGATTATAAGTTAGTTTACAAATCAAAAGCAAGAAGAATGGTTTTTGTCATCTAAGACCATGCTAGGGATCTTGTTGGTTCCCATACATGCTTAAGAGAATTAGCCATGTCATCGGTAGATGATGATCCCTTGCCTAGAGGTGGGCCCACTCTAATCCTGCGTGATTGATGACTGCTCTGGCTTTGTCACTGCGATTCTACTTAAGAAACACTAGGGTAATTGTCCTTTCTTGGATCACTTCTCGATTTTGTCTTTCAGATGTTTTCATTCTTTGGTTTTATGTTAGCTAATTTCATTGAATGCTTGGATGCCCACTCACGCTCGAAGGTCTCTCTTCTTGGTAGCCTTTGATATATAAGGCGATCCCTAGTGCCTATGTATATTCTTTCTAAACTACCATCCAGACCTTCTTAAGAAGAGAATCTCGGTCCTCTCCTCATTCTTTTCAGTTGGCTATATTAATCATTGGCCTTTCGTTTTTCTTTGTCTTTTTCGTGCTAGATGGTTCTCCTTCCTTTACTACATTTACTTATAAGACTTCACAATCTGCCTTCGCTTATTCTTGGCATAAGGATTGATTAGCCTCATGATAGACCCCCTCTCCTCCCGAGATCCCTTGGGGGATTTCGTTCCAAAAATATTTTTAAAGCTTGCATTATCCAAAATTTCAGATACATAATCCAATAAAACAACAGATAGACTTGTTTCCTTTCCATTAAAACAACAGATCAACCAGATAATGTTCATGAAGGGTGTAAGTCATTTTGAGAAGCTAAGGAATTTGGCACCGAGGTTCGTTGGACCGTTCCTTATAAGGAGGATCGAGAAACTCGCATATTAAGTAGAGTAGTCAAGCAGAATAGCTGGTGTCCATAATGTTTTTCCTGTTTCTCATTTGGAAATAGGAGTATGATCCATAGAATAACATAGATCCAAGGGACTGGAAGTTATACTAACGGGACCAGATCTAACTTTTGTGAGACAACAAGCACTGGGCGAGAGATGAAAAGTGGTTAAGGAACTATATAGTAAACTTGGTAAAGTTCCATTAAAGCAATAGTGAGAAGGACTTTGCTTGGGAAATAGAGGACAAAGTTAGGGAAAATGTTCTTGAGCTGTTGATTGGTACGTTCTACGTTGCTTTTTGAACCAGATTACTAGTAGGATATGCTAACGCTATTTCATATCATTGCTATGTTTGTTTGTTCTAATCAAATTTCGAGGATGAAATTATTTTAAAAAGGGAAGGATGTAACATTCTTAATTTTTAGTAAGCATGATTCAGAAAATTTAACTGGATAAATTAAATAAGAACATTGTAGTGTGGTAATGAAATGAGATTTGATAAATAATATGGCTTGTCTTAGTGACTATTCAACTGAACAAACAAAAAAGAGGACTTATAGAAAGGGAAAAAAGGGATGAACAAAGTTTTTCATGCCATAACATTTCATTTCTTATCTACTCTTTCATTTTGACAAGCACATCTCAAACTAAAACTAAGGAAAGAGCAAGGAGAATTAGAGGGAAGGAGCAAGGAGAATCAAACTACATGAAATCTCTAGATATCCATCTTAAAGTGAATAATATGTTCACCCATTTATGCATTGCTTTGTTTAATTCGGTTATAGGTAACACCCACATATTCTATCTTGTTTTCAGTGATTTGTTGTTGTTTGGATAAAACAATAACATATTAAATTTGTTTCGAATTAAGTTTAGTAAGGTTTTGATCAAAATCCTTAGGATATAGATGGAACCAACATTTTACATCTTCATATGCTTTGAAAATTTAATATGACATAATTGAAATGATTTTGGTGGTGGGTTTAAAGTTTCATAATTTTCTAATCATTTGAATATTTTATGAATTTTCCATTAAGGAAATATGATTTAACTCGGTCTTAAATCATTAAAATGATTAACTAAATAATTAGGACTTGAAAATTTCGTGGAATGAAAAGAAGTTTATTTTCTAATCCCTATGATTTTTGGGGATTTTCCCTATTAAAATTTATTTAGTACAAAAAATTAGGCCAAAAAGCTTAAGAAAATTGATTAATTAGGGTTACTGATTAATTAATCTCATATTTTTAGCCTTTAGATAGAAGCCACGATTTTCCAGTTATTTATAAAATGGAAATTTTGAACTTTAGATCCGCCAACAATATTTTGACAAATATGAAGTGCTGAAAAAAGTTTACACTTTATCTAGAAAGAAACCAGTTTTCCCTTAAATTACAGCTTCACCCATGTCATATTTCTTTTTTGCATGGTTCGATTTCACTTCGAACGAGTAAAGTATAGGATATCAACTAGGTTTATGTATAGTGTTTCGCCTGAAGATGAATGTAAAGCAGGAATGTGCGGACTGGTAATTTAGCTTTGAGCCAACTTTTTCAAGCTTTGTGTTTCTTATTGTTGTAAATGTCTTATTTACATTCATCGTTTTTCTTTCTAGATTTTCTTTTAATTTTCTCTTATTATAAGGTCTATGTTTATATTCTTTTTGAGTGATCATTATAGAAACATAGAAAGATAACATCTTACTAAAAAACACTAATTTTACAACAACTAACATGTAGCACTAGCGTAGGATTGCATATTACTTACTGAAAGAAAAGCACAAACCCTACTAAAAAGCGATACCGCTACTAAATAATTTGCTCTTTGACACGAGCAGGACTAGAACTGTGTATGGTCCTGATCATAGAGTCAAGGTAACCCAATCATTGCTCCTGCTCGCTATTATTCTTTACTAGCTGGTGTTGTATGCGAATGGGCTCCTGATGATCGTTGTCCATCCGCTTCTGATGCTTTTTTATAGTCCTCGCCTATCTCTAATATCCTTCCACTCTACTGGCCAAGAGAATCCCTCTCCCTAAGATCCGTTCGCCATGGCATGTAAGTCTTTCGTCCATAAGACCAGGTGGTTCAAGGTCTAGCTCAATATCTCCCCCAAATGGCGGTGGTGGGAATGCCTGCTTAGGCTCAAAATATTAGGACACACCATAGAGAATGCTACTAGTGAGGCTCTTGAGGCTTATACCGTGGAGATTGTTGTGCCTTTAAATCCACATCCATCCTTCTCAAAGTAGAGGCATCAACTATTGGGTGACCAACATGTATATGAGCCTCTCTAGCAAGGTTAACTTCGTCCATCTAGTGTAACACCCCACCTCCGCTAGGGTCACTCACAAAGGGAATGCACTAGCTTTGGTGGAGCATTATCTAGGTAAACATACACAGAAATATTACAAGACAAAACACATAAAACAGCGGAAGAAGAACCAAATTTCATTGCTTTAAAATCTAAAAAGGTCTAAAGCCTTTTACATCAAAATGCTACTAAATCCATTACATCGAAATCTGTCTTGCAATAGTAAAGAAGCATAAAACCATAGTTATAAATCATTCCCCAATAAAGCAGCAAAGCAAGCCATAACCAAGAGCAATCCAAGCCTTCATGAAATAACCTTGGAGCTCAGTAAGATTCGAACTAAGCTGTGTTCCCACCCTGTGAACCTTGAGGGGGGGGGGGACGGAAGAAAAAGAGGCGAAACAAACCGGGTCAGTCATAAAGACTGAGTAAGTCCTAGTGACTTTCAGCATAAAACAGTTAAAAAATATGGCATGAATAAACTGAAAGTAAACATAAGCATGATGACAAGATAAGCTACAGGCACGATAACTAAGAATAACATCATAGGATAACATTGCAAGGTTCCCATTCAGGATGAACTAAGTATAGTTTCGCTAGATTTCTATCAAGCATCGCAAGATTTCTCCGCTTCACCATTAAAATGATATCTATTTTCTCTGATTTCCTAAATTCTCTGCACTAACTGTACTAGTATCCCAACCTGTATCATCCTTTCCATGTATATGTACAGTCCCTTGCCGTATATCGTACGGGTTTCATCACGTATTTCTGTACTACTTCAATGTAGTGCCATCATTCTTGAAATCGTTGGGACCGCCACCCTTGTTCTGACTAGGTTTCCTTATCATGAGCTATCGTGTGTTCAACTAGGATTTATGCCACCTAGGACCACTAGGGATTATGCTACCTATTGAACGTTTTCTAGATTCGATTAGGGTTAACGCCACCTAGGACCATTAGGGATTACGCTACCTAACGAATTCCACGTAACGATCTATTAATCAATCGACCTCCTACAAGTCCTAGCTCATTCATGTGTCTGTGTCATATGGCCCAATCACGAAATGTAGTCACCTGTGCTAGGTCCACCAGAGGGTGTATCAAGCCCTATGGTGCCAGCCATCGACACGAATCAAGCACGCACAGATAAACCTACGGATGCCCAATGCCTGCTTTTTCTGCTCCGGAGTGTGTGCACACCCGCACTCCGTTAGAACCTACACTGGCGCACCCACACAGCCGTCGTTCTGGTCGCTTACAATCAACCCAGTAATCGTGCCCCACCCTGCCTAGTTCCAGGGTACCATGATACATCTAGTGGGTTATTGGTGAAATGGACCGCGTAACTAGGGTTTCCGTCTAGTAGGTTAAGTGTTGTCATTTAAATTCGAGACTTAACCCCATTAGTCTAGCATGTCAAGTTGGTTAAGTCTTGTCATTCAATTTCGTGACTTAACCCGTCTACGTGTCATGTCAAATTGGCTAAGTGTTGTCGTTTAAGTTCATGACTTAGCCCTACGAATCATGTGTCAAGTTGGTTAAGTATATTCAAGCGGTTCATGGCTTAACCCTACCAAATCATTGTGTTCAATTGGTTAAGTATATTCAAGCGGTTCATGACTTAACCCTATCAAATCATCATGTTAAACTGGTTAAGTATATTCAAGCGGTTCAGGACTTAACCCTATCAAGTCATCGTGTCAAATTGGTTAAGTATATTCAAGCGGTTCGGGACTTAACCCTATCAAGTCATCATGTCAAATTGGTTAAGTATATTCAAGCGGTTCAGGACTTAACCCTATCAAGTCATCGTGTCAAATTGGTTAAGTATATTCAAGCGGTTCCGGACTTAACCCTATCAAGTCATCGTGTCAAATTGGTTAAGTATATTCAAATGGTTCATGACTTAACCCTATCATGTGGCATTAATTCATTAATGCACTTCAACCTCTCACATTAGACTAACTGTTGTGGTTACTGGATTTGCCGGGCAGTTCCGGGAAGATTTACACCACAACATAGTCTAACCTTGGGTTTTGCGTGCGATATGACCAACTACCCACATTGGATCCTATTGTTTGCAGCCACTGGATTTGCCGGGTGGTTCCGGGCAGATTTACACTGCAAACTCAACCCAACCTCGAGTTGGCCATTTTCAAGTTTATCTAATTGTCATGCCCACATTCAAGTTTTCGTGTCAAAATTCATGTCGAGTTTTCATGTCATGTTTCATGTCAAATCGTGTCAAGTTTTCAAGGCAAGTTTCATATCAAGTCGATGTCAGGTTCGTGTCCATATCCAGGTTCAAGTTATAACAGCGTTCATGTTTCAAATTTTGCCTACTATCGAGTTCATAATTCATGTTCATAACCAATTCATGTTTTGCCTAATCTACCCAAATTGTATTCCCTTCGCACGTGAACGTGAATCGATCTCTACTACAAATAAATCCAGATCTCGAAATAGAGGGAATAACATCAAAACTATGATAGGAAAAAAAAGGACTAGCATAAAGCAATAAAAGGGGTTACAAGACTAGCATGACATAACTTGAGATAATTGGTTACAACATCACTGGCATATAGGATTTCAAATCTGGCAAGATAAGGTGATAGTCATGGTAAACGCTGACATAAAAGAATAGGCATGCAAAGGCAAGCCAAATACAAGAAAAATGGATCCATTGGTCTTGGTGTACATAATAGTGAATAAACTAAGCAAGTCGCACCCTTGGTATGAGATCCAACAAACTGCGAATTCGGAATACAACATGGGTATCAATCAACTATAATAGTCCCAGGTAATTAACCCCGATAGTCATAGTCATAGGTAGAAATCTCATAATTAAGAATCCTAAGCGATTAATCACAATAGTCATGGTTAATTATCCAAAATAGTTCTAGGTAATAGTCATAGGCAATTAACAGTAATAGTTTCCAGGTCATGGTCATAGATAATGGCCTTATGTTCATAATCATAGGTAATAATTTTCATAGTCAAGAGTCATAGTTGATTAGCTACAATTGTCCTTGTCATAGTCATAGGCAACAACCTTACGTTCACCGTCATAGGCATAGGCATAGTATTATTAGTCATAGGAAGTCTTATGTTCTCAGTCATAGTCCTTGGGACTTAACAATAGTTTCAACGTCATAGGCACGTTAAGGTTATAGATACGCGAGAGTTTGATTTACAACATGAATAGGTCCAAAGAAATATTCACGAAAGTCAAGATCCAAGACAAGCAAGAATAGATACGAATCAATTACCATACATGGATCCAATTCCAATTTAAACATGGATATTAAATTTACAGCTTTTATCTAAAAGTAACTTGAACTTACAGTGAGAATTAGAAAGCAGAATTTGATTGTTGAATCTCTATTTGCTCGATCGTGTTCTAATTGAAATCCCCCAATTTGCAAATCCCTAAGCGTAGTCTTGATGGAGAAGGAGCAGTCCTTTTTCTTCCTTTTTATCTTATTATTTTAATTATCTTACAAGCAGCATAAGGACATAAAGAAATGGTGTGGAGAAAATGAGGTTAGGGGGCCGTTTATATAGGGTTAGGCAGACGAATCTGGTTAGAAAACGAGCCTAAATACATCAGAATGCATCTGGTTCAGAAAAGTGGTTCGGGAGGCAGGTCGACCCCCAGGTCGACACTATGGTCGACCTGGTCCCTGGAAGGTCGACACTATAGTCGACCCCCAGGTCGACCTGGTCCATGGGCGGGAATTTTCCTGCCCAGTCTGATCTGGGGTTTGAATTCGAATTTCGAATTCGAATTTCGAGCTGTTTTATATTCTGAAAATTCCTAAATCTTCGGAGGGTCATATCTCCCTCATACGGACTCCGATTTTCGAAAACTCGGACTCTATTTCATGTAAAATTTCGAGACGAACGCAATGGCGTAACTCGTTTCCCTTGATTCTTGTTTTAAGAATTAATTCGGCCTTGATTTCTAGTTTCAACATGTTATAAAAATACGGGTTGTTACATCTAGACACTATATTCTAAAGGTGACTGAAAGGGAAGGAAGTCCTATAAGGGTCCTAAAAGATAGCATGGTTTGAGTATGTCATTTGGTGGTTGGCTTTGGGTTTTTTCGCTTTGCATCTTTGTTTGTCTGTGGCTATGGCTGTGGGTTCTTCTCCGTAGTCGTCATATAGTCACCACGTTTGTAGGTAACTGTACGGGGAATGCGAGTAACATACACTGTTTGCCTAACCTTTTCTGCAGGGTGCCTCGTTCTCTTCCATCTTTGCGTCGTTGTTTGTTTCCCTGTCGTTTTAGCATGTTTTCTTTTGTATCAGGTTAACAATTTGATGATAACTCGACATTAGAGGATCCTTCAGCAAGGTGAAACATAAGTTAGTTGTGTTTCTACATTTCCGGTTTTGAGCCCCTCGGCTTCTTGCTTCTTGCACTCTATTCCGATTCTGAGTAAGGAGGAGATATCGTTCGTTAATGATCGACTATCTCTCCTTACAAAGAATTCTAGACTGTAATTGTATGTCTCTTCTCAGGCGCATCCTTTTGGATTTTGCATAACTTCAGACCTAGCGTTTTCCACTTTTGTGGTTTCATCTGCTTGTTCCCCGGCTTCTTCCTCTAGTTCTTTGCGTGGGAGATCGAGGTCTGTGCCATGTACCCCATGCACTGTTCATACACGCTCTATAGCGGTGGCCAAGTAGATCATTCGATCTATCCGACACACCCTCTACCTTGTCCGAGGTTGGTTCTTATCTTATGGTCTTTGGTTTTCTTTATTGGTCTATCAGTTGTCTGCTTATTCGGGTCTAATATCACAATTTTTGTTTTGGAACGTTCGAGGTATAGACAACGATGCTTATCAAGCGAGGCTGAAACGTATTGTCAAGAAGCATTCTATTCATTTGGTGGCACTGCTAGAGCCTCTCGTAGATTTCAGGGTTATCGCTATTTCGGTCCTTTTCCATCGTTTTGGGGGGTGGGATAGCAATTGTTTCCAACAAATTTGGATTTTGTGGACTAAAAACGTCTCCATCAATCCTATCTTCGACTTGTCTCAACTTTTCTCTATTGTTTGTTCGATCTCCCCTTTCTCTAAGCCTTCTCTTTTCTCGGTTGTGTATGAAAAATGCGATAGGATTGACAAGCGGGTACTTTTATTCGCTTTTCTATCTAACTTAGACTTAGGCTTTGTGGCCTCGGTCATTGGTGGATACTTCAGTGTTGTTTCCTGTCAAGCTGAGAATCGTGGGGGTTCCTCTATTGACCGCATCGCGGTTGGAGATTTCAACGCTTTCATTACTGAGTCGTCTTTAACTGAGATCTCATTTGTTGATTCGGTGTTCACTTGTAGTAACAACCAAGAAGGTCATAGACGAATTCTTTCTCATCTTGATCGTGTTTTCGGTTTGGAGGGGTGGTTTGTTCTCCCCTATTCTTTTTATGTTTCCCATCTGCACTGTACCAACTTGGACCATGACCCGATGGTACTTAGGTGTGCGACCCTCGCTGCTTCGAGACCTTCGTCGTTCCAATTCCAGGCCATGTGGAGGTCTCATCGTACGTTTCATCAAGTCGTGGAGAACTCTTGGGCTTCCTCAGGTTCTAGGTCCCATTTTTCTATGTTCTCGTGTAAACATAAACGTCTCAAAGCTTATATTAAGGCTTGGAATATGTAGGTTTTCAAGAATATTTTCGATTGTATTAGGGCAGCTGAAGAGATTCTTATCTTAGTGAAATCGTCATTCGATGAGGATCCCTCCGTTGTCAACAAGGAGGATCGAGCTCTTACCCAACTCGCCTAATCATCTAAGCTTCGCATCGAGAATGACTTCCTTTGCCAGAAAGCTAGGATCAAATGGATTATTGATGGTGACTCGAACTCCAAAATCTTCCATTCATTGATTTGAAAGAAGAATAAGCTCCTTCCTATTCTTTAGATTCTTCGTCCGGATCTTTCTTCAGCTTCTATGTCGGTGGAAGTCAAAGAGACAATCCTTTCCCATTTTCAATCCTTCCGTTCTCCCTCGGTTAATTGTAATGACCCAATTTTGTTTTCCTTTGTCCCTAGACTGGTTCTTCCCAGCGAGAGTGAACCAAATGTGAGGGAGGGCTTCGACTTCATAACCCTAGAGATATTTACACAACTTACGCTTGCAAGCTTTAGGTTAGGTTCCGATCTAACGACTCCTTATGGGAATCGTCTCCTTACGCCAAGTACTAACATCTTCCGCCGGTGGATTATTTCGGGACTCCGTCTTATGCTAGTGAGACATGAAAACAGATGCAATCTGTGAACTTCCTTTCTGATTCTCATGATGGAAGTTTCGGTTGGGATGGTGCTCCTTTCTCCATTAGGGATGCATGGAATTTCGTCAGGACCACTTACCCAAGGAATTCGACTTTCGCTTTCATTTGGGACTCCCTCACCCCTCCAAAGGTTTCAATTCTTATGTGGAAAACCCTCCACGATCGCTTACCGATAGATGTGAATCTTAAGAGGATTGGAATCCCGATAGTGTCCCGTTGTAGACGTTGCAATCCAAGGGAAGTGGGATCTTCTGACCATCTTTTCTTCGAGGGTATTTGTGCGTCACCAGTCTGGTCTTACTTCGGGAATCTAGTTGGTCTCCGAGGTACTGGTTTATCCTTTACCGAGTTGCTTTGTCTCTGGTTGGATGATTCAACTGGTAAGTACCTTCGTTCTATCATTTTTCATCTGGTTCTTAGCCTGATCCGTTGGTATCTTTGGTGCGCTCAGAATAAGGCAATGTTCAATGAGGTTCCAATGATTTTGTCTTTTGTCTATAAGGGTCAAGGATGATGTTTTCCTTGCCTTTCGTGGGAGACCTTTCTTGGGGTGTGTTGGTTTCCGTTCACAGGGATTGGCTCGCATTTTTGATGTTTTTATGGGGCCTTTTCGTCGTGCTGGCGTGGGATGATTGTTTTGTTTGATTGCCCTGTCCTTTCTGAGGATAGTTCTGTCTTTTTGGTGGTCTTCCCATTTATCCCCCCTTAGCCTGATCATTTTGGTTAGTGTGTGGGCATATGTTATGCAAGCTTATAGAGGAGGACTTTCGAATTTCTATAGACATAGTGTGGCTCTTAGCAGATCGGTGGAGCTAGAACAACTCGACGACAGCTGGAGTCTGGGTCTCTTCAGGATAAGTTCCTCGCTCCCAGTAGTGAGTGATGTTAGAGGCTGGTGATTGGTGTTACTAATGTTACCAGCTGATTTCGGTTGAGGAGGGTCCACTTCTGGTTTCGCCTTGGTATTTATCTTCGGCATGTGCTTGCATTACAGGGAGTCAGTGTCTTCTTTGTTCTTTTGTTTTAGTGTGAGTGGGGCCCTTTATTGTTTTCTTACTGTTCTGGGTGTTTATTTTATTTTGTCGGTTTCTAGCTTTTTGTTAGACTGTTTTTGTTAGCCACATGAGATTGGTTATTATCTACTTTTTGGTAGATATAGATATGTCTTTTCTATTAAATAAAAGTCCTACAAGAGTCAGTTGCTAATTTATAGTGAGCCACAATAGCTTTAACCTAGTTCACCTGAATGCCCTTGAATATGGCATAGGTGGCTCTGCTGACCGCTCAGTAAATCAAGTCATAACTTTCCATCTTGGGGATTAGGTTATATTGTAGGATACATATAACTATTCTAGTTATAGGATGCAAATGTATAATGTGTCGGGCAGGATGTTAGGGGTTTATAAAAATATATCCTAAGATGGTGTCATTTGTCATCTAGACTTCATCCAGATCCAGATAATGTCCATTAGTACCTCGTATGGCCCCTAACTGGGAATCAATGAAAGCTACTCTAGCCCTTGACCTCTGACTAGAAAGTAGCCTCATGGATAGTAAAATCATAATTTAATTTTGCATCAAAAAGAAGCATTAACATCAAGGTATGCTCTCCTTTCAAAAGCGTTATGGTTGAGAATCTTTGCTAGCCCGACGTCGATGAGAAGGTTCTCCAACTGAATAGCCTTAAAATCTCCAAACTTGACCGCCCTACCTAGTAGGATATGATAGGCGATCATCTCTCTAAAATCCATGACAATACTCCACCTACCCCTAAAGCTAGGCTATCTTCTGTGGTGTTAGCTCTGGAAAAAGTTCGCCCAAGGGTCCCCTCAAAGGAATAGGAAAAACTGGCAGATATCACAAAACAAAATGTAGAAAGGGGTGGTCGGGAGGAGCACTTCAATTTGTTACAAGTTTTAAGACGAACGGGTGGAATCATAGGCATAATTTGGTGGAGGGGAAGTGGATTTTTTGGTGACTTAGTGGGTTAGAAGGGAGTGGAGTTGGGGAGGACAAAAAAATTAATGAAGTGGGGGCTTCATTCATTCTTTTATGGGGGGAAAAGAAAAGGGTGGGTGACTTAACTTTGTGGTGGTCGACCCAATCCAACGGGTCGATATTGTTTTTGATTTTTTTTGTTCTCTCTCCTAACTTCATCCAACTCTAACTAAACCCTAGACTCCTCTATCGCGCTCCAGATGGCCAAGTTGCTATTATGACTTCAACTGAGAATCTCGAGTTTTACTCTACCCTCCAAGTAAATCCTTCATATCATTGACACATCGAACTTATCTGTATTCCAAATCTATGTCTTACACTTTTCATTTCCAATACTAAATCCTTATTTCCACTTAGAATTCATAGCCCTAAAAATTATACTTTCTTTTCCAAAACAAGTTTACTCTTGGTCTTATTAAAAGTTGTTTGAAAAACTCCATACTTTTTATATTTAAAATCATGGGTTTTAAATATAAAGATCGCAAACCTAAAATCTTTTAAATTTCAAAATCTGCTTATGGACCCGACTCAAAGTAGGTTCTTAACTTGTTTCTCTTACTTAACGCATTTTCCATCTCAAATGCTTGTTTTCCGGTTCCAGTTGCTCTTTTGAAAATCCTTCAATGTTGACTATACTTTTGTACTAAACTCTGTATTTAGGGTCCATCTTTACCCTATATGGATATACACAGAGTACATTCCTTTCGACTAAGTTATTGTTGTCTTTCCCACTATTCATATATAACTTATGAATTACTAATACTTAACATATGGATACTCAACTTATGTTATGCACATCTTATGGTCAATACAGGACGTAACATTCTTGGATTTTCTTAATCCGATCTTAGTGTACATATTTTTTCTAAAAACCTTTCCATGTATTACTCCTTTATATGGGTTTCTTAGAATCTTTCCATATATATATATATATATATATATCTTTAATATTTATATTTTAAAAATACAAATACATTCACTCTCTATTTTTATAGCACCTACTAAACCTAGGCTCTAATATCAAATGTAACATCTCACACACAAACCAGCCCAGCCTATCTGAAAAGAGCTAAAATCCAAGTCCACTGTATCAGGAATTATGTGTTTTGTATCCTGCAAAGAGGAAAAAGATAAATATATAAGAGCTTTAGGAAAATAACTCACAACGGAAGTAATTTTAAATATGATAGTAAATAAATACTCATCAAGGGAATGACACTTTCTAAATTAAGCGTCTCTAAGATGAACAACATTTGCCTTCTATCTAACCTACAGGTTGTTTTGAGGACAGGGTTAAAACTAATGTCTTGGTAACTAGTAAATTATATACTTTTGAGCATAACACTATTTATGTCGTTCTATTACCATCTTTGCTATACTAGGTGTATCAATGTTGTTATGCTCTCATTTTTGCACATAATTGCACTCATCTACTCTTCAGTAGATTCAACCTAATAAACAATACATATACTATTATATGCAGCCATATCCCCTTCGAATACCTCGGTCCTAGGTACTACCCTTAGTGCCTTTCGTATCCGCCTCGCTAAGATTCTACCATCTCACTATGAAAGTGCCAAAACTACATCTTTAATGGACTACTGAAGATTGACTACACTACAAATGTTCCGTCGTTTGTTACGATAACGTGTAAACTAAATCCGTAATGGCCTTCTCCTTTATGCCTACAGTACAGATACTTACAATGGACCATCTCACTATGCCAACATTGTGGACTAGCACTTGATTATTATGCCTATACTTTTGAATTTCACTCATAGAAGGTGCAAGCTCCACTCTGTACGGAACTCAATCGAGGATTAACTATAACATATGGTTTATACCTTCTATCACAGCTAGGCTCTGTGTAGCCAACCCTTATTAGTTCAAAGGTATGTCTCATGAATTAATAGACACAGCCTAAATAAACAAACTGAAATAATCATGTGGCATTGCATAACCTCTGTTAGTGTCCTAACAGTGAAAGATCTCCTGACCCGTAGAGGTCTAACCTATGTCCTTTGCTGTGCTCGCAACCGATTGATGATGATTTGTACTCATGCGACTACTATCCTTTTAGGCTTCCCCGCTACTAGCGTCGTTGACTGTGGGTTACATGATTGTGTAACCATCCATCAGTTTTTAGGCTGTTTAAGCAGTCAAGGCAATACTTCCTCGATGAATCCTGTAGACTTTGCCTCCGATGGACCATTTTATACCTACATCGGAGGGCCATCCTGGCGTATCATCTATATCTCTTTGAAGTCACTTATTTCTAATGCCAATATTTGCTGAATAACCCCATTTATATGGGCCCAAATTGATCGCCAATTTATTTCTCTGGTATTGACTGCAAATATGTTAGGATGAGGTTCCCACTATTTGTTTTTTCATATGGAGTCGCTTACTTACCGCTCTGATGAACGTCAAGTTTCTCACTGGTATAGGATCTCTTAAAAGGATTTGTGATGGACCGCACTTGACTGCATACACCAAGGTTTCTTTAGATTGCTCTGAACACATCTTATGTGGTTACAGTTGTAATCTCTTTCTTTATTAGACCTATATCTAATTCTTTTCTTATGTGTTTAACTTATCTTTCTTTTTCTTTTGCTTACTTAATTTTGTTATTATGGTTCCCATATTTACATGTCCGAAGAATGTCAAATTTGTCATCTGTGCGAGAACCTAACTATGTTGTTTTCCATTATCAGATATTTAATTCTTTACTCTTTTCATGATAGTCATTTGTATGAAAATTTTGTATCTATCTTATCATAATAATTATGTTCTTTTCTTTATTTGTTTGCATATCTTAAAGATTAATGTTGATTCTTTCTTTACATCTTTTACTATCCGGGCTTTATACTTATCTTAATTTTATGTTTTCCACTGCTCTTGCTATTACCTTAAGTCTTATCCATAAGGGACTAGCCATACTCTAGTAAGTTGGTTATTGAGGTTTTTGTAAAATATATACCATATTTACTATAAAATAATCTCTTGCACAATTACATGATATTTCTTCTTTTCCTTCTTTTCTGGTAGGTAATACAAAATACAGTAAACACCTCTATTTTGTACTTATCCTTTTTCTAGTATATACGTTCATCGCATCTTTCTAAATTGAAATATGTGAATCTATTCTTTTCGAGCAACTAGAATATTACTAGTTTTACCTAATTAGGTTGTAACCGAATTTTTTGGTCCACTTTATGAATTCAATTTGATTACTGCGAGTGATTTTCTCATTAAGGCTTTTGCCATTTCTTTCACACTACAGCCCAAATTTTCTTATGGATCCAGTTTAATTCTGCTTTAATGGATTTTGCCTTAAAGTACAATTTTACTTTAAAATTTACAGTCTAATATGAATAACTTTTAAATGAAACAATTTCCATAATCCGTTTAAACAAAACAGTTTTTGTTGAATAACTAAATGGGAATATAATGATATCATATATATAATTATAATAAAAAATATAATTTAATCCACACCTTCAAAAGCTTCCAAATGTATGATTTAATCCAAATCTAGACCTATTATTTATATTCTTCTTCTTGGTAATCCTTATATGGAATTACAAATTGAAATGCATGTAGACATATAAATTTGGATCAAAGTAAATTAAATCATCTAATAAAAATCAAATCTAAATATTACCTCGTACAAACGAACTTCTGGAGAATATCTTATCCTAAATCTACAATCTTCTTCCAATAATTTGCTAATCAGAAGGCCTAAATCTATATAATATAATTTCTAAGAAATAAGAGGAGAAAATAAAAGTGGTAGGGCTTCCAACCCATTCAAAAAAATTGGGTTAGGAGGCTAACCAACATGTTTATTTGTAGGGTTTCAAAACAGTATGGTTCCTTCAATTCATAACAAAGTAGAATCATTCTCTCAAAATGTCCCATAAGGTTTATGATCATATTCGGGTCGACCGCTCCCCTTGGGCAATCGGCCGGTAGGGTCGACCCATCCACGGGCGCTCGACCCACATAGGTCATACCTTGTATGGTGGGACATGTTACGATATTAATATAGTATTTAAATTTTCTTTTAAACATTGTTACTATATATACGTGCTCATAATGTTTTTTAAATGGTATTTCCTTCAATTCTTTTCTGTTTGTTACACATATTCGATTTTCAAATTCAACATACGTTTATTTTTAGAACTTTTATGTATGCGTATATATTCATATGTGTATATGTATACGGACACGTTTATGCGTTTAATTAGTTTTCGACATCAAACTTCAAACGTCAATAACTTTTTCGTACAACTCCGTTTAAAGCATGTTATATATGTAAATTGATTAGAAAATCGCCACGAAATACAATGGTATATGTTTCATGGCTAAATTCCAATAACTCCAAAAATGTTAATTTTCTCAATTTGATAAATAAATTATATTATTTATTCTGTAAATGCAAAGTGTTACAAATGTGTCCCTAAATTAGCAATAAAGCCAGTGTGCTCTTGGTCCGGAGCATGCATCTATATTTGGTTACAGCCCGAACTAAGTAGATGAATCAGTTTATTTTCGAAAGCGGGAAGTTGTCCTCTGGGAATGCTTTACTCAATCAGAGTAATCAATGCATACCGTCCACTTCCCGCTTGAATTATTTCGAAACTGGAATGAAGATCCATTTAGAATAGAGGGCATCACAGCTAAGGTCGTTATTCAGTTGCTTATTCACCTCCTCTTTAAGTGTAGAAGATCTCTCTGACCTCAATATTTGGCGTTCCTATTTCAATATAAGGAACTTTGAGTTTATATTCAAGGTATGACTCTTGATTCTTGGCACGATGCCATATACATCACTATGGTTCGAAGAAAATTCATTATGGTTATCCCATAGGAAGTTAGCAAATTCCTTCATTAAAGCGGGCTGAGCTGTGATCCAATCTCCAAAATCCGAGATAGGTCATCATAGATGACCAGATGTCCACGGTTTGTGCAGCAGGCTTAACTCTTTCATAATCAGATTCTTCGTCTTTCCTTAGATCAATCTACTTGAAAATATGACTATATTTCTCAAGTTAAGTCTCGATACATTGAGGTTCTTAGTGCAATGTGAAGTCTTTACATCTTTCCTTTCTCATGGCAATTAACATCCTTCCATTATGTCATGTACATGATCTCCTGGTGATTTGGCCACCTCTGACAACTCTAACACTAATGTTTATAGGAAATTTCAGGAGTTAACCCCATGGTCCATGCATTCTGAAGTCGGTAAAGGTCGGACGACCCAAAAAGTATCATAGGGAAAGATGTCGACAACAACGAAGGAGAAAATTTGACTCTTAGATGAATTCCTTTAACAAGTTCGATCAACAAGTCAATAATTCCTAGGGGCTCATTTGTAATATCATTGAAGTCATGGATTCTAGCAGTGCCAGGCTTAAATCGGCCTCTGGATGTTTTGATCATAGGTCATTTTAAATATATTAGTGACAAAACTCCCACAATCAATAAGGACTTCCCGTATGTAGACATGATCAATAGCAGTCAAAATGACGAGAAGATCAATAGTTGGGGCATGCACCATTTCGGCCTTTCTTTGCCTGAAGATAGTGTCATCGTTCATTTTCCATTATTGTTTGGCGTGGATATCATCATCCATAGTGAAGCACTCTTTATATTCAACGTTCTTGATTGAGTTGACATATTCCTCAATTTGTCTCCATTTTTTTCTACTGGAAGAGGACCATCACATATAACGATCCCTTTTGTGGGTTTCTCTGATTGTAGCTCTAGTTTCTATCTGATCTTGATTGGGTTCCAAAAGACCCAATGCCCCCTCTGGTGGGTCTGAACATACTTCTTCAATCTTTTTTAACAAATGAGTTTCTTTATGGCCTCTCATAGATGTTGGTAATCATTAGTATTATGGACAAACATGTCATGAAATCTATAGTACTTCCTAAAAAAAATTTCCTTTTCATTGATGTCCTTTAAATTAGGCTTCTTGTAATGGATTGTGCTGCAGATTTTCAGAACTGGTCTCTAACGGAGAATCCAGTGGAATATAATTGTATATGAGGAAAATCAAGGAAGTTTCTTTGACTCCTTCTTTTTATGATGACCATTAGCATTATCATCGCTTTGTTTTGGTTTGTTTTGAAAAACTAACATTTACCTTTCCCAGGCTTTCTCTAGTTTGCTTGATAACAACATAGCTCGGAACAATATCATGTTACTGTTTGTGTATATCCATGATTTTCCCTACTTATACATGCTTCCTTCTGGCATGGGTATATGTTTGTCTTTTTTGTTAAAGCGTTCCAATGTCTTTGGAGATCTTCGCTTGAGACATTCACTAGAATTAGTCTCGAGTTGGATGCCTTGAATGAAGGCCATAAGAATGATGTTGTTCTAAGGATTATCAACCTCTATTAGGGTATCGTTAAAGTGTTCCAGAAAGTTTTCCAATGATTCTCCAACTCTATGGAAGATGTTGGATATATATATATATATATGTGTGTGTGTGTGTGTGTGTGTGTGTTACTGCATATTAGTGGAATAGTGGAGTAAAAACGTGGTTACTAACTGTTCCAATCCAGTGGTAATGGAACACAATTATAGGAACACAAGCCTCCTTAAATACGGTATTGGGACACGAAAAGTGGGTTGATTTTGCTAGAAAGTATGGATGATTGCTTCTATTAGTTAAGTGCAGCAAGTTCGCACTTTTGCAGACTATTGAATAAAGACCTCATTATGGGTCATGCATTAGTTTATTTTAAACCTATTTGTTATCTTTAGTTCAGTCAAGTTGTATTTTGTTTCACTTATATCTAGTGTAGGAACTATGTATTATTAATCTACGAGTTAATAATAAAGCGTACCGAGTTTCAAATATGTGTGTATGTGTCCATATGCCTTGTGGTGTGTATGCGAAACTACTCCACCAGTTTTCATGTTACTTGATCAAAAATTGATATGGTTTTCAGTGGAAATCAACAAAACCATAGCAGTGCCACACCTTTATGGAATATGGGATAGTTCCTACACTTCGTTGCATCAGTGGCGTAACAAAAACCATATGTCATTTATATTTGTTTACGAATTGTCGAGGATATTTTTTTCCCCAGTATGCAAGTATGATTGGCATATTAAATCGCTTTGGTCATTCGATGTCTATAATATCTTAAATGAAAGGATTTAGCCACGAACAACTTTCCCAATTGTCATTAACTTGTCCTTGCGATTTTCTCATGATCTGGCGGATTGTGGCGGTGCAGTCGCTAGTTGTAATCTCCATCTATTGACGACGGTTGTGATCTAGCTCTATACAATATCTGCAATGTAACCTTTTGGTTAAACAACATAACCATGCTCATTTCACGGAGATTGTGCAACAACAGTAGTTTGGTTCCAATTAGCAACGGTAAGTTCGAGAGCTAAGTTTCAAATAGTGGCAATGTGGGTGTCCATTGAGCGGGATCTAACCCAAACCCTTTGAGGGTTTGACTCCGAACCGGGGACGACCGGGTTGGTTCACCCCCTCTGTGATGGTGATATATGTTATCATTCATTCTTCTGTTCTGATTCAAGTTGCTATATTGTGATGAATATGAGAGGCTTTTTGATAAATACATGATAGAAGTCAGAGTCTTCCTGTTTCTCGTAAGTCGATTAACATTAACTTGAAGCATGGTTTGCAATTGTTGCACAAGATCAATATTATGTTGAATATGAGAATTGAGCTATTGTTGAGTCCCTAGTAGTTTCTTCATTATGCTTTCCAATTGGACTTTGGTAACTAGAGCATTAGGACAGGTTTGACTGGATGTTGTCACCACATCAAAAGCAGTAGGATTTGATTGTTAGAAGGGGTTGCTGTTGGACAAAAGCATCTCCTTGATCATCATGAGTGCCAGCAACTACACGGTAAACCGAAGTCTACTTTTTAGCCTTCTTCTTATCCACAAAATCAAGCTTCCTGGTGTAGGTTTTACAAATCTTTAAAGGGATGGAAACTTAAGAAAGTTGAAGATAGAGAACCTTTGGTTGTTCTCGGGGAAAGTACAAGCACTAAAGTTGGCGTAACACTCAAAGAGTTTTGACAAAAAGTAAATAAAAAAGGTAAATGGTAAAGTAGGTTACAATGTCTAGTCTTAATGCTCCAAAAATGCAGTATTATAAGACGTAAGAGTTTATAGTGATTCAGCCGTGATTGTCCCATGTACACTTTGAAGGTTTTGAGCTAACTTAAAGATTACAATATCTCAAATCGGTAGGGATCCAAAGTATACAAAATAAAATTAAAAATTGGCTAAAAGAACTACTGTTTATAGATGTAGGTTACCAAAAATATCCCAAAAAATAGATGGCCTATTGAAAAAGTGGAATCAAAGGAGCCTGGCTCATATCCTGTAAGGACCCACATTTTACATATCGGAGGATTGTAAAATATTTTTATTTATTTCCCTAAGTATCATATCATTATCATCTTTTAGTATGTTGCTCATCGGGGTGTGATACATGTCCATGATTTTTACAAATTTTGTTTGTGACCATTTTTCCCTTGTTGTTTTCGTTTAGAGAATAACTTTTGATTCAGATTGAATTAGGTGCTGAGATCGATTTCATTGGAAAGGAAATGTTGTTTCCAATTCCGTAGAGTGGTCAAATTAAAGATTTAGTTCAGTGGTTTGGGAGGAATCACTGTTTTAGTGCTACACATTTGTTGGACATGCTAACTAGTCATTAGTGGGATGATTTGGTGTGGCCCATTAGTGAGCTGGTTAGATGGCTATAAATAGAGGGTAGAGGCAAGGAGAATTGTTTAGTTTCTTCATTTCTCTATTTGGTTGGGGTTTGAGATTCTCCTAATCCTACCAAATACCTCTCCACTTCATTTAATTCTTGGATCTACATTAGAAGATCGAAGATCTACATCAAGAAGGCTAGATCAACATTAAGAAAGAGTAGATCACATCAAATTAGGTGATTTGAAGATCGTTGTTCGCTGTCTGGATTAAAGATTAGTTGATTACAAGTTACTTTCAAGATTTGGGGAGTGATAAGTAACTTTCACACGGATTCAATCAAGTATATAGGGTTGTTTGACCTTATTTTCATCATTTCAAGTTGTTTTTACCTAGATCTAATCGATGTAAGTACGTTTTCAATTTGGACCACCATAGGATCTAATCTAGCAATATTATAACGGTAAGTTCAAATGCTAATTCTATGTTTATATCCATTTAATTGATTCAATTATTGTTTAGTCATGATTTGATGAACTCTATATGATTGCATGATGATAATTAATGTGTTAACGATTATTCAATTGTTGATTGAATTTGTTATTGATTTGTTGATTGATGGTTTTGGTCGAGTTGAATGCCTGAGTTCTAGCATATGGACGGTTCGAGTTTGGTGAAGCTTTTGGATGGATCGAGTTTAGTGAAGCTTTTTGATGGATCAAATAGGAAGATGTGGCATGGATCAACAAAGATTTTTTAATGATGAATCTAACAAAGTTTCTTGAATGGATCGGCACGCGAAACTTGTATGGATCGGTTGTATTTTTAGTAATGGATCAACACTCAAAATTTTACTTATCGGCATGCAACGGGCACGATGGTTTTGATGGATCGTCATGCTATTTTTCATGGATCGACAAGTGTAAATTCCACGGATCGACATGAGTTTTTGTAATGGATCGGTGGGTGGCACATGATGGACTGGCAAGATCTACTTGATGGATCGGTAAGGCTTCTGGATCGGGGTTGCACATGTAAAAAGAATGGATCGGACCAAGTGCGTGCTGATAGATCGGTGCTTGGAAAATCATGATACTGAATGGATCACAACGTTTTTGAAATGCTGCAGAAAAGGGTGAAAATGCTGCGGATTGCAACTCATAGCAAAAATGAAACGCTGTGAAGGAAAATATGGACCGTTATACATAGCGAAGAGATAAACATTGTGTATCAACTATCGACCAAACGAACTATGTTTTTGGCTCGATGTCGGACGTAGCTTCGAAGAGACTTCAATAAGGAATATTTGAAGTGTTGTGAAGTGTTCGTTGATCGCCGAAATGCAACAAATGTGAAGACGATTCAAAGGTGTGAGTTCGTGGATAATGGTTGTTCGAGAAGTCGCTTGAGCTTATGGATAGTCATCAATTTGGATGACTAGAGATATTGAAGGCCGAGGGATTATCGTTAGTCATAGGTACTAGCAGACTCAAAGTAGGGGTATAATGGGGATGCCCAAAAGACTGGAGGGGGTCTGGTCGAGTACCTTAGGTATCATTGAAAGAGCTAGATACGTATCGTGAAAAGGCGTATGGAGTTTTGCTAGAATCGGGGTTACCATTAGCCCTTGACGGACGACAAGTTAGCTCAGTCATACGATTAACGATGATTTCAAAGCAAGATAGGCAGGGATAGCCAGAGTCATGGATGTTGATCTTGATTAGGATTGTCTATGCTGGAGAATTGGATGTTATAACTGCTACCGTGTGTTTTATTCTGGCTGTTTGTAAAGGCTACCACTGTCAGATGTGGGGAAGACAGGTTTGGGTTTCTTTTCTGTTGATATTGGTAGATTGGATGATTGATCTACCTATTCTTATATACTTTATTGTTGATGTTAGATAGTTGTTTTATCGCTCATTAAGACTATTGTCTGCATCAAGATTTTATGTTCCCTCTTATTACCTTTGGTTGTTCATCCATTGTGTTGTGGATGTGCAGATTAGTAGCAGGTAACAGGTAGCAGATCTTAGTGAGAATGATGCTGCAGATCGATGACGAGCTGGAGGCTTATGTATTGCTTTCTACTATACTTACTAGTTGTTTTCGCTGTTATGTTTGAAGTATGCTCCTCTGAGTGACTTGTAGTGAGGCATTTTGTACAGACTCTTATGTTGTAATCCTATGATGTATGGATATTCTTTCGGGTTGATATGAAAGTTTTAAGATTCTGCTCAATTATGCTTCACTATTAATGTCTGCTATATATGTTCTATTATATTTTATCTCTGCATTGTGAGTTATACGACAGGTTCTGCTTGTGTTATCTTACTTTGACGGTTGTCCATAGGTGCCTGGAACATTATTCAGCATATTATTCCTCTTGTTAAGTGCAGGAGTTATGAGCGGTCATCACATATCCCCTCTATATTTAGGATCAATACTGACTCCTATGATAGGAATCAGCTTCCATCCCTAATGGTTAAGGATATGTTTGCGACTCATTGTGTGGCCTCCTCTTAGTGTTTATAGCTTTGTATAGTGGTGGTTTAGCAAGCTTGTTGGTCGTTTGAGAGATACAGAGTGATGTTCTTGAACTTGAACTTTCAACTGGTTCGTTGCTTAGTTATATCGACCCAGAACATAATCTCAGAATGATCCCTTAGTGAGCTTTCAGATAGTGGTTTGCCTTGTTATTTCGGCTGTCGTCTCATAGTGATATCAGTGCTTGATGTCTGGAGTTTTTGACCATCTCTTTAGGTGATTTGCCTCGATAATCATCTAATTGCATAAGTCTAGATAACCGGAAGTAGATGTGCACAAAGGCTGGGTAAAAGTGAGGTTTCATCTTTGCAGGATGTTCAAAAATCAGAGGAGTGTTGTCCATTTGCATTTCAATCTGAGAAGTTTATTTATTTTGTGTATACAATGTATCGATGGCCGAAATTCGCCGAAATTTCACTCCAGGGTACGATAAAAATTTACATTTATATTTGTTATTGCTTTTGGAAGATTTTACTCGGTAATTTGTATTTTGGACCTTAATTGATTTTATAGTTTTAAATTATTTTTGAATGCTTTGATAAATTATTTTTGAGTTTTAAAATTAAATTGAAGTACATTTATAAATAACTAATAATTTATTATAAAATGATCCAATGGCTTCTAATCCATAATCGAATTAACTCTAAAGACAGGCTTCGCCGTTTCAACATCAATGTCGATCCACTCTGTGTCCTCTGCAACCAAGAAATTGAATCTCTCAACCACTTGTTCTTTGACTGTGATTTCGCCTTCGCTGTTTGGGCGGCAATCAGTTCTTTTGTTCTTGGTTTCATTCCTTCGATTCGTTCCTTCTTTGATTATTGGCAGCACTCCTCCCCCGACCCGTCTATTGATTCTCTGGTAGCGATCTTCTCTTGGTGTATCTGGTTAGAGCGCAACGCTTGCGTCTTCAATAAACCTAGAAAGTATTTGCTGGGAACATGTTATCACATTCTGCATCACTTCGAACAATGGACAGGCACAATCAGGCGCGCCCGTTTCAGATTCTCCCTCCCCAGGCCGCACTCTCCTGGAACCCATAGCAGCAGCTCCTTGTTCCCTCCTTGAGTAGGAGTAGCTGGTTGATTTATTTTGGGTGTGTACTGCGCACTGTTATATAGTGCAGACATGTTATGTATTTTGCTTTCTCATGGGGTAGTTTTATCATGTATATATTTATTTTCGGTGTGCTAGACCGACTACTTAAGACCGTCTTGGTCTTGCTTATTATGGATGCTACTGGTTGGGCTTGTCAACCAGCTACTATTTTATTTTATATCTACGCGTAATCGGCTGTGTAGTTAATGCTACACACCTGTCTTGCCTCAAAAAAAATTATTAGAAAATGAATACAATTTCATGGAAATTATTTTGAATACAATATTTATTTTGAATTTTTTATCAACTGGCTAAAATATAAAGTGTAAGCTTTGAATAATAAATTATTATTTGCAGTGTAAAGAATTATTTTGAGAATCATAATTTACAATAAAGTAATATATTGTAATACAAAATTATAATAGTTTTTAGTGATTATATTTGATTGACGAATTTGGAAATCTATTTACTATAGATAAGATAGTGCTATAATTTTTGTTTTTACTTTTACATAATCCATTAATTATTTTGAAATTGGATCATATTTGTGAACAAGTTATAAAATGTATTTCACATATCATAGAATGGTTCTGATACGATAGAAATGATTTTGAATTTATATAAAGATATTTGAAATGTATTGGTGATTTCAGAGGTAAAGCAATTATATTTAGAATTTATTCGATTTAGTTTAAAGTAGTATCTAATTATATTAAAATACAAAAATGATTCCTACATATATATATATATATATATATATATATATATTTGATTTATAAAGTGATTATTAAGTTAAGTTATGTAAATTTATTATTTTTTTTCTTAATATTATGCATTCTATATGATAGTATATGTTGTGAATAATTAATTATTGAAGTTTGAGTTGTTTACTTTAAATTTATCTATTTTTTATTTGCTTATTTTTTTATTATATATTGAATTTGATTACACAAGTGATTTACCATTGATATGGATTTAGCTGACGATTTAATATGATACGAAGATGACATTTTTCGGTTTGATAATTTATGTTTCTTCTGTGTAATACGAAAACTAAATAAACAGATATCATCATCTGGCATAAGACGTTCAGTAATACCTTTCATTTGACTCATTATATTAAATATTGAAGGCCGAATGTGATGTATGATCACTAAATAAACGGACTAGTAACACAAAGTGATATGTAACATTGATTGTTATTTATCTGGTTATATTCTCCTCATGAACTTAATATGAGGTTAATTATGAAGTATGTTATTTGTTGCGATGACTAATATATTGAATTATGTAGAGTGTGTCGGCGATTATATTTAACCATGTGACACAATATACAAATCTTATGTCGAGATGTGTGTGTGTATAGTATGTATGTGTGTGTGTAGTACATCAATATATGTGTAGTTCCATGTGTTAGTTGTGTTCACAGCCATATACCAACTATTATTTAGGCATTTATACTTGTCTATCACTGTCCAACTTCCTTTTTGTAGCAGGAATGAACAAGATTAGCCAGTTACCACCCTGACGACCTTGTCGCAGTGTTCGCACTTCGGATCTATGACATAGTGCCGTGGGTCGGTATATCTTTGTCGTGTGTTGACATAATTGTCGGTCATATAGTAGCGATTGAAAATTCATTTGTCGACAAAATCTAGCCTTCTATGTCACCGAGGCCATTTGTTTTTTACCAATCGGAGCATGTGTAGGATCGTGATAAAATGCAGAGTGAAGCCCTACAAAGTGTTTATAACATGTGAGGATAGGAGTCATGATATCCGTAAAGGTAACTGAGTCTATAGGAGCCATGCTGGTTGGACATTGTGTTGTGTTTGCCAATAACGCATGAAACTCCTGGAGTTGGTGCATCCATCATTTTTCCTTCTGGTTCGTAATGTTGTCGTTGTCTTGTGGATGTGATTGCACTAGAGACTGTCTCACGGGTATGGATAATCCATCCGTCCTTCTTTAGCATGTGCCAGTTATTATCTTTTTTCGTATCGCCATTACTTGTATTATTTTCATGTATTGGTTTAATTATCATCTGCGTGTGTTTCTGACTTTTGTTCATTGATATATTTTAATGCTTATTAATATGTTATGATACATGCCTATGCTTCTCAAGTATGTGTTGCAAATTATATCTTTCATTGGCATGTGTCGCCATTGATATGCTTTGATTGAGGAAATCTATTTGAATTAATATTGTGAATGTTTTATTATTTGAGACTGGGTGATATATTTGGGCTTAGCTGCTTGTTAGCCCAATTATACATAGTTATATCTCCTTATATGTGTCTCTAGAATTTGAATGTTAATCCATGTATAAACATAATTCGCTCATTTAAGTTGATTTTTGTTTTGATACATTAATATAAATGATGAAATTTCATGTTGAGTTTGCATGAGAAAGCATTCTATTGTTGTCACCAAGCATATATAGTATGACCAGTTTATTATTTATATAATACTTAGATCACTCCGAAATATTACAGGTACATGAACGTTGTGACTAGCTCATATTTTACTAGGCTCAGAAGAGTATATGTGTTAGTTTAATAGATTTTCATACAATATTGTAATAAGTCTTGTATGCATATTGGAATGCTTTTGTAAATTATGTCTCATATTATATGATATATGTTACCACTGCGACTGACTTTGCAATCTTTATGTATTGTGTGTTGTTATGTCATAGAAGAACATGTGTTTATTGTTTTGTGCTGAAATTGTGTGTGTCCAGGAGAGTCACATATTTGGTATTTTAATATGTACCAATGTTAATATAAGAGAATTTTCACGTGTGCCCTATATAGTCTTATTTTTCATATTATGTGATAGTATTACTTTGTAATACTGTTAGATGATATGAGTATAGAAGTAGGATATGATAATTTTGTTAGTGTAGAATACAAACCAAATGAAAATATCTAGCGTGCATCCGGAACTATGAAGCACATACACAAGTCGACAGTCTTTCATGTTTACATTGGTTGGTACACGTTAAATGTTATATAAGAAATCCTATTATATGATTTATTAACATATATCGTCTATCGATTGATGTTTCAACCATACTAAGAAAACAAGTGTGCATGAAACCAACAAGCGCGCACGTGCATGCGCACGCGCGTGCACACACACACGTATGTATATATATATATATATATATATATATATATATATATATATATATATATATATATATATATATATAGCATACATACAATTTAATAACATACATACGGTGTATACAATATATCTATATCAAGCAATTTAAAATTCATATCAAATTTAGCCTAAATCTAGAACCTTTCTAGAAATCGTATGCATAAGGACATGTGTGATACTCTTTTTTGAAACTACTTTGAATTACTTTAAAATTCTCCTATAGAATCATGTGTGAGTTTAAATAAATTAAAAATCAAAATTTGAAGTTAGAAAGTACTGCAAAACATCTTTTTATTACATTGACAATCATAATTTGGTGAAAGGCAATATCACTCATATCAACATAAATTGTCCAATTATTCTATGTCAAATCGAAGAAGACTCTAATATGAGAAGTTCGAGTTTGTTGACACCGCTTTATGAGCTCAATGTAATATCAACATAAAGTGGACTCTAATATCAACATAAAGTGGTGTCAACAAACTCCTACTGTAATATGAGCTCAATGTAAAAAGTTGCATTAAGTAGAACTCTAACACGTGTACACTACAAAAATCCACGTCAGAATTGCATTCTATCACAAGCATAATGCGAACAAACCAATTATAAATCGAACGTTGTATGCAAGAATATGGTGGATATAAAAATCAATTTATGCAAATTAATTAATTAATTAATCTCTATAATCCTTAACTAATATAACATATTTTTTTGTCATAATTCATTCTACTAATCGCCTTATCCACGTTAAAGCCCATGCTTGCCACATCACTGTTTTTTATCCTATTTCTTTTCCTATGATCCTCCTTTTCAATGCCAATGGCCTCCTTTGTGAACTTAAAGCATCTCTAACAGGAGATTACAAATTAGGAAATGTAATTTCTGCACGCAAGCATCTCTTCAACATGATGCACATTATTGTATAGCGTGAATTTCGGGGCAATAGTGTGAAGAAAAGGATTAAACGAGATGTCGGCTCAACAAATGTCAGAAAGTCAGACATTTGTTCAACAAACACCTCGGTTTGATAATATAATAGGTATCCATTGAATAAACTCTCAAGGTTTACGCGTCTTTTCAATATACACCTAGTATTAATAATATATATTTTTTAATTTTCAAACGTCTGTTGAACATGCTCCTTGAAGCGCTTTTCAACAGACGCTTGAGCTTCAAGCGCCTATTGAATAGGCGCTTGTTCCCAAATTCATTGGAAAACCTCTAAGTTGAGCTTTTCGTAGTGTAGAAAATGTAAGAATTGAGCTCTTCACTATTGGAGGAGGCCAATTCTTCTGTCCCGAAACCCACTGTCCCCGTGTGCCCAACGGCTTTGTTTTCTCTGATTTGCACCTTCTGCAATTAAATCCCACAACAATTGAGAGATTTAACTGCAAAAGGTAGAAATCAGGGGGCTGTGATTGGGTGCGTACACGGGGGAACAGGGGGTTTCGGGACAGAAAAATTCACGCCATGTTGGAGTGCTCTTACGCACGCATACAAAATAGCTTGCATTGCTACTGCAGTATTTCTCCGTCGCATTGTTATGGCTCTGCATACGACTTCCCCGTCCCTAATACCGGCTACCTACTGCTACATACCTTTTTTATATTTTCTTCTTATGCTTGTTGCCTATAATTGTTGCCTACCCATGCAAACCTAATGCCACATAACCTCTTCTTTAACGTCGTAAGGCCCAAACATCAAATGCATGTGCTCCACCTTTGCATCGCTCGAGCAGTGCTTCTTGCTATCCTACTAGGAACGAACAGTAAGCAAGTAAGCAACAACAACCTAGCATTTTTGAAAGAAGACAGAAGCAATAATTTTGTTACACCATCCCTTTGTGTTTTTCCTCGAATGTATCAGCAGATGCAACTTATGCACTACTAGTAGGTGTCATTATTGCAACAACACCATCATCTGAAGGAATGAAAGCCACTTTCTCCCTTTTAGATGTAATGAGCTCAATTATGTATTTTCTTTCAAAAATCACCATACCGCAGATTTGTCGATGCGCTATTTCTGGCCATCATTCCTAGATCAGATAAGGGTTTCGTTGCTTTTGGAAAAATAGAGAGATCTGACTACTACTTTACCCAAAGCGAAGTCTTTTCTACTTAATAAAGAGGAGTAGAAAGAAACATGTGTTGGGATTGACTCACATGTTGTTAAGGTAGGAATGACAGTTTGAATAAATAGTCTCACATCACAGAATAAATTGAAGGATTGGAGTACAAATATGAGTTGGTTGACATGTAACACTTGGGGATTCCTTTTGTTACAAGATGTGTGTGCCAACTCATATGTGTGTGCCCTATGCAGAAGGAGGAGAGTTTTTTTCCGACCGTCGTTAGATAACAACGCTGAGGGTAGTGTCTGCGTAGAAAGAAAATATACAAAGGTGAATATAAATATATGCGGCTAACGAAGTTAGGAGATATTTATGGGACATGGGTAGGTTTAAAGCATTGTTAATGGGTTACACTTTGAGTACTCATCTGCTGTAACAAGCCAAGTTTTGGGTACCTCAAGTAAATATATTATATCATGTTTTTTAGTTTAAATCTTGAAAAGGATAAAATACTAGTTTAACTAAGACTCGAACTCGTATAATTATGTAAGCTGCAACGCCCCGGATTTTTGGCCATTTAATATTGAATATTTAAATTTGTTTTGAATATTAATTTGGAATAATAAATAGATTTTTATACTGAATTTATGGATTTAATAATCAATATACAATTTAATATCGGATTATCGAAATGCGAAACGACAATAATTGAATGTTGAGTTAAAACTGGATCTAAACAGTTTAGTCGATGAATATAAATTCTATTTTGAATTAGAATTGTCTAATAATTATTAATTTTTGATAGATTTAATTATTTGAAAACCGAATTATATTTTATTTAGAATTTAATTGAAGCGTCAATTTCAGAATTGTATCAGCCCTCTACAATCAGGATAAGGATTCAGAACCATAAATTATAAATTAACGGATAAAATCAACAACTTTTCAAATCATAATAAAATAATTAACATTAGAATAAATAGCCGACCTATTTAACAACACAACCACCCTATAATTCTATCGCGCAGACCTAAGTTCTCTTCAAGCTGATAAAATTGTCTCATACAATCATTATCGAGCAAATACAAATTTATGGCCATGGTACGTATTGCTCCCTCCCCCCTTTTATACAAATCAAAAGTCCCCCTCACATTTCTCCACGGCAACAAATAAAAGAATAGTCTAAAAGCCATTTCCTCTTTCCTTCTTCCACTAAATCGAAATCGACATGATTATATAAAAAAAAGGATTTCGAAATTGAGAATCGCGCTTTAGACCACGCGATTACCTGGAGCTCGACGACAAGGTTGAAGAGCTCACGAGTTGGGTAATCAAACACGATCTAGATGACGGGGGTGTTAGTTGCGATGGCGTTGAGTTTGAATAGGTGAAATCGAAGCAGGTACTTGGCGAAGTTGCGATCGAAGACCGTGATGAAGCCTGAAAGCTCGAACCAAATTCTGAAGCGTGTGCTGACCTTGAAAAAAATCACGATGGCTAAAAGGGTGTTGAAATGTGGATTTTAGTGATGAAGAGATGGGAACTGCTGAAATTTGTGGTGCGTATTTTTGTTTGATGGAGCAAGCGGTTTGATTATGGTTGATTCGGCTTAGTTGATGTTACAAGGGAGGTGTTGTATGTTGGGGAAAATGGTGTAAATGTAGTACAGGTTATTGTGAATTGAGTTGTAGTGGATATTTCATAGGACAACAAAATGGATAGATTGATGGTGGCAGCAGTACTGTTGGGAAGTTAGAAAGGTGGATGTGGGAAAGAGGAGCTGCTGTCGATGCATTTTTCTTTGAAGTACATTTTTCTTAAAAGAGAAGAAGGTAAACTTTATTTATTTACTCAGTTAATAACGTTTAAAATTACTTAAGTCATATACAACATTTTAAATAGCTAAAATTATATCATACATAAACAGAATTAAATGAAGCCGGTGGAATACATATGGACGTAAAGTCGATTTGGAAATTTTTGGAGTCAATCAAAGTAGGATGGAATTTAACTTAAATCGAATGGTATTCAATTTTATTTGGGATAATCGACAAATAAAAATCAGGTGAGTAAATCTCACTTAAAAAATTATTTTTATCATTAAAAATAAAATTGTTGGTTGGTTGGTTGCATTTATAAATTATTTATCAGTTTTGGTTATTATATATGTTAGTTATATTATGCTTGGTGGTTGTGGCTATTATTATATATATTGGATTTCCCGCAGTACCATTAGCGGATGCCCGCAGTATCATTAGCGGATGACCCTATCGCCCCACGTTATATGAGTGGATGACCTTCTATACCGCGATATCCTGCCTTGAAGCAGGATTGGTATTATTTACGTTGCTTAATATCTGTGAACGTAGGAAAAACAGGTTGCAGGAATCGAACTGGATTCCTCAAAATTATTTACTATTGTTTACATATTTTTATATGTGTGTGATGTGCGAATTGAATGGATGATTTGTGTGTTGGATATTAGAATATCACTGCCCAAGATATTAAAAAGGGAATTTTGGATTTAAAAAGGAAAAATTATTTTCTGAAGTGGAAATTGGATTTTTAAATGAAATTTGAAACGAACCTTGTTTTAATATTTAAAACATGAAGTGGAATTTATAAATAATGTTTATAAATAAAGTAAATCAACTATCATTGTATAACTTGAAATTTTAATCAAGTATGGATTTGGTAAGTGGATTTGGAATCATTTGAGAAGAAAACGATGAAATTTATTTTGATATTCGGAACAAATTGGATTGAAATAAATCTATACAGATTTATGATTTGAATTCTATTGAGTTGAATTTATAGGAAATAAAATATTATTTCCAAAAGATATTGGAACTTATTTAAATAGAAATTTAGAATTTTAATATGAAAATACATTCTATGCTTATATATATAAGTTATAATAATAAAATATTTCAAATAAGGAATCAAGAATTTAATGGAAATTTAAATGGAGGCTCATTAAATATTAAATAAGGAAATTGATTTATAAACGATGTTTATAAATATATTGAAGTAATTTTCACTAGATAAACTGGAAATGGATTTTTACAAAATAAGAAATGGCATTTTAAAATCATATTTTGAAATGGGATAGAAGAGGGGATTTTAATGATAAGTAATCGAGTTTTGGAATTACAAACTCTTATCGGTCTCGAGATAAGAACGTTGTCGGTCAAGGTCTGAGAGGTAAATAAAATACCACAACTTGAACGACTTCACTATTATCAAGGGATGATATTAGTTTGTAATGGTAAAGAATGTTAAATTAATTGATTATTACCATAAAGAGAATTTATAATTGGAATTCGATTATATCTAATTTTAATAACCTAATTCCATGTGAATTGGAATTGAATATATAAAATTGGAGTTTGAATTAATTTATAACTGGGTATGTATATGGAATGAAATAACCGAGAGTTTGGGAAATCGGGATTGTTAAGTTTAGATTTGGATAATGGGTTTATTTTAAAAAACATTGAAAATGGAGTTGGAATTTATTTTATAAACGAAGTTAACGTTTATATTTAAATTATAACTAAAACGAACTCGCCGCAGCGCGGTAGTTCGTAATTTGGCGTTCTGAACTTCAATTGAGTATATGAAACTCAATATAAGTTGAAATTCGATGAAATAAGAGACGTTTGGACCTATTAAATGATAGTTTTTTAATGGAAGAGAAAAATTTAGATTTCGTCGTATATATTTTGAGTTATATCAAATACAAATTTTCAGAAAAATAGCGCCATAAACGTTTTTAAACCATAACGGTTTATTTAATAAAATAAAAAGACTTTGAGTAAATAAAAATCCGAGTTTCCATTAGAAAAATCCAGATTTAGTTAATTAACAAATATGAACTCCATGGAGTAAATGGATTGATTTTTGGTACAAAAATTAGATTTTTAATTATGGAAAGAAGTTAACTAATTTCGAAAGAAATTAGTTATATGGGTTTTGACCAAACTTATCATTTATTAAGTAAAATGAATTTGTAAACTGAAATTGGAAATTTGAATATGGAACTTGAATTAGAATTTAGAAGCGAACGACGAGTTTGTGTTTGGTTTGTGCAAAAATGAATATAAATATATTTGAATGTGAGATTTTCAAATTAAAAATAGAATAAGCAAATAAGCTAATTTGAAAATAAATTAGCAAATTGAGAAAAAATGATTGGATTGATTGAAATAAATTGGGGATAGCCATATATATATGTTAAACAGTTTTGGAATGAAGATAATGAAGATTATATATTAAGTGCCCAACAAAAAGGTACATGTTTAAATTTCCATATGAGTTTTATGCGCCAAATCGGCAAGCCGCTTGGCCTTTTGATTTTCTTTTTAAATGGAATGGGCCTAGAAAGGCGTTTTGTAGTTGTACCGAGTGACCTGTACAAGGAAGGTGCTGGCGAAATTTTCCGAAAATTTAAGGAGATAGAATATTTTTAAGAAATTTTGATAGTTAGAAATCAGTAAATCAATATATATAAAATTCAATAAGGAAACAAACGTATAAATGAAATATTAAAAGGGTCGTGATTGTTTGATTGTTAATGTATGTTTGTTTTTCCTTTGATAGTTAAATCATCGGTTATCAAAGATTTTTGACCATCGTTGTCAATACGGAGAGACCAGTTGGATTTATTATCCGAAAACCACTCCGTATAGGCATAGGCGTCGTTAATTAGATTATGCTGAAGATAATCGAAGACGGAGTAAAAATGCAAGGGTTGTTTTATTTGTCCAGACCCAGGACAACTTGTATGGACGAATGTCTGACAGAGTATTTTCAACGATTACGCCCCGTTGATTTTGCGAGTATACCGAGTTGGTTGGGAGAAGACAACTTCTCTTATTTTTACACCCAGTGTGTATTTGTACAAATCAATAAGTGATATACGGATTTGACGATGTGGCCAGATGTTCTGAAAGATTAACGTAGCCTCAAGCCTTACAACCGGGAAATGACAAAAAATCGGGTAGGCAGCATGGCTAGGTGGGTCATTCCCAAGCATGGTATATTGTCACCGATCTAGAGAAAATTCATTATTTGTTCTTCTTTCGATTCTGTATCTTATGGATTACGGTAGGATGACCAACAACCGTGGATGACAATATATTCTCTACACTCAAGCTAATTGAGTGGGCGGTCATGTGTGTTCGGGTTACATGATGTTCTTGTGGAACCCCGGTGTATCCCCTCTAGAGTACACTAATCAGAAGGTGGTCCATTACCTTGTCATAGTTGGAATCAAATCTCCAATAAGCGCCCTGCAGTTTTTTATTTTATACTATGTATGTAGAGCGTGGGATGCAAGTGTTCTACTATTTGGTTATTTATTTGTTTAGACATTATTATAACATCACTAGATTTTGATATCAAAACTATTTTGGTTATAGTAAGGTAAAAACCGTCCATGTTTATGTGTAGGCTGGTCTTACTATTACCTTTTCTTTCAAAGGATTTTTCAAAGTTAAACAATAAAGTTGGAGTTTACTCACATCAGTACCATAACTGACCCATAGTTTATTTCTTGGGTGCCCAAATTTATACGAGCAGTCAAGTATTTCAGGCTTTGAAAAATACCCTTGGAGGAGCTTGAAGCAGGAGGCTTCATCGTTAGTTATTTAGAGTTATTTCCGCTGTGTTGTATAAATGTTGATATCTGATAGTGGTATGTATATATGATACAAAATTTGTATTTCAAAAGTTATGTTATATAATACATTTTATTCCTTCCGCTGTGAGGTTATATTTTGTTATTTATATTCTATCTTCTATCTGTTTCCTTTTCTTTATCCCTAATGAATCATATTTCTGTATTATTCGGGTTAGACGTGTGTTGTTTTAGCCAACTCAGATAGTACGGATTTGCGGACCGTTACATTTGGTACCAGAGCTTAGGTTGAGCGAACACCTAGGCTTTGGTGGGGGTTTACTCATTAGAGATAGGGTCAGCAGTACCCTAGAATGAGTTAAGTGTATATATTTGAGAGAGTGCATTTGTAAGTTGATATAAAAACTGTTTTATATTGTGTTGATCGATCTGTTGAGTGGTATATAAATTTCATATCGACGCGTTTAGCTGACGTGGCCGATAGGGATTTATAAACACTTGAACAGAATAATTTTGACATAGTATTATTTTAAAAGTTGGGTAAATGAAATAATTTTACCCAAAACTTTATTTTTATATGAAACAAATAATTTTTTGAAAATTATTATAATATCTGGTTGTGTTGGATGCTTATCAAATTAATTTATAAAATTGAAATGGTATAAGAACTCAATATACAAATGAGATGAATTAAAATTGGACTGAAACCAGAATTTGGAATTTAAACCCCGGATGTTTGGAAAATATTCTCTTGATGTATATTAAAATAATATAGCCTTGTTTTGGAAGGATTTTTGAATAAAAATCATATTGAATGGATTTTGAAAGTAATAAAGCACTAAAATCAATCCAGTTGCTGGAAAATATTTCAAATGATGGATGGCCACATCATCGGTATTCATTTTCGAGTTTCTAAGTGATGGATTGCAATGATAATGAGTTATTTATTTTAGAAACCAAGTTGTTTGGAAAATTCAAATCTTTGAATTTGAGACGGAAATAAATATATGTTTGTATATTTATATGATTTCCAAAAGAATTTAAAATAAATACCCGAGAATTTGAATTCTAAAATCAAATTTTAACTTAAGCAAGTCAAGTAAATCGAAATGATGGAAACCAGTTAAATGAACTGAAATTAAGTATTCCCATGAAAACTTAAAAATGTATGGAACTAGAGTTGTAGAATATGAAATACTGAGTTATAACAAGGTGGGCTTTTGAAAAGTTATATGCAAGAATAATTGCATTCTATCACGAGCATAATGCGAATAAAACAATTATAAATCGAACGTTATATGCAAGAATATAATGGATATAAAAATCAGTTTATGTAAATTAATTAATTAATTAATCTTTATAATCCTTAACTAATTTAACTCATTTTACTATCAAAATTCATTCTACTAATCGCCTTACCCACGTTATTCATGCAAGCACATACTTGCCACATCACTTCTTTTTATAGTATTTCTTTTCCTATAATCCTTCTTTTCAGTGCCAATAGCCTCCTTTGTGAACTTAAAGCATCTCTAACAAGAGATTACGTATTAGGAAATGTAATTTCTGCATGCAACCATCACTCCAACAGGGTGCACATTATTGCACCGTGTGAATTTCGGGGAAATAGTGTGAAGAAAAGGATTAAACCAGATGCTGGCTCAAAAAATGTCCGAAAGTCAAGCATTTGTTCAAGAAACACCTCGGTTTGATAATATAATAGGTATCCATTGAATAAACCCCCAAGGTCTTTTCAATATACAATTAGTATTAATAATATATATATTTTAATTTTCAAACGTCTATTGAACATGCTCCTCGAAGCGCTTTTCAATAGATGATTGAGCTTCAAGCGCCTATTGAATAGGCGTTTGTTCCCAAATTCGTTAGAAAAACCCTAAGTTGAGCTTTTTGCAGCATAGAAAATGTAAGAATTGAGCTCTTCACTGTTGGAGGAGGCCAATTCTTCTGTCCCAAAACCCACTATCCCCGTGTGTCCAACGGCCTTGATTTCTCTGATTTGCACCTTTTGCAATTAAGTCCCACAACAATTGAGGGATTTAACTGCAAAAGGTGGAAATTAGGGGACTGTGATTGGGTGGGCACACGGGGGACAAGGGGTTTCGGGAAAGAACAATTCACGTGCCCTATTGGAGTGCTCTTATGCACCCATACAAAATAGCATGCATTGCTACTGCAATTCTCCGTCGCATTGTTATGGCTCTGCCTGCGGCTTCCCCGTCCCTAAAATCGGCTACATACCTTTTTTTATATTTTCTTCTCATGCTTGCTGCCTATAATTGTTGTCCACCCATGCAAACCTAATGCCACATAACCTCTTCTTTGACGTCGTAAGGCCCAAACATCAAATGCATGTGCTTCACCTTTGCATCGCTCGAGCAGTGCTTCCTGCTATCCTACTAAGAACGAACAGTAAGCAAGTAAGCAACAACCACCTATCATTTTTGAAAGAAGACAGAAGCAATAATTTTGTTACACCATCCCTTTGTGTACTTTTTCCTCGAATGTATCAGCAGATGCAACTCCTGCACTACCAATAGTTGTCATCATTGCAACAACACCATCATCCAAAGGAATGAAAGCCACTTTCTCCTTTTTAGATGTAATGAGCTCAATTATGTATTATAGTTTAAAAATCACCCCACCGCAAATTTGTCGATGCGCTATTTCTGGACGTCATTCCTAGATCAGATAAGGGCTTCGTTGCTTTTGGAAAAATAGAGAGATCTGACTACTACTTTGCCTAAAGCGATGTCTTTTCTACTTAATAAAGAGGAATAGAAAGAAACATATGTTGGGATTGACTCGCATGTTGTTAAGGTAGGAATGACAGTTTAAATAAATAGTCTCACATCACGGAATAAATTGAAGGAATGAAATACAAATATGAGTTGGTTGACACGTAACACTAAGGGATTCCTTTTGTTACAAGATGTGTGTGCCAACTCATATGCGTGTGTCATATGCAGGAAGAGGAGAGTTTTATTCCAACCATCATTAGATAACAACGTTGAAGGTAGTGTCTGCGTAGGAAGAAAATATATGAAGGTGAATATAAATATATGCGGCTAACGAATTTAAGAGGTATTTATGGGACATGGGTAGGTTTAAAGCATCGTTAATGGGTTACACTTTGAGTACTCATCTACTGTAACAAGCCAAGTTTTGGGTACCTAGAGTAAACATATTATACCTTGTTTTCTAGTTTAAATCTTGAAAAGGATAAAATACAAGTTTGAGACTCGAACTCGTATAATTATGTAAGCTGGAACGTCCCGGATTTTTGGCCATTTAATATTGAATAATTAAATTTGTTTCAAATATTAATTTAGGATAATAAATAGATTTTTATATTGAATTTATGAATTTAATAATCAATATACGATATATCGGATTATCGAAATACGAAACGACAATAATTGAATGTTGAGTTAAAACTGGATCTAAACAATTCAGTCGATAAATATAAATTCTATTTTGAATTAGAATTGTCTAATAATTATTTATTTTTGACAGATTTATTTGAAAACCAAATTATATTTTATTTAGAGTTTAATTAAAGCGTCAATTTTAAAATTGTATCTGCCCTCTACAATGAGGATAAGGATTCAGAACCGTAAATTATAAATTAACGGATAAAATCAACATCTTTTCAAATCATAATAAAATAATTAACAATAGAATAAACAACCGGCCTATTTAACAACACAACCACCCTATAATTCTATCGTGCAGACCTAAGTTCTCTTCAAGCTGATAAAATTGTCTTCTACCATCGTTATCGAGCAAACACAAATTTATGGCCGTAGTACATATTGCTCCCTCTCCCCTTTTATATAAATCAAAAGTCCCCTCACATTTCTCCGTTGCAACAAATAAAAGAATAATCTAAAAGCCATTTCCTCTTTCCTTCTTCCACTAAATCGAAATCGACATGATTATATAAAAAAAAGGGATTTCGAAATTGAGAATCGCGCTTTAGACCACGCGATTACTTGGAGCTCGATGACAAGATGGAAGAGCTCGTGAGTTTGGGTAATCGAACACGATCTGGATACGGGGGTGTTAGTTGCAATGGCATTGAGTTCAAATAGGTGAAATTGAATTAGGTAATTGGCAAAGTTGTGATCGAAGACCGTGATGAAGCCTGAAAGATCGAACCAAATTCTGAAGCATGCGCTGACCGTAAACAAAATCGCGATGGATAAAAGGGTGTTGAAGTGCAGATTTTAATGATGAAGAGATGGGAAGCGCTGAAATTTGTGGTGCGTATTTTTGTTTGATGGAGCAAGCGGTTTGATTATGGTTGATTCAACTTAGTTGATGTTACAGAGGAGGTTTGTATGTTAGGGAAAATGGTGTGAAAGCGGTAGAGGTTATTATGAATTGAGTTGTAGTGGGTATTTCAGAGGACAACAAAATGAATAGATTGATGGTGGCAGTAATACTGTTGGGAAGTCGGAATGGTGGATGTGGGAAAGAGGAGCTGATGTCGATGCATTTTTCTTTGAAGTACATTTTTGTTAAAAGAGGAGAAGGTAAAATTTATTTATTTACTTAGTTAATAACGTTTAAAATTACTTAAGTTATATACAACATTTTAAGTAGCTAAAATTATTTCATACATAAACAGAATTAAATGAAGCCAACGGAATACAGATGGACGTAAAGTCGATTTGGAAATTTTTGGAGTCAATCAAAGTTGGATGGAATTTAACTTAAATTGAATGGTATTCGATTTTATTTGGGATATTCGGCAAATAAAAATCAAGTGAGTAAATCTCACTTAAAAATTAATTTTTATCATTAAAAATAAAATTGTTTGCTGCTTGGTTGCATTTGTAAATTATTTATCAGTTTTGGTTATTATATATGTTAGTTATATTAAGCTCGGTGGTTGTGGCTATTATTATATAAATTGGATTTCCCGCAGTACCATTAGCGGATGCCATCAGTATTATTAGCGGATGACCCTGTTGCCCCACGATATATGAGTGGATGATCTTGTATACCGCGATATCCTGCCTTGAAGTAGGATTGGTATTATTTATGTTGCTTTATATCTGCGAATGTAGGAAAAATAGGCTGGAGGAATCCAACTGTATTCCTCAAAATTATTCACTATTGTTTACATATTTTTATATGTGTGTGATGTGTGAATTGAATGGATGATTTGTGTGTTGGATATTAGAGTATCACTGGCCCTAGATATTAAAAGGATATTTTTGGATTTAAAAAGAAAAATTTATTTTCTGAAGTGGAATTTGGATTTTCAAATGAAATTTGAAACGAGCCTTGTTTTAATATTTAAAACATGAAGTGGTATTTATAAATAATATTTATAAATAAAGTAAGTCAACAATCATTGTATAGCATGAAATTTTAATTCAAGTATGGATTTAATAAGTGGAGTTGGAATCATTTGAGAAGAAAACGATGAAATTTATTTTGATATTCATAATAAATTGGATTGAAATAAATCCACGTTGATTCATGATTTGAATTCAATGGAGTCGAATTTATAGAAAACAAAATATTATTTCCAAAAGATATTGGAACTTATTTAAATAGAAATTTAGAATTTTAATATAAAAATAGATTCTATGATTATATATATATAAGTTATAATAATAAAATATTTCAAATAAGGAATCGAGATTTAAATGGAAATTTAAATGGAGGCTTGTTAAATATTAAATAAGGAAAATGATTTATAAACAATGTTTATAAATATATTGAAGTAATTTTCACTGGATAAACTTGAAATGGGATTTTCCAAAATAAAAAATGGCATTTTAAAATCATATTTTGAAATGGGAAAGAAGAGGGCATTTTTATGTTAAGTAATCGATTCTTGGAATTACAAACTCTTATCGGTCTCGAGATAAGAACGTTGTCGGTCAAGGTCTGAGAGGTAAATAAAATACCCCAACTTGAACGGCTTCACTATTACCTAGGGATGATTTAGTTTGTAATGGTGAAGAATGTTAAATTAATTGATTATTCTTATAAAGAGAATTTATAATTGAAATTCGATTATATCGAATTTTAGTAACCTAATTTCATGTGAATTGGAATTGAATATATAAAATTGGAGTTTGAATTAATTTATAACTGAGTATGTATATGGAAAAAAATAATCGACGAGTTTGGGAAATCGAGATTGTTAAGTTTAGGTTTGGATAATGGGTTATTTAAAAAACAATAAAAATGGAGTTGGAATTTATTTTATAAACGAAGTTAATGTTTATATTTAAATTATAACTAAAACGAACTCGTCGTAGCGCGGTAGTTCGTAATTTGGCGTTCTGAACTTCAATTGGGTATATGAAACTCCAAATAAGTCGGAATTCGATGAAACAAGACACGTTTGGACCTATTAAATGATAGTTATGTTGAACTCAAATTTTCAAAAAAACAGCACCATAATCGTTTTTAAACCATAATGGTTTATTTAATAAAATAAAGGATTTTGAGTGAATAAAAATCCGAGTTTCCATTAGAAAAATCAAATTTAGTTAATTAACAAATATGAACTCAAATGAAGTAAATGGATTGATTTTTGGTACAAAAAACAAATTTTTAGTTATCGGAAGAAGTTAACTAATTTCGAAAGAAATTAGTTAATATGGGTTTTGACCGAACTTAACATTTGTTAAGTAAACTGAATTTGTAAACTGAAATTAGGAATTTGAATATGGAACTTGAATTGGAATTTAGAAGTGAACGACGAGTTTGAGTTTGGTTTGTGTAAAAATGAATTTAAATATATTTGAACATGAGATTTTCAAATTAAAAATAGAATAAGCAAATAAGCTAATTTGAAAATAAATTAGCAAATTGAGAAAAAATGATTGGATTGATTGAAATAAATTGGGGATAGGCATATATATATGTTAAACAGTCATGGAATGAAGATAATGAAGATTATATATTAAGTGCCCAATAAAAAGGTACATGTTTAAATTTCCATATGAGTTTTATGCGCCGAATCGGCAAGCCGCTTGGCTTTTTGATTTTCTTTTTGAATGGAAAGGGCCTAGAAAGGTGTTTTGTAGTTGTACCGAGTCACTCGTACAAGGGAGATGCTGGCTAAATTTTCCGAAAATTTAAGGAGGTAGGATATTTTTAAGAAAATTTGATAGTTAGAAATCAATATATATAATATTCGATAAGGAAACAAACGTATGAATGAAATATTAAAAGGGCCAGTGATTGTTTGATTGTTAATGGATGTTTGTTTTTCCTTTGATAGTCAAAACACCGGCTATCAAAGATTTTTGACCATCGTTGTCAATACAGAGAGACCAGTTGGATTTATTATCCGGAAACCACTTCGTATAGGCATAGGCGTCGTGAATTAGATTATGTTGAAGATAATCGAAGACGGAGTAAAAATGCAAGGGTTGTTTTGTTTGTCCAGACCCAGGACAACTTGTATGGACGAATGTCTGAAAGAGTATTTTCAACGATCACGCCCCGTTGATTTTGCGAATATACCAAGTTGGTGGGGAGAAGACAACTTCTCTTTATTTCTACACCCAGTGTGTATTTGTATAAATCAATAAGTGATTTACGGATTTGACTATGTGACATTCAAAGTGAATGGTAGCCAGATGTTCTGAAAGATTAATGTAGCCTCAAGCCTCACAACTGGGAAATGACAAAAATTCGGGCAGGCAGCATGGCTAGGTGGGTCATTCCCAAGCAGGGTATATTTGTCACCGATCTAGAGAAAATTCATTATTTGTTCTTCTTTCAATTTTGTATCTTATGGATTATGGCTTGATGGCCAACAACCGTGGGTGACAATATATTCACTACACTCAAGCTAAATGAGTGGGCGATCATGTATGTCCGGGTTGCAAGATGTTCTTATGGAACACCAGTGTATCCCCTCTAGAGCACACTGATCAGAAGGTGGTCCCATACCTTGCCATATTCGGAATCAAATCTTCAATAAGTGCCCTGCGGTTTTTGATTTTATAATATGTATGTAGAGTGTGAGATGCAAGTGTTCTACTATTTGGTTATTTATTTGATTAAACATTATTATAATATCACTGGATTTTGATATCAAAATAGTTTTGGTTATAGTAAGGTACAAACCGTCCATGTTTTTGTGTGGGTTGGTCTTACTATTACCTTTTCTTTCAAAGGATTTTTCAAAGTTAAACAATATGGTTGGAGTTTACTCACACCAGTCCCATGACTGACCCAGAGTTTTTTTTTTTTTTTTTTTCCGAAACATGCCTAAATTTGTACGGGCAGTCAAGTGTTTTAGGCTTTTACAGATACCTTTGGAGGAGTTTGAAGCAGGAGGCTTCATCGTTAGTTATTTAGAGTTATTTCCGCAGTGTTGTATATATGTTGGTCTCTGAAAATGGTATCTATATATGATACAAAATTTGTATTTCAGAAGTTATGTTATATAATATATTTTATTCGTTCCACTGTGAGATTCTATTTTTTTATTTCTGTTCTATCTTCTATCTGTTTCTTTTTCTTTAACCCTAATGACTCGTACTTCTGTATTATTTGGGTTGGACGTGTGTTGTTTTAGTCAACTCAGATAGTACAGATTTGCGAACCGTTACATAAGTTGAGTAAACAAGGAATTTGGGATTTTAATAGAAATTGCAAGAATTGGAATAAACTGAAGTTAAATGATGTGATGAGGGAACTCAACTCAACCTGGGTCTGCTGGATAAATTCAAAGATAAAGATTATAAAGCTGGAAAATCTTATAATATGTGTCTAATGAATTATTTTATCAAACATAATAATATTGTGAAATTATTGCAAAACAATATTTTGGTTGTTCAATTTATTATTGAAAACATAAAATATTGATTAACAATCGATATTTAAGTCTAAAATTTATTTTAATATGAAGTGTTAGTTTGTTTAAAGAGACTATGGATGTTTGTAAATTCGGATATTAAAGATGTTTGTTTTAGAAATTGTAAAATAAAAAAGGGAGTTGTGTTATGATTATAAACCATGTTTAAAAATAATTGAATAAACTTATTGATTGAAAATATAATATTTGGATTGGCGTTGATTTATGAAATTTGGAGTAAGTAAGTACTTAATCATATTAAATGATTAAATAAGAAGTTTGGGTGAAAATTTAGATAATTAAATTATATTGAGATAGGTTAAATCAAAAAAAATCAAAAAAAAGATCAATTTCAACTTGGATTATTGAATACAAATAGATAAGCACAAAGTAAAGCTTTGTAATCTTTATAATATCAAATTATAAGTGATAAAGAGATTTATATGGGATTGTCGCATTAAATCTCATGTTTCAGCGAAGTAATGAATTTTAATGTAAACTGATATTTCTAAGCTTATTTGAATTGTAAATAAAGAATAAATGATAAATATTGGTTTAAGAAAATAAATTCTAGAGTGTTAAGATACTTTGAATAAGTTTTAATGTTTAAATTAGCAAGAAAATATAATTTACACAAATTTGAACTTAAAGTGAAAGTTTTGTAAATTAATGATGTGAACCGTACAATTGGTGCAAAATATTTAAAAAAAGGTTGTGCTAACATGGATAAATTAATGCTAAAAAGGGTTAAAAATATTTTACTATGTTTGTATAAAATTATATAAAGGAATGAAATGCTAAAATTGGAAGTTTTGATTTATTTAAGGTGTAAAACATTGTTTTTGTAAAAATGTGAGTTTTATTATGCGTAATGTTATGAATATTGTTTTAAATATTTTAACATGTATAAATATGTTTGGAAATATTTACAAATGTATTTAAACAACACTACTTTGTGTTTGTAATTTGTAATTATAGTTAAACATGTACAAAAATTGATAAAAGAGGCTAAAGTGTGAAAAACAACTACAATTATGCCTAGTCTCTTACTTATCCTCTAATGGGAACTTCAATATCACTTACCCACTAATTATTCTTAGGAAAAATCTGGAGAACCTAAGAAAACTACCCACGAAATTATAATAGAAAACAATAGAGAGGAGAAGCTTTCTCCTTCTCAAAACTTAATAGTAAAAAAAAAAGTTTCCCCACTACAAATCCTAATAAAAACCCTTGTAAACAAAATAAAATTTGGAGAAAATTGTTAGCATTCAATCTTTATAGATAAATCTCTACAAATTAAGAAAACCACTTCATCGCAAATCATGTTTTTAGTTATTTGTTCTTATCTTTTTGATTGCATGTTATAGCAAGTTGATTTTTAAGTGATTTCCAAGCGTCTTGATGGAAAAATTGTTGTCTTCTTTTAATTTCTTGCTTTAAATATCTAATCTTTTGCTGTGATTCAAGATGAAGTTTTCCCCACACACTTTCTAGTTTGAATCAAGTTTAAAATGATGATTCAGTGGCCTAATTTGCTGAAAAAAGGTAATTTGTGTCCTGAGATTAAAGCTGAAACGAATTTGGACATATCTCTAGCATTTCTTATCCAAACATGTTCCGAAAAGCGTAAACTTTTTACTAAAGTTCCGTATTTTGAGTTTTCCAAAATTTTGGAGTTAAATTGGTCAAAAGTGTGTTTCTCTGTTGTTGTCCCGAGCGCAAAACAACAACAACAACAACAACGACAACGAACATAAACATGGGAATTGTATTGGGCGTATCTTTTGCTCCGCAAGTCCAATTTTAATGATTCTTTATCTGACTTTAAGCTAAATAAATCATCTTCAGGTTTTATGTTTTGGGTTGTATCCAATTTTGACATCTACATGGTCGAAAGCACATTCTAAGGTAGTTGTCCTGAAACCAAAATGACAGAAGTAGTGTTAACCTCGTTGTGAAACGCGGTACGAAAATAATGTGTTAAAAGAAAAGCGTACACGACAGATTAATTGATATTCCTATAATTGATGGACCCGATATGTTGTTATAACATGGATCGGTCGGCATATTAATAATAGGACGGATGGTCTCTTAGTACCCGGATCGGATAAGCTTCCATCGGTTAGTTCACGTACCCAGAACCGGCTCCATATACGTGAATCTAACATGGCAAACATATTGAATAACTGAAAGGTCCATCGTGGCACGCATGTAGTATGACCGTGCATAACACTTTGGATCGTGCAGCCCTTATGTCAAGTGTTCGAGCAGTGCCACGTCACCATGGGGTCGAGCATCACTTGGATATAGGGGACGAACAGTCCACTGGTCGTTCGATTCAAAACCAACCTGATCGATTGAGCATCACGGGTCAAGCGCCATCAAAAGTCGGTCAATCGAGCAAACCAAGATGCGAGCAGCTCATCTAGCTGATGGTTCGAGCAAAGAACAAATGTGAAGCTGTATGTGGGATTAGAACCATTTACTGACGTGGATTTCATGGGTGGCACAAATATATACATGGAATGTTATAATATATGGCACGTACTGGATAAGTAAAACTGAAAGAGTGGCTCGATCTGTTCATATAAATCACGATATGGGTGTTAACAAAGAATGGATTGAACACATTCCATTTATGTTGGAAAAAAATTCATGTTGTTGACAAACGTACTGAGTACTCACGGCATATATTACAGTGCCACTTCGATATCCATAAACATGTTAGAGTATTTGCATGAATATGATTGTGAAACCTGACAATATTGACCGTGAAGAATAAACATACAACATAGGCTTGCAATCTTTTATACAATAGGCAACGTCAGCAAAGAGGATCAGTGTATTGCATATTTAGATCATCACCTTTAATTCAAGTGAAAAGGCGATGGCACAAATATGAAGCAGCATCACTAGTCGAGTAGCACGTCGGCCAGTCGAACGATACCCAGCTGATGGTCGAGCAGTGTCTTCAACCATGGATCGAGCACATATATAAATAAAAGTGCAGTTTTGTGTAAGGACTGGGCATAAACAATAAGGCGGCTGCATGTTGTATTACACGTGGAATGGTCGATGTCAAAATGAAATATGGATTGACTACACAAAAATGTCACGGTGGCATTCCAGAGTAATAAAGCAGGCCGCGCATGTAGTTGGCAAACACCCCTAGTTGCACGTAAATTCAAGTGGACACATACACATTAATAAAGTGGGTTAGCTGTACAACAATGTAAAGGGAGCGGTCATCATTTCAAGTGCACGTGGTAGGTCCTGTGGTAAATGAAGTGGTCGGTCAGCAAAACAAAAAATTGGGTCGCATATATTCTAAGTATATGGGTCGCTCGCCAATGTTTAAAGGGGTTGTTCGCTCACAACATAAAGGGTCGCTCGCTTATGAAATTTAGGGTCGGTCGTACAGCCGGTTACAACTATGTACAACTATCCAGTGACATTTTCGTAAATACACATATGAACGACCCGTACCCTGCACACCTTAATTACAAGTCTGCCACTACCTCCAAACTCCACCTATAAATACCTCATTTCTCAACCATTCAAGGGATGGATTTTTCTACCTCGAAGGGCTGTCCAAACCATTTCCCCACCACTCTCAAGCACTCCAAGCTCCATTAATGGCTTCTCAAACTCAATCCGTCTTCCTCCAACAAAAAATGGATCAAATCTTCTCCAAACTCCATTAAAAATTTCTCAAACTGAATTCAAGTGATCACCAACCGTTATTAATCCTCTCTAAAGCCTAGATCTAACACAAAATCACCATAGAATCAAGGAAAACCACTCAAGTGATCAAGCATTGAAGATATTCATCAATCTCCACCACACTTAAAGAGATCAAACCATTCCTTTAGTAGGTTCAAGTGAAATTTAGATCAAAGAGAGAGATAAAAGAGAGAAAGGTCATAAAATGAGTGATATGAGTGAATTCATGTACTTTGTAAATCCAAAAGAGATAATGAAAAGTGCTTCCATAGTGGACGTAGGTCTAAATTGATCGGACCACTCTAAAAATTCTTTGTTCTCTACTATTTTCCTTTTATTTTGTGTTTGTGGCCCTAAATTTCTAATCCTACCTTTTGGTGAAGTGTTCTAAAAACACCTTCGATATTGAGGTCATTTTTTGATTTCAACAAGTAGTGTATTCAGATCTAAGAAATTGTTTTAGCGTTAACTTTTTAGTTACAATTCTTAATATGAGGGTTTTTGACATTATGGAAAGCCTAGGATTTGGACTATTATTTTCATGTTTTGGTCTCTATGTAATTTTGACGTCTATACGGTCAAAATTTCACTTCTTTATCATTGGCCTATCATTAAAAGATAGGACTAATATATTTAAATCTAAAAATTATTTCGCTCACAGCTTTTTCGTTACTAATCAATATTTGACAATTCTTGAAGTTTTGGAAAGCTTAGGATTTTTCTACAACTTTCACGTTATGAATTTTTTGTAGTTTGACGTTTAAATGGTGTGAAATTCACTTTTTTGTTTCTAACTTGTCATTGAAAGACAAACTGATAAATTTAAACTTGAAAACAACAGTTAAGTATTTTCATCACATTTATGCACAAGTTAGCTCAAGTTTTATACGTTTAACTTGTGCACATGTTGGTTTGAAGTGTTTTCCTATGGCTATTTCTAGGTTTAAAATTTTAGTGTATTCATCATGCAAATTTTGTCTGTGTTTTGTTGAGATTTGTTATTCTTTTCCGTGTTGGTTTCCTACACCATACACATTTTTAAAAAGTAATTCCAAAGCAAATTTCTCTCTCTCTATATATATATATATATATATATATATATGTGTGTGTGTGTGTGTATTTATATATAGTTTTGAGGCAAAAAAAAAATTCTTGATTTATTTTTTAAATGAAATCGTCTCCAGGCAATAGTATAAACAGTATTTTCAATATATATATTTTAAAGAATGATCCGAATGTTTTTTAAAACATTTTCTAAACTCGATTTCTTAAAACCGAACATTCTTTGTATATAAAATTACACATTTTGGACACTTCGAGAAAGAGAGAACGTGATTTAAATGATATAATTGATTGCGTGATATGAGACACGTATACTAATTATATCAGTTAATTCCTAACTCGTCAATTGAAATCATTTGTTGTTTTTCCGGTGTGAAGTGGGTTAACTTGTAGTAATTCTATTAGTGAAACGTGCAGTATGAGACATATTGTTTTCACTTTTCGAGTTACTATTGAGAAGTCTGTGACACATTCTTCGTTGATTTTTGATATGTCGGTGTTTGCTTTGGGGTAAGCTAGATTCAAGGGGAGTATTATATGCGTATTCACTTGACTGAGGGGTCAAGATACACTCGGCCGGAGGGCCATAGTGGTCGACACTTGATTACATATATAGTACTTGGCAAAAGCTCGGATGGTGCTCATTTGTTGAAGCACATGCAGTAAATTATTGTTTTGGATCCATTTTGTGGCTTTTGAAGATTTCGTTGTCGATGATGTTTTGGATCCATATTTTTTGATATATTGATGGTGGATTTTCACTTTATCCTAATGGCTATTTGTCGCATTTGTGAATATAGTGATTTCATTTCTGTGTTTTGAACTCATAAATGAGTTCCTGAATTTTGTGATTTCCGTGATTTATGTGGTTCCCTTCCCGTGTTATGAGATTTAAATTATGGGTTAAAAATATGTGTTATTTAACTTCAAGGAAAACCTTATGTTTTGTTCATGAGTTAACCTTTGGGATCTTAGCACATCTGAGTTTATTCATCCCTTTTCATTAAAGGATTGTTTCCCTTACGAAATGTTATATTTATCATTTTCAACTATTCATTTTGTTCAAACTAGACCGGCCTATATATTTATTGTTCGGATCAGATCGATTTGCTGGACTGGACCTATGGCATTGCTTCATTGTTTCACTATGGGTTTTCTTACCACCTTTTGGACTAGTTCGCATAGTTTTTATGTAGTTACTGTAATAGCCCGCATTTTTGCGTATCAAAGGATCGTAGAATACCTTTATTTAATTCCCCAAGGGTCGGATCGTTCTCATATTTTGATATGTTTGTTATGGGAATGTGAGACATGTCCATAATTTTTATTAATTTTATTTGTGACCATTTTACCCTTATCATTTTTTTACAGGGCATAATTTTTAATTGGGATCAAATTAGGTGCTGGGATCGATTCCATTGGGAAGGTAATGATGTTTCCAATTCCGTAGATTGCTCACATTAAAGATTTGGTTCAGTGGTTTGGGAGTAATTGCTATTTTAGTGCTACACAATTTATGGGCAAGCTAATCGGTAATTAGTGGGCTGATTTGTGAAGCCCGCTAAGGCTTGGGGTTATAAATAGGTGGCTAGAAGCATGGAGAATGGTTTAGTTTCTTCATTTCTCATTTGGTTGAGCTCATGATCCTCCTTGCTCAATCAAATACATCTCTCCTCCATTAAAATCTTAGATATATATAAGAAGATTGAAGATCCACACCAAGGAAGGCTAGACATACATCAAGAGAGAGTAGATCACATTAAAATAGATATTTGAAGATCGTTCTTCGCTGTCCGGATTAGAGATTGGTTGTTTTCAAGCTACTTTGAAGATTTGGTGAGTGATAAACATCTCTCATGCGAATTTGATTGAGTATATAGGTTATTCAATCTTATTTTCATCATTTCAAATTGTTTTCATCTAGATCTACATCATGGTATGTATATTTTCATTTGAATCGCCATAGGATCAAATCTAGCAACTTAAATCGGTAAATTTTTATGCTAATTCATGTTTTATTACAAGTTAGATCCATTTGTTTAATTCATTTATTGTTTATCATCAATTTAGTGAATTTCTTATGTTAGAATGATGAATAATCGTTGTGTTAATGCTTGTTGATGATTTGTTTTGAATGGTTAGTGAAACTGAATGTTTAGCACGAGTTTTGGATCGAACTAGAGTTGGATCGGGAAAGTTCTGGATCGGGAAAAGATCTGGAGAGTTCTAGCATGGATCGGGCGTGTTTTTTAAGACTGAAATGCTATGAAAAGCTGAAATGCTGTGAAATGGAATATCGACCAAATGAAATATGTTTTTAGGTCAACGGTGGTCATGGCTTCGATGTGAATTCAAGGAGGAATGGTTGAGGTGTTGTGAAGTATTCGTTGATCGTCGTAATGCAACGAATATGAAGACGACTCCAGGTTGTGAGATCGTGGATGATGACTGCTCGAGACGTGGTCTTAGCTTGTGGATAGATGTTATGATAACGACTAGAGTTATGAAGGCTGAGAGATTATCGTTGTTGCAAGTTCCAGCGGGCTTAAAGCAGGGGTATAATAAGGACGCCTAAAAGACTAGTGGGACTAGTCGAGTACCCTAGGCACATGGGATGAGCCTAGTTGTCTCGGGAAGGCCAATGTACATGGGACGTGCAGTAGTCTAACTAGAACCGGGGTTACCATTAGCTCTTGACTGACGACATGATATTGAGTCGTTCATACGATTAACGATGGTTTCAAAGCAGGATTGGTAGTGATAGTCAGAGTCGTGGATGTTTGTCTCTTTGCTTGTATCATCTTATGTAGATTGTTTGACATCGAAGGATACATCTCTTGGTGTTTGTTTGATGTTGGTTTAGGCCTTCAGGGCTTGTACTTGTGGGTGCGGTGTTGATCTCGATTAGAATGGTCTACACTAGATGATCGGTTGCTATGTTTGCTATGTTTTTTCTTTGGTTGTTGCAAAGGTTATATCTGTCGGATGTGGTGTAGATGGGTTGGGTTCTTCTCTGATGTGTTGGTAGATTAGTTGATTAATCTGCCTATTTCTCATATACTTTATTGATGATGTTAGATAGCTGTTTTATCACTCATTAAGCCTAATGTCTGACTCAAGGTTTTATGTCTCCCTCTTATTACCTTGGGTTGTTCATTCATGAGATGAATAGGCAGACTGAGTGTCAGGCGATTGGTAGTAGATCTTGATGAGGACGATGCTGCAGATCGATGACGGGCTGGAGGCTTACGTATCAGTTTTCTAGTATACATATTTTGTTGTTTTCCGCTGACTGATGTAGTCTTTGGGTGACTTGTAGTGAGACATTTTGTACAGACTCTTATGGTATTCCTGTGTTGTATGGATAATTCATGGTGATTTGAAAAAGTTTAAGATTCTGCTCAATTCTGCTTCACTATTATTGCCTGTTGTATATGTTCTATTACATTTTATTCTTGCGGCGTGAGTTATACGACATGTTTCCCTTGTTTTATTATACTATGATGATCATCCATACCATTCTGGCACATCTTTCAATGCATTATTCCTTTTGTTAAGTGCGGGAGTTATGGCGGTCGTCACATTTGATATCAGAGCTCTGGTTAATCGATTTTAGCCAAAGTTCAAGGATGTAATAACGTATAAGAGACGTATTTGTAGATTTCTGATGGATGTATATTATATATTAGTGTATAACATAGTAGCGTTTGAACTCCATTTGTAGTTTATCTCATATGTGGACAAATCATTCTATTTGTAAGATTTAGAATGAGTCGTCGAACGATGGGAAGCACTGCTAAGGACAAGCTTGCGATTGCAAGGGTAGGCGATGGTAGCCAATTATGAGCTTCAGCGGCTATACCTGATTATCTGGTTCTGTTCGGGGCCATGATGGTTGAGATCATAAAGAGGATGCCCATTCCAGAAGCAGCATTAGAGCGTAGTGTCTAAGAAATGGAAATTTACATGTCATATAGAAAAGAATTTTCATTGTCTCGTATGTTATTTATTAATGTGGGTGTCTAAGCATGCCCACCAATTTTTTGAAGTAACAATGCCAAACACAATTCATTGCATACTACAATTATTTGGGCAAAGCATGATCAATAAGTAAATACAAAAAACATAGCTTTAAAATAAAACATATAGATGCAAAAGTTCTCATTCTTTGATTTCCTGCTATCAAACTATAAAATAACATATGGAAATTACATTTTAACTCTAAATGATATTAATTTAATTTCAACTTCTTATACTCGTCGATATATAGAATTAAAGAAATGCTCGTTGACATGTAAAGAAAATAGTTCTGCAAATATAAGCCATAAAAGCAACCTTACGGACCTATATATTCACATCTATGAGAAATTAAAAGGATTTAGCTTACATATGGAGGGAAAAAATCAAAGTAAAGTCTACATCTTGATGATCATTCTAATTAATGAAAATACATGTGACACCCCACATCTGTTAATGTCACTCTTTATCAGAATGCATTAAGTTTCGTGAAGCATTATACGTAAACAGAAACATTACAAGACAGATATATAAATAATAGCGGAATTTAAAACTTTATTAAACAAAAAACATCGTGGTCCAAAACATAGTTACATCATAAGTCTGAAATACAGAAAACTCATTACATCAACTTAAAATTTCTGTGCTGTACTAAAATCATCAGAGTACAGTAATAAAAGAAGCATAGTTCCCCATAAATAAAGCCATATCAGAGGCGACAGGAAATCAAAGCAGAACACCTAAGCAGCTCTAAGCAGAATAAAAGAGAGAATCCAAATCAAGCTTGAGTATTCCTACCTTGAGAACCTGGGGGGAACGGAAGAGAGAGACAAGGAAGCAAAATGGGTCAGACATAAGTCTGGCGAGTCTATTTACTTTTAGCATATAAATAAGTAAAAGCATCGTGACAGGCATATAAACTGGATAAGAGAGATACAACATATAAGACAGGTGTGACAAGGTAAACAGGATAAACAAAATAGAAGAAATAGCGCTTCCCTAACACACTCTCTCTCTCTCTCTGCACAATACTAGTATAACCGAAACAAGATGATCCCAACAAGTATAAGATGGTAGACTTAGATGTACTTCTAGTGAGAGGTATACCCTATACAGTAACAGGTAGTCCAACTGAACTGACTGGTGTTACCCCCAATGATAATAACGGGCTCCTAAATAAGCGAGACTAGATGTATCCTAATTACTACCCCAATCGATCGACTCCCTAACCCGTAGATACCCGTGTTTGCCCCACAGTAGGATGTATCACTTCCTAAAGTGGCAACCCCATTATTTCCAAGATGCACAGCTAAATCTACTGAAGTTACAGCGTCTTATTTTCCCGAGCAGGCAGACCTGTGCACGCACATGAGCCCGAGGAATGCGCCATCAAACACCTTTCTCCAAAGTGGCCTCTTATAACCAGCTTAGTAAGTGTGCCTTGACCCCGACCTAGTTCGGGGTTCTCCATTTGATACCGATATAGGTTACTGACTGATACGGGTCTCACACACCATATGATACAAGCTTCTCCCAGGCTTGCATCCCCACTACTAGGATTTCAACAGGTTAAGCCTACTAGTTTAACAAGATCGCATAATCCCAACTAGTTAAGTTTGTCGGGTTCATATGTATAACCCATCCCCACATGTTTAACAAAATTAACTTAACCCTCCCATTGATTCAAGCAAGTTTACTTAACCCTTACTCAAGTTAATAGGTTCATGCAATCCTTATGGATTCAAACAGGTTAAGTATTATAAATTCATTACCATTCATTTATTTATGGTTATAATGCGCTAGACCTCCCACATTAAGTCTACCACCTGTGGATGCTGGATATGCCGGTTAGGTCTGGGCATACTTCTTCCATAAGTCGGAATTAACCTCGTGTCTTAGCACTGTCACGTGTTTATGCACTTAGATCCCTCACATTAGATTTACCACTTGTGGATACTGGATAAGCCGGGCAGTTACGGGAAGGCTTCTACCACAAGTGTAATCTAACCTCGTGTCTAAGCACGGTCACAGTTTCTAATTATCGTAAATCTAGGCATTTTCATTCTTTAACAATTATTCCTATTTCATTATAGGTTTTGATGCCCCTTTCCCAAATCATATTCATCATGTACCATATTTGTAACGACCCGTGTTTTTGGCAATCAAATATTTAATTCAGTTTATTTAATTTAAATATTAGATTTGGAATATCGATGGAATTTAATATTTAATTCGTTATTTAAAACGAAGTTCGAACGTTATATATTTATATAATTATAAATCGAGCTTGAAAATGGCGTGCAGTTCGTAAATTCGAATTTTGAACTTCAACTGAGAATACAGAGTCCAATATAAGTCGGATTTCTGTGAAACAAGAAACGTTGGAACCGTATTGACGATAATTTTCATATGAAAGAGAAAAAAATTAGATTCCGTGTTATAAATTGATAGTTATGGCCAAATCAAATTTTGAGAAAAACGCTATGGAAATCATTATCGGCCGTTAAAATGGCCATTTTGCCAACGAACTCTGTTTTCGATGAAATTAGTTTCGTTGGAACCGTATCATCAAATTATTGTCAGAAAATCAAACCGCGTGGCAAACCGATGTCGTATGTGGCCACGGCAACCGTAAATGCCCATATAATTTCTATAGCGCGTATTTAAATAAATAAAGGCCACGAAACCAGTCCCGTTGAGTTCGTATCGTTGTTTAAAGCCAGGATAGGTATATAGTTTGTTGTTTTTAGAGACCGGCAAATTTGGCGTTAAAAAGGGTATTGCGGTGCGCGGTAAAAATAGCCTACCGGGGAAACAGTCTCAGAATACGACGAAACTGGTGCCGTTGGGTTCGTATTGAAGAATTATTATAGGATGGCAGGGTTTCAAGTTGATTTGATTTATCTAGTGATCGTGGAAAAATTAAACGCGTGTTTATTTCTGGTTTTATAAAGGAAATTTTTACAAACGAAATCGAAATTCGACAAAACTTGTCCCATTGGGTCCGGAATACCTTTTTACATTAAGATTAGCTTTTTTATCAGTAAACAGAAGTTGATTGTGTTTAGTTTACGTGTTATTTTAGCATGAAGTTTCGTTAGAAATAAAATAAATAATATGAGACTTAAATGCTAAGAAAGGATATACGTACGTATAGATACTATCTCATTTCTTAATTTCTAAGCAACTAAAAAGGCAGTACACCTACCCGTTACAACACACACAGCTATCTAGCATAAGATTGAAATTTAAAACACGCACAGCTACACTGTCAAAAATCACATGGCTGCCTATCCCTTTTGCCTATTTCTTTTGCTCCGTCACCTCAAATCCTCACAGCTACCCTTCGTCCTTCTTCATCTTCTCAAATCACTGAAAAGTCATCTCGCACCTGCCTCTTCTGTACCTGTATCTTCTGAAACCACCCATCACTGAGAATGCACCCATCTATGAAACACGGCAGATGAAAAGAAAACTCACAGGACCTTTCCCCTACCCCCTGCAAACCTACCGGTACTGAACCGTGGGTGGCAAGATTGCGCAACTATAAATAAACGGGCATGCATTCGCCAGTTTGTACCAGCACAAAACCGAGCTCAAATATTACAAAGACAAAATGAAATTCTTCCTATATATATATATATATAACGTAACTGTATATAATATACAGAGGTGGAGTAGTTGCGTCCCATGCAGCAGGCATGGGTTGTTCACGGTGCATGAGGCCAAGGGTGGGGCTGAAGTGCGGTTGCATGGTGTATGTAAGGGGAGTGCTGTGTACAAAAAAAAGAAAAAAAAAGGAAAAGGGAACCGTAAAGAAAAGGGGCACGGTGTGGTGAATCATGAAGTAGCACCTGTATGGGGGAGTAACGCACGTAGCAGGTGAAGCAAGGAACAAGGACTTGCGGTTTAAATTGTAAGGGCTGAAGGAGGCATCAATGTTTTAGATTGGAGCATAGTTTTGAGGGTGGGCGGAAGCATGAAGGAGAGAGTAGAAATAGCACCGTGAAAGAGGAAATAGTATGGCCGAACTGGGAGGAAAGCAAAGAAACACATTGGCAAATTAATTGGACATGATGAAGGAAGCATCATGTTACAAAATTGTACAGAAAGGAAAAAGGATGGTCCAACGTTCTAACTAATGGTATTGCTGAAATGGACCAAAAGGAGAATAGAGAAGTTGGGTCAAACTTTCAGGTGAAAGTGAAATCTACGGCTAAATTTTTAACAATGTAATTAGTTGCTTTATTTAAGTAATTAAGATTTGTTCACACATTAACAATTTAAAACAATTTATTGTTAATTTTAATTAAAATGGTTTAAAATAGATGGTCGACCTGCTATTTAGATTTTACCATAGTGATTTGCCTAACTATCATTTTGTAAAGAAATCAGGGCATATAAATTTGATTAAAAATCGAGATCATTTTAATTTAAATGCAGCAGTTTGAATAAGAAGTGGTAGAAAACAATTGTAATCAGTAAATTAATTATATTAACTAAGGAATTTAATTATTTAGTTAAATCATGTGCTTAGATGCTTATAACCTTTTTATTTCGTAACCAGAATGGAACGAAATCAGCTACGTTGCAATCGTGTTGACGAGCTCAATATTTTGGGAACTGTGCTGGACAAAGCTCGAACCGATTGGAGTTTTTTGTTAAATTTAACACTGTTTAATTTAACTGGAACTGAACCGTTCAAGCGACGAAATGAAATCCAATGAGTTAAACTCACTCAGTTTTCCCATTTATGTTTTATATAAATTGGGTTTTTATTTTGTATGCCCTGCTTGCTGATGGTTGCATGTTTGCTAATTATACATTTGTTTGTTGATTTAACTGATGAAATTAAACTGTCTTTAATTTCAGTGAATACCAAAACGTTATTTTTAACGATTGGTTCCAATAAAGGTAACTCACCTTGGTTGGTCACGTTTATTTATAAACGTGTTTAAATGGTTGAATTGTTTGAATTGCTTGTGGTTAATGTTAAATGATCGTTATTTAGTTAATCAGTTAAACAAAACTGAACAGTCTGATTTGAGATAACCACTTTGAATACAGAGAAGAACAGGCTGGAGGGGTCCCACCGGATTCCTCAAAAATATTATTTGTTTCCATATTATCACATATGAACTGTCATGTTTATTGCGGTTGATTTGATTGTTGATTATTGAATATTCAACATCTGTTTGTTTAAACCAATAGGCGATATTGGTTTGGTATTTGGCAGCGTATGGCCTATAAAATCAATCGTTTTATAGATATTGATTCACCGTTAGGTGAATTGATAAAGATGAAGTTATAAAATTTATTTTATAACTGGAGTTGGATTTTGAATATATTATTTTGAATAAAAGTTATTAAAGAGAAATAAGTATTCTATTTATTTAAGACTTTGATTTGTTAATAATTTATTTTATAAAATAAATTCTGATGTAAACCAGACTTACGAGTAGGAGAATAAGAGATGAATCGAATGGTTAAACTTTGATCATTGTTTGTAAAGGAAACAATTAATGGAATTTATTTAAATTAATTATATTTTTAACTAATTTAAAGTGAGAATTAATTGGAATCGGTTGGTGGAATAACCGCGTTTTAAGTGAATTTAATCTCCTGTTTGAATTGGAAGTGATTATCGAATGAATGTGTTTTGATTTAAAATAGTTAAACAAATATTGTTTAAATTTAGATAAGGGTTTTAAAAGGGATTACTATTCATTTTAGTTAATAAAGACTTAACTACTGCAGTAGTTGATAGTCGAAGTAAATTATTATTTAATTAATAATAATTTAGAAGATTACTTTTCAAAAGTGATCGAAGTGAAATGAAATCAAATGGAATGGTGAAAGGAGTTTATGTACGAGATTTTATATTTAAAACCCAAAATTTATTATAACGAAGTTATAGAAGGAATTCCAAGCGAATAGAATAGCTTGATATAAGTGTTACTTGATTATTCGAATTAAGTGAAGGGAAATTTAGATCAAAAAGGTTTTATGATAAACCAGGGATATAAATGGTATTTACAAAGGGGAAAAGCGTTAATCTTAAGTTAACGTTACTTGGAAATGAGATCAAGTAAAAAAAAAGGGGAATTCGAAATAAGATTTCCAAAGGGGGAAATGGTCGAATAAATTTGGAAGGAGGTTGGAAATAAGTAAATCTAGTTAAAGAAATGGGTTATAGGGTTGTATAACCAAATTCAAGTTATGGTGGAAATTGTTTTGAGACTGAAATGAGATATTGGGTTTTTGGTTACAACTTCTATTTATCTGAGGATAAGAACGTTGTTTGATCAAGGTCTGAGAGGTAATTAAAATACCCCAACTTGAACAACATCGGGATTATCTGAAGGTAATATTAGTTGATAATCGTAAAAGAGGTTCGTGATAATGTAACAAAGGTGGAAAGGAGATTGAAGTGAAAATTTAATTATGATTGTACGTTATTTCACTATAGTTTTTGGGAACCTTAGTCTATCAAGTCAGAATTCAAATGTCGTATTTTTGAATATTTAAAGAATTAGAAGTTTTAATTTAACAAAAGTAAATCAGTTTGTTAAAGGCCAAGTGATGTTGAATATTGAACCAGTGAACTCATTGGAGTGTCATGATTGAAACACTTTATTTTGATAGTTAAAACACCGACTATCAAATCTGTCCAATACGATTGTTGGTATGGAAAGACCGGGATCGAATTTATATTCGAAATCATTCTGACCAACAAATACGTGAAGATATCAGAAGATGGTCGAGATGGAGCATTGAAGACCGTAGATCTTCATTAACGGAAGAACCACTAATATTCTCTGCCTGGCAAGCAGAGATAAGCTGTGATTCTGTCGGGGTTGGAATCTACGGGTTGCAAGGACTACTCGCTACTAATCCATGGGGTGATTCCTATATGGATGCGGTAGGAGAGTGCCTTCGGTTCATCCTGTTCCTGGATGAACTGTATGGATGAGTGTCTGACAGAGTATTTCCGAAGGGTCACGTATGTTGATTTCTTCAAACGTGCTATAGTTGTTGGCGGAGAATTGCCGTTCTCTTAGCTTCTAACTAGAGTATTTTTGTGGACGTCAATTAGTGATATCTGACGGATCTGACGATGTGGCATTCAAAGTGAATTGTGATCAGATGTTTCAAGAATAAACTCTGACCTCAAGCCTCATCAGCCGGGAAATGACAAAAATCGGGCAGGCAGCATGGCTATGTGGGTCGCTCCCATTAGGATGTATAATCACCTATCTAGAGGAAATCCTATTTGCTTCTTAAATCTATGTTTCGATGTTGTACCTTTTCGGGAGACGGTTGCTGATCCCAACCATCGGTGATATACATTCGATACACTCAAGCGAAATGAGTGGTCGGTCATGTGAGGGCCGGGATGCAAGATGTTCTTGTTGAACCCAGTGTATTGGTCTCTAGAGATACACTATCGGCAGGTGGTCCCATACCTTGTCATAGTTGGAATCCAATCTCCAATAAGCGCCCGCGGTTATGTTTGTATACTATATATGTAGAGCGTGAGATGCAAGCGTTCTACTAGATTCTTTTTACTTGTATTTAGACATTATTATTATATCAGACAAGATATTGGTTTCAAAAATGTTTTGGGTTATCGTAAGGTAAAAATCGTCCGTGTTTATGTGTGGATTTGGTCTTACGATTATCCTTTTCTTTTGAAAAGATTTTTGAACTTTAAAATCATGATTGGATGATTTACCCGTAATACTGTGCGTGTTTATCTCGCTCTGGTTCAACAGACTGACCCGGTGTTTTGTAAATGCTCGGGTTAGCCCGGGGTGTACAGGTTCAGGTTACCAAATGCTGTGAAGTCCAGAGACGAGCTGGAGATGTTCAGACGTATGATATTATATAGCTACTATTCCGCTGTGTGTCGTATATGGGACCAGGCTATTATAACTGTCCCACTGTGTGATGTACTCTGATACTGTAAGTATTTTTAAAGCTTTCAATAAAGATTTATTTCTGTATTACATTTTGTTCCGCTGCGATGTGAGACTCTGTGTTGTGTTGTTCTTCTTCTTCTATTCTAATATTTCTATCTTATTTATTCTCACCCCCTAACTTCTTTCTATTAATGATCTAGAATGTTCGATGTCTGAATGGTCAACACGGTAGTTTGATGTTTATTTTCGGAGTCGAAAATCCCAGTTTGTTACAGTGGTATCAGAACTATTGGTTAAGTAATTACCTTGTCTCTGTGGCGTGACTCAGTAGAGATGGGGTTAGTAATTCCCTAGATTGAGTTTGAGTGTATATATACGAGTGAACGTATTTGTAGATTTGATATAAAAAATTGTTTTATATTGTGGAGATTTATTTGTTTGAGTTGTTTATGAATTCTGGTCGATCGGTTTGATCCACTGTATCGATAGGAGTTTCTAAACACTCAAGTACGATAAACCGACGCAGTATGTTTTGAAAGAGGGTAAATGAAATAATTTTACCCAAATTATATTTTCATATAAAAGAATGATTAATTATAGTATATTGGAGGTGTTGGTTGATTATAATTTAAATGGATATATAAATAACCAATTAGAATTCATATTATATAAAAGCAGATTTATTGAATCTGAAATTAAAATCAGAATTTGAAATTAAAATTCCCGAAAGTGGGAAAGGTGACTGCAAATGAACCTGGATTGAATATACGAGAAATTTAAAATCCTGGGAGATTTTAAATCGTTTACAAGCATCGTGAATTTTATTTTGAAATAATTTCAAAAGGAAGTGTTTAAATATGATTTTGAAAAGTTATATAGTATGGAACTCACTTCAGTGGCTGGGGAATAACTCTGAGGATGCTGGCCACATCATTAGTGTTCATTTCCGAGTTCTAAGTGACGGATTACTACTAAAAGTCTTGCTTTGAATTGCTTTGAGAGAAACAAGTTGTTTGAATCCTGAAAAGGAATATTTGATTTTTGAAAGAGCTGAACTACTTAAAAACTCCCAAGGAAAATTGTTGAACAAAAACAAAATTTAATAGAAATTTGTGCAAGCAAATACGAATTGAATTGAAACCAATTAACTGGAAATTGAATCAGGGTATAATATATCAAGTCGAATTGGATTTTGAATTGGGAGCCGGGAATCCGAAATGGTGTTGGACTGGTAAATTAAGGATTTGAAATTGATAATGGATGGAGATTAGGTTAAGAATGGAATTTGGCTTGGACACGTGAAGGATTTGGTTTTGAGGATAAAAGTGGAATTTTGTTGGGAATGCATGTGTATATGCTGACAGGGCAGCAGATGGAAAGGATATAATGCCCGACAAAAAGGTACACGTTTATTTTTATATGGGTTTGGTGATTTATGAGCCTATTTGGCAAGCCGATTGGCTGTTTTATTTTCTTTTGGATTGGAGAAGGCCTAGAAAGGCGAGTTGTAGTTGTACCGATTGAGCCGTACAAGGAGGTGCTGGCAAAAATTTTCGGAAATTTAAGGTGTTAGAAAATTTTCAATATTTTTGAAAATATTTATTTATAGTATTGAATTGATTTTTGGTTTAAACTAAATTGGATTTGGAAATAAATGGGTATATAACGTTCTATCTTACCTTAGCAATTTCGGGGACGAAATTATTTTACGGGGGGAAGAATGTAACGACCCGTGTTTTTGGCAATCAAATATTTAATTCAGTTTATTTAATTTAAATATTAGATTTGGAATATCGATGGAATTTAATATTTAGTTCGTTATTTAAAACGAAGTTCGAACGTTATATATTTACATAATTATAAATCGAGCTTGAAAATGGCGTGCAGTTCGTAAATTCGAATTTTGAACTTCAACTGAGAATACAGAGTCCAATATAAGTCGGATTTCTGTGAAACAAGAAACGTTGGAACCGTATTGACGATAATTTTCATATGAAAGAGAAAAAAATTAGATTCCGTGTTATAAATTGATAGTTATGGCCAAATCAAATTTTGAGAAAAACGCTATGGAAATCGTTATCGGCCGTTAAAATGGCCATTTTGCCAACGAACTCTGTTTTCGATGAAATTAGTTTCATTGGAACCGTATCATCAAATTATTGTCAGAAAATCAAACCGCGTGGCAAACCGATGTCGTATGTGGCCACGGCAGCCGTAAATGCCCATATAATTTCTATAGCGCGTATTTAAATAAATAAAGGCCACGAAACCAGTCCCGTTGAGTTCGTATCGTCGTTTAAAGCCAGGATAGGTATATAGTTTGTTGTTTTTAGAGACCGGCAAATTTGGCGTTAAAAAGGGTATTGCGGTGCGCGGTAAAAATAGCCTACCGAGGAAACAGTCTCAGAATACGACGAAACTGGTGCCATTGGGTTCGTATTGAAGAATTATTATAGGATGGCAAGTTTTCAAGTTGATTTGATTTATCTAGTGATCGTGGAAAAATTAAACGCGTGTTTATTTCTGGTTTTATAAAGGAAATTTTTACAAACGAAATCGGAATTCGACAAAACTTGTCCCATTGGGTCCGGAATACCTTTTTACATTAAGATTAGCTTTTTTATCAGTAAACAGAAGTTGATTGTGTTTAGTTTACGTGTTATTTTAGCGTGAAGTTTCGTTAGAAATAAAATAAATAATATGAGACTTAAATGCTAAGAAAGAATATACGTACGTATAGATACTATCTCATTTCTTAATTTCTAAGCAACTAAAAAGGTAGTACACCTACCCGTTACAACACACACACAGCTATCTAGCCTAAGATTGAAATTTAAAACACGCACAACTACACTGTCAAAAATCACATGGCTGCCTATCCCTTTTGCCTATTTCTTTTGCTCTGTCACCTCAAATCCTCACAGCTACCCTTCGTCCTTCTTCATCTTCTCAAATCACTGAAAAGTCATCTCGCACCTGCCTCTTCTGTACCTGTATCTTCTGAAACCACCCATTACTGAGAATGCACCCATCTATGAAACACGGCAGATGAAAAGAAAACTCACAGGACCTTTCCCCTACCCCCTGCAAACCTACCGGTACTGAACCGTGGGTGGCAAGGTTGCGCAACTATAAATAAACGGGCATGCATTCGCCACTTTGTACCAGCACAAAACCGAGCTCAAATATTACAAAGACAAAATGAAATTCTTCCTATATATATATATATATATATATATATATATAACGTAACTGTATATAATATACAGAGGTGGAGTAGTTGCGTCCCATGCAGCAGGCATGGGTTGTTCACGGTGCATGAGGCCGAGGGTGGGGCTGAAGTGCAGTTGCATGGTGTATGTAAGGGGAGTGCTGTGTAGAAAAAAAAGAAAAAAAAAAGGAAAAGGGAACCGTAAAGAAAAGGGGCACGGTGTGGTGAATCATGAAGTAGCGCCTGTATGGGGGACTAATGCACGTAGCAGGTGAAGCAAGGAACAGGGACTTGCGGTTTAAATTGTAAGGGCTAAAGGAGGCATCAATGTTTTAGATTGGAGCATAGTTTTGAGGGTGGGCGGAAGCATGAAGGAGAGAGTAGAAATAGCACCGTGAAAGAGGAAATAGTATGGTCGAACTGGGAGGAAAGCAAAGAAACACGTTGGCAAATTAATTGGACATAATGAAGGAAGCATCATGTTACAAAATTGTACAGAAAGGAAAAAGGATGGTCCAACGTTCTAACTAATGGTATTGCTGAAATGGACCAAAAGGAGAATAGAGAAGTTGGGTCAAACTTTCAGGTGAAAGTGAAATCTACGGCTAAATTTTCAACAATGTAATTAGTTGCTTTATTTAAGTAATTAAGATTTGTTTACACCTTAATAATTTAAAATAATTTATTGTTAGTTTTAATTAAAATGGTTTAAAATAGATGGTCGACCTGCTATTTAGATTTTACCATAGTGATTTGCCTAACTATCGTTTTGTAAAGAAATCAAGGCATATAAATTTGATTAAAAATCGAGATCATTTTAATTTAAATGCAGCAGTTAGAATAAGAAGTGGTAGAAAACAATTGTAATCAGTAAATTAATTATATTAACTAAGGAATTTAATTATTTAGTTAAATCATGTGCTTAGATGCTTATAACCTTTTTATTTCGTAACCAGAATGGAACGAAATCAGCTACGTTGCAATCGTGTTGACGAGCTCAATATTTTGGGAACTGTGCTGGACAAAGCTCAAACCGACTGGAGTTTCTTGTTAAATTTAACACTGTTTAATTTAACTGGAACTGAACCGTTCAAGCGACGAAATGAAATCCAGTGAGTTAAACTCACTCAGTTTTCCCATTTATGTTTTATATAAATTGGGTTTTTATTTTGTATGCCCTGCTTGCTGATGGTTGCATGTTTGCTAATTATACATTTGTTTGTTGATTTAACTGATGAAATTAAACTGTGTTTAATTTCAGTGAATACCAAACCGTTATTTTTAACGATTGGTTCCAATAAAGGTAACTCACCTTGGTTGGTCACGTTTATTTATAAACGTGTTTAAATGGTTGAATTGTTTGAATTGCTTGTGGTTAATGTTAAATGATTGTTATTTAGTTAATCAGTTAAACAAAACTGAACAGTCTGATTTGAGATAACCACTTTGAATACAGAGAAGAACAGGCTGGAGGGGTCCCACCGGATTCCTCAAAAATATTATTTGTTTCCATATTATCACATATGAACTGTCATGTTTATTGCGGTTGATTTGATTGTTGATTATTGAATATTCAACATCTGTTTGTTTAAACCAATGGGCGATATTGGTTGGGTATTTGGCAGCGTATGGCTTATAAAATCATTCGTTTTATAGATATTGATTCACCGTCAGGTGAATCTATAAAGATGAAGTTATAAAATTTATTTTATAACTGGAGTTGGATTTTGAATATATTATTTTGAATAAAAGTTATTAAAGAGAAATAAGTATTCTATTTATTTAAGACTTTGATTTGTTAATAATTTATTTTATAAAATAAATTCTGATGTAAACCAGACTTACGAGTAGGAGAATAAGAGATGAATCGAATGGTTAAACTTTGATCATTGTTTGTAAAGGAAACAATTAATGGAATTTATTTAAATTAATTATATTTTTAACTAATTTAAAGTGAGAATTAATTGGAATCGGTTGGTGGAATAACCGCGTTTTAAGTGAATTTAGTCTCCCGTTTGAATTGGAAGTGATTATCGAATGAATGTGTTTTGATTTAAAATAGTTAAAAAAATATTGTTTTAATTTAGATAAGGGTTTTAAAAGGGATTACTATTCATTTTAGTTAATAAAGACTTAACTACTGCAGTAGTTGATAGTTGAAGTAAATTATTATTTAATTAATAATAATTTAGAAGATTACTTTTCAAAAGTGATCGAAGTGAAATGAAATCAAATGGAATGGTGAAAGGAGTTTATGTACAAGATTTTATATTTAAAACCCAAAATTTATTATAACGAAGTTATAGAAGGAATTCCAAGCGAATAGAATAGCTTGATATAAGTGTTACTTGATTATTCGAATTAAGTGAAGGGAAATTTAGATCAAAAAGGTTTTATGATAAACCAGGGATATAAATGGTATTTACAAAGGGGAAAAGCGTTAATCTTAAGTTAACGTTACTTGGAAATGAGATCAAGTAAAAAAAGGGGAATTTGAAATAAGATTTCCAAAGGGGGAAATGGTCGAATAAATTTGGAAGGAGGTTGGAAATAAGTAAATCTAGTTAAAGAAATGGGTTATAGGGTTGTATAACCAAATTCAAGTTATGGTGGAAATTGTTTTGAGACTGAAATGAGATATTGGGTTTTTGGTTACAACTTCTATTTATCTGAGGATAAGAACGTTGTTTGATCAAGGTCTGAGAGGTAATTAAAATACCCCAACTTGAACAACATCGGGATTATCTGAAGGTAATATTAGTTGATAATCGTAAAAGAGGTTCGTGATAATGTAACAAAGGTTGAAAGGAGATTGAAGTGGAAATTTAATTATGATTGTACATTATTTCACTATGGTTTTTGGGAACCTTAGTCTATCAAGTCAGAATTCAAATGTCGTATTTTTGAATATTTAAAGAATTAGAAGTTTTAATTTAACAAAAGTAAATCAGTTTGTTAAAGGCCAAGTGATGTTGAATACTGAACCAGTGAACTCATTGGAGTGTCATGATTGAAACACTTTATTTTGATAGTTAAAACACCGACTATCAAATCTGTCCAATACGATTGTTGGTATGGAAAGACCGGGATCGAATTTATATTCGAAAACCATTCTGACCAACAAATACGTGAAGATATTAGAAGATGGTCGAGATGGAGCATTGAAGACCGTAGATCTTCATTAACGGAAGAACCACTAATATTCTCTGCCTGGCAAGCAGAGATAAGCTGTGATTCTATCGGGGTTGGAATCTACGGGTTGCAAGGACTACTCGCTACTGATCCATGGGGTGATTCCTATATGGATGCGGTAGGAGAGTGCCTTCGGTTCATCCTGTTCCTGGATGAACTGTATGGATGAGTGTCTGACAGAGTATTTCCGAAGGGTCACGTACGTTGATTTCTTCAAACGTGCTATAGTTGTTGGTGGAGAATTGCCATTCTCTTAGCTTCTAACTAGAGTATTTTTGTGGACGTCAATTAGTGATATCTGACGGATCTGACGATGTGGCATTCAAAGTGAATTGTGATCAGATGTTTCAAGAATAAACTCTGACCTCAAGCCTCATCAGCCGGGAAATGACAAAAATCGGGCAGGCAGCATGGCTATGTGGGTCACTCCCATTAGGATGTATAATCACCTATCTAGAGGAAATCCTATTTGCTTCTTAAATCTATGTTTCGATGCTGTACCTTTTCGGGAGACGGTTGCTGATCCCAACCGTCGGTGATATACATTCGATACACTCAAGCGAAATGAGTGGTCGGTCATGTGAGGGCCAGGTTGCAAGATGTTCTTGTTGAACCCAGTGTATTGGTCTCTAGAGATACACTATCGGTAGGTGGTCCCATACCTTGTCATAGTTGGAATCCAATCTCCAATAAGCGCCCGCGGTTTTGTTTGTATACTATATATGTAGAGCGTGAGATGCAAGCGTTCTACTAGATTCTTTTTACTTGTATTTAGGCATTATTATAATATCAGACAAGATATTAGTTTCAAAAATGTTTTGGGTTATCGTAAGGTAAAAACCGTCCGTGTTTATGTGTGGATTTGGTCTTACGACTATCCTTTTCTTTTGAAAAGATTTTTGAACTTTAAAATCATGATTGGATGATTTACCCGTAATACTGTGCGAGTTTATCTCACTCTGGTTCACCAGACTGACCCGGTGTTTTGTAAATGCTCGGGTTAGCCCGGGGTGTACAGGTTCAGGTTACCAAATGCTGTGAAGTCCAGAGACGAGCTGGAGATGTTCAGACGTATGATATTATATAGCTACTATTCCGCTGTGTGTTGTATATGGGAACAGGCTATTATAACTGTCCCAGTGTGTGATGTACTCTGATACTGTAAGTATTTTTAAAGCTTTCAATAAAGATTTATTTCTGTATTATATTTTGTTCCGCTGCGATGTGAGACTCTGTATTGTGTTGTTCTTCTTCTTCTATTCTAATATTTCTATCTTATCTATTCTCACCCCCTAACTTCTTTCTATTAATGATCTGGAATGTTCGATGTCTGAATGGTCAACACGGTAGTTTGATGTTGATTTTCGGAGTCGAAAATCCCAGTTCGTTACAATATTCCCCAAATTAAGGTCTTTAATCACAGTTTGGTTTGTGCCCCAAATCCATATTCATGTTTTCGATTCAAGTTATGCCCCCAATTCCCCATACAAGTTATGCCCTAAATTAATGTTTTCCCCTCATTCCCAATTTCACGCGTTCAAATATTTCAGCGGTATGCCTAGGCTCGAAGGTAGCTTCGATATAAAAATAAAAAAGGGAAAGAAGAAGGGAAGAGAACTGAAACAAGCATAATGACAAGATAGACATATGATGGCCGAAATAGGCATAACAACTGAATAAGCATATAATGACAGAATTGGACATAATGACAAGATATGTATATAAGAACAGATCTGATGAACATGTGATAACCGTACTGATTAGGCATAATTTTAAATCCAAATTCATATATATGTCAAGATTACATTTTAGGTATTTATAACTAAGAGCAACATAAACTCACAGATAATGGTTCTAAGAAAACTGAGAAAAGCGTGTTGATGTTGAATCGCGATCTCTGAATACGTATGAATCGTCGTTGCCGAAGAAAAGGCTAATTTAATTTGAATTGGAGTAGCATCTCGTCATCGCCGTTGATTTAGATGAATAAAACAATGGGTATAGGGTCCTTTATATAGCCATCATCCGACGAACAAAGCCATAAAAACATCCAAGTGCGCCCAGGGGCGTCGACCCTGGGGTCAACACAGGGGTCGACCCTGGGGTCAACACAGGGGTCGACCCATGGTTCGACACCCTGAGGGCACGGGGTCGACCCCTAATGGGCTGATTTCCCACATCCTCCCACCTCTTTTGATTTTCGAATTAAATTGAATTTTTGGATTAGTTTGTTTATATATATTTCTGTTATGCATATACAAGCTTCTAACCTTTATAACTTCTTCATACGATGCCCGTTTTACGCAAACCAGGTGTCTATCTTGACCAGAATTCCAAGACGAACGCAATGGCGCAATCCATTTCACTTAATTCCAATTATATAATTAAGTGTTCTTTAATTTATCATTTCAATGTCTTTTAAAATTACGGGGTGTTACATTCTCCCCTGCTTAAAGGATTTCGTCCCTAAAATCTCTAAGTTAAGAAAAGAATGCATATCCTAACATCCAGCAACCATCTACTCATCCACCAATCACAGGCATCCATTATCCTTAAAAGATTTCTAATGCCTATATGAACATATGCAAAGGTGTGTATATGTCCCTTTACTAATGTGAAAGACCAGGCGGTCCACTGATTTAGTTGACCTCCTTAATGCAAGGCATGTTAGTGCCATGAATCCAAAATGTATGCAAATAGCCCTAATGTTACATGTAAGTTCTATATGTGTGCACAATCATCAATTCAAATGCAGCATCGATATGATGATACATCCATTTTCATCCATAAAATTTAAAATGCACACACATCCATATGCAATATGTATCGATCTAGTGCTTAATGTGTGTGTGTATGTATCCACAAGCAACCACTAGCAAACACTTTCATCCACTTGCATACATTAATCATAACATGTCTCAAACACATGTTTTCATCTATTGGTTTTCTACCTAAAGGTCAAAGATTCAATCGATATGATATACTCAAACGATAGAAACAAGCATGAATAAAAGCTTTGGAAAATAAGTTGAGAACATACCCTTGAAAAGAAAAGGCTACGAAGCGCGAATCTTGTCTTCAGTCTCCCAAGTTGCATTCTGAGGGTCTTCTCCCCATTGAACTTTCATCACTTGACTTCTCGGTTGCGTAGCTTCTTAACCTCTAATCCAAGAACACGAGTAGGAACTCGTCTAACTATCGCTTCCCGTACCACCTCTACTTCCTTAAGCATACTCGGCTCAACTACTTCCGCGGTATCATGCAAGCACTTTCGTAAATGAGAAGCATAGGGAAACATCATGAACACCCGTCAATTTCTCCGGTAGCTTTACCCTATAAGCCTTTTGGCCATTCCTTTCTGTTATGGGAAATGACCTTATAAATCTTGGCGCCAATTTCCCTACAGATCCAAAACGAACCACATTCCTCAAAGGTGAAACTTTGATGAAAACATGTCTCCAACTTCAAACTCAATATCAGTTCTTCTCTTATCTAGATAGGACTTCTGCCTGTCCTGAGCTGTCTTCATGCGCCTGCAGATAAGATCAGTCTTTTCTGAAGTTTCTCTAATCGTCTCAGCTTCAAGTAGAAGCCTAACTCTACTATCTCAATTTGAGATCCTTCTGCGAGAACAGATACTTGTGTGACTTATGGTCCGTGTATATCTCGAACCTCTCTCTAAGCAGATACTGCCGCCAAGCCTTAAGTATAAATACTATAACAACTAATTCCAAAACATGGGTAGGGTAGTTCTTCTTATGAACTCTCAACTGTCTACCATCGTAACATACTACCCTTCCCTTGTGAATCAGAACCGTACCAAGCCATGTACTGCATGCATCAGTGTATACTGTGAACACTTTGTTCCCATCAGGCAATGTCAGAACTGGGGCTGTTGTTAGAGCCCTCTTCAATCGTTGAAAAGCATCTTCATAGTCTGTACTCTAAGAAATTATCATATTTTTCTTTGTCGGTCTTGTGAGTGAGGTTGATATCTTTGCGAAGTCCTTAATGAACTTCCTATAATAACCCGCTAAGAAAACTCCTCACCTCCGTTGCATTCTTTGGGATCTGCAAATCTTGAACTGCAGCTACCTTTGCGAGATCTACAGCTATCCCATCTTTAGAGATTACATGCCCCAGAAATCTCACCTCCTTTCTCCAAAAATGACATTTGGAGAGTTTGCCTTAAGCTGATGTGCACGGAGAGTCTTCATAACCTCCCTCAAATGTAGGACATGCTCTTCCTCGTTCTTCGAGAAAATCAAGATGTCATCAACAAAGACCACAACAAACTTATTTAGAAACTCCCAAAACACCCTACTCATCAAATTAGCAAAATAAGCTGGTGTATTCATCAACCCAAAAGGCATGACGAGCCACTCGAAAAAACCATCCGGAGTTCTAAAAGCAGTCTTTTCTATACTGTCCTCGGCCACCCTCAACTGATGAAACCCCATGGCCAAGTCTAACTGGGAGAAATCAGATGCACCAACAAGTTGGTCAAACAGATAATCTATCCTTGGAAGTGGGTGCCTATTTTTCTTAGTGAGCTTATTCAACTCCCTGTAATTCACACATAAGCGAAGCGAACCACCCGCCTTAGAGGTGAATACTACTAGAGCACCCCATTCAGATATGCTTCGCCTAATAAATCCTTTCTCAAGTGGCTCCCATACTTGCTTGCTAAGCTCCTTCCTTTCTCTTGGAGCCATGTGGTGCACAGACAATGCAACTGGCTTTGCATTGTCCACCAAGTATATACGGAAATTGATCTCGCGCCTCGGAGGTAAGCCCTGAACCTCCTCAAAAACATCAGGATACTCACAGACTACTAGAATAGATCGCAGATCATCGATAGATGCATCAAGTGACTCTAGGAAACTAAGCATGATAGACCCTTTCAGGTCATAAGAAATCTCGAGGGTTCTCCCATGGCAAGTCAAAAGTCTAACGACCCTCCTCCCATAATCCAGAATGGCACCATACATGGCTAGCCAATCCATCCCTAAAATCAAACCATAGCCCATGAAATCAAGCACATATGCGTCACATTCAAACTTGACCCCCATCATAGATATTCTCAAACCCCGATAAATCATAGACAGATAAGCCATACCCCCAATGGGGTTTGAGACAAAAAGAGGATCCAAAACCATACTAGTACTAAGGTGCAGAGACTCAACCATAGAATCAGATATAAAAGAATGTGAAGCACCCGAATCAAAAAGAGATCTAATAGGATGATTGGAAAGAGAAATCAAAACTTCAATGGAAACTTTCCTATCTTTGTCCGGCGCACTGGCCACGAGAGCATGCACTTACCTTCCCGAAGATCCTTCCCTTTGACCTTGTCCTTGCTTCTTCGGGCACTCCTTAGAAAAGTGTCTGACCTCTCCACAATTGAAACATTCATTTTTGCTCCTTTTGCAGTTTTTGACCAAATGGCCCTCGCATCCAAAATTATGGCATTTCCTCTCATCTTTAGCCTTGTCATTCTTTCCGCCCTTCTTTTGTTGTTGTTGTCCTTTCTTTGGCCGCACGTTCTTATTTTGTGTTTCCTCAACTTTAGCCTCTTTCTTTTCACCTTTATCTTCTTCGTGCATTAATGCCATATCAATGAGTTTCTCAAAGGTTGCCCCCATCGGAATATGAGACATAGCCAACCCATGAAGGGGTTCATTCAATCCCCTAACAAACCTCAAAGCCTTCTTGTGCGGGGTGTTCACTAGCTACAAACCAAACCTCACCAATTGATTGAATTTATTAACATATTCTTTCACAGACATGCTCCCTTGCTTAAGCGCCAAAAACCTTTCCATTTGCATACTTTGCTTGGCTTAAGAGACAAACTTCATTTCAAATCTCCGTCAGAAATCATCCCAAGTCTCCACTAGACGCCCTTCTTGCGTCACTTCCCACTAGAATGAGGCCTAGTCATTCAACTACCAAACGTCCAACTGAATCTTCCTGCGATCGTCAACCTCAAAAATCCCAAACAAATCCTCCGTATCCTTGAGCCAATTCCTTGCTTCTACAAAAATCTTTCTCCCTCGGAATGGATTTTCGCCCATAGCGCAGAAATCCTTACATATCTTGGAGAAATTATCTACCCGCGGAGGGGGAAGAGGAGGAAAAACGACTGCAACTGGGGGAGGGGCGTCTGCTTGGCCTCCAACAGGTGTCGTAGCCTCCAGATACCTGCGGAACCAAGCTGGTATCTGAAGGCCCTCCGGAATATTAGGTTCCCCAGACATGCTGAAAAGAAAAGGAAAAGGGGATTTAAACAAAGAATCGAAAGATATTTCCTATGGCTTTGGGGAATATGTTTTTCAAAACAAACCTTTCTTTTGAAAATTCTTTCTTTAAAAACCTTTTTGAAAACAATTTTCAAATTCTTTTATCCGATTTGGTAACCTTCAGCTCTGATACCAAATGTGACACCCCATGTCTGTTAATGTCACTCTTTATCAGAATGCATTAAGTTTCGTGAAGTGTTATAGGTAAACAGAAATAGAAACATTACAAGACAGATATAAAATAACAGCAGAATTTAAAACTTTATTAAACAAAAGACATCATGGTCCAAAACATAGTTACATCATAAGTCTAAAATACAGAAAACTCATTACATAAACTTTAAACTTCTGTCTTGTACTAAAATCATCAGAGTACAGTAATAAAAGAAGCATAATTTCCCATAAATAAAGTCATATCAGAGAAGACAGGGAATCAAAGCGCTACATCAAAGCAGCTCCAAGCAGAATGAAAGAGAGAATCCAAATAAAGCCTGAGTATTCCCACCCTGATAACCTTTGGGGGGAGGGAACGGAAAAGAGAGAAGAGGAAACAAAATGGGTCAGATATAAGTCTGGCGAGTCCAGTTACTTTTAGCATATAAATAAGTAAAAGCATCATGATAGACATATAAACTGGATAAGAGAGATACAACATATAAGGCAGGTATGACAAGGTAAACAGGAGAAACAGAATAGAATAAATAGTGCTTCCCTAACACTTCTCTCTCTCTCTCTGCACCAATACTAGTATAACCAAAACAAGATGAACCCAACAAGTATAAGATGATAGACTTAGGTATACTTCTAGTGAGAGGTTTTACCCCCATGCAATAATAGGTAGCTCAACAGAACTGATAGGTGTTACTCCCAAAGATAATAATGAACTCCTAAACAGGCGAGACTAGATGTACCCTAATTACTACCCCAATCGATCGACTCCCTAACCGTAGATACCCAAGCTGACCCCATAGTAGGATGTATCACTTCCTAGAGTGGCAATCGTGTTATTTCCAAGATGCATAACTATATCTACTGATGTCATAACGTCTTATTTTCCAGAGCAAGCGGACCCATGCACGCACATGAGCCTGATGGAACGCGTCTTCAGACACCTTTCTCTCAAGTGACCTCTTATAACCAGCTCAGTAAGCGTGCCCTGACCCCGACCTAGTTCGGGGTTCTCCGTTCGATACCGATATAGGTTACTGACTAATACAGGTCCCACAAACCATATGATACAAGCTTCCCCCCAGGCTTGCATCCCTACTACTAGGATTTTAACAGGTTATGCCTAGCATAACCCCAGCCGGTTAAGTTTGTCAAGTTCATATGTATAACCCATCCCTACATGTTTAACAAGATTAACTTAACCATCCCACTTATTCAAGCAAGTCTACTTAACCCCAACTCAAGTTAAAAGGTTCATGCAATCCATATGGATTCAAACAGGTTAAGCATTACAAATTATTACCATTCTTTTATTTATGGTTATAATGCGCTAGACCTTCCACATTAAGTCTACCACTTGTGGATGTTGGATATGCCAGTTGGGTCCGCGCAGACCTCTTCCACAAGTCGGACTTAACCTCGTATCTTAGCACCGTCACATGTTCATGCACTTAGACCCCTCACATTAGATTTACCACTTGTGGATGCTGGATATGCCAGGCGGTTCCGGGCAGGCTTCTACCACAAGTGTAATCTAACCTCATGTCTAAGCACGGTTACAGTTTATATTTACTATAAATCTAGGCATTTTCATTCTTTAACAATTATTCCTATTTCATTATAGGTTTTGATGCCCATTCCCAAGTCATATTCATCATGTACCATATGCCCCAAATTAAGGTCTTTAATCACAGTTTGGTTTGTGCCCCAAATCCATTTTCATGTTTTCAATTCAAGTTATGTCCCAAGTTCCTAATACAATTTATGCCCCCAAAATTAATGTTTCCCCGCATTCCCAATTTCACGCCTTCGCATATTTCAGCGGTATGCCTAGGCTCGAAGGCAGCCTGACTATAAAAATAAAAAGGGAAAGAAGAAGGGAAGAGAATAGAAATAAGCACAATAACAAGATAGGTGTATGATGGAAGAAATAGGCATAACAACTGAATAAGCATATAGTGACATAATTGGGCATAATGACAAGATAGGTATATAAGAATAGATCTGATGAACATGTGATAACAGAACTGATTAGCACGGTTTTAGATCCAAATTCATATACATGTAAAAATTACATTTTAGGTGTTTATATCTAAAAGCAACATAAACTCATAGAGAATGGATCTAAGAATACTGAGAAAAGCGTTTTAATGTTGAATCAGCGATCTCTAAATACATATGAATCATCGTTGCTGAAGAAAAGGCTAATTTAATCTAAGCTAGAGCAGCATCTCGTCGTCATCATTGATTTAGATGAATAAAACAATGGGTATAGGGTCCTTTATATAACCATCGGCCGACGAACAAAGCCAGAAAAACGTCCAGGTGTGACCAGGGGGGTCGACACAGGGGTCGACCCATGGGTAGAAACCCTGAAGGCACGGGGTCGGCCCGTTGGGGTCGACCCCCAACGAGCCGATTTCCCGTGTCCTCACGCCTCGTTTGATTTTTGAAATAAATTGATTTTTTGGATTAATTTGTTTATATATTTCTCTTATGCATATACAAACTTCTGACCTTTATAATTTCTTCATACGATGTCTGTTTTACGCAAACCAGGTGTTTATCTTGACCAGAATTCCAAGATGAATGCAAAGACGCAGTCCGTTTCACTTAATTCCAATTATTTAATCAAGTGTTCTTTAATTTATCATTTTGAAGTCTTTTAAAATTACAGGGTGTTACAATACAGCTATGTTAAAATACCATCAACAAAAGACTAGTGGAAATGAAGTATGTCTAAATTGTTTATTTAAAGTGGAAGTACAGCTCATACTTTTTTTAGACTAAAGCAAATATATCAGTATGAGAAGAATCCAACCAGAATATATATAAATCATCGGTATTTTACCAAAATTAGTAGCGTAATATCATGTTTAATTTTATCAATGATACAAAAGAATAAATAAACAAATATACGTTGTTTTCTTGTTTACTCGGTTGAGAGTCATGTTCGATAATTAGACCCACTGCAACTTTTATATGTGATGATACATGAATTAGCCATCATTCTCTAGTAAATATTTCGATTATAACAAGTGATTTGATGAATTCAAATACATAAAGCACTTAAAATCTGCAGCTTCAATGCTTTTCATTCGAGTTGTCCTTGTAGATTATCCATCATTTTGCTAATTTGGATTTAGGAAGAGGAGTTAGATTTCGATACTAAGCAGTTAAGGTTATATGTTGACATTAAATGCAGATATCTATTCGCTGTGTGTCTTCAACACGAAGTGTCTATTGTGTACAAGTCATCTTGGACACACTGCATTTAGTTTAACTAGATAATGAATGTAGAATAGGTTAAGCTGGTATAATAATTGTAATGAGAAAACACGACAAATTTATCTTGAGGTCGTTAAATATAATGCAGGACGCTACTGTTTAACATTGTATGTCCAAGGTTTTGTTTATACTCATTTTTGTATGGTTTGATGATCAACAACAAACTCTTTTATTTAATTTTAACTACTAAACGCTCTTTAAAACTGTTTCGATGTTGTTATGTTTTTTCCAGATTGTTTTAATATATCATATATGAATTCTCTTAATTATAACAGATTACGTGACTAGACATGTAAAATGAAAAAAAAAATACCTTTGTGATCTGCTCGTCTGCCCTGCCACATAAACATGTACCAATCATGTATCTGATCAAAACATCAACTTCTTATGCTCTTGTATACTTAAATAATTCTTGTGGTAGTATACCTTTGTGTATTTGATCCTCAACACGTATCACAAAATATATATGAACATAAAAATAAAACTCAACCATTTCTAATCATTGCAAGCAAACGAGTTGTTCATACATAAAAATAATCAAATTATATGAAAATCACAAAGTAATACCTCACATTGTTTGAATATGAGAAGCACATACTTGAAATGTCGGCTGCGTTTAGGTATTGGGACCAACTGCTTAAAAGAGGGATTAGGGCACCGATCGGCTTCGATGACGACGATTAGAGTTACACGACCGGGATCTATGGAGTGAATGTTTTCAATTTTGGGAGGTGATGATGGAGGCATTTAATCGTTTCATAGTTGCGAGAAGAAGGATAATTCCTGGAGAAGAAGATGACAAACTAGTGCATATAAGCTTTTTTTACTGCTCAAATTTTAGTTTTCCGTCTTTTGTCGAATAGCGTTTAGAGAGATCAAATAGCGTCGATGACCTAACATTTGAATAGAGTTTGAAAGAAATAGGAGGACTCATGTTATTAAAAGCCTATAATATTGTCGTATAGGTTTGGTTCTGCGAAGCGACATAGGGATTATTCTCCTACAGATGAAGAAGACGAGTTAAGAAGAAGTATAGCTTTGGAGAAACTTCGATGTCGGGTTAAGGAGCGAAAAGAAGGGATCAATGCTGCTTCAGACGGGTCTTTTAGAAGCAGGCATGGACCTCTTGAAGAAACTTTTACTAACTCCAATGCTATGAAGAAGCTGAATAAGAGAAAGAAAAGACATCAGAAAGGGAATGGTGGACAAAAGAAGAAACCAAAGAAGGATGTCATCTGCTATAACTGCTAGCATAAAGGCCATATTTCCAAGGATTGCAAGAATTCAAAAGTCAAGAAGAAGTGTTATAACTGTGGCGAGCTTGGGCATAAGAAGAAGGACTGTTTAGGTTTTCTAAAGAATAAGCAGCTGGTGGAAGAATGTGTTCCGGAAGCTATTCCGGTTTCCTATTGTATTCCTAATGAAAATTAGTAGAAGATGTTGTTGTGTTCGGTATTTCTACCAGAAGTGTTTGGTTTGGGTCCTGTTGATAGTAGGACATCGCCATATTTTACCTTTAATAAGCTTGTGTGCCAATTGGGTTTAGATCCCGAGATTATAGTGGACCTTTGATTATGACTAATCCAGATGGGAGTTCACTTAATCTTTGTATGCTTTGAGATGATCTAGTTCATGTAGTCATGGTTTCTCATTTGTGTGTGATTGTTTCGTTTTGAACTTCGCTGGGTTTGTGAATATTTTGTGTATGGATGGCTCAAGAGGTATGCGGCTAAAGTGGATTGCGAGAAGCTGGAGGTGACAGTCGGGAATGTGGAAGAGTGAATGGTTGTAATTCGATGTAAGCTCGAAGATGATGTCTTCGTAAGCTATTTATATTCGCTTGTGATTCTACGGGAAGACTTGTCATCGGTGCCAATCGCTAGTGAGATTGATGGTGACTTTGACAAGGTAAAAGGGTTACCGCTGCATCGCAAGATTGAGTTCTGGATTGATTTGGTCGAAGGTGCTAGACCTATCATCTTGCCTTTTAGGATGATGGTGCCTAAGGAACAACGAGAATTAGAGGTTCAAGTACATGACCTTTTAGGAAAAGAATTCATTTGGAAAAGCATGTCCGAATGGGGTGCACCAGTTGTGTTTACAACTAAGGTAGATGGATCTTTGAGATTGTGTATGGACTATTGTAAGCTGAACAAGGTGACTAAGAAGAATCAAGTGTTCACATGGGATGCAAAGTGTGAGCAAGATTTTGGAGTTGGCAGCGATCGTGTTAGTTCTAAAGATGTGGAGACATTGCCTGTTCGAAGTATGATTTGAGTTATTCACGGATCATAAGTCATTGAAGTATCCTTTATCCCAAAAGGATTTGAATCTTCGACAACAACGGTAGTTAGAGTTTCTGGCATCATATGATTTGGAAAAGCCTATACTCCTGGTAAAGGTAAAGTAGCGACGGATACGTTGAGTCGAAGACACACAAGTTTGAGAGCGATGTTTTCAGAATGGAAGCACCTCGAGTACTTAGCAGGATTTGATTTCAGGCCTCAGTGGGAGTTAGAGCCTGAAATGATGGAAAGCTTATCGATAAGACCAACTCTCATCGAAAGGATTGGCAAAGCCAAAAGCCGGATGGGAAGCTCGTCGAGATTATCCATAAATTGGAACCAGAGGATAAGGAATTCAAGGTCGATCGAGAGGATTGGCTTCGAAAGAAAGGATGACCGATTGTTCCCGATATCGACGGATTGAGAGATGAGGTTTGAAGGGAATGTCATCACTCAAATTTGACAATTCATCTCGGTGGTAACAAAATGTTCAGGACATGAATCAAACTTACTACTTGGAAGGGATGAAGAGGGATGTTGGAAAGTTCATTTCCAAATGCATGAACTATCAGTTGGTGAAAGCTGAACAGAAGAAGCCGAGTGGATTGCTTCAGCCATTAGAAGTTCCTACATGGAAGTGGAGCAAATATTGATGGATTTTATCGATTACCTAGAACCAGAGTAGGAAACGAAGGGGTTTGAGTCATCGTGGATCGCTTTACCAAAAGTGCTCCGTTAATTCCTATCAGATCGACTAGGACAAATCAAAGTTGGCTAAGCTTTATATTAAATGGATAGTTCAATTCCATGGTATCCTGAAGAGCATAGTGAGTGATCGAGATCTATTATTCATGAGTGAATTTCAAAAGAGTTTGCAAGAGACTTTGGGAACCGAATTGTGTTTGAGTACGGCTTATCATCCCCAAACTGATGGTCAAACCGAGAGAGTTAACCGAGTTTTGGAAGATCTCCTTAGAGCTTGTGTATTGGACTTCAGAGGCTCGTGGGAGGACCATCTACATCTGGTCAAATTTGCATACAACAACAGCTACTATTCAAGCATTAGGATGACACCATATGACGCATTGTATGAAAGACCGTGTAATTCTCCGGCATGTTGGTTAGAGACTGGGGATAAGCTGATGCTTGAGCCAGAGATGATCAGAGAAACCTTGGATTGTATCGAGATCGTTCGGCAACGAATGAAGGTAGCCCAAGATCATCAGAAGAGTTATGTCGATAAGCGTCGTAAGGATTTGGAATTCGTGTGGTTAATATGGTTTTTGTGAAGATTTCGCCGTTGAAGAATGTTGTTCTGTCCGGAAGTAAGGAAAGTTAGCTCCAAGGTTCGTTGGACCGTTTTCGATAGTCGAGCGGATTGGAAAGCTCGCGTATAAATTGGATTTACCTGAGAAGATGTCGAATGTGCACAATATTTTCCATGTGTTGTTTCTACGGAAGTGTGTGCATGATTCGAATACGATGGTATCTTTGGAATAGTACGAAGACCTAAAAGTCGAGTCTGTTAGTTACAAAACCTCGTAAGCCGCTTTGCGTTGTGGGGAATAACACGAAACAGCTTAGGAGGAAGACAGTTAAGTTAGTCAGGTGCAGTGGAGTGAGGATGACGACGATTGTACATGGAAAACGAAAAGGAGTATGAAGACGATCCATCCAGAACTCTTCGTTCGTATGACCCATTAATGTCATGTCACCTTACATCATTGTAACTTGTACTGTTCGTTAGAATTTTGCATGCTAGGTTAAGGTTATGCATGCATGACTCGATGGACGCTAGTTTGGATGGTAAATTGCTGCTCATGGATGATAGGCATGTGGAGTTGTTTTTGGTTGTTTGTGTTTTCTTGGGATTTCAGGGGCGAAGTTCCTAAAGTGGGGAGAATGTAATGGCCCACATTCTTACGTATCGGAGAATCACAAAATATTTTTATTTAATTCCCTGAGGGTCAGATCATTCTCATATTTTGATATGTTGGTTAAGGGGATGAGAGACATGTCCATAATTTTTATCAATTTTTTTTGTGACCATTTTTCCCCTGTCAGTTTTGTACAGGGTATAACTCTTGACTGGGATCAAATTAGGTGATAAGAACGATTCCATTGGAAACCAAAATGATGTTTCCGATTCCGTAGAGTGGTCACATTAAAATTTTGGTTCAGCGGTTTGGAATTAATTGCTGTTTTAGTGCTACACAATTTCTGGCCAGGCTAATTAATAATTAGTGGACCGATTTGTGGGGCCCGCTAAGGCTTAGTGCTGAGGCTATAAATAGGGGGTTGGAGGCATAGAGAATGGTTTAGTTTCTTCATTTCTCATTTGGTTGAGCTCGTGATCCTCCTTTCTCAATTAAATACATCTCTCCTCCATTAAAATCTTAGATCTACATACGAAGATTGAAGATCCACGTCAAGGATGGCTAGATCTACACCAAGAGAGAGTAGATCGCATCAAATTGAGAGATTTGAAGATCGTTCTTCGCTGTTCGGATTAGAGATTAGTTGTTTTCAAGCTATTTTGAACATTTGGTGAGTGATAAGTATCTCTCACGTGAATTTAATCGAGTATATTGATAATTTGATCTTATTTTCATCATTTCAAGTTGTTTTCATCTAGATCTACATCATGGTATGTATATTTTCATTTGAATCACCATAGGTAATCTAACAACTTAAATCGGTAAATTTCTATGTTAATTCATGTGTTATTACAAGTTACATCCATTTGTTTAATTCATTTATTGTTTATCATGAATTTCTTATGTTAGAATGATGAATAATCATTATGTTAATGCTTGTTGATGATTTGGTTTGATTGGTTGGTGAAATTGAATGTTTTGCACGAGTTTTGGATCGAATTGGAGTTGGATCTGGCAAGTTCTGGATCGAGCAAAGATCTGACATAGATCGGACAAATTCTTGCATGGATAGGGCGTGTTTTGGCATGGATCGGACATTTTCTGCTTTTAACAGCGTTTACAAACGCTGTAAAAAGTATAGACCGGAAATGCTATGGACCGAAAAGGTGATGGATTGGAAGAATGATGGATCGGATGGTTTATGGACCAGACAACGTTTTACAAATCCTGTAAAGGTTATGGACTGGAATGTCATAGATCGAAATGCAATGGACCGGAAAGGTGATGGACCGGAAGGCATGTTTATGGATCTGAAGTATTGACAGCGTTTTTGAAACACTGTGGATGATGGATCAGAAATACTATGGATCGGAAGACATATTGATGGGCCGCAAGCATTGACAACATTTCTGAAACGTTGTGGAAAGCAGAGAGAAACTCTATGAACCTAAGATTGAGCCTATAGGTCTGAAATGATCCAGAGGATATAATAGCATTTCTGAAACCCTATAAAAGGCTGAATGAATGGCTGAAACGCTGTGAAAGGCTGAAAATGTCGTGAAATGGAATATCAACCAAATGAAGTATGTTTTTGGTTCAATGATGGTCATGGCTTTGACGTGAATTCAAGGAGGAATGATTGAGGTGTTGTGAAGTGTTCGTTGATCGTCGTAATGCAACGAATATGAAGACGACTCAAGGTTGTGAGCTTGCGGATATTGGTTGCTTAAGACAGGGTCTGAGCTCGTGGATAGTCGCCGGTGATGACGATTAGAGTTATGAAGGTTAATAGATTATCGTTGTCGTAAGTTCTAGCGGTCTCAAAGCAGAGGTATAACAGGGACACCTAAAAGACTAGTGGGACTAGTCAAGCACCCTAGGCACATGGGATGTGCCTAGTTGTCTCGGGAAGGCAAAGATATGCAGGACATGCAGTAGTCTTACTATAACTAGGGTTACCATTAGCCTTTAATAGACGGCATGGTGTTGAGCCAGTCATACGATTAACGATGGTTTCGAAGCAGGATTTATAGTGGTAGCCAGAGTAATAGATGTTTGTTGCTTTGCTTGTATCGTCTTGTGTTGATTGTTCGACATCGAAGGAGACATCTCTTGGGTGCTTTTCTGATGTTGGTTTAGGCCTTTAGGGTTTGTACTTGGAGGGGTGTTGATCTCGATTAGGACGGTCTACATTAGATAATCGGTTTCTATGTCTGCTATTTTTTTTGTTGTTGTAAAGGTTATCACCGTTAGATGTGGAGTATATAGCTTGGGTTCTTCTCTGATGTATCGGTAGATTAGTTGATTAATCTACTATTTCTCATATACTTTACTGATGATGTTAGATAGCTGTTTTATCGCTCATTAAGACTGTTGTCTAACTCAAGGTTTTATGTCTCCCTCTTATTACCTTGGGTTGTTCATTCATGTAATGAATGGGCAGACTGAGTAGCAGGTAATAAGTAGTAGATCTTGATGAGGACAATGCTGCAGATCGATGACGGGCTAGAGGCTTACATATCAGTTTTTTACTATACATATTTGTTGTTTTCGGTGATTGATGTATTCTTAGAGTGACTTATAGTGAGGCATTTTGTATAGACTCCTATGGTATTCCTGTGTTGTGAGGATAATTCATGGTGATATGAAAAGTTTAAGTTTCTGCTCAATTCTGCTTCACTATTATTGCCAGATGTATATGTTCTATTATATTTTATTCTTGCACTGTGAGTTCAACGATAGGTTTCGCTTGTGTTATTATACCCTGATCATCGTCCATAGCTGCCTGACATCTTTTAGTGCATTATTCCTCTTGTTAAGTGCGGGAGTTATGTGCTTTCGTCACAGTTACCTTATGGACATTATCGACTGAGCTATAGATATTCTTTTTGGCGGGGACATCATATATATTTGTATATGGTGGTTATTTCACCAATTTTGTACTACACTATGTATTGTACTTGATGTATATGTGTGTGTGTGTGTGTATATATATATATATATATGGCAGTGTTTACAATCCTATGATATGTGATTATTATATATGTGTGTGCATTTATATATATTGTTCTGAATAGATCATGTAGCCACTATAGTAATGTATTAGATGAGTACTAAGTACGTCGAACCACTGAAGAGAAAGAAAAAAACCATAGCATATTTTCGACGTGCTTAAGACTTGTTTAATGCAGGACTACAAGTGTCGCTCAGCCTTATTCTTTGTATTAGAAGATGACATATTTGTTAATGCTCTTTAATAACATGGGTCTTGGGGTGGAGCGTTACAGATATCCTCGACATTTAAGGTCTGACCCGATAGGATGTAAATTTAATCAACAATTTGTCAAAAGCATTGTTTTATTCAGTTTTTTCTACTGAGCGTCGGTTTAATTATCGTCTAGTAGGAGAGACATATAAAAACTATGTTCGGCCCTTCATTAGTTTTCCACGTTCATTTTTCTCTCCTTTTTAAGCTTTTTATTATTATAGGAAGCTAGTGCATAACACATACGTTGCACGCGACAATATTATTAAAAATAATAATGTTATTTTGTAGTTAAAATGAGAATTTTGTTTTGCAATATATAATAAATTTTGATATGAAATACATAAATTATTAATTAAAATTATTTGTGTAATTTATGTTCTATAGCTTACACAAGCAATATATATGTGTGTGAATTTGAGAATTTTTTTAATTATTTTTGTTAATATAAATATACATATTGAGACAGATGTATGGTAGTAATTCATTTGATGAATCTACAAATATTATTTAATAGAATTTATTTAAATAAGTTAAATATAAAATTACGAAATTAGTTCAATTATATAATATGGAAAATTGAATTTTTTTTTACAAAAAAGTATAACTTTGTCATGGAATCGTTGATGTTTATAAATAATATTATGATATAATATATGGTAATTCTTTATATAGATGAATCATAACTAATTTACAAATCAACTTCGTCATTATTTTTGATATATATATAGTTCATATTATGTGATTTATATATCTTTATAGTTGCATGGAAAATTACCTTTTTTTTAATACGAATCTACAGTAAATTGAAGTATATTTTTAAGAGCTATTCAAAAGATAAACCAAATACTCTACAAGTTATTTAAATAATTAGATATTCAGATTTGGTGAGTAGGTTAAACATATGGACTGAAATATAAAATATCACAAAAGAATTGAGGAGGTTCAACAAATAATTGTAGAAATGTTAAAATGCAGGTATTTAAAGTGGAAATTGTTTTATTTGATTTATGATAAAGTTATTGAGATAAGTGTATAATATATATTTTTATTGTAGTTTACATATATTATTTAAACCGTGTGACTTATTTAACCTTATATTTCGTAGAAAACCTTTTTTTTTTTCATTTTTGTTGATATGAACATGACATATATTTTAATACATCACACTTAGCGCTAATTAAATGAATGAACACCAATTTATTTTTTGAATTCATTTGTTAAATTAAAATCACATTACTGATTTAAACATATTGAATTAAATGTACAGTGTTAAGTGATATTGTGCAGTTTTTGTAAATAACTAAATGAATGTTAAAATGTAGGCGCTTGATATTAATATTACAATGCAATACACAGTAAATATATTGACATAAATGAGTTTAACTTTGAACTTATGATAGTTATTTATGTGTATAATTTATGTTATGTGATTGACATGTTTATATATTTGATTTTTTTTCTCATTTTTATTAGTATAAATATGGTTAATCTTGATATGATTTATTGGACGAATAATGAAATAGTTTGCTAAAATTATTTAAATAGTTTTAACATTATGTAATTAATTGTAAAATATGGTACAAATGTAAAATATTAAAAAGGAATTGAGAGAGGCTTAAATGATTATAGAAAATTTGAAGTGCAGTAATTTAAAGCTAGAAAACATGATTTTTGTCATCTTTAGTAATTAAAAGAAATATTAGTTAACTAAATTTACTTTGATTACTTCAATTTTAGGATTTGTCATTAATTTAAATACGTGGACTTAAATATAGAATGTTTGGAGCTAACTTTTAATAGAAAATTATGTATAATTTCAAATGTCCATATTAAAATGTAAAATGTTAGAAGAAATAAAATAATGTGAGAGAAATAGTAAATAAGTGCAAAGTGGTAAACTAATTTAAAAATAAAATATCTAAAGTGAATTAAGGAGAAGAGAGAAAAACTCCTAGAATTAAGGAGAGAGATTTAAATGGTTTTTCTTTATTATTATTTAATAGATTCATACTATATTACAGACTAATAAAAATTGTACAGGTTTAGTTGATCACATTCAAAACAAGTGAATAGGTAGGCATTTAACTGTAAACTCTTTGTACTGAAATATGAACTAATTAAATATACAAAAACAAACACAATATAGTCAGAAAAACCAATCGAGGTTTAGATTATGTGACTACAACTAACTGCATGGCTCCACATGATTCAGTATTAAGATCAAAGCAAAACCAAAACTCTTCTCACTCACTTCTCCTCAAAAGAAACACCCACATACTTCTCAAAAGGCATTTTTAATTTTTTATATTCAAATAAACTATCGAAAGGATGTCTCATATTACCAAAATTGCTACTACTCGAATAAATAAAGGAGCATACTTGTCCATAATACATTGCTCTTACCCCTAATAGGACGATCGATGACTTATGTGTTCTACACAATCTATTCAAGGAATACACGCAAAGTATGTTGACAACATTGGATACGGCCGAGGTACAATTTTAAACCTTAAAAAGTTTTTAATACATGATTGTTACGTTCATCGTATATTAGTAATGACATGTTATTTATTATATAGATCAAGTATGTTAATTACTCGTGAAATATTTAAATGGTACAATAATCTCAAATATTAATTGTCTATTTTTTAGTCCTAGAATATTAGCTTTCGGCATGGTTGAGCAAAGTATGTACCATAACACTATGATTGACTTCTTCAGGATTTAGTAGATAAAATGCAAGCTATTTCTTTTATTTTATTTTTACAAATTCGATGGCTTCAATCATTTGATCATCCTTTTTTGTATCAGTTGAGAGTTGGTTTCCTATGACACACGCTTTTCATACCGACGATTTTTATATGTTGTTTGGAATTGAGATGAGAGACCTGGGTGGAGGTCCTTTTAATCTTTTGTATAAGATCTATAAGGTGCTCATTGTATAACAACCACATCTTAAGGAGGGCTAGTTTCTTCCATGGTTGTTCCTCTTGTATATATACAAGTGTGTATTACAATTCATATGGAAACAAATACTATGAGTGACGCTGTATCTAGAGAATTCCTCGAATACTTATTTGGTTAGATCTTCTTTTCAAACCAAAAGAGTGGTCCTTAGATTATGTTTTCTTACACTTTAATCAATCCACCTTTATATTATAGATTGGAGGTCCTGTATGCTTGGATATTTGTACGCCTTTCTTGTTTCTTATGTTCTCAAGGAGGTTAGCCATTTGTTTGGGTTTTGACATATTTTCCATGCTGGTACTATATGTACAAGCCAAAAATGAATCCTCGCATGTTTAGCCTGCTAGCCATGCAGCAGAAACATATTTTCCATGTAAGAGACGATGAAATCATTTACAGTTTGTTTCTCATGCGCTATAGCGATTGGAGGTGACTTGATGGAAGTTTGTACTCATATTGATATATATAAGGTGCAAAGCTAATATTTTACTAGCATCATGGCTTTTTGCCTTGATACAAGCGAGCTAACCACATGATGGTCATCCTCTTTCTATTGCGTATCACTATTGTTTACGCAGGAGTGTTCTACATCCAATAACACTTTTTCCAATTTGATATATGGGGAAAGATGCTTGCTTCAGATAACTGGGCGACTATGTATTTATGGAGATCCATTATCTTATGACGATATGTTCGGCAAATGTTGGACCAATAGATCGCAATATATATAGCGATTAAGACAGACTTGACAAGATTTATCCAAAATGGAGAGCATTATTGGGAAAACATGTCCAAATCTGGTAAAAGCAAAGCAAGTTAGAGTTTGTTGTAATGCAAGAAGAACATTAAAAAGATGCAGAAAGAGCTTTTAACGTTCTTCAATCTAGATTCACAATGATTAGTAATCATTGTTGATGGTGATTTGAGAAAAAAATATCTACAATCATATTTGCATGTGTTATTGTGCATAATATGATTATGAAAGATGAAGAATATCGTCAATGCGAGTATGACAGTGTAGCGCAAATGCCATAAATATTCTAAGATGACATTCTTATAATCGAAGAAGCTTTCAACATTCATGTTGAATGTCAACTTTTATTTTGAGATGCTCAACTTTACAACCAGCTACGATCATATTTGAAATTACTCCGAAGATTGTTAGTTAATTATTTACATCTAACTAGTCGTGTGTGTATGGATTTGTCTCATATTCATATTTTAGTTAACTTCTCATCTGTATTGCATTTCTTTCAGAATTGAGTTTAATTTGGTTATGGACTTTGTATAAGTGAAAACTTAAATAGTAGAAGATTAATTAATATCTAAATAAATCATATTTACAAACTTTTTTTTTGAAATAGCAAAAATTGGCCCAGGGCCCAGTATAAATGAACCCAAATAATTGGGTATACACAACATACCCGAATACCAATAACACGGTATTCAAACCCTAATCCATAAAGCCAGACAAACACGTCGGCTAAAAAAACCTCAAACCCTAGAAAATAAAATGGTGAGCTTGAGGAAAACACACTTCAATGGCTTCATGGCGGCTTCTATACAAAGTCTTCCACACTATCCTCCCTCTTCTCAGTAGTATAGAATTTGGATTTGGCTTCATAATCCCTTGACTTGAATCTCTGTTGCTCAATGATATGAGAGTTGTTCAAACCCTTCGATCTGTGGATGCGTTGCTCAAATCCGTCAGATCTGTAGGCATGTTGCTCAATTCCTTCATATTTGTCGATGCTAAGCTTTCGAAGCTTCTCTTCAGTCTTTGAGAGTCTCTGGTACCTTCAGTGATTCCATTGCTAATGCTTTCTCCTTCTAACCAACTAGATAAGTGATAAATCTGGTTGTTTATCTTGCTTTTGTAATGATTATATCCAATTCTTCGTAAAAAGCTGAGCTTTTGGGGAAATTTTTTCCTTTTCAGATGCTTGCTAAGAGCACTACTACAAAACAGGTCATTTGCTTCGGTTGTTCTCCGCCTGTTGCTTCGGTTCAACAACCGGCGCAAACGTAAACGACGCATTAGATCAAAATATGTTGCTTCGGTTGTTTAGTCGAAGCAAAAAAACGTAATCTTGCTTCCGTTATGCTCACAACCGAAGCAAGAAATGCATTATTGACCCCAAAAAAATCCATACTTTGTTGCTTCAGTTGTGGTTACAATAGAAGGAAAAAAACACATTTTAACAAAAAAAAAATCCCTATTACAAACTACTGTAATTCTCACATATACATCAACAGGAATATATATCAAACAAATAATTATCACTTCCCACTATATAATCAATTCTAATAACAATACAGATTGAACAATACGACGCAACAAATAAATATAGTTCATTAATATTGTTAGTAACCCACACATTTAAGAGGAACAACATAATAGAAAACAATATAATTCATTGATAATGTTAATAATCCGGACTTATTACAACAAAATGGAATATCCAGTAGCATAGATGTTCTCAAACTAGATGCATCGACAATTTACACGAATAAACTAAATACAAAAAAGTTCTTATTAACAAAATCAGTGCTTCAAGAAGATGAAGATATCACAGTGTTTACAAAATGCAGCTTCCACTGAAGGCAAACTTTCAAAGCTATAACAAGATCCCACAGTCCCGCTGATTAGAGTGTTCAGACTCTTTTGTGCTTTATAATATAGAATATCTCCGAGAAAAATAGACAATTATAAATTATTAGTTCAAGACACAGGAAACAAGAAAAGAATAACTATCTCGATATTAATAAAAATAACAATCACGTTATGCTATATAATAAATAATATTAATAAAGACAAACTACCTCAATATAGTTCAAAACACAGTTATAAGCCATTCTGTTGTGCCATTATGATTTTCTTTATATTTGAAAATGATGTTAGTGGACTGATTCAATATTAAGAAAAATGAAAAATGAAGCTAGTTCAATCACCTGTACGGCTGTACATTACATGTCAGGATCAAGAACATAATGCAACCATAACAAAAATTGGAAGATAAATTAAAAACTGATACCAACACTTAGTGGAAACAAAAAAAATAAGGGATGTGCATAAATTAATTTTGGCATTTGCTAACTTTTCTAGTTTTTTTTTTGAGAGTGATATATGTATTGTAAATGGTTTACTTCTCAAATTATTTGCATCTCCCAGGTGTTGCACAACCTGCAGTTTAGTGTTCTTTTTTCCTAGATACCCTAGCTATCCTTCAAGAGGCTATCAGGTTTGATTTCTTTCTACACAACACATTCATTTGTTCTTTATCATTCAACTTCAAATTCAGTTCAACCTAGACTTGTTCCAATATAATAAGTGGCATTTTCAGATTTGTATGTGGCAATGACTCATTCTTTTAGCAACATTTTAAGCTTATGACTTGTGATAAAATGTGTATAGACCTGACAATTAAAATGACACCGAAAAGAAAACACTTCTGATCCTCACAATCCATTTGATCAAGCAAAATTGATCAAGCTAGCAGTGCAGCAATATGCCAAGAAGCAACAAAAAGAAAGAGTTCAAATATCACAATCAATACTCACCTTCCAGCCAAGATAAAGTAGCACTGTTACTCTGCTTAGAATCAAAAAATGTTCATCTAACAAAGTCAATATGCTTGCAACCAAAAAATGGTTTAGAACCATAATCAAAACTCCGTACCAATTCTCTAAACTCATTACCAAATTGAAAATTAAAAATCAAAACTCATCTTCAAGACACAACAGACGGACGACAGAGCTAGCAGTAGCACAGAAGCAAACCTCAGGCTCCTAATCTGCTCATGAGTGACAAATAACACAACGGTGAACAGCCCCTGCCTTAACACGTCGGAAGGAACCCTTTATACAGAGCCATGAACCCCTCCTTTCTGACTGTCTTAAAAGCACAATCATCGCCTATTTATGGTCAGACCCGTCCTCTCCACAATGATTTCGCCCCTTCCGTCTTCAACATTCGATCGATGGCGTCCACCACGCTTCTGTAGTTCCTTCGCTCAGATATGGGAAGGCGTCCGTCGGCGTGCATCTGTACCATCGCCATTATTTTAACAGGAGTCGCTTCTTGTTAGCTCATCTAAGTCACTGCTCACTACATCGAGCAAAGTCGACAGGAACTGCAACAAGATGAAAACTAGAAGCGAGAAAATTTCATAGGAGAATAAGGAAATAGAAGCGAGAGAATTTGAGGAATAATTCACCATTATTTTCATTTCTAGGTCTCACGAGGTAAAGACATTGAGGCGACTAGAATTGTGCAACGCAATGAGGGTTTTATATGATTATATCGGGTCAGGTATGACCTGTTTGCATTCCTCATGCAGTTATGATTTTCTTTTTCCCTTCGTTAAATAAAAGTTGAAAAGGACGAATGGACGAACTTAGTACCACGAAACAAACGAAGGGAAGTTTAACCTTAAAAAAAATTTATGATAACATTTATTGTTTTCTAAGATTGCGTTGATTGTGAACAGGGAATTGTTTAGGGAAATCTACATTTCTATTTTAACTAAATAAAATTTTAAAATATTCTATGCTATTTTTCTAAATAATAACTAATATACCTTTAAGCATTTGATTTTCGAATTGGTCGCTTACTTGGTCAAATAGACAAATAATACTCACAAATTGTTTGATATTAATGATAAATTATAAATTCCTACTTATTAATCATTAAAAATTAATAATTATTATCATTTATTAATTATTAATTAATAAACATTAAAAACTAATTAACAAGCATTAAATATTATTTATTTATTTGTAATTATCAACTGAAAAATATGCATTGTTAATTATTATGTATTAATTATCAACAAATATTATTTACTAAATATTAAATATTATTTTTATTTGAATGCAATCAACAAATATTATTTATTTATTATTAATTATATTTATTAACTATTAAACTTTGTTAATAAGTATTAGCTATAATTTACTAATAATTAATAATTAACTATTATTTGTAATAGTAATTATAAATTATTTATTAATTGTATAATTTAATAATTATTAATTATTAATAGTATTATTTAATATTAATTAGTAATCATTAAGTATTAAGTATATTTATTAATTATAAAATATTAAATGCTAAACATTATTCTCATTTGCTAATATTTCTTATTAATTATGAATTATTACATATTATTCTTTGTTGTTGATTATTATTATTTTTAAAGTCGTTACTAAACACTGAATATCGCTTCTTGACTACACCATTTTGTCTTATTTTTATATAATTAATAATTTAATTGTAATCATTAATTATTTGATATTACTTCTTACTCATTAAATGTTACTTACAAATCAGATATTAAGTGTTAAGCATCAATGATTAAGTATTGATTATTGCTAATTAACTATTAATTATTTTATATTAATTATCAATTAATTTATTAAATAATAAGTGCAATTAATTAATATTAAAAATACTAATTACTTACAATTAACTGTAATATTAGAAATACACAAGTAATTATTGATTATTTATAATAACTAGTAATTATAAATTATTTATTGATAATCATTAATTATAGTAAATTATGAATAATTATATATGTAAGCTTTTGTTATTAACCACTAATCTGTTCATTTGCTCCAATTATTTGCTTCGGTGCATTTGATTCAGTCCCTAAGAAACCAATGCAACTGACACTATTTGCTTCCGTTGTAAGGATAACGGATGCAAATAATATTATTCGCTTCACTGCATTTGCTTCCATTGGTAGCAAAACCGAAGCAAATGACCTAAGTTGCTTCGGTTGTGAGCACAACAGAAGCAAATAATTGTATTTGCATGTATTTGCTCCTGTGCATTTGCTTCAGTTGTTAACGGAACAGGAGAAAATGATACTATTTGCTTCGGTTACAAGCACAACTGAAGTAAATGAGGCGATGCAACAGACATAGTTTGCACTAGTGGAGCAGGATCACTACTGGTAGAACCTCGCTGCATCAGGTACAAACAAAACATTACTATCTGAATTATTATTAAAAATAGGATTTTTATAAGCAATGATCTGTCAAGTTCCCACGTAGTGAAAGTTTTTAATGTTAGAGTTGATGGATTCCCCAGGGAGGAAGTCTGATCTGTTGTGAGCATCTTGAAAACACTCTGGATCATCCCTTGTTAGAAGAGCATCTCTTCCCCCTGTAATAGGTAATAGAAGCGTATTATTGTCCAAATAGTTAGAGAAAAAAATTATTTTTCTAATGTATTGTGTTTACTTCCCTTGCAAAGGTGATGATTGTTGTCAGGGCAGAGTTGATCTTCACCAACAAGGTAGTCAGGGTGCTTTCTTTGGTTTTTACTGCTTTCACTCATCTCATTGGCATATGTGGTGAAATGATGCCTAGCCATCTTTTTGGAGGGCCGCTTTCCATTGAGTAACAGATCTTTAACTTGCTTATTATAATCTGCATCTTTACAGTATATGGTTTGATTATGCAAGTTTTCATCCCTGTGCCTGTTAGCTTTTTTCATGATAATATTACAGTCATTAGCAATTAATTTCCAAAGTTGATAGCAACTTGTTTCTTTGCTAGTGTGAAACCTTTGGTTCCTTTCCCTCCAAATATAATAAATAGAGGTAGTTAAAAAGCACAAGCTCTATTAAAATTGATTGACTTGGGCTTGAAATGCTTCAAAATATAATCTGCACTGTCCCTAATATTCAAAGTAGCACAGTTATGATTGAATCCTAAGGTACATTTGGCACTATACCAAATGTACTTGGAGAAAGAAAAATCAAAATATAAATGATTGGAGCTTTATATTTCCTTTTTGCAAAGAAAACAAGAATTTTCAGTCTCTTTGCTCCACCTGCTGCATTTTTCCTTAGTAGGTAATTTATTTAATAAAGCAAAATATGCGCAGTGTGCCATTTTTGGGCTATTGGTTTTACACCAAATAACCTTGTTCCAAATAACTTCAACTTCATCCCCTTTTAAAAATTCCCAATCTTTTTTAAAAGAAAATTTCTCTTTTGAGCAAAGCTTCCAAGACCAACAATCCTTAAAACTGCTTTGATCAATCTAAATATCTTTTATGGCATTTCTAAAAATATTAGTAACAGGACTATTGAGAAAGCTCCAACAATTATTAGAGATAATTTTCTGAACATTATCATTAACCCCGCCTAGAACATATAAATTATTCCAGCCCAGTAGGTTAATAAGGGAGTTGCCACTGATCCATGGGTTAAACCATAGGCTGGTTTGACTACCATCCTTAAGCTTTCTATCAATTAGCTTTCTGCCTAAATCTTTGCAGTCTAAAATGTTTTTCCAAACATACGAATGATGATTCTCCTTTTTAGCAATCCAAATTTTTTATTTTTTATGTATTTAGCCCTCATCCATCTGGCCCAGAGTGATTTACCATTAATGAATTTCCAAAAAAAATTGAATTTGCAGACCTCAGAAATGTCTCTAATATTTCTAAGCCCAAGTCCACCAAATTTTTTTTTTGCCTTACACACTTTATACCTGGCAATTTTATTGTATTTTCCCTTCCAGATAAAGTTTGCACACATTATTTCAATTTTTTGAATGACATTTACAGGAATATTATGAGCTTGAATCCAATAAATAATAACTGCAGTAATTACAGTATGCGTAAGCTCCATTCTACCAGCAAGTGAAAGCAACTTGCTTGACCATCCCTCTAGCTTACCATTAATAATGTCAAATAATCTGGAATAGCCCCTCTCATGAATCTGATTTATACTTAATGGTAAGCCAAGATATTTAATAGGGAGATTTCCTTTTTGAATTTTAATAGCTTAAAAATTTCTTCTTTCTGGGAAACCTCCTTGGTAAATATATCTTACTTTTATTAGTATTGACAGATAAACCAGCATGTTTTTCCATATTATCTAAGATTTTGAAAACAACATTGGCACTATTTCTATCAGCTTTTAAAAATAAAAGCATGTCATCTGCATAAAGTAAATGTGTAATGTGTGGCTTGCATCTGTTTATAAGCTTAATGTTTCCTTTTAAAACTTCAATTTCCATCTGCATGGAGAAGTATTCCATAACAATAGAGAAAATATAAGGGGACAGTGGGTTCCCTTGTCTAATTCCTCTATTTCTATGGATAAAGCCTTTATGAGAACCATTAATCATCACAGAGTAAGTCACCTTACTTATGCATTCTTTAATTAGAGAATAAAATTTGTTGTCAAATCCCATCTTCTGCATAATATATATGATAAAATTTCTACTTGTTTTATCAAATGCTTTATGCAGGTCTATTTTAATGCACATAAGGTTTTTATTTTTAACATTAAAATTCCTAATTAGCTCATGAGCTAATAATGAATTTTCAGAAATTAACCTCCCTAGAATGAAAGCACTCTGATTTTCAAAGATGACAAACTTTGAAAACATTTTAATCTATTGCAAAGAATAGAAGAAATGATTTTATAAATAAAGTTGCAATAAGCAATTGGTCTATAGTCATCCAGACCAATTGGAGTTTCAACTTTAGGAATCAAGGCTAAAAATTTGTGATTTGAATTTTTCAACAACTTTCCAAAACTAAAAAAAATTCAAACACAGAATCAAATAAAATAGTTTGCAATTCAACCCAATGAGATTTATAGAATTTAGCCCTAAATCCATCAAGGCCAGGACTCTGATCATTATTGGCATTGAAAATGATATTTTTAATTTCTTCTTGTCTAATAGGAGCAAGAAGAATATCAGAACTATTACAATTAATAGTTGACTTAAACTCAACATCAGGAAAGATGTTAGAATAGTTAGATGTGTTTTATAAGGAGCAAAAATAATTGATAGCCTCTTTCTCTATGGCAGAGGCTTCATTAATTACTTTGCCACTCACATCTATTATTTTCCCAATGTCATTCCTGTTTTTTCTATTCGACATCCTAGTGTAAAAAAAATTACTGGCTTTCTCCATATGTTAACCAATCAACCTTAGCTTTTTGCATAAGGTTAACTGAGTTTATATGAAGGGCATTGATAAGGTTAGCTTGAGCATTAAAAAATGAATCAGCCTTAGTTTTATCCGAGCAATTGTCATCTAATTCGTTTTGAAGTTTCTCACAATTCTCTCTAATAACTTTAATATCAATTTTGTTCCTATGGTTGTTCCAGTTTTTTAGATTACTTTTAACAGTCTATAGAGTTTTATTAAATTTGTATTGAGCAGTTCCATGCAAATTATTCCTTAAGCTGTTAGAAACAACCTCTTTGTACTTATCTTCATAAACCCATCCATTTACAAATCTAAAAGGAAAATTACCTGAATTTCCTTTATTAGTTTGTAATGAGATTTGCAAGGGAGTGTGATCACTGGAATTTTGAGGAAGGGTGTTGCACTTCACATTAGAGAAAAGATTTATAAAAACTTGATTAAAAAGAACTCTATCCAATTTGCAGTGAATATTTCTATATTCACCAGACTTCCATGTGTATTTATTGCCTAGGATAGGAGGTTTAATTAATCCAGTTTTTAAAATGAAATTGGCAACTCTTTCAAGTTTAGAAAAAGGGAAAGAATTCCCACCCCTCTTCTCATAATTGTGAAATATAGTGTTGAAATTCCCAAGTAATATCCAAGGATAATTTATAGAATTGCTAAACTGCTCAATAAAGTTCCATAACATTAATCTATCATTTTCAAAATTGGAGGCATAAATAAAAGTGATCTTTAAAACAAGACCTCCTTTATTTTTAAATGTGCAATATATATACCGCAAGTCAATAAAAAAACCAATGAGAGTCCAAATGATAGGATTATGCAATAGCATAATCCTACCATTTCCTCCCATCAGATTATTATTTATGATGTTCCAATTTGAAAGTTTTCTAACCTGCAGATCATTAATTTTTTGATCACCTAACTCGTGCTTAAGCAATCCTATAATGCTAGGCTTATACACACTTAAGAAATTGGCAAGCTCAAGTTGCCTTTCAAGGGAATTGAGACCCCTGACATTCCAAGCTATTATATCCATAAAAAATAAAATATATGAAAAAATAAAATAAAGGATATATTAGCTACGGTGGATCACTGAGCTTTCTGCTGTCCACTTTAATCTCCATCTGTTTACAACTCTTTTTAAAATTGGTATTATCAGCTGTCTTTAGTTGTTTCTCCCATTTGGAATTCTTAGTAATATACTTTTTCCTGAACTCATGGTCTGTAGATTCCTCTGTTTCTTCAACTGAAGTTATGTCCGTTAAGCTTTTGGTCTTGCATTTCTTCTTCCTTTTAACTGGTGATGAAGGTTTTGATGACTTGGATGCGACCAAAGTATGATTAACAACATTCTGAATGTTGTCATCAGTGATGGTAGGGAGCTTAATAGGAGCAAGTCCAACAGCCAATAAATTGGAATCGGTGAAAATAGGATCATAGATAGAAGTTCACTGCAATATGTCCCTTTTCCTTTTATTTTGTTGTTATTAATGTTTGTAACTAAACTTGGGCCCTCCTTTGGGGGGGGGGGCTTAATGACCTTTACATTTTTGATCCCCTATGTTTTGTTTTGATTTCTGCTGCTATCTGAATGTTGTTTCAACAAATCTGAATATATATCTTTAAAGACTTCCTCTGATTTGTTTGCAACATTATCAATCTGCAAGTTTTCCTGAGAACTTGCAGGCATTTGCATTTGTTAAAATGAGCTTAGCTATTAAGCATTTCAAGTCTTTTGCATGTGTTATGATGAGTACAGATCCAAAGTACCCAATTCATAATTATTGATGTCAGCAGAATCAATATTCATAGCTTCTGTATTATTGGGGGTCTATATACATGCATGATTATGAATATTTTGGGGGATATTCATATAATTAATTCCAGATTATATATGATCAGAGTTGGTGTCAAGATTTGTAAATTCTTTTGGATCCGCTCTCGATTCTTTATTATGAATACAATTTTCTAGAGAGTGTCCAAAGCATTTACATATTTTGCATCTATTTGGAATCGGTTCATACGTGATTGGTTGAGAGATTATTTCACCATCGTGCATGTATACAGATGCCTCATTGGGTAGTTCAACGTTTGCTCTGATCTCAACAAGGATGCGAGCATAACTCAGTCGAGTTTCTTTGGCTGTTTGCTCATCCAATTTCAAGGGAATTCCAAATAAACTTGCTATTGCGTTGAAACCTTCTTTATCCCATAACCTCAGGTTTAACTCAGGAAGACGAATCCATATTGGCATAGTATTCAGTAAATCTCAATCAAGAATCAACTTCTTGGTCCATCTCTTTTTAAAATAATCAATTTTCCATTGATGAAATATTGCCCTCCTTGAAGGAACTTTTCACAGTCTTCCATATTAGTAAATCTGGTTATGAAGAATCTGTTTTCACGAGCGAATATCTCGAAGGATCCTATGGGGTTCCATGTGCGAACCATGAAAGCCCTAAAGTGATGATAAGTAGGGCGCCTGCCAGGCAACAACATACAGTCCCCACTTTCCTTCAGTTCTGATGTTAGTCTCTTCAGAAACAACAATGATCTTCTCATCAATAGATTCAACTGGAGGGATAAAATTTAGGTCAAATTTAGAATCTTGGCCTTCATTCTTGACCGTCTCAGCCCAGGATGAAACCTTTAGACCTTTAGATAAATTGCTTTTAACTTGCTATTTCGATTCTTGAACATTTCTGGTTGCATTTATGGGTTGAGATCTGTTTGCGTTACTGGGTTGAAATCGTTCACTATTAGAAGATGGATATGGCTTTTGTCCTGATTTAAATGGATACTCATTCAATTTACCCGCCTCCTTTCGAATGTGGGCAGAAGCATTAGAATTTGAGAAAGATTTAGCACCTTTGTTTCGATTGTGAACCATTGTGAACCCGTCTTCATCAACTATGAAATCCGAAGAAGACCGAGGAAGACTAGGAGAAGGATTGGAGGAAAGATTGGGAGATGAAGAAGATCCCCTTTTCTTATTAGGGTTGTCGTCAAAAATCGGATTAAGAAAAGAATTAGTGGCAACCATGGTTGCAGAGTTTACTCTCTTACTAAGATTTATTTCTGTTTAAGTTGGATTCGCTTTTCTATCACATGTTAACATATTTACATAAACTTTAATCCACTAAAAATAATGCAAATTATAAGATTAAAACAAACTATTTAATGGAGCTTAAATATAAGTGTTTGTTTTTTGCGCTACATCCAACATTGGGTTTGAATTTCATTTATTCCCATCAACTCTTTATCCATGATCATTTGCTCTTGATTTTCCCATTCAAGGTTCAACTTTTGTTGCTCGATATTTGCTAATATACACATTAAATCAATTTTTGCTTGCTTGCTTCTATTTTAGATGTATCAGATTATGGATTTCAAGAGCGTGGTGTATTGGATTATAGATTTCATGAGCGTCATTCACTTTAGCATTTAAGTTAGCATTGATTTTATTCTTTTTCTTTGATATTTTGATGCACATTGGTGTACAACCTCCATCGGGCTTTTTGATGAGCTTATCCACCTTGTTTCCTTGTTCAAATTGAGTTTCTCTACATGATCAAACCCCTGAACTAAAACAATACGATGATTTTGATGCTTTGTTCTTTCCCTTCATTTTTGTTTGAATGCCTTAAATGCTTTTTACATTATCAGAGTTCTGCTATGGTGTGTATGTCAGCAAGTCGTAACGATTTGAGAATTAATAATAGTGTCATCTTCTAGTACTATTTTCCAATGGAAAAAACTTTGCAAAATCCTTATTTTTCATTCTTTCATGATAATAAAAAAGGAGACTAATTAATAATAATCTAAAATAATAACAAACTAGTAAAATTATATATAACATATCAAATGCTCTTCGCCTCTCATTCCACTTGGATTCGCTTTTTTAAATCGGTTTGTGATTCATAAAATTGAATTTGACGACTAATTTTTTTGAATTGCCCTTGAATTATCAACAAAGCATTTAAGCTCTCAAGATGCTTAAGTATGAAGATATTCTTAATTTTCGTCCAAAACTTGTCGCTGCTTAAGTCTCCACCCCTAATCGAGTCTTTTATGTAATGACAACAGATATGACATAAGTTGAAGTCCTCGTTGCTCTGCATATATTGAACTAATGCTGGCTCAAAGGAGTATTTTGTTGTGGCTCATTCTCACCTTGGAAGACATAGGAAAGGTGCGTAAAATCTCCAAACATGAAGACGTTTGGTTTATATATGAAGATAATGTAGATTAGAAAAGAAAGTTATAGAGTATCTTGCATGAATCAAATAGAGTAACTAGTGTTGTAGGGGTGACTGCGGTCATTAGGGGGATATAGTAGCCATCGGGAGGGGTATAGCTCTTAGAATCAACGGTCTCTGGACGTTGATTTAGTCAGCGTCTTGCTTTTGAGTACTCAACAAATCAGTGTTCATATTTGAACACTGAATAAATCTTCCTTCATAACAAGGGGATGGTTTAATTAGCATTCGAACCAATTTAGAATATTGAATTGATCCCTAAATATTAAGCGTAATGCTACGCCTAATATCAACCTTGGAGTTACGTTTTCATTGTTGACTAAATATTAACGTGTAATATTACACCGCGGAGATGCTCCTAGGGTTTGGCTGAACCCTTTTACCTCCTTTTTCATATGAAATTTTGAGCCCATGTTTTATGGTCATATGACTTTTACATGTTAGATTACGATGATTATTCAATGACATGATTCGTCTTAGTTATCCCGTTTGATGATCAATTTCAGTGGAACTTGACTCTATATCCCGAAACGCTATTTTTGACCATTTTTAAATTGTTATTAGAACATTCGATCATGAGAATTCTTCAACTGTGTAGGTTGTATAATTGTTCTTGACTAATGACGTTCCTAGTACATCCAAATTCCCCAATGCATCTGTGTAATACGCTGTCGAAAATTAAATACAGGGTCGAAATCATCTAATAAAAATACAAAGGATATAGGGCGTTAATGGCGACAGAGAATCAATATCTTCCGTTCCTTCACCTTTTTCGTTTTCTTCCTCTACCACTTTGATTTGCTGTAAATCTCCACGCTTCTCTCTCTCTCTCTCTCTCCCCATCACAAGGCTTGATACCGAGCCTTCGCTTTTATCTGCATGATGTTTTTATCAAACCCTACTTCATTTTATTAGATCTAAACCTTATTCCTCTTGCAATTTAATTTTGCCACACTACTTAGACTCTGTAACCCGATTGTACTTTTGTAACCATCCTGATTTGTGACGTGGTGGCCTTCTGGGTTTCTTCGGATGATTATGAACCGATTATGGTTGTTTATCGATTTCCTTCATTGTACGATAACCAATAATGCGTCGTTCAAGGTTTCTTTGCGAGTTTGAACCACATTGCCAAGTGGTATTATTGTCCAGTACGTATCTAGCCTTCGCCCGGTGGTTTGGGGACGATAAGGCTTTGGGTAACAACTGTGCTTCCTTTTTTGTTTTTTTGGGATTACCTTGGTGGGTTTTGACTTGTTCAAAATTGGGTTGTTGGTTGCTTCGTTGTGCTTCCATGATTGGCAATAACTTCTTGAAACTGGGTTTGGTTTCGCATTTCGCTCAACTTCTGGTATGCAGTCTCCTTTACCTTCTATTTGGTCTTTGTCTCTTCAAGGTGAGATGATTCTTAGTCACTGTATGTTGGAATTTTGGGTTGTGATGGGCCTAAGGTTTCTTGATATTCAATGTTGACATGGTTGTTGACTTGTTGGCACCATTTATTGTTTTAATATTTTCTGGTTGCAGTTTTCTGTTGTTTGTGTCTGGTGATTTTCATTATGCTTGAGGATGTTGCTGCTTGTAAGCTAGAAGTCACAGTTTGAGGCAATTTATTCGGTCATGGATGTATGCGGTTGGCACTGCTAGGCCTTCTTCTGCTTTGGCAAAATGGTGAAGCATAATGCTCTCGATTGCTGAGCCGTGGAAATTTGATTTTTGGCTTTTCGGCTGTATATGCTCGCTGACCTGAATATGTTCATTACAATGAATCTGCAATGTAATCTAGTGGTAACGGTACTCCTTGAATCATGTCTTGTTATCAGCCTTATAATCTGCCATGTAAAGTTCTGTCATGTGATTTCCTTGGGACCATAGCCGGCTCTTACAACTATTGGAGTTGACGTGTGCTGCTTGGAGCCTTGTGCAATGTTATTGTGCAAGTGGGGTGATGTATTTTTTTTCAGTATGTAACCTTACTTGTTGTACTTCAATGTATGTATGAAATTAGATTCCCGCCTCCCTGCATGGGGTGTCTTGGAATATGAAATTCATAGTAGTCTAGTATGTTGACTAGCTTCTGTACTACAATCTAGGATAGAGTTAGTGGACGACCCACTCTAAATGCCATACGTATTGGACGATCCACTTTAAAAACCGAAATAGTAGGCTGGCAATCTGCCAAACTCTTGTAATTATTATTTATTATAACAATAAGTGTTACGAAACACTATAAAAACCCATTTTTTTAACAAAGGATGGTAAATATCAATAATCAACACAACCAAGGTTATTTTCAAATATATTCGTATACGAAATTGAGAATAGTATTTTTATAATCTTCCAATACACAAATTATGGATCGTTACATCATGATCTTACAAATCTTATTATTTGTCAAAGCTGACACTTTTAACATGAAATATATATATATATATATATAAATCAGTACTTATGTAAACGTAAAATGCATATATGTGTACCGTGCAGAAGAAACTTACAATGCATGAAAGAAGAATGTTGTGTTCACTAGAATTCATTGACTCAGTTGCTGTTTTCTTCGAATTTGCAAAAAGAAGATGGTAACACAATCTTAAACCATTCCAAGTGCACCTCATCACAATTCTAGAGGTCTATGATGCATTGCAATATCAAGTTCTCATTTATTCCAACAAAAATATTCAAAATTAGAATATGAAGTTTTAAACAGACTTGGGGTTGATTTCACCTTTTTTTTATCAATAGTGAATGAGACTATGAGAACGGGTTGAACATAACCTAAACTGAAATAAATATGTTTTCGAAAGATATAAGTTTCAAGACATAAAATGTGATCATTATAGAAAGCACATTGCTAAAATAGGTACTTGTTATGCTTATCGTATAACAACCCATACAACATCATGAACTTGTAAATAATCATTTCTCTCCTTATACTTACCAAGTCAATGAAAAATTATTACCAATTCCTATGTAAAACAATCTCACACTTCACCTTTCTCCATGCAATCTCATCTACCATGTTGATGTTGTTAGGATTGCCTTGCATGTTATTAAGGTAGGAATGACGGTCTGAATAAATAGTACCACACCATGGAACAAATTAAAGGAGTGAAGTACAAATATGAGTTGTTAGACACGTAATAATAGATATTCCTTTTGTTACAAGGATGTGTATGCCAACTCATATGCGTGCGCCTTATGCTGGAAGGAAGGGGGCTTTGTTCCAACCGTCGTTACATAACAGTGGTATCAGAGCCGAAGATTACGGACTGGGCCATGCAAGAAAGGCAGTGGTCTCAAAAGATACTCGTCGGATGCGAGTCAATGGGAGACTGTTAGAATTGGCTCGCATGTTGTTAAGGTAGGAATGCATGTTTGAATAAATAGTTCCACATCATAGAATAAATTAAAGGAGTAGAGTACAAAAATGAGTTCGTAGGCACGTAACAACAGGGATTCCTTTTGTTACAAAGGATATGTGTGCCAACTCATGTGTATGCGCCCTATACAAGAGGAGGGAGAGTTTTGTTCTGACTGTCGTTACATAATAGTCGTTAACCTAAAAGATGCTAAAAAATCCAACCGACAATTAGGTTGTACACCCAGACATTTGACATATGCCTTTTATACACATCTAACCTAGGTTATAAAATAACCAAATCAAACGTGCAATAGCGCAGGAGTAAGAATTCACCTTATATACGTTAATAAGGCATTGTAGAAAACGCATAGATTCTTTTTTCTTGAACTCGTTGTTACATTGTTTCCCTTATCAAGTCCAAGACATTTTCTACTGGGTCATACACATCATCATAACTGACCCTTCCCAATCTATCGACAGTCCAATAACAACTCCATCTTTAGTTGGAAGATCAGTAACATGATGACTTTATCAATTCATTCTATTATTACAGGCTTCTTATGGAAGGGAAGATGACATGTGTTTGTTTCACGATAAAGTCTTTCAACAAATGCATTGAACGTAAATTTATCCAATTTTCATCGGAATGCGAAATTAATGGCGCAAAATCAGTTAAACTAATTACATCCTTTACAAAACTACATACTATGATCCCATAACCTTTGTGTACCTACATGAGTAAGAATGTTGACAAATCTACCATCCTAACTTAGTGACTAGTTAGTATGAAACTAATCGATATCAAAAAATACATGTTATTTTAAAATTGGATGCATTAGTAATGTAACATATACTTAGAGTTCTAGAATTGATGACCTATATAATTTCCAAATACCAAAAATAATAATGGTACACCTTCAAGGGTTGGTATTTTATTGTCATTTTGTGCATCTTACCTTCCAATCGTTCGTCTTTCTCCCTCCTCATTATATTTATCATTCTCATTATCATTTGAATTTTGATCTTCAATAGCATGTTTGGATTCATTTGATTAGTCATCTTTACCCAGGGATGACAATTAGACCCGACCCAACGGATCGCGGCTCTAGGCGGATCGTGTTTTGTCGGGTCTAAACTACACATTTCAAAAATCTGGACCTGACCTGAGCTTCGGTTCAAATTAGCTCAGGTTCGATTAGATAATAACATTAAAATACATATATTTCGATGTTTTTGAATCAGGTCTTTCAGGTTAGGTTTGATTGGATATTTATTGTATTTTTCATCACCTAGACCGACCCGAGATCCATCGGTTAGATTCAGGTGCGGGTCTTTTTGGATCGGTTTGGTGTTTCGGTTCTCGATTCTAATTGCCAACCCTATCTTCACCATCACTATTTTCTGATTGACTTGCTCTATTACTTAAAATATAATCCAAATCAGATTGTTCATTTGATATTTGCTCAATCGTTTTTTTCTAACTTTAATCTTTGACGTTTCAAAGGCACGAGAGAACACAACCATAAAAGTGGATTTTTTATTGCACAACAACATAAAAGAGCATTAACAAAATAAACACGACAACTTAGCCTACAAAACATTATAATGCTTACACATTGAGAGCATTATAGATGATCATTTAAAAACATTATAAAGGCATACCATCACCAAAAATTATTTTCTTTAGCATTATTTTCGCATTAAAAAATGTCATCATATTAATTCGCAACCCGGCAGCATCTGATAACTGTTAGAGATAAGGGCAAAATATGTTTCCACTTATTTAGTATTGCATTAATTTTGAGTTTTATTTGGTATTGCATTAATTGTGAGTTATAATTGGTATTGTATTAATTTGGGCCAAATATGCTCTAGAATATTCTATTCTAGATTATTCCTTTCTTATCTATAAGTAGAGGCAAAGTATATCCTTGTAATTAAATTAATCAAGCATCTCTTTTGTAATAGCAATCAAAGTAATCAATAAAAAATGTAGTCTTTTAATTTTTTATCGTTTATCTATCTCTTCTCTCTTGATCAAAATTCTAACATGGTATCAGAGCTAGGTTGATTCAAGGGAGGAGAGAGATAATTAAAAAAAAAAAAGCGTACTGTTGCTGCTTAGAATCCTGTTTCCTTAATCTCAGTTTTCCCTTTTCTGTTTTGCTCCCTTCGTTCCTCCTTCCTAAATCTGGTCACATAATAGCCTCTACCTCAACCTATCCTCTCCATCGTGTTTTTTATTTGCCTTCCCGGCTGGACGGATCTAAAAAGTTGTACCCCGTAGTCAAGCGTATATTACTGGACCTTTACGCAGATGTTGTCTTAGTATTGGATCGAGTTCATCTCGACGAGCTTGGTGCGCTTTGGGATTATTTGCTTGGATCTCGTGTGGTGGACTTTGGATTCAGATCTGATGTAGATAAACTACGATTAATGGGATGCGGTGCTTCAAGGATCAAGACTGTTGTCACAGCCGGCTTGGTTTGGTTGAGATCTGGTTTGCAAGTAACTACTTTGTTCATGTTATTTTGTATCTCAATTTCATACGCTGTGATTCTCCTCCTACGCCCTGTCATGAGAGGAGTTTTGTAGGTGATTGTGCTGCTGTCAAAGTCAATATGCAATTTCGGTTAGTAATTAAGATATGTAATGTTTCCTTAAAAAAAGGTTTGGTTGGTTGCGTGGATGTGTATGGGTGGTCTGTTGGCTTGTGCGTGAGGGTTGTGGCTTTGTAGGAGGTGGCAAAAGTTCTTGTTGTGGTATTGGTTTGGTTGTTGAGTGGTATGGTGAAAACAGGCAGGTAGCTTTTGGCAATTGTGGATCACACTGGGGTTTGTTGAGAAGATGACAAAACATGAGTTTGCGTTGTGTTTACAAGCAGTGGTTTGGAGATGTTTTGTGTACGAGCTAGTGGTTGATGGGTGGTGTCGTTTGTTGAATTGCAGGAGATGTTTGAGGCTGTTTGTGGACTGCAGTGGAGTTGGCCGACTGTTTGGAGATGAAGTTTGGAGATATGCTTTTCGATTGGTGTTTGGGTGCATGATAATGCAATCTAGTCAGAAGGGTAGTTTGGTTCAGGTGAAGTTGGTAGGAAGGGTAATGGATTGCTGTGAATGGATGTAGAAGAAAATGAATGTTGGAGTTGAATTTGGGTTTGGTTACTGTTTATAGGTGGATTTGTGTATTCAGGCGGTTACGTTTGCTGTTGTAGTCAAGGTGCGGGCTTTGCTTGTGATGGTATTGAATTGAAGGGAAGGAGCTTGTTTGTGAAATGACAGTGGTGTTGAGTACAGTATTGTAGTGAGTATGATGAAATAGGTTGATTGAGTTGTTAGAGAGTAACATTAGTTTGAAGATGTTTATTGTTCATTTGATATGTCTATATCAGTAACCCTGTTTATTAGGAGGGCAACTGACGTTGATTGAAGGTGGTATATGGTACTGTAAGGTATGTTTGGAGGATGCAAACATTTGCTGATTCATCCCTATTGATTTGGTTTCGGTTTTGTTTTCGTTTGATATGTTTGGGGGATGCAAACATATGCAAACTCATCCCATTTTGGTTTATTTTGTTTTCTTTGCATGTTTGGGGGATGCAGACACAAACACATCCGGGACTAGGTTTGTCATTTGGTCACTCAGATCCTTTGCTTACCGATCAGATTGAAGATAATTGAGTTGTTTTAAAGTTTCAAAATGAAATTGTTGAGTTGGTTGAAGTTATTGGTATTTGGTGCTTGGTGTTGCTCTCTAACAATATTGAAATGGTTGCTCGATCTTGCTACTCTTCAGTTTGCAGCTTCTATTTGACAAACTCACGATTTTCCGCATCTTGAGTTTGAGGGGATGTTAGAGATAAGGACAAAATATGTTTCCTTTATTTAGTATTGCATTAATTTTGAGTTTTATTTGGTATTGTATTAATTGTAAGTTATATTTGGTATTGTATTAATTTGGGCTAAATATGCTCTAGAATATTCTATTCTTGATTATTCCTTTCTTATCTATAAGTAGAGGCAAAGTATAGCATTGCAATTAAATTAATCAAGCATTTCTTTTGTAATAGCGATCGAAGTAATTAATAAAAATGTAGCCCTTTCATGTTTTTATCGTTTATCTCTCTCTTCTCTCTTGATCAAAATTCTAACAATAACAATACAAAATACAATTCGATCGTACAAAACTGATTCGAAAACTACATACCTTTTGACATAGCATAACAACTCACAATTGAAATAAGTATTTTCCCGTGCTTAGACCACAACTTTAGTCACATATTCGACAATAACAAACCACGTTATATTTACTAAATCGACACTATAACGTCAAATATTGGCAATTATGAGATCCAAAGTCAACATGACACTTCAATATCCAATAAACATACTGAATAATACGACAACCCCTAAATAAATTCAAACCAGATTTGTGTTCTAATCACCACCGTTTTTCCATCCCCCAACACTAAAACCTGAAAACATAAATATACCCAACTTCATTAACAATTCACAATCGATCAACCTGATTAGGCGAATATAAAACGAAAAAAAATACCTTTCAATCGTTCATCTAGGAAGTAGGGTAGTTCTCTTTGTCTTCACCATTATGATTTTGAGCAGAAACTCTTATTTATTCATTTCTTTTTAGAGTGGAAGAAGAAAACAAAAATGAAAATAACGTATATTTTGATAGAAAAGAGAATGTTTCTTTCAATCTTATTATTATAAAACAATAAAATCTATTCCTTTTAACAATTTTAATTTGATATAATTTTCCTTAATATTTTACCATCATATCCAAAGGTATGAGTATAAACGAGTCGGATCGGATTAGGCTTAGGTGTATTAAAATTAGTGTCCTATAAGAGATTTGAACAAATATGAAACGAATAAACATTAAGCTCGGACGTCGTCCATACGAATCAGACAACCGACAAACAATACTCACATGAACAATGTTTTAACAATAGAAAGACTTCAGATATGTCCGAAGGAACATATCTTCTTTCCCTAATTCGCGCTCTGGAATCCAAAAGAGAATTGCATGGTCATGCCTCCAGTCGATCCCGAACAATCATATAAAATTTAAGTTCAAAGAGCGATCACTTATGCCTTGTTTTTTTTTTATTATGGTACAAATGTTATGGCACATGCTTGGCATGTGATCATTACATGTGTGACAACCCCATTCCCGATAAGACGGTGGCAAGAGTAATCTTTGGAATATAACACATAAACAGATAACAGCAGAACAGAAATAAATAAATACACCAGATAATGTACAATAGAATACACTGGATAAATATAATCATCAGAGTTACACAGTATATAAGATCATACTTAGTACAAAATATAGTTCAGCTATACATAAATGTCTACTGCGGAAAAGAAAACATAATATGTACAACAGGAGCTGAACAACATAAAAAGAGATAAATAATAGAATCCATCTTCAGCTCCAGCTATCCAGAAAGAGCCTGCTAAAACCTGAATACAAGGTTGCCCATGTGGGAAAAGGGGCACCCGAGTTTGCAAGTGAAACAAACTACGAGTCAGTCGCGGGACTGGTATGAGAAATCTACTTAACACATTTTCAAATATGGCTAATCACAGGACCACGCCACTTTCGTGGAACGGGTTTACTCCATTGGATTGCCAGTGCTTTAAAACAAACAAATCTTTTAAACATCGCAATGCTTTTTTTTACAAAAATGAAGCCATTATAAGACTCAGTTCCCATCACACAATGCAACATACACCAGAGGATAGAGTTTTACCTTATAATGGCCAAAATATGCTTGGTACGAGCAAAACAAATCATTTGATATTATTGCTAGTGTGTATATGTTTCGAAAACAATTTCAATCATAGGCGGCATTAATGCCCCATACCATTATGTCGCCATATATATGTATACAATCAAAACCGCCCGATGTCGTATTTGGAAATTGGATTTCCGTCATTAACCAAGGCAAAAGATAGTCCTTACCGAATTCGAGACGCTCTAGCCCGTGTCTCAGGCAAGCGCGCAGACAAGCCTTGGATCGTCAGGGTCGGTCCACCGATGTGGATTAAAATTCATGAACACTGCGTTTCCCCGCCCTATGGGGCGTCACTGGTCATTTCTGACCACACCATCAGCTCTGAAGAGACCGAAGCAACCGAGGCCTCGCTTTCCATCATCCACATAAGTAAAATACCCGGGCGTGTAAAACCCTAAGCACCACTCCTAGCTAGAAGAAAACGCATGTCCTCCCTGATGTCCGTCTCCCGTTTCTGGCTCATACCGGGGTGTGAGGCTCACGAAACCACGCTATACACAAAGCTACGCCACACAGGCCGTGCTTTGATCATCAACCACAAGACTTTGCTTTTCAACATAAGCCCTGATCATCTATCACTTAGGCGTGCCACACACGCAATTCATTCCGTGCGACTGATTTCTATCGATATATAACCTCTGGGCTCGTACGTCTCAGAGAAGGGCGTTAAGCAAGAGAATAAATTCTCTGCCGCCAAACAGATATATATTTAATAGAGATCAATCAGCACGGAACAAAATCCAATGTTAGACACACAGTCCATTCACACGTTCGTTCTAGGTCTGAACGAAACCGGAGGCACTCAATACCTCGCATATCCGTACAATCAACAAGTACGTCCGGGTGGCTACTACTTCAACCCCGTCAAGGTAGCTACTCCTATCATGAGCATCAGTAGCACCCCTCCATTCGACGTGAAGATCATCGGTCTTGCACCGTCTTCATATCTTCGACTTTCACTTGTCAATCAATTATTTGAAATGAGAATTAACTTGGCCTTTTCAAATAATTCACGTATATCTAGAATTTCAAATCAATTCATTTCAATGGTTAAATTATTCGACATCACCAATTCTGTTCTTTAATGTAATTTTCACCCCAAATACATTCAACCATCAAATATTACATAAATCGAGCAAATTCAGTTTATTTCCATTCCATATCGTTTATAATATTTTATCACAATTTACCGCTATTTTTATTTATTTAAAAATAACCAATTCATTCAAACGACGCTTCAGGCAATAATGCGGCCATGGCGCTGTTTTTCTCCAGACTTGATTTACACATATCTGAAAATCTAACCGTTGGATCTTCACAAAATTTATATCATTAGAAAGATCTTTTCAAAACGAATCCAACGGTTTCAGTTTTAGGAAAATCCGACGGTCGGATCTCCCGCACTAATCGTTTGAAGTTACGATTTCAAAATACGAACTGCAACGTCGTTATTCGATTTAATTTAATTATATTTATATATATAATCGATTCTGGCGCTGTTTTTCTTCAGATTTGAATTAAACATTCCAGACAATCCAACCGTTGGATCTTTACAAAGTTGGTGCCGTTGGAAAGATATTTCCAAGGCGAACCCAACGGTTGTGGTCTCGGGAAAATCCGATGGTTGGATCTCCCGCACTAATCGTTTGAAATCACGGTTTCAAAACACGAACTGCAGCCTCGTTATTCACTTTATTTTGATTATATTTATATAATATATATAAATATAATTCTTTCATCGATTTTCAAAACCATATCCCCTTTTATAAATTTGATAAGAATGATATTTTTATCTAACAGTCCTTTATTCCAACTCTCCACTATTTTCAACAATTCATGTATATAATAAAAATGTGATTTTTATTGTAAAATAATTTATTTCAAAACACGAATATTTTATATAGTTCATATAGATGATAAAAATATGATTTTTATTATAAAACTATTTATTTCAAAACACGGCTATTTTATATAGTTCATATAGGTGATAAAAATATGATTTTTATTATAAAACTATTTATTTCAAAACACGACTATTTTATATAGTTCATATAGATGATAAAAATATGATTTTTATTATAAAACTATTTATTTCAGAACACGACTATTTTATATAGTTCATATAGATGATAAAAATATGATTTTTATTATAAAACTATTTATTTCAAAACACGACTATTTTATATAGTTCATATAGATGATAAAAATATGATTTTTATTATAAAACTATTTATTTCAAAACACGACTATTTTTTAAAACATGAATTTCTATTCAACGAATGAATTTCTATTCAACACATGAATGTAGTTTCAACAAATGAAAATAATTCTAACACATGAATATTTCAGAAAATTTCGGCAGCATAATGGCAGGGTAGTTAAAACCGGGGTCATCGCTAGTACGGCTCCTCGCTCTACCTTAAAGCCTCGCAGCTTTTTACAATGGGGATTCATGCATCTAGTTTGCACGCAGGTGGCATGTTTTATTTTCATTTCCACAATCTATTCTAATTTTGTTTCAATCACCAATGGGTATTTTTCAACCACAACCAATCAATTTCAACCACAAACAATTCTAATCAACCATTCGCTATCAACCAATTTTCACACCAATCACAAACAGTAAATATCGCCCATGGTCTGTGGATGAGGGGAGTATATATATATATTCGTATATAAATATATTTTGATTCACTTCAATTCATTTCAACGCACATACAATTTTTACAACGCATATATAACTTATACATCTAACATACAACTTATAAAACGCTTATACATGAGGTGTACAATTCTTATATAACTCATACATCGACTATATAATTTATACATCGCTGTTTCCCATATCGTTTATAAATTAGAAATCTCACATTGGTTTTCGGAGTGCTAAAAATCGTAGATGGCTCAGAAAAATCCGCGGTCTCTTCTATGTAGTAGAGAGCCTCCTTGCGGTCACTATGTTTCCTGTTTCATCGAACTTCGTCAACACAACATAAAGATATGATTTTTCAAAGTTCAAATATAATAAAGGTCTCACCTTTCACGTGGTTCAAAACTAGGTTTTCAGTTTTCGCGAAAACCGAGGCACGATACGATGATCGAAGGGTACAGCGTGGAAGAGGGAAGAGATGGGAGTCGGTCGGTGGTGGTTGGAGGCAGTTCGGTGGTGGGATCTGGTCGGGACGGCGGTGGGAAGTGTCAGACTTTGGAGAGGTCGTGCTCGACGATGGAGAGGAGGGGGAAGGTGAAAGTGGGTCGGATTTGTAGAGGGGAGGCGGCGCCGTCGACTGTAGGTGGTGGCGAGGTCGGCAGGGGGCTGAGGCGGTCGGAAATCGCCTGGGAAGGTTGGAGCTCGCATCGCCGTCGATGTCGAGAGAGAACGAGGGTTTCTGAGCATTTTTTTTATTTTTAATTTATGAATGGAATTTTCTGATTCGCCGATATATATATTATTCAGAAAATTAGGGTTTTCACTTACGAATCCCAATTCAAACCCAATGACTGTCGGCCCTAGCTAAATACCCCCATCCCGAACACAATGGGATATGTTTCGTAGGTCAATTCGACTATTACAGCCAGTTATTTTTCAAATTGAAGTATAAAACATTTTATATTCAATTTGAACGTACATTTCAATTTGCCAGGGCCACAAACTGATTCGGAAAATTCCAGAAAAATAAATCTAGCTATGTTTTGACGCTACAGTCTCAACAAAACTAGTTTCATCGAATTCTGAGATCGTTTGAAAAATGGCCCTTTTTTGGTCGATCCAATTTAACAGAAATTGACCAAACACATTTTCTTTTGCCACGCTCACATACTAGCTTTAAAAATTATGAAATTTGAAACCTAGCAATAGTTTGACATCCCGGATCCAACAAAAGTGGTTTCATCCAATTCTGAGGTCGTATGCAAAATGTCTATTTTCACGGGCTATATAAATTTTATAGCGGCCTTTCTGAAAATTCATTTGGCCATAACTTTTGATTCCCGCTATGAAACTTCGATGTTTCAGATTCGTTAGAAAGATATTCATTAACAGATTTAAATATTTTTGGTTTCACTCAAATCCGTTTTATTTTGCACCCGGTACAGTCGGTTAAAGTTTGAATTCAATTTTTGAAACTTCAGCGCCATTTCAGGCCATATTTATAATTTATAATAATTATATTTATTTTCAAACATCGATTCAAACTCACTTTTCATCACTATTATTTAAAATATTTAATTTAAATATTTAAAATCCACTATTTTAGCCAATTTAAATTTTTTAAACTGGTTCAGATTTTCCGGGTTGTTACAACATGTGTATTGTACATGAATTATGCTTTTAGAAGCTATATATGTTTAACACATTTAAGTGAAAATGATTTGCATAAATATTTAGTTATATCATTCCATTTAAATTATGTATAATTAGTCTGAATTTGTGCTTATAACTTGTAGTACTAATTTTTATTTATATTATTAAACTATAAAGAACGATGCTATAAAAAATATATTTATTTCTAAGATTGTATTTATAAGTGATATTAAAATTTGTTAATATTCGTAGAGATGCAATAAAATTATAAAAATATTTAACTGTTATATCCTACTTTTAAGTTATATATAAAAATAAAGATGTTTAAAAATACTGTTGTAACCTCGTAGTCGGGTCAAATGTCTAGCTTCGAGTAACCAGTAATAAAGATTAGCTCTGGCCATCTAACTTTTTCTAAGGCCTGCTTCAAAGCAGTGAAAAAGGTTAAGGGTACGTTCGGGAGTCAAAATTGACCCGTTACGTTTCTGACGCGAGAACTTAACGGGCCATTTTGGTCCATTGTTCCAATGATCAAAATTGGGTTGTTGGGCGTCGACGCATGTTGGACGCGTCGATCCAACAAGCCAATTTTGATCGTTTTTGATATGATTAAAAATTAATCAATTAAGTTAATTAATAAATATAGTTTTTTTATAAAACTTTAAAATTAATAACTTTTGCAAATGAGATCCGTTTGAAATGAGATGTTTTATGTTGCGATCCTATCGAAGTGCTCTACATAATAGAGTTGATTTGAACTGAATCAGAGTAATTTATAATTTCTTTATTTATTTGTGTAAAGTATTGATATGTATTATTTATTAAAAACAAACAATAAATTAGTTAATCCTAAATCAATTAAATTAAAACCATAAATTAAGATGGTCTGCTTAAGTGGTTAGCTTGAATGCGCAGACGCCTTCTCGATTAAAATAGCGGTTTGCAATACCCTTGAACCCTGCTTCCGCTTCAGCCAAACACACCCAAGACCTTCCATTTGCGTTAGCAAGTCCCACGCAGGAATTTATCGCGGTTTTCACACTCAAAATATGGATGGTGTTGGGGCGCGTCTCGGCCGTTCTTCTACCCGATTTGCTCCGGCGGCAACAGCGTTCAGTGGACCAGTCAGGAAGTGGGCAAAGAAATGGGTCCCGGTTCCAAACCCTAACTCTTCTAACCCTAAATCAAACAACACTACCTCATCCAATGATAATAGCAATAACAGCGATTCTACCGCCGTGCTTTATAAATGGACTCCTATTCCTTCTTCCGGATCCTCTCCGCAGTCAGAGCATCCTCGTAAAAGAAAATTTCGCTATGTTCCGGTATAAGACTCGGAACTCTTGTTTTATATGTTTGGATTCTTCATATTGGTGTTTGATTAGGTTTCTCTTGTGGCCTGGCCTTTTCTTTTTTGAGAAGTTAGCAATGGCGATGTATGTGTCTTCATTGTTGCATTCCAGAGGAGAAATTAGTGCATACTGTCTCATTTTTCATATTAGGCTAACTCAATTTGTACACCAAAATTGACTATACTGGTTTTTTCAATAAAAAAAATAAGATTAAAATACCCTTATCTACTTAAACAGTGCAGCACATTCCCTAGAGTTCTATATCTTCTAGTTTCTATATCTCCTAGTTGTTCCACCAGGTGCATATTACTACTTGTAGGTTCACTTTTAGGTGTATATATTGTTAGCTCGTAGTTGCTCCCTCAGGGTCGTAGTTGCTCCCATAGGAACCTGGACCATAAAAACAACAAGATGTGTAGTTTTGTAAATTGCATTGTGTACATATTGTATATTGTTTTATTACTCTTTTTGGTGCGTATAATAAAATACGGTGTATGAGTAGAACCAGTCCTTTTGTTATATCTTTATTTACGTGTTGAGTAAATCATAATTCGGTCAATATGGATGATGTTTGTGTAATGTAAGTTATGTTTAGGAGTACTTTTATGTATCTATATATAACCTTTGTTTGTAAACCTTACTTCTGGACTAATTGGATCAAATGTAGCATGCCTTGACCTTTTTGTTTTCTCCTTTACCCTACTGTTAATATTGTAACTTAAAGTAATTATGGTCACTTTTGAGAGATCCAAAATTATGTTCCAAGATTTATTTAAAGTAATTTGATATGAACTTATTTATCTAGTGTACGTTATATATGCATATATATATATATATATATATATATATATATGTGTGTGTGTGTGTGTGTGTGTGTGTATATAAATATGATGGTTGGGTAACTTGGGTTTCTCATTATACTTGCGCAGTTATGATTATTCATGTCTAAATCCATCAATGCGTGTATTTAAAGAAGCTATCACTAATTTCTCTAGTCTGCCCTTAAGCGAGTTCCGATTATTTAAAAAGATTAATATATATTTTTGACATGCTTTTAATCGAGTGATCTTCTATGTGTTGGCAGCGATATATTTCATTTGTGTTATCAATTATTTTTTGTGTTTATATGCTTGATTGTTTTAGTCCCCTCCTTGGCAAAATTACAATAAATCAAAATGAACATTTGAAGACACGAATCAATATGTACATAAGTGAAAATCTTCTTATGATATGTAAATGTTCAATGCAGAGCATTGGAACCGGTTTTTTTTTTAAACTGCGATGTGTTACTGAAAAAAATAAACAATCAATATTATATTATACGCAACACACTAATAAAATATAAGTTACATGTTAAATAAGATAGAGGGAATCTGACTAAAGTTTGTTGAACATTATGGACAGGTACCATTAAATATAGTGCTTAATGTGTACACAGCTGAAGTACTAGATTTATGTCAAAATAAAAAATAAAAATAAGTAAACCATATAAAGCACACGATTATATTTTTGAATCATGTTCGAGTTTGCCCTCAAAATTACTTTATGTATGATTTCAGCAATGTTCCAAAAAACTCACCTCGAGGCTCGCTTCAAGGAGCACCCCAAGGTTGCTTTAATGTAATGGAATGCAGAACGCTTTACGGCTTGCTCAAAAAGAATTTTATCTTTAAAACTTGCAGTTTAGCATCTTAAGGCATGCAAAACGTATGCCTCACATGCCGCAAAGCTATTGACACATACATCTTAAAGACTAAATTAACCTTAATTATAACAAATATTAGATGAATAAAATTTATATAACCCCTAGTCATTACACAGCAAACACACACAAAAAATGTTTTGATATGAAAAATTAATATTGAAATCAACATGAAGTAATTGCATTCAAAATTGATTTATAGGTTGAAGTCGAATTTTGATTTCGTCTGAGTTGTATAAAAAAAAGAACCGGGGCGACAGAAGGAAGAAATAAAAAAAACAGCTTACATAACTTGATATTGTCTATTGTTTAATGTTTTGGAATCATAATTTCTGAGGTAGACCGAAATTCCATAAATTACAAAGCAATGAAATTGAGACTCGAACCTTTGGGTGGAACAACATATACATTGTTAATTCCCTTCCATCTTTATTTTATTTTATTGTTTAGAAAAAAAAGTACTTCAAATTGTATGACCATGTTTGTAAGAGGAATCTACTAGTCCCTTTTGCTGATATGCATCCACATACATCATTGTAGGTTGTAACAATCAATGATGAAAAGCAAGAGGATGCAGGGAAATCTGATGGTGAAGCCGATTCTTCTCCCAAACAAGCAATTCAAACAGACGCTTCCAATGGAAAACCTGATGACGAGAATGTCTTCATGGAAGAAGCTCAGGTTCTGGTTATTTTCTGTGCAACTTAACGCTACATTTATTGCATATTGTATGAACTAATCTACTATACATCTCTAGATGAGCTTGAATACACTATTTTATGTTTTGTGTTATCATATCTTTTGTAGTCATTGTTCAGATTATACTGAGGATGCTCAGTATGGCTAAAATTTAGTAATGTCATATTGAATTTTAAATCCTATTATTTGTCATTATTACAACTATTACAATATTTCTATCAGTTCTCTCTGATATCGTATTTAATTTAAGTGCCATCATTTAATAATTTTGTATAATTATTTATCTTTTAGGTTCTCATCTATTATTTTACACTTAAGTCCATATGTTAAAACTAATTCTGTGATCTTAAATTTAATCTTTTAAATATATATATTATTAAATATCTATTAGTTGATTTAATAAATTCTTTTAAAAAAAATGATAATTCAATGTGTGTCACATTCATTATACCTGGAAGAAATGGTTAAACTAAATTTCTATTCAAATCCATGTATTTTTTTTAAAACAATTATATAAAATTATTACAATGTTTTGCTAATTTAAACTCATATCATATTACATTGAAACACCAACACTTAATAGTTTTTATAATTATTTACGAACTTCTCCTAAGTCTTCTTAAAGAAACTTTTAAATATAAATCCAAGTAACAAATAATTATTAATCGATCTAACATAAAAATGATGGTTTAATGTGTATTATCACATTTTTATTGAAAAAAAAGATACAATTGGTTTTCATTCAAGGTCGTATGCTTTAAAATTTTCATAATTATATACGAAGTAATGTTATCAAAGTGCGCGCTATAGAGACAAATAATGCGTAGCGCATAGCTTGCGTTATTGTACTTATGATAGCGCAGAGATTCCTTATAGCGCAAAAATAACACACTATTTTATCGTAGCGCATAGCAAAGTAGTCAAGACGAAAAAGTCTCAAGCCCTCGCCTAGCGCTTTTTTGTGCGCCTTGAGCATCAGTTTTGCTGTTTTACAGCCAAAAAAAGTGCACCTAAAAAATAGTATAAAACTCAAAGTTTGGCTTTTAAAAAGTGCATATAAATGCAATATTGAGACAAAAACATCATACCTAAGAAGAAAAGAAACACAGTTGTCTTAATTTTCTTAAAAAAACCGCACCTAAACAAAAACTGTAGTTCAATTGTTCAAAGAAAAGGGAAAAATAACTGCACTTCAAATTTCAAACTGAAAAAAAAAACATATAAAAACTGCAGTTTTGATTTTAGAACAAACCGTACTTCAAGAAAAAAATGCACCTCAAAATCTGCAATTCGGAAAGGGAAAAAAAAACTGAACTTAAAAAAAAAAAAAAAAACTGCACCTCTGAAAAAAAAAACCCACAGCAATTTTAAAAGGAAAAAACTGCAATTTAAAAACAGCACTTCTTTTGAAAACTGCAATTTAAAAAGAAAAAAAAAACTGCATTTTAATCTTTAAAAAAAACACTTTTACCTTCAACATAAAACTGCACTTTACCTTTAAAAAAACGCACTTTACCTTGAAAAAAAGCACTTTACCTTGAAAAAAACAGTAGCAGCTCGAAATCGAGATTCTCAGGAGGCTCGAGCTTTGGATGGTTTTGGATTTGACAAGGAGGCGATGGATGAGGGAAATCAGCTATGTAGTTAATGTCGAGATATGTAAAGTCTTCGAACATTGTTTTTTTTCCCGGTTCGATGTTTACCCTAAGTTCACGAAGTCGGGCTCGGTTTTGGGCCTGAAGCACGAAAAAATCGATTTTCACTGAACTGCGTCTTTTCTGGAGCTTCGTTTTTTTGGGACTTTGTCGCCTCGAGCGCTTTTTTGGCGTCTCGAGCACGGCTGACGCGTAGGACTATTTGGCGCCTAGGCGTGGGTGAGCTCCTCGATAACACCGACGCATGGCGCTAAATAGCACATTATTTTGTTTTGTTTCATTTTTAACCGTTTGAACAGTGAATAAATCCCAAAATAGCACGCTATTGTACCTATGATGACTTAGAGGAAAACGTTATAGAGTATGACTCCAAAGAAATAGAAGAAACCGATGATTGTTTTGATAATGATGGTGGTTTTGATTTGGATGAAACTAGTAACTTTGCTTTAAAAATTTAGAGGTATAATATAATTTCAGTATTTTATTATTCTACACTTGAATCATGTTTGAATCTTGTTGTAGGCTATGTATGTATTATTTTCATTTGACCTTGTCTTCATTTTATAGCTTTTCTTGTTTATATTTTTCTTAGTTCTTGTCATTAGAAAATCTTGATGATGGTTTTGATTTGGATGAAACTAGTAACTATGCTTTAAAAATTTAGAGGTATAATATAATTTCTCTGTTTTATAATTGTACACTTGAATCATGTTTGAATCTTCTTGTTGTAGGCTATATATGTTTTATTTTCATTTGATCTTGTCTTCATTTTATAGCTTTTTATGTTCATATTTTTTCTTAGTCCTTGTCATTAGATTTTTTTTATATTGTAAGCGAAAATGTGTTTCTCATGCAATTTTTTGTAGAGATTTATTTCACCAGAACCCATAAATTGGAATAAATTTCATCATAACTCACAAATATAAGAATAAATTTCAAATCTATAAGACACAGATATATTATATCCATTGATTATTTTGAATGTACAGTATGAAATTACTCCCTCCAGTCCAAAATATAGGACGTTTTGTGAAGTTTTTTTGTTTTTCAAAATATCTATGATAAATTGTACCCACTTTATTGACTTGCCATGAAGCACTTCTATTGGCTCATATGAGTAGGTGACTGCTTTGGAAACCTCAACAACCACTTTTTTGTACTTGGAAATAAAGAAATTAACTTAACTTTACATGAAAAAAGGAGTCAACCCAGCAAAAAGAAGCATTTGATTTTTTTTCTTATTTCCTGTGCAAATCTCTAAAACGACTTATATTTTGGATTGGAGGGAGTATTAAATTTTCTCTAATATAATAATTAGATTACACTTCACACCAAGAAATATTACATGCATGAAATATGATAATGTTTGTATTTGCAGTCTTGAACGTTTTGGATATATGGAAAAAAGAAAACTAATCCAGCTAGGCAAAACATACTTGATAAGTTTTTTTAATGAACCCAATTGCATGTGCTATAGCGCATTGCGCAAGATAGCGCATAGCGTAAGTCTTGCGTTATTTTACGTTGTTTGCTATTTTGACTGCACTAATACAAAATATTTTTAACTTTGTAATATTATTCCACATTCAAGTCATAAAATTTCTTTATTTTTAAATTTACTATTTCAATATCGAAATACCAACATAAGTTTTTCTTTATAAAGTTGGTGTTTTAACGAATATATACACAACCTTTCTTTTAAAATTGGTATATCATTACAAGCATAATGCTTCTACTCTCCAAATTTGTACATCAAGTGAATTGTTTGTCATTTTTTTTTTTTTTTGAAGAATGACACTACAATTAATGCTAAGCGATTAATGTTTGTATCTTACAATGTTAAAAAAATAATTAATAACTTCAGTTAGAATGTTACTGTAAAAAATAATTCATTTTAACTGTTTATACCCATAACTTACGTTAATCAATGGGAAAAAAAATCCTATTATGCTTTGATTAGAAATATTTTTCTTTTGTACTTAATATCTTATCAGTTAATGTTAAATGCTTTTTGAAAAATTTATTACAAATTAAAATTATCGAGATATGAAACAATGATTAAAAATCTTTTTCTACATAATTGAACCGACAATGTAATTTATAATATATCATATCTTATTTTCACTATTTTTTTAGTAGCTAAATAGATATTTTAATTATCACTTCTTAGTATCGTATACTCATTTTCGATAAATTTATTCGATAAATATGTGATGCATGAACGTTAGACACATAAAAAATATATTGATTCATTAGCACTGCACTTCCATTTGAGGTATTGTCACTGATTCTCGAGTAACTTTTGAAATTCAATTTATTCATCATTTTAGTCAAATGTATCAAAAGCTTAATGTTAATATCAAAATCTGCATACATGAATATTTATCTATAAAATTTTATAAAAATAATTTCAAAATTAATCAAGACTACTAATTTTCATTTATTTACATAACAGAAATGTATTTTAAGCAAATAACAAATTTTTATCGATAAAAATGGTAATTAGATTTGATTAGAAATATCTTTCTTTTGTATTTATTATCTTATTAGTTAATGTTAAATGCTTGTTGAAATTTTATTACAATTTTTTATCGATAAAAATAATAATTTGATTTATACTCAAATATAAGAATACTTGAATCTCATAACAAAAAATATACATTTAGAAATGTAGCAAGGTCGGTTTATGATTCGTTTATCCTATTCATCATATATCGCATGGTAAATTCTATTTTCAATTCTCTCCATCTGAATATTTTGTTTTCAAATTCTTATGATATACATTTTATAATTATTCTATAAAACTTCTCACATTGTTTTACGTTCAGATTCCTACCTTTTAGAAAAAATTACGATTATTCATAGATCTTTCATGGTGCTCTATCAAAATTTTGCATTAAAGTTAACACATTAAAATTAATTATATAATCCAAGATTTAAAACTAATTATTAAATTTGGTCAATTAATATTTATTAATAAAGCTAAAGATGAACATTTCAACTTGTATACTACATGCACATCAATAAATTGGTTAAAAAATCATTTAGATGCAAACATATATGAATCACATAACATGAATTATATATATATATACACATATTAATGACAGTAATAAAATTATATATAGTTTATTTATTAAATGATTTTGTCAAATATTGCAATGTAAAACTATATTAACTTTAAATTCTATTTTTTTTAAAGATTATGTTGAAACTTTTGCCAATTATCTTTTGATATTTAACATTCAAGTCCATATATTTAACTAATTGTCTAGTCGTAAATTTAAATATTAAGTATGAATCATGATTAACTAATATTCAATAATCTATGTAATAAATCCTAAAAATATGATAATTTCAATGCTTATAATACCCATATATAAATGCAAATATATATAAATCGCATAACATGAATTATATATATATATATATATATATATATATATATATATATATGACAGTAATAAATTTATTTATAGTTTATGTAGTAAATGAATTTGTCATATATTGCAATGTAAAACAATATTAACTTTCAATCCTAAATTTTAATTTTTTAAAATTTATGCTGAATTTTTTGCCAATTATCTTTTGATATTTGACATTCAAGTCCATTTATTCAACTAGCCATGTAGTCGTAAAATTAAATAAATATAAGTATGATTAACTAATATTCAATAATCTATGCAATATATCCTAAAAAATACGATAATTTCAATGCTTATAATATCTATTTTTATGCAGAAAATGATAAAACTATTTCTTCTTTATTTAGATATTAATGATGTTTAAATCACGTAACATAAATAATACTAACCCTTTTAATTTTCGATTTGGTTATCTCAAAAAATTATCATACATTGCAGGACATAATTTCATTCTGAACAAACTACTAAATATAAATTTATATTTTACAACATTACAGTGTGGATGCACAAATTATACCAATATTAAATTATGTAAACATTCACACTTTCAATGTGTTATTAAATCATGTCCTACTCCCAACGCAACTAAATGATACATAACATTATAGGGTATTTAGTTTTAAGGATGCATTACAAAAAATAGATTCAAGGACAACTAAGTTTAATAATTGGATCAAGGACGAAGACCAAATTGTATTATATCAACATGAAATTCACTTTAATTTCTCATCATTGCTAAATTATTTAAAAAAATAAAAAATAGCCTTCAAAATTGAAAAGATAAAAAACGATTTCAAAATTATTGTAGTCGATTGATGTTATTATAAACATATAAAAATAATCAGCTTTGAATGCTAAATGAATATAGCTTTGTAACTTAAAAATATAGCTTTATATTGTACCATCTAAAAACAGACTAAGTCGTTTTAAAGCTAATCTCATTTACATCCAAAAAATGCTATATGTAAAAAATGAGGCTATATGCATTTAGCTTTCCATCTTGATTTTTCTTAGATTCATATTTTCCATGTTTACAAAACAAAAAAATTTCCTAATTAATTTTTTATCTTATAACCGCAACAAAATATTTTGTATTAATTTTTATTATTTGTGAAATGTCGTCTTTAGTTTAAAATATGTGGACTTTTCTCGATTAAAACATGAAAGTTGTCCTTAATTTTACAATCAAAAGTTGTTGGTCCTTAGATTTCCTTAAAATGTGTTCTTGAAACAAATATCCACTGACATTATTTTGTAATCATCAAAATTGAAAGCGTGGCCTCCCTACAGCAGTATAAAATATATGATTAATTGCAAGAATAAAATTGTTTTTAAATGAAAATTAAACATGGACAAAAGTTCACATATAAATAAACTAACCATAAGACCAATGTTCTTATCAGTTACAAATATGTACAAAGCTCTTTTCAAAATTCTCCTTTTTTGTTACATTCAGCCCCTTATATTTAATTGATTATGTTGATCCTAAATTCAAATTATTTGATTAAATTCAATTATATAATGTTCATTAATCAATTTATAGTTCTTTAAAGAATACGATATTTTAGTATACCAACACACATGTGTATGTTGTGTGTCTATACACACATGCACAATTATCGTGTTAATAAAGTGGTGAAGCTACTTATTCAATCATACATATAAAAATATATATCATATAACATTAACGATTTTAATTTATAATTTTTTTAAGTTAGTACTTTAATTTTTAATTTTTACTGTTATTATGTTTACCTTTAAATTGGCTTTATTATTTGGTTTTGGATTCTATCTCTAGCCAACCCCAACTTGTTTGGGATTAATGGTTTAGTAGTAGTAGTAGTTGTTTGTTGTTTAGGACGTTAATTTTTACAAAGATGTATAATTAGCGAGAATTGAACGATCAACCTTATATCCGAGCATTGCATGTCATTCTAATTTACGATCAATACAACACATTAGGTTTATCATATATTGCATAATAAAATATATTTTAGCCAATGATTATAATGTAAATGCTATATTTTAACAACGTTACTGTGTGCAACAGACTGTTTATTCACTATTGATTCTATATTTTCGTTTGAAATTAAAAGATCAATTTTATTTTCTTATGCCGAATCACTTGTTCTTACTTTAGTATAAAAATTTGCTTCATTATTCAAAAGAATGAATGGTGTCATATGTGTCAAGAAAATCTGGAAGTGTACACTCAAATATTACCAAAGATATAACTGGGTACTTTTTTTTGCTGAAAAAGATTGGAAGTGGTAGTTAGAAGAAGAAAAAAGATGACAATTCTATTTACAATACATATTCTTTTTTGGATTTATTCACTAATGTAAAAAGCTTATGATCTAGATTAGTCTTTGAAAAGAGAAAACAGTTGTAAGGAATGAATGGACTTTATCTTCTAAAATCGCTGGAGATTGTCTTAAACTCACTCTACTACAAGTCTCTATCAAAGTTCAAAATTTCAGCATTATGGTCGTTCAAATTATTGGAAGTTTCGGATCTGTTTTGGAAATTCTGAATATTCTGTCTTATTTCCATTTTTGGACTTTGTTATCTTTTATACTTATAAATACTTCAACTAATACAACAATCTTGCATTTTGTATCCCTATTTATATGCTAAAACCCTACAGCCCATTTGGCATCTCTTTATTATATATAAATATGCCTTATTCCGCTAAGCCTAAATCCCAGTCAATTTTTTTAATCAACACAAATATAATACCCTGCCCCTGCAGATCATTATTCCTTTCTCCTTTCCAGTCTAGTCCAAACTCAAATCGCCCAAACCTTAAAACTGATTTTGAATATATGGAAATCGAATAGATGGAAATCGAACGATACAAGCTATATTCAATTGAAACATCAGTGCGAGCCTATGCCATAAGTTCTCTCATGTACTCTTAAAATTTTGTTCACTCTATGTCTCCGAATTTGAATCTTTCGATCTCTTATAAAACTTCTATCTTTATCTTTAAATTTTTGTTGTTTATTTTTCGATATCGATCTTTGTACAACATTTATTCATTGTCTGATTTTATTCACTTTTTTGACCGGAACCGGGTTATTGAGCGAATTCTGGCCCGGCCAACGTTGAAGCTAAGGATGGTATCGTTGGAATTCAATCATATCGGCCGGAATCTCGAACCTTGGTCTCTGTACTATCAATAGAGGAAACCACTAGTTACGTATGATTATGTTTTTTTGATACGGTAAAATTACCCTCTTTAGCTACCCGCATTTGATATTTCTATGTTAATTACAACTAATAACTAACATTTTGAAATTTCAACGAGTAATTCACACACCAGTCATTATTATTTTATTTTTACTAACATTTTATTTTTATCTATTTGTCTATGTTAATTACGATTAATAACCATGATTCCAACATATCAATGAGTAATTCACTCATCAGTCGTAATTATTTGATTTTTTTACTACCGTTTAATTTACAATTGTTTGTTCGATTTTTTTCTACCGTTTTATTCGTGTGTGCACGTTTAAAATATGGCATGTTAGCTTGTGTTTGAAAATTGTTCTCAGTTTACAGAATTACTTATTATGATTATTTTAATTCATAATTCGTAACAAAAAAACCTATGTGAATAAAAAGTGAATATGTTCACGTTAACTGTAAATTTGTATATTGTTGGTCGCTATGCATTATGATCATTGATGGCGAAGTACAAATATAACGTTGAAACATGACAATCACAGCAGCAACAATATAAATAAGCATAGCAGTGGAAAATAAACGACAAGTCGATTTATCCTTGTTCCAACCTTCTGCCCTACGTTTAGGCATCAAAATGCCCCTTCAGAGTTCACTAATCAAGCACCCCCACTTAGTCCGGAGGAATAAGCTTACAACAACTCCGCCTGAGCAACTACCGAACAAGGCTTCAGTACCTTTGTCGGACCTTTAACCGTACTTTTACTTTTAAGAGAAAATTCTTTGACTTCTAACAAGTTCTACGAAACTCTGATATATTCAATTGACGTACAGTCTTCCTATAATTCCCACTTGAGTTGAACTATTGTAAGCTCGTGAGTTTTAAGGAAGTAAATAACCAATTACTTATGATAGATATGGGTGATATTGAAAGTAAACTGAAGAGGTCAGAACACAAAAATAAGATAATAGAAAGAGAGAATTAAGCTTCCAAACTCTAGAATTTGCTGTCTATTTATAGTTGTCAGAAGTTGAAGAATTACAATGTTTTAGAAAAAAAAAAACCATTGAAAAGAATTGCATCCGATGAAGAAGTAGAGCCGCGGAATGTAGCTGTTACAAACAACCGAGACATTTGGATTTTGAAAATGTTTTTCCAGAATAGAAACATTTCAAAAATTCATTAATTCAAATGTCTGTATTTTGTTGTCAGACATCTGGATTTTAAAAAAAAAATTTGCTTTTTCAGAAGAGAAACGGTTCAAATATTCATTAACTCCGACATAAAGATTTTAAAAATGTTTCTCCAGGAAAGAAATAGTTTAAAAATTTATGAATTTGAACGTTTGAATTTTGTACTCAGAAGTTTGAATCATGAATTCAAACATCCTGATTTTGTAGTCATACGTCTGAATTTTTCTGACTATTGAAAATAGAAGTCCCAATAGTTCTAGTTCAAAAATGCATATTCTCAGACGTTTGTATTTCGAAATTTTGATCCTAGACGTCTGGAATTCTGGGACATTTTCAACACTTGTCGAACATTGTCCTTTGAGAGTTTGAAATCATTTTGTTGTAAACGTGTTGGTTAATATCACTCAAGGGAGATTGTACTTGTTTATCTAAAGACGTTGTAATCATTTTGAAATCATTTTGTTGTAAACGTGTTGGTTAATATCACTCAAGGGAGATTTTGTAGTCATACGTCTGAATTTTTCTGACTATTGAAAATAGAAGTCCCAATAGTTCTAGTTCAAAAATGCATATTCTCAGACGTTTGTATTTCGAAATTTTGATCCTAGACGTCTGGAATTCTGGGACATTTTCAACACTTGTCGAACATTGTCCTTTGAGAGTTTGAAATCATTTTGTTGTAAACGTGTTGGTTAATATCACTCAAGGGAGATTGTACTTGTTTATCTAAAGACACTAACACAAGTTATACGACCCTTACATTGATTCGTCTTCACGTCGAGCTATTTGTTGATACTTCATTTCAATTTATTGATTCTCTGATGCTTTTATTCTTGTTTTGTTTCTTCATTGAATGCTTACTGAATTTGTTGTACTTGAGGATGATTGTGTGTAGCGCTGTTTTTTTGTCTGTTATTATCAAAACACCACAGCTATAGTCCTTTCGTACATATACATGAACATAGATACATACATATATGCACACACGCGCGCGCACACACACACACATGCATACATACAGGAAAATAAGAGCGGAACTTTATTTTACGAAGAGTATTCATTTTGATGTCTTGGGAGGTTCGAATCCATGAACTTTAGAACAACAGTCTAATGCACCATTCCGCATGGCACTTGAACTATCGGTCCTAGACAATTTATGTATTGTTTTCAAAATTATACAAACTGATATACGTATTTGTTGCTGTCTTTGTAGATATATACATATACATACATACATATATATATATATATATATGTATGTATGTATGTGTATGTATACATGTGTGTGTGTGTATATATATATTATAATTAATATAAATTGAGGAGATTTATTCATACACTGTTGGATTCAGTTTTATGGGAATTTAATTTATTGATCAAATTTGGGATACAGTCCATGCGTAACCGTGAGCCTTGTGCATTGGGTAGATGATGGTGATGATATAAATTTACTAAATTATTGCATAAATAATTTGTTGTGTATGTGTAATCAAGGATTTCAATATGGGATTCAATCGTAAATCAGAAAGTTCAAAATTTGAATCGAAATGGGATCTGAATTGTGAATCGTAGATTCAAATAAAAATCTAAACCAAAAATCTAAAACTATGCAGTGTAGGTCTCTGAACATCTAAACCAAAAATCTAAAACTATGCAGTGTAGGTCTCTGAACATCTAAACCAAAAACGAGTATATATCACTGATTCACTATTACACATGGTACTATAATGATGCTACTGGAAATATAGAATACTGTAATTATTTAATCTTAAGCTACTGCAAAGATTTGCAAATTGTCATTGATCTACTGGAAATATTATTCTTTCGAACTTTACTCTTATGACTCGTTTACCTACTGCAAGCATCGCTCAAAGCTTACTGCACACAATTACACATGGTATGCATGCAGATCCAAAGATCAGGGCTAAAATTTTGAAGCACAAAATAAATTAGACTATAGAGACGTACCAATTACTGCACACAATTACACATGTGGTATGCATGCAGCTCCAAAGATCAGGACTAAAATTTTGAAGCACAAAATAAATTAGACTATAGAGACATACCAATTACTGTAGCAATTTTAGGAATTTTGACAACATATCCCCTCAAATTCTCAATATCTAACTCACGCAGCAGTGTAAAAAAAAAAAAAGAACAGAGAAGGAATATGGTGAACAAAGCACAAAAAATAAATATAGAGTGCTTACCTCTTCGCACAGCAGCAGTAGCAGGCAGCACCGCAGCAGGTCCGGGTTCGTATCTTTTTTCTTTTCCCCCTTTTGTTCGCGTCTCTGTAACTGGATGGTGGAGATTGGAGAGCTTCAAACGCTTTTATAATCAAACGGTGACAGCTTTCAATTCTGAAACATACCGATTGATGTTTGATCTTCCACAATTCAACCTTTGTCTCAGATTTTGGAAAGGAAGAGGAAGTGCCCTGGCGTTTGAAAGGAAAGACGAATTCCTGAACATGAATCGCGATCTGAGATTAGGGTTTGATATTTTCGATTTTGTTTTGACGCGTACGATTTTTTGCTTTTGCGATTTAAACTGAAACTTGAATCGTTTTACCTGCGTTTTGTTTTGAATCGTGTTTTGAAACGTACGATTTTACGTTTTTTTGAATTTGCTGTGCGTAATCATATTAGCACACCGTGTCTGTTTGTTTACTGGTATTTTATGAAGAAAAAGTGTAAGAAAAGGATAGAATGTCCTATTTGAGAAAAATAGAGCTATCAGCCTTCTTCAACTTTATCATAGAAATAAAATTATTTGAAGTTTCAACCGATGCGTTGATTCTTTACTATTTGCTGTATTATTAATGGATATCAATGCTTGAATTTGGATATATGAGGGCATCGTCATGTGATTCACATAGTTTATTTGCTGCAATATGCTTGTATATTCAAAAGCTCCTCATCAGTGATAGGTTTCTGTTGTATATTGTGTAATGTTTATTTAACATCATGCATGTACTATATAGGTTGTATCTTCGTATTATTATTTTTAACTGAATTGAGCTCTTTGTTTTTACTCAACTTCACAGGCAGATGAACGTGGCTCAGAATCTGGTGATGAGGCAAATGAAAATAACTTGGACCTGAATCTGAACTGAGACGTCTTTAATAATAGTAGCTGTTATTGTGAAGTAAGATGGAGGTGCTAAGTTGTTAAAGGGGAACGAAGAATGAATTTTGACCAGCAGGTTTTGGGGTGTTTTATCCATCATTGTGTTAAAACCATGCTATTGTTATGGTCTAAGGGGATTACAAATACGCTGCATTTGAGCAAATTTGGACGTGCTTAACCAAAGTATTCATCTATCCATCCCAGTTGGCTTACAGATGTTCTTTTCTCTCCTTTTTATAGAGAGCAAGCTTTAGTGTAACCAGACATTCATTCATAATTCGAATAACCAGATCAAGTTATTAGTTTGTTGGAAATGCAAGAAGTTTGATTTCTTTGCTGTTTTTTCTTGAAAATGCGCTAAGTTCAAACTAAAAAGCGATTAATCCTGCCTTGCCAGAAAAAAGAAGAAGAGACCAATCCTTGCGTTTAAAACATGTATTCAAGGCATATAGCCATCTAACTAAACGCAATAATTGCATATGATGGTGAAATATGAAATTATGAATAGGTAGCTTTGTTTTGAATGGTTAGATATCATGATTAACTGATCAGAAGTTAAGGATGAAACATATTCTCATGGTTTATACTAGAGAATGCCAAAATTCGTATAAAGACCAAGGTTATTGTTTGTTAGTAACTGAACCTGGGTTAATTTGGGTTAGTCCTATTGACCGAACCGATCAATTTTAACCACTGTTAATCTTGCTAGATTAATTGGTTAACCGTCCACTATTAAGTATTAATTATAATCAACCAGTATTAAGTATTAATCATAATTAACCAATGTATTGACATATAAATTCACTGCAGAATCTAAGTGTCACACATTCGCATGTTGACATTGCAGAATTTGGCTAAATGTCATGCAAGGAACGTACGTTTGACAGTTGGCATGATACATAGGAGTGCTAACCGAAGTTACATTTGCACATCGATGTTTGTCATGCATCCTCCACTTATCGTATTCCATTTTTTTCCATTTCAAAATTAGCCTTTTGTTTCGACTTGCCACAAGAGGGAAAGTATAGACGTATTTGTGACAAGTGTGGTTGATGATACCGATACGAACGATGCTTACGTTGAGCAAGGTTATGTATGAAATCTTGCTCAAGTTAAGCGAGATTGAGTATGAAACCACTTTCAAATCGAGCATGGTCTTGTAAGGAATCACGTTTTAGTGTGGTTTTGCACGAAACCATGCTCAAATGGAGAATGACGCATGGTCAGGAAATATGCAGTATCACTGAGAGAATGTTGCATAGTGATATGATACTATGATGTATCACAGAGGTAGTTATGTAAGTTAATTATATAAATTAGCTCTTATAACAAATTCTGTTTAGAATAGTAAGGTGGTGTTAATTTATTTCGTGAAAAAAGAGGCAAACGATGCATTTATTTCGTGAAAATTGATCGTTTTAGAAAATAAAGTTAACATACAAAGTAAAATATAACTTTTATTTATTTCGTGTCATTTTTTTAAGGGGACACCGGTGTACAAAAACTTGTTAAGAAGCAACACCACTTACAATTTTCTCAGACAAAAATAACCTTCGTGTCCTTCAAACTTCACCCATGCATTTCAAAGCCCGCGCTCTATTTTCAAATCGCGTTTCTCAAAAAATATCTTCAGAACTAGGGTTTTTGCTCACGCTCGTGTTCGTCGGAGCTAGGGTTTGGCATTAACGATGGTTCGATTCAAACATACTGCGAGGAAGACGAAGAAATCCGTTGCCAAGAAGCAAATCGTGGAAAAGAGGTATGTTTGTAGTAGATTAATGGTAATTTTAGTTGGTATTATCACATGTATGGTACAGTAGGTCTTGGTATTACCAATTGTGAGCAATGGGATTGCGTGTGGTGGGGTTTGGTGGGAAAGAAGGCATAAACTTTGGGGAATTTTGTTCGATTTGCAGAGAATACGATTTTAGGGTACCAATTGTGAGCAATGGGTTTGCGTGTGGTGGGGTTTGGTGGGGAAGAAGGACTAAACTTTGGGGAATTTTGTTCGATTTGCAGAGAATACGGTTTTAGGGTACGTTTTTGGGTGGGTTAAACTTCTGGAATATGAAAGTTTATCCCTTTTAGTATTTGACATGTTGTTACCGTTTTTATAATTCAAAATCGGTTTCTGTTTTCCATATATAAGTTTCATTTCATCAAAGATCATGTGAATTTTGGTTTCAATTTGTGTTGTCTGAATATACGTATTAAAAATGATTGATTGATGTCGATTTATGGTTGAAAAAGGGTACTATGGTTTGTAAATATTAAAATACATATGAAAGCTTGTCCTTTCTAGTATTTGGCATGTTGTCACCGTTTTTATAATTCAAAATCAGCTTGTGTTTTCCATGTATAATTTTCATGTCTTCAAAATGTGTTGTATTTTGTTTTTGGTTTGTGTAGTCCGAATATAGTTATTATAAATGGTTTACTAATGTCGACTTATGATTAGTTGTTGTCAAAATTTAGATTACACATTCATTTTTACTTGTTGTTTACATGGTGGCTTTGTACCTTCTTGTAGTAATGAAGTAGGTTATATGTTGCCGTACTTTGTTGACAACGGCGTATAACTAAATTGTTTATGTGGTTGATTGCAGGAAACCGACTTCGTCTACGTCTGGTCGTGTACCGCCTACTGCTTCTAATAGGCAGAAACTTGCTAAGGAAAGACACGCATATTGGAAGTGCAAAAGAAAAAGAAAGCAGCTGAAGCTAAAGCGAATAACTCCGAGCAAAATTCAAGTGAAAAAGAAGAGTCCAACGACTGTAGTACTTCCGATGGAGATGAAAAAAAATAGTGATCATAGTGGCCATGAAGAAGCAGATGTACGCGTACAAGAAGAAGATGATGACAGAGAAGAGGAGGGCAACACAAGTGGTAGTGATCTTGAACGAGACGATGACAGAGAAGAGGGTGAAAAAGCCGGTATTGATCAGGAACTAGACGATGACAGAGAAGTGGGCAACAAAGCTGATATTGAACGTGAAGAGGAGGACGACAGAGAAAAGGGCAACAGAGGAGGCAGTGAGCATGAAGAAGATGTTGATGGAGAAGATAGCGACGAAGATGATAGTGAGCGCGAAGAAGGAGGTGATGGAGTTGAGGAGGAAGCAAATAAAGAAGGTGACGCCTCAGTGGCACGTGTACGAAAGGGTAAGAGACATCTGAAACAAGTTTCTTGTGAACAATCAGAGTCCGAATATAGTGGCCGTGAGGAACATGATAGTGAGGAAGGCAGGGTAGGAGAGAAAGAGGGAGAACATTTGGAAAAGAGAAAACGTGCAATTAAAGGCAAGCGAAAGCGGAAAGAAACAGAAGCATCCACCACTGAAAATGAACGGACAATGTTGTTTGCATTCAAACATCACATTGCTCATAAAATATGAAAATCTACTGTAAGTTTTTCTTATGATATTTCTTAGATTTTATTTATACTTATGACTACGCGTGAATCGTTATCTGTTATGTAATATATATGTGCATACCATATAGAAACCTCAAGAAGAAGTGAGACTGGTGAGAGTTCATACTCATGTTGGCACGCAACGGTTGTGGGATTATAGAAAAGAATGTTCTTTTGTTAAGGAGGTTGTAGTTCAGTCGGGATTCCATAAGCTAGCGCTACATGCTCATGAGACATTAGACAAAGTTCTAATCAATGCATTCGTCGAAAGATTTTATCCGGAGACAAACACATTTCACCTTCCATTTGGTGAGTTGGGAATAACCATTGACGAAGTAGTGCACATAAATGGCCTTCCCGTGGAAAGAAGAAAAGTTACTGGTTCTCTTGGTGGCTCGAGAGGTATAGGTGTTGAAGATGTGTACAAACTACTTGAAGACTGCCTTGGTGTTGACAGACCAACTGCCATACAAGTATTGGGAGGCGATAAGAAAATTAGATTTGAATGGTTACGCAGTCATTTTGAGGGTTCGAAGGAGGATGATACAGAAGAACGAAAGATGCATTGTGCGATAGCATATCTTTTGTACACAATTGGCAGTTTAGTTTGTTGTGACAAGTCCGGGAATAAAGTGTCAGTTCATTTTCTGCAGTGTTTGAAGAATGTAAAGGAGGTGGGTTCATATTCATGGGCCACTGCATGTTTGAGTTGGTTATTACGTAATCTTGCTATAACAACTCGAACTGATGTTCATCAAATGACTGGTTGCATGACCTTACTACAGGTATATTCGAAGAATATTTCTGATACCGTTGTGTTGTAACTATATGTGAATAGTGTAGTCTTATTATATGCGTGTACATGATGTACCTAAATGCAGGTATGGATATTTGAGCATTTCACTGTTCTTCGCCGACATAATCGTGTTATTGGTATTCAAGAAGGAGAAATTAGAGCCGCGTTCTACTTTGCAAAGAACAACAGTTCGCAGTTAGCATCTGATTTAGTCACACTAAGAGAAAGAATTGATGATTTGAAGTGCAATGAAATTATATGGGATTGCTTTAGAGATAAACGTGATGTGTATCCATTTCATGAATGCGCACTGTATAACGACTCTGTTATTTGTTTAGAAACTGAAGAGTTGTACCTACACCAGAGATTTCTGCGCCAGTTTGGAATTGTTCAACCCATCCCAACCAATCCCTTCACGCTTAACAAGAAGAAGTACAAGTCGTCTAGTAAAGGTTTCAAAGCCGCTTACTTTAATGTTGGGGATTTTGTATGGGCTGAATGGTCAAATCACATGTTGAATGAAACTATAACGGCAAAAGAAGTGGTTAACCCCCGGGACTGTGAGGAAAACTATATACAGTGGTATCAGCAAGCGTCTCATCCGATTGTTGCAAATCCATCAAGAAGAATAACTGAGCCTGCGAAGGAAACCGAGGAGAAGTTGCTACACATCCGTGTTGTAAGTTTGTTATATTTGTTAATTGAAAAAAAATGTTATTGATTGTTTTGCATACTAAAGTAGACATGAATTTCAGAAACGTCGACTTGAACTTGTTGCCGTAACAATCCGTTCATTTGGACGTGGTAAGGCAGTTTTTACAGCTTTGCAAATGATAGAGCATACAGAGGACCCAGAACCGTCTGCTGTGTACGGAGAGAACATGATAGCTGATGAAGGTGATGAGATTGTTGCGGCTATGACAAGTCGAGGTAAACGAAAGGGTGGAAAGAAGACTGCTACCAAGAAGAGTGGTGGAGCAAGGAAAAAATAGTTTAACTTGGTAGCATTACGTATTATTTTGGTTAACAGTATGTAACTGTTATAAGACTTGGTGTATGTTTTGTTCAGTACTTTATGTTTGTGACTTATTTATGTATTTTGGTTGGTGACTTGCTTTTGACATTACTGTATTATGGGTACTTTGGAAGGAAGGTTAATGTATGGAATGGTTTATCAGTTTGTTTGTGTTTATTTCTATGTTTGAAGATGCATGTACAAGTTTCAAATTTTTGTATAGTCGACGATGCATGTGAAAGTTTCAAGTACTTGTATGATCAAAGATCGTGTACAAGTTTCAATTTTAAGATTGTTGTATGAAATAATTTTTGTTTGGATTGTATGTATGAAATAATCAACCTTGTAGTTAAACATTGGCAGTTGTTTTCCGTTTTTAAAATTCAAAAACGGTACTTGATCACTAATTACTCAGTTAAACGTCCTATAATTTGCTAAATGGTTACGCAAAACCGTTTTACTAAATAAAATTCGGTCATCGTAAACCATAATATTGCAGGTTAAAAACAAAATATGCAGACGGTATGTGCATACCGTTTTAAATATATAAAAACGGTGAGATAATTCCAAAATATCTCAGGTTTTGATATTGTCAAAAAACATGTGCAGACGGCAATAGACCACCGTTTTACTTACTAAAAATCTGTGTTCACAATCCAAAATATCTCAGGTTATGATATTGTAAAAAAATATGTGCAGACGGAGAGTGGTTACCATTTTAAATATATAAAATAGGTGAGGTAAATCCGAAATATCCCAAAAATTTACATACAATAGCAGACAGAGAGTTGGTTTAAATGAAAAATGCAGTATTTCGGTAGTGAAATGCAGAAGTGTCACAAAACTTTACATACAATAGCTCAAACTTGCACTCTAGAAGTGCGATTAAAGTAAACAAAAAATACAACCGCATTGCATCAAAAGAGTAACTAACACGTGCCAGAAAAGTTAACATTTGCATTAATACTTCAAGATTCCGGTACATTAGCACTAAACTACGAACACATGCACGTATTCAACATTAACTTAACACAACAACCTTTTTATCTTCGTCAACATGTCCATCTTCTTCTCCATCAATGATGCGAGAAATTCTCTCCGTATATGTGCTGACCCAATCCTGCGCATTGATGTTGTAAATTCGGTAGAAGAATGCGAATGGAGTAGTATTAGGTAAAGGCGATTCGTACTTCAAAGTAACGCCAACAAAATGTGAGCTGTCTACGTATCCCATTACGACCATCATGTCCCGGTTTAACAAGGTTACTTGTACTGTTGACGGAACAAACAAGAAACTCATGTCCATACTAAGCAAGACAACAGCAGTACCAAATGTTTCTGCAATTATAAAACCGGATTCCGGCATTTGCATCCAATCATCTACCCCCAACGAGTTATCGCCTTGTATCCTCTTTTTCATTTCTTCGAAGCCACCTTCATCCCACATGCGTTTGTACATCTCTGAATGAGTTATTAAATTATCAACCATGGCCTCACGTATGAACTTACAAGGATTCTCTGGTCTTCGATTATGAAGATTTAGTTGTTTAACCACCACCCAAATCCACAATTACCATCAGCGGGCATGTTGTCTATACGAGTTATATACGGTCGCATACATTTGGGCATTTGTAATAAGAAATGTTCATCAACTTGACTGGTTTTAGGTGCATTTCCTTTTACTCTAAGATTCTTTAAACAGCGACTAACTGTAGTAAGTTTTGTGCTGCAAGACAATGCAGCGTCAACATGCTCAAAGTAAGAAGGATCTCGTTTAGTCGACTTCTCCTTTTTAGATGGTCTTCCTTTTCTTATAGTCGCCATGGGAGGTTCTTTAATCTTCATAGTAGGAGGGAAGGTTAAAAATTTCATACCTTGTTGGATATCATTCCTCACATTATCAGAAGCCTTTTCATACCTATGTTTCAACGCATGAAATTCAGGCAAGTCACTAAAATCAAGAGTGGACCGATTCAGTGTAGGCGGAATACATGACAACTGTTTCCAGTAACAGTCTATACCACTGAGGGGTATGAAGACGTATGAATGTCTAAAGTCTACTAGCATATGTGCACAAGGTAGACCATTAACTTTCCATAAAATACAATCGCAAGTTTGAATACTCATGCCACCTTTTGGAGTACTACATAATTCGGTTTGTAATAAATCAAGCGCCTTATGAGAAACAAATCCCAACACCTCTTTAAACATTGGCTCATCTCGAAATCTATGAAGTGACTTCGATGAACTTGTTTCAAACGCATGTTCGATTGCAACTAATTCATTCTCACAGCAGAGATGCACGCTAGTTCAACACTGAACAAAACTACCTGCAGCTGAATCAAAATACAGTTTCAGATGATGGTGCGCGCTTTCAACTACACTAGTTGATACATTATCAAAGTGTTTAACTTCATTTTTCCAAGCTAACACAAACATCTCCTTATACTTGTTCAACCAGTTCTTGAAAACATAGTTCAACGACTTTTTTTGCTTCTCCTGCCATGCTTCACGAAAATAATTTATGTTTTGATTATACTCTTCTTCAGACAACGAACTAATCACATTCCTCCAACCCTCCCAAAATAACTTGTACTCTCTTTTTCCTTCCTCATCTTCTACTATGGTCTCTCTATCCCCAATCATTACCCGTTTCTTTTTTATGAAATTTGATTTGCAATTTGCTTGAACGATTTTTGAAATATGCCACGCACAAAGAATATGACGAGCTGATGGAAAAACAGTGGCCACTGCATTGCTAAGAGCAATTTCCGCATTCGTTATGATAACACTTGGAAATTCTTTTTCTCGATACCATTTTCTAACACACTCCAAAGCCCATATATATGACTCGGAGGTCTCCCGAGTAATAAAAGATAGGGCAACGGTGAAGGATGCACCCGTTAAAGTTTGCGACACCATATAAAACATGGCAACTTGTACTTATTAGTCTTGAAAGTGCAATCCAAAAACAAAATTTGATAAAAACATTGCGCAAGTAGAACACATTTCGGATGACTGAAGAACAAGTCAATAACTTCATTTGTCATATCGTCGACTCTATGATGAACAGAATAGTGGTGACTGCAAGCCAACTTCATAAACTGTTGCATAATCGATCTACCTTCTGTATTATGAAGTTCAAGCTTCACTTTGGCATTGTACACATTTCTGATTGTAGACTTATTTTTTGGGTTGTCAAGTTTAAGAGCAGTTAGAATATTCCATGGCCTAACCCCACTATTTGTCATTGTTTCAACGGTCTTTACTTCATTTGTTTTTTAATCGCTCAACATACGGATGCCCGGTTAAAACAACGGGAAGATTGTGATTGTAACATCCGTTTATAACTGTCAAATTCCATTTTCCATCATCTTGACAATGCGCTCTTAATTCAACTGGACAACCACATTTTCTACTTCCCGATCTACGCCTTTTCTTTTAGGTTATTGGTACATGCTCCTTAGTCTTATGATCAATGTACATTCCACTTCTTTCACAAGAAAGCAGCATCCATGAGCCTTTCCCATTATCTAAGAGATTTTTTGTTTTACTTCTTTTGATAACAATGACACAATTCACATCAAGTCCACGATCGAAGCACCATTTACGTACGTCCTCTTTGGAAACGAACAACTGCATCAACAAACAAGGTATTACGATTAGAGTAATGTACTTAATGTAAAACATAAGTACTAGGTTTCAAACCTTATCGATGGTGAAATGGGAAGTTAAATTGGGGTACACACAACACAATATTCCTGCTTCCTCATGTGAAAGATTGTTGTTGTCATCATTTTCCAACCGAGAAACCTTATCATTAACATTTACATCTTCTCTTTCATAAGACTTCTCATTAACTGAATAATCCTCATTCCCGTATACTTCGTTCACGACAGCAATTGCATCAAACTGTAAAACAACTGAATATTATTCACACCACAAAGAAATAACAGTATCAAATATTCATACAAATAAACTAAAAACGGTATCGCCCTGTCAATTAAATAACCATTGCTTGGTACAAAACATGCATGGTAACATTAGTACCACAAAATCGTATACACGGTAATATAATACCGAGAAAAATTAATAAACATGGTGGCTCTTTTACGTCTTCTCTATCTCTGTATCAAACTATAGTTCGTACTTGGTAAAACCGGTCATACTATACCGTGTTTTCATACTTAAAACAGTCATTATTTTTGTATCTTCATACTGATTGTTTGCTATAAACATGGTACATCGCAACCGAATTTTTCATCCGTGCTTCTTCTTCATTTCCGTAGGTGTTAACGGAAAATTAAATATCAAACCTTGTCATTAGCAGATCGGTCTTCATCATCTTCGTATAATTCACATTTTAGTGTGCAATTTACTACATCTTCGTCATCTATCTCATAATTAGGGTTTCTGGCAGCCATTAATATTTTCTTAAAAGCATCAATGGAATTGTCCCATTGTCTACCGTAGCTTGTACTTGTATTTACGTTAAGTAACTTTGTTGGGGAAAGGACAATTTTGTCTTGAAACCATAAATTGTTAAGGGGGGTTTAGTCTTTAATGTACACCCATTAACAAAAAATTAAAAACTAAAAGTTGTGACACCCGTTAACCAAAATGGGGGTGTCATTAACAATGCCCATATAAACCAAACACCATAAATTTTTTTGATTGTATACAAATTATATATGTTCTTACATTGGGATATAATTGATGGTTTAAAAACATTTAATATGCAAAAGTAGGAATCTTTAAGAAAAATATATATTTAATCGATTGTGGTTACAAACGCGTACATAACAACGGATCATTTTTAAAAACATAAATACATACACAAATCAAGAGAAAATGTGAATTTATATCCACAGCAGTAGTCTAGCGGTTAAGGACTTTACGTCATGGTAACAGTGGCGTGAGTTCGAAACCCATAATGACTGGCTAAGAGCTTACCATGTGCATACACTAAAATCAACCACTTATGTGGTGCTCGCGGACAAGGATAGGTGCACCAGAGAAGATTTTACGACTCCGGTCGTTTTCTTCGTGAACAAATTAAAAAAAAGCCCATCTCTTTGATGACTCACAAAAACATAATCACATAGAACGATCTGTAGAACAAAACTGAAACCACGCGCAAAATCACAGCAAAAGCTAAGAAAACAACATCTTAAGAACAAACACAAGAGAAAATCAGTCTGTCGATATCAAAAGCCACACTGAAAGCCCGACTAGCCGCGTGACCGAACATAGTCTCTCTGCACTTTGAAGCTAAGAAAGACATCCAGCGCCAGCTTCTGCATGTAATATAAAGCTCGGAAGCCAGCCCCTCCACCGAGACAACCAGCCCTTTCCAGGAAAAAAACCAGTTGCGGTTGAGGCTCGAAAAAATCCACAATCAAACCAAACAACAAATCCCAGCTCAAAGCAAAATCTTAAAAATAAAAAATTACCCAACCCCTTCTTCATAACAATGGATATTAAATTGTACAAAATAACTATTTTGTTAGAATAATTAATATATGATATTTATGTTAATAATATATTACATAAATACCATATATTGATGGTAGAAGATTTGTATTACACTAATTAATATATGGTATTTATGTTCATAATATATTACATAAATACCATATATTAATGGTAGAAAAGATTTGTTACATGGTAATATATAATAATATTAATGACAGAAGAATAAATGCGTGTTATTTAATATTTATGTAATATATTTATGTAAACATTGGAGACCTAAATGCCTACAAAAAGGGGCTAATAAAGAATGAAATGCAAAGAAGAAATTTGAAATCTTACATGGTATCAGAGCAGGTTTCAAATATCTAAACCTGTGCTTTTCCATCCTCCTCAATTTCTTCTTCTTCAACCATTCTTTTTTCTTGTTAAATCACCACCAATGGCTGAATCCTCCAAATACCACTCTGTTCTAACCATTACTAATGTCAAATCTCTCATACTGATTACATTGGACAATGAACATGACATGTATCATTCTTGGGCGGCATTATTTACCGTTCTTGTTCGAGTTCACGGCCTCCACCATCACATCGTACCACCAACCGAAAAAGATGCCCAAGTTGCCTACGAGTCTATCATATCCGCAGACCCAGCCCTGTGGACACGACTTGATGCTGTTGTCCTTCAATGGATATACAGTACAATCTCCTCCGACCTCCTTCATGCCATTCTTCTCCACGACGATACAGCTGAGGGTGCATGGAAACGACTTGAAGCCATGTTCCAAGACAACAAAGCTTCAAGGGCAACTCATCTTGAAGAAGAACTTGCAACAATTGATTTTGAACAATTTAATTCAATTGACAAATTTTGCACCCATCTTAAATCATTGGCTGATAGAGTGGCGGATGTTAGTGCCCCGGTGACTAAAAGTAGGCTTGTATTGCATCTCACAGGAGCCTTACCAGAAGCATATGCTGGCACTGTCGATTACATTCAAAACCAAGATCTCTTACCCCCCCTTGAGAACTGCCGAACCAGCCTCAAGCTGGCTAAACGAACAATTAAAAATCGATTGGCAAAAAAGAATGATGGGACCACCAGTGGTGCTGCGCTACTGGCTGAAACCCCTTCAAAACCAGAGAATTCAAACATCAACCCCACCCAAAGTTCCCAAAATAACAGAAGAAGAAATAACAATAATGCCAAAACCAATAGTAGGGGGAGAGGAAATCAAACTGGTGCATCCAATCACATGCCACGTCCGCAACCCAATCATCATCAATGGTTCCCACGCCCTCCACCAAGTTGGCAGCAATGGCAAAATCCATTTGGATCTTGGAACTCTTGGTATGCCAGTCCACCTCCTTGTCCATATCCTTCATCACCATGGCAACCGAGGCAAGTAAATCAAGCCCAACGTGCTACTAGGCAAGGAGTCCTTGGGTCTCTTCCACATGCGTACAACACTATGGCTCCACCCGTTGGATACACACCAATCGATATTGAAGCTGCCATGCATGCGCTATCTTCTCGCAACCCGATGTAAATTTTTATATGGATATCGGTGCTACATCTCACATGACAGCGGATCAAAGTATACTTTCTTCTTATTTCAATTCTAGCAATAATTATCATAACATTGTTGTTGGCAATGGTCATCTAATTCCAATTGTTGGTCATGGTAGCACTAATTTACCCTTACCATACCCTCCATTTATCCTAAGTAATGTTTTATATGCTCCCAAACTTATTAAAAAACTGATATTTGTTCGCAAATTCACCACTGATAATATGGTTTCTGTTGAATTTGATCCTTTTGGATTTTGTATTAATGATTTACAGACGGAGACCAAACTAATGAGATGTGACAGCACTGGGGATCTTTATCCTCTCTTCTCCAATAATCAAGCCACTTCCTTTATCAATCAGTCAGTCTTTACTGCTCTCTCGCCAGATCTTTGGCATAACCGGTTAGGACATCCTGGCGCTGCTGTGCTTAAATCATTAAATCATAAAAACTTCATTTGTAACGACCCGCATTCTACGCATCATAGGATCGTAGAATATTTATTTCTGTCACATACGAAGTCGTATGGTCATGTAACTTTGGGAGACGACTATTGGGGTCATTTCCCATGAGCATGATTTTTCCCGATTTTTAAATGACCATTTTACCCCTAGTTGGCACTGTTTTGGCCATAACTTTTGACTGGAAAGGAATTTTGACCTGAAACCATTTCCATTGGCTCCGGATGATGGTTTCTCTTTCCGTAGAGTGGTCACATTAGTCAAACGGACTCACCGTTTGGGAGATATGGCTGAAACAAGATTCAGATGGTGAAAAACAGCTTAATTGGGCCTAACCGGGTGATTAGCAGCTAGGCCCACAGGGGAATTTCGGGTTTAGAGGTATAGGAAGACTGATTAGGGTTAGGTTATCACTTTCATTTCAGTTTTGAGCCGCCACAAACCTTCTTGAGACCTTAGTAATGGCTTCCATCCTCTAAAACCACTCCAAAACACATTTTTAGTGAAGATTAAGCCTAAACTACATCAAAGCAAGGCCAAATAGCAACAAAGCAAGGTTGGAGCTGCTGCTATACATAGGAATTCGACCCAAACAGAGAGTATTTCAGATTTGGTGTTTCATTTGTGGCCAAGGTGAGTGATTTGCATAGTTTTTGCACTAATTACGATGATTAAGGGTAATTAGTGAAGATTAGCGAATTTATACGTAAATAAATTCTGGAAAAATTCTTAAAATTCTAAAATAATGTTTTAAGGCTCTGTTAGAAATTTGGGTTAATTTCGATGTGTTTTGCTAATCGTATGCTTAAACATGATTAAGAGGGATTATAGGAAAATGTGAGGTTTTAGCCACTTTTGATCCATTTTGGTTCATTTGAATTGTTATTAGGTGTTTGTGGTTGTTCTTACATGTTGTTATGACTATTTGACATGAATTGTGATTGATTAGAATAGTTAGATTTGTCAAAAACGTCGTCGAACGACGTAAACAAGTTGCTGGAAAAGTTGCAGAAAGTTGTGCAGGGCTTCGGATCGGATCGGATGGGGGCTCGGATCGGATATGTGAACTGGGCAAGAAACCCGACCCGAACCGGAGTTTGGCACATAGGAGGCTTGGCGAGAAGGAAGGCCGTTTTCTTAGAGTTGGAGTGGACAAGGGGATCGGATCGAAAGAATAATTGGAGGCCAGATCGGATCGACTTGGAGACGTAGGGCTCGGATCGGAAGTAAACATTTGGGAGAAGTAGCAAGAGGGAAGGCCACGCGGATCAGATGGCAAGGAGGGATCGGATCGGAATACGTGAGGAAATGAGCCAGCGGATCGGAGCACTGGAAGGAAGGACACCCGACCCGACCCGGAGGAGGACACCGACCCGACCCGAAGTGGAGTACCCGACCCGAACCGAATGGAAAGATGACAAGGAAGGAGGACCGGCCCGAACCAATGAAGGTGATGACTCCCGACCCGAACCGATGAAGGTGATGACTACCGAACCGAACCGAATTCTAAGACTGTTAATGCGCGACAACTCTTCTGAAGACCCACTCCAATTCGACCAAACCCGAGATGCAAAAGAAGTCCAAATGAGAAGTTAGAGCTTAAGATTCAGATGGGAATCAACGAGTTCGCTTCATGGTTGGGCTTTGCTGCGGGACGCGTGCCAAAGAGTTATCGACGTCTATAGCTTTGGACCACTATGGTAGGAGGTGCAAAGGCGGATTCAGGGCCATTATGGCATCGGTAGAACCAAGGGCTACGACCAATGAAGTGGGTCATTAAAATGTTTGGTCATGACTCCAAGTGTTTGGCTTGGTCACAGCAGGGTTTCTACAAGTCGGGATTCGTCGTTACCTCAGTTTGTCTAGTGTTCCAAAGTGGTAGATGTCGTACGCTTTACGCACTGAGTGAGAGATGCGAGGATGGTTGCTATGGATGATTTGTTTGCTATCATTGTGACATGCACACCCCACCCCCGTATTCTTACACTATTTATTATGGCACCTTGGAGTATTGTACGGTATGTGGTACTAACTCTTTGGTTGCAGGTCCAGGTTCAGGTATGGTTTAGTATACCTGTTATTACTCTGTTTAGATGCTTATCGCTCATACCAGGCTTTATGTCTGACCCAGAGTTTTATGTCTCTTCTTATTACTCTGGGTGCTCACACGAGCAGACTAGAGACAGGTTAGCTGGTGATGCACGGGTAGATGATCCGGAGACGGGCAGGAGGCTTCCACGTAATATATATAGTATTCTCCCTGCGTTGTTGAAGATCACTGCTTGGGCATTGGTGGTGCATCTTCTACTTTAGTTTTCCTTTGTTAGAGATAGTAAATTTGGAAAGTTGTAATAAGCTGTATTTGGATTTCCGCTGCTCTGATGTTGACATTGATTATTAGTTATCAGCTTATGCACTGTCTCACCTGTTTTATGTCAAGTATGTTATTATTATATTTTATTCCATGCGCTGTGAGACATTCTACAGGTTCCTTGATTAGTTCATTCTCTTCTTTCTTTTCTCATGACGACCGTCCCGTGCTAGTTGGGCATGTGTACAGCGCACTTCCGGAGGAAATGCAGGCTGGTGCGGGGCGGGCCGTCACACTTGGTATCAGAGCTCTAGGTTGCGTAGTTAACCTAGGGAAGCTATCGGGGAGAGATAATATACGTATACGAGAGAGCGTATTTGTGATTACTTTGGTTTTTAAAAGCTATATATATATATATACTATTACTAGTATAAGGATGAAGTCGTACTGCACTAGCACCACTCTGGAGTCGTTAATCGTTTCCTTTTTCAGATTGACGATGAGCCGATATACTAGAGGTGCTGGTAGGGGAGCCAATAATGGGAATGCTGCTGACATGAGGACGATGTTTACTGACCTCATGAGAGAGATGCTTAGAGATGTGCAGAGGGCAGCTCCCAATGGTGGAAATGGTGGTGGTCCAATAGTGCAGGCGCCGAGGGTCGACTTCGCCAAGTTGAATAAGGATTATACTAGCCTTGGTGGGAAGTCGTTTCACGGAACGGAGTCGGCCACGGATGTTCAATATTGGTTGGATAGTTGCGAACGTATCTTCGAGGATTTGGGTATCGAAGATGCGATGAAGAGAAAGTTAGCGTCCCGTCAGCTGCAAGGGCGGGCAATGAATTGGTGGAATGCTATAAAGGCAGCTACTCCCGAAGATCAGATTACTTGGGAGCAGTTTAAAGCTCGCTTCAGTGAGAAGTTCATTCCAGCTGCTCAGAAGTCAATGCTGTTTAAGAAATTCTTGGAGCTCAAGCAGAATGGCAGAGCTGTCTCGGAATATATTGCTGAATTTGACACTTTGTCAAAATATGGGTTATCTCTTATTGATACTGCCGAGAAAAAGAATGAGAAATTCATAACTGGTTTGGATCAGTACTTGGGGGAAAAACTTATTAACCACATCGATGAGACGTTTGAATCAATTGTGGGGAAAGCATTAAGATCAGAAAGTCTCTACCCTAAGTCGAAGACTGAGGTTGCATCTGCAGAAGAGCCAAAGCCACAAGCAAGTGGTAGAGGCAAGGGTGGTTCCCAAAATAAGAGAAAGCAGAACCAAGCTAAGGATGGCCAGAAGAAAAAGAATAAGCAAGATGTTGAGTGCTTCAGCTGTGGTAAGAAGGGCCATTATGCTAGTAATTGTCGAGCCAAGCCAGCGGATAGGAAGTGCTTCAACTGTGGCCAAATGGGACATCACAAGGACAAGTGTCCACAGCCCCCTAAGGAAAAGCAAATGGTGAAAGCATACGCCCTTAATGCTATTCCTTCTTCGTCGAATGCCCCAACAGCGGCGGAGAAGGGAAAGAATGTCGTCATTCAAGGTATGCTTTCTGTTTATGATGTTCCTGTTAGAGTTTTGTTTGATACCGGAGCTTCCAGTTCTTTCATATCTAGTGACCTGGTAGATAGGTTGGGATTGGAGCCCGAGATTGTCGATAGACCTTTAGTAGTGACGAACCCGATTGGCGGTTCGACTAGCCTTAGCATGATTTGTCGTAATGTGGTCTTATCGAGTCATGGATGCATGTTTGTTTGTGATTGCTTTGTTTTGGGCTTTACTGGGTTTGGCATTATTTTGGGAGTAGATTGGCTCCAAAGATACGGGGTGGTGGTAGACTGTGAGGGCTTGTTGGTGACAGCTAGAGCGGATGATGGGCGGAGGATAGTGTTTGGTGGTCTACCCAGTAAGGGGGTATTGGCTAGTTTTCTAAACCCCCTCGACATTCTGCATAGTGAGTTGTCAGGTTTGCCCGTGGTTGGCCAGTATCCGGATTCTTTCGAGGAAGTGACCGGACTTCCACCACACCGAGAGATTGAGTTTCGTATTGATTTGGTAAAGGATGCCAGACCTATAGTGATGCCACTTCGTCGTATGGCACCAAGAGAGCAGCGAGAGCTCGAGGTGCAAGTTAGCGATCTTTTGAAGAAGGGATTTATCAGAAGGAGTGTTTCTGAATGGGGAGCACCAGTTGTGTTTGCTACCAAGGCGGATGGTTCCCTTCGTTTGTGTGTAGACTACCGCGAGTTGAATAAAGTGACGAGGAAGAACAAGTATCCTCTACCGCGGATAGATGATTTGTTCGATCAGTTGAGTGGCGCGAGAATATTTTCTCAGTTGGATCTCGCGACAGGTTTTCATCAGCTTAGAGTGGAAGCTGAGAGTATAGCTAGAACGGCATTTCGGACGCCGTCTGGATTTTATGAGTGGTTGGTCATGCCATTCGGGCTGACCAATGCCCCAGCATATTTTGTGGATCTTATGAATAGGGTATTCAGAGATCAGTTGAATAAGTTTGTCCTTGTGTTCGTTGATGATATTTTGGTCTATTCGAGGACAGAGGAAGAACACAAGGAACATTTAAGAATAGTGATCGAGGTGTTGAGAAAACACCAATTGAAAGCAAAGTTTTCGAAGTGTCACTTCTGGAAGAGGGAAGTGAGGTTCTTGGGCCATGTTGTATCAGAGAATGGTATTGCCGTAGACCCGGCAAAGGTGGCTACGGTACAGGATTGGCCTACGCCCAAGAATGCAACAGATGTAAGAAGTTTCTTGGGGTTAGCGGGATATTATCGTAAGTTTATCCAAGGTTTCTCCAAGATAGCAGCACCATTGACCCAGTTGACCAAGAAGAATCAAGCTTTTGTCTGGGATGAAAGGTGCGAGAATGCATTCAAAAGTCTAAAGGACAAGTTGACAAGCGCACCAGTGTTAGTCATTCCTAAGGGGGATGAAGAGATGACGGTATACACGGATGCCTGTGGTACCGGACTGGGTGCTGTATTGATGCAAGGCGGTAGGGTTGTAGCTTACGCAAGTCGGCAATTGAAACCGCATGAGAGAAGATACCCTACCCATGATTTAGAGTTGGCAGCAATTGTGTTCGCGTTAAAGATGTGGAGACACTATCTCTTGGGAGAAAGATTTGAGCTGATTACAGATCATAAGTCGTTAAAGTATCTCTTCTCTCAGAAAGATCTGAATCTCCGTCAGCAGAGATGGTTAGAGTTCTTAGCTTCCTATGATTTTGACATCGCATACACACCAGGAAAGGGCAATGCGGTGGCTGATGCATTGAGTAGAAGACATGCCAGCTTAGGGGCTATGTTCCTTGAATGGAAGCAACTGGAGTTTACCACGGGGTTTGATTTCAAACCAAAGTGCGAATTGTATCCAGAAATGTTAGCAAGTTTGACGATCAGACCCACTTTGATTGAGCGGATTGGCTCTAGTCAGAGGGACGATCCTAACCTATTGGAAATCATCTCCAAGTTAGAGATGGGTATCGATGAGGAGATGAACAAGTATGGGCTTGATCGAGATGGATGGCTTAGAAAGAATGGAAAGCTTGTTGTACCCAATGTCAATGGATTGAGAGATGAAGTGCTTAAAGAATGTCATCACTCAAAGTTGACTATACATCCCGGTGGTAATAAAATGTATAGAGACATGAAACAGACTTACTACTGGGAAGGAATGAAAAGAGACGTTGGGAAGTTTATATCCAAATGCATGAATTGCCAGCTAGTTAAAGCCGAGCAAAAGAAGCCTAGTGGTTTGTTACAGCCCTTAGAAATTCCCGAATGGAAATGGGAGCAAGTCTCGATGGATTTCATCGATGGTTTACCAAGGACTAGATCGGGATATGACAGCATTTGGGTAATTGTAGATCGACCGACTAAAAGTGCAAGGTTTATACCAGTCAAATCGACCAGAACGGCAGCTAAGTTAGCAGAATTGTATATGAAGTGGGTAGTGAGACTTCATGGAGTACCTAAAAGCATTGTGAGCGACCGAGACCCGTTGTTCACTTGTGGGTTTTGGAGGAGCTTACAAGAGGCTCTAGGGTCAGAGTTACATCTCAGTACCGCATATCATCCTCAGACCGACGGTCAGACGGAGAGGGTGAACCGTATTTTGGAAGATCTCTTGAGAGCATGTATATTGGATTTTGGTGGATCATGGGATGACCATTTGCATCTAGTAGAGTTTGCATATAATAATATCTACCAATCCAGTATCGGTATGGCTCCGTTTGAAGCTTTGTACGGAAGACCATGCAACTCACCATCATGTTGGATAGAGACTGGCGAGAAGTTTATGCTTGGACCAGATGTGGTGAGGGAAACTTCAGATAAAATCAAGACCATTCAACAACGAATGAAGGCTGCCCAAGATAGGCAGAAGAGTTATGCCGATAAAAGGAGAAGAGACTTAAAATTCTCCGTTGGCGACTTGGTATTTGTCAAGATTTCTCCGTTGAAGAGCGTAATACGATTTGGCAGGAGAGGCAAGTTGGCACCAAGATTTGTTGGCCCATTCCCTGTTCTTGAGCTAGTCGGGAATTTGGCATATAGAATTGACTTACCGGAGAAGATGGCGGGAGTTCACAATGTATTTCATGTTTCCCAACTAAGGAAGTTCGTTCACGACTCAGATATGACTATTTCACCTGATCAGTTAGAGGACTTCGAAGTAGAACCCGAGGCGGTTGGGAACCGCAAGCCGGCCCGTATTGTCGAGCACGACATGAAGCAACTTCGAAGGAAGGCGGTGAAGCTAGTAAAGGTACAGTGGAGCGAGGACGAGAGTGATTGTACTTGGGAGACAGAGGAGGACATTAGGAAGACACACCCAGAACTCTTTGCCTGGTAAGATTTTGACTTTGATTTAGTTTTCCGCATGCTAGGATAAGCTTGTTTGCTTGTTTTGCATGTTTGATTGTTGTATGTGGTTGTTAGGCATGCGGGATCCTTTGTATGTTTTGGGTAAAGGAATTTCGGGGGCGAAATTTCTTAAGGGGGGGAGAGTGTAACGACCCGCATTCTACGCATCATAGGATCGTAGAATATTTATTTCTGTCACATACGAAGTCGTATGGTCGTGTAACTTTGGGAGACGACTATTGGGGTCATTTCCCATGAGCATGATTTTTCCCGATTTTTAAATGACCATTTTACCCCTAGTTGGCACTGTTTTGGCCATAACTTTTGACTGGAAAGGAATTTTGACCTGAAACCACTTCCATTGGCTCCGGATGATTGTTTCTCTTTCCGTAGAGTGGTCACATTAGTCAAACGGACTCACCGTTTGGGAGATATGGCTGAAACAAGATTCAGATGGTGAAAAACAGCTTAATTGGGCCTAACCGGGTGATTAGCAGCTAGGCCCACAGGGGAATTTCGGGTTTAGAGGTATAGGAAGACTGATTAAGGTTAGGTTATCACTTTCATTTCAGTTTTGAGCCGCCACAAACCTTCTTGAGACCTTAGTAATGGCTTCCATCCTCCAAAACCACTCCAAAACACATTTTTAGTGAAGATTAAGCCTAAACTACATCAAAGCAAGGCCAAATAGCAACAAAGCAAGGTTGGAGCTGCTGCTATACATAGGAATTCGACCCAAACAGAGAGTATTTCAAATTTGGTGTTTCATTTGTGGCCAAGGTGAGTGATTTGCATAGTTTTTGCACTAATTACGGTGATTAAGGGTAATTAGTGAAGATTAGCGAATTTATACGTAAATAAATTCTGGAAAAATTCTTAAAATTCTAAAATAATGTTTTAAGGCTCTGTTAGAAATTTGGGTTAATTTCGATGTGTTTTGCTAATCGTATGCTTAAACATGATTAAGAGGGATTATAGGAAAATGTGAGGTTTTAGCCACTTTTGATCCATTTTGGTTCATTTGAATTGTTGTTAGGTGTTTGTGGTTGTTCTTACATGTTGTTATGACTATTTGACATGAATTGTGATTGATTAGAATAGTTAGATTTGTCAAAAACGTCGTCGAACGGCGTAAACAAGTTGCTGGAAAAGTTGCAGAAAGTTGTGCAGGGCTTCGGATCGGATCGGATGGGGGCTCGGATCGGATATGTGAACTGGGCAAGAAACCCGACCCGAACCGGAGTTTGGCACATAGGAGGCTTGGCGAGAAGGAAGGCCGTTTTCTTAGAGTTGGAGTGGACAAGGGGATCGGATCGGAAGAATAATTGGAGGCCAGATCGGATCGACTTGGAGACGTAGGGCTCGGATCGGAAGTAAACATTTGGGAGAAGTAGCAAGAGGGAAGGCCACGCGGATCAGATGGCAAGGAGGGATCGGATCAGAATACGTGAGGAAATGAGCCAGCGGATCGGAGCACTGGAAGGAAGGACACCCGACCCGACCCGGAGGAGGACACCGACCCGACCCGAAGTGGAGTACCCGACCCGAACCGAATGGAAAGATGACAAGGAAGGAGGACCGGCCCGAACCAATGAAGGTGATGATTCCCGACCCGAACCGATGAAGGTGATGACTACCGAACCGAACCGAATTCTAAGACTGTTAATGCGCGACAACTCTTCTGAGGACCCACTCCAATTCGACCAAACCCGAGATGCAAAGGAAGTCCAAATGAGAAGTTAGAGCTTAAGATTCAGATGGGAATCAACGAGTTCGCTTCATGGTTGGGCTTTGCTGCGGGACGCGTGCCAAGGAGTTATCGACGTCTATAGCTTTGGACCACTATGGTAGGAGGTGCGAAGGCGGATTCAGGGCCATTATGGCATCGGTAGAACCAAGGGCTACGACCAATGAAGTGGGTCATTGAAATGTTTGGTCATGACTCCAAGTGTTTGGCTTGGTCACAGCAGGGTTTCTACAAGTCGGGATTCGTCGTTACCTCAGTTTGTCTAGTGTTCCAAAGTGGTAGATGTGAGGATGGTTGCTATGGATGATTTGTTTGCTATCATTGTGACATGCACACCCCACCCCCGTATTCTTACACTATTTATTATGACACCTTGGAGTATTGTACGGTATGTGGTACTAACTCTTTGGTTGCAGGTCCAGGTTCAGGTATGGTTTAGTATACCTGTTATTACTCTGTTTAGATGCTTATCGCTCATACCAGGCTTTATGTCTGACCCAGAGTTTTATGTCTCTTCTTATTACTCTGGGTGCTCACACGAGCAGACTAGAGACAGGTTAGCTGGTGATGCACGGGTAGATGATCCGGAGACGGGCAGGAGGCTTCCACGTAATATATATAGTATTCTCCCTGCGTTGTTGGAGATCACTGCTTGGGCATTGGTGGTGCATCTTCTACTTTAGTTTTCCTTTGTTAGAGACAGTAAATTTGGAAAGTTGTAATAAGCTGTATTTGGATTTCCGCTGCTCTGATGTTGACATTGATTATTAGTTATCAGCTTATGCACTGCCTCACCTGTTTTATGTCAAGTATGTTATTATTATATTTTATTCCATGCGCTGTGAGACATTCTACAGGTTCCTTGATTAGTTCATTCTCTTCTTTCTTTTCTCATGACGACCGTCCCGTGCTAGTTGGGCATGTGTACAGCGCACTTCCGGAGGAAATGCAGGCTGGTGCGGGGCGGGCCGTCACATCATTAATTGTAATAAGGCTTGTAAAACTTATTGTTATTCTTGTCCTCTTGGCAAACATTCTAAATTACCATTTTATGATTCTCTGTCATACACTTTGCTACCTTTTGATATTATTCACAGCGATCTTTGGACATCGTCTGTTGTTAGTTCTTGTGGCCATTGTTATTATGTTCTTTTTCTTGATGATTATAGCAAATTTTTGTGGATATTCCCCATTTCCAAAAAGTCACAAGTTAAACACTTATTCAAATCTTTTCATGCTCTAATCAAAACTCAATTTGGATGTAGTATTAAAACATTCCAATGTAACAATGGTACAAAATACATTAATGGCACCTTTAAACAATTCTTTGATCATAATGGGATGTTATTCCGCCTTTCTTGTCCCCACACCTCTCCTCAAAATGGCAAAGCCGAAAGACATATTAAATCAATAAACAACATCATTCGTACTTTGCTCGCTACTGCCTCAATGCCACCTTCTTTTTGGCACCATGCTTTAGAAATGGCCACATATCTTCCTAACATACTTCCAACTAAAGTCTTAGAATTTCAGTCTCCCACCCAAATTCTATACCAATGCGATCTCAAATACTCGGAATTGCATGTATTTGGCTGCCTATGTTTTCCTTTGTTTCCGACCACATCTATCTACAATTGCAAGCTCGATCCACTCTATGTGCTTATCTTGGTCCTGCACCCAACCATAGAGGCTCAAAGTGTTACGATATGGCACGTGCAAAATCATTATTTGTCATCATGTGAAATTCATTGAGACCGAATTCTCTTTCGCATAAATTCACAAAACCACAAATACAATGTATGAGTTTTTAACTACCAATAGTTTAATTCTTTATTGAATTATTTGCATTCCACTTTAAAGCCTCTTAACATAACCGAGTCCACACCTTATTCTAGCCCACTACACCAGCCTTCTCTTACTGGGCCACGGCCTCAACCGGACCCACTTGCATCCTCTTCTATTGCGCCACTAGCTCCTACGGGCTTAGTTCCCCCACAATTCTCTCCATGTGTTGTCAACATTCAGGTTGCTCGACAAAATCAGCTATGCCCACAGCGCACTCCACTTCTTTTCAGTCCACAAACACAACCAACTCACCCTGCTCAATCCGCTGCCCAATCTCAAAACTCCAGGTCAACGACATCTCTTTCCCCAAACACCTCCATTACGACTGCTCAAACGAACCAAGCCCAAAGCCCGCAAAGTTCTCCTTGACCTAACAACCCCATATTACCTCGTATGACAACCCGAGCGATGGATGGCATTTTAAAACCAAATCCTAAATACAATACCAGTTTACGTACATCCACCACAAGCATATCTCCTATACCTAAGGATCCTTTTAGTGCTCTTCATGACCATAACTGGAATAGTGCAATGTTGGATGAATTCAATGCTTTAATTGATAATAAGACATGAGAGTTAGTGCTTAGGCCACCTAATGTGAATGTAATCCGGTCTATGTGGATTTTTTGTCACAAGTACAAATCTGATGGTTCTTTTGAGTGGCATAAAGCCCGTCTTGTTGGTGATGGTAAAACTCAGCAACAAGGTATTGATTGTGAAGAAACGTTTAGCCCAGTGGTTAAACCAACAACCATACGAGCTGTTCTTAGTATCGCTCTTTCAAAATCTTGGAACATTCATCAATTGGATGTCAAGAATGCCTTCTTACATGGTCACCTTAATAAGACTGTCTACATGCATCAGCCCATGGGGTTTCGAGACAAGAGACATCCATATCATGTGTGTTTGCTAAAAAAAATCTCTATATGTTTTAAAACAAGCTCCTCGGGCTTGGTATCAGTGGTTTGCAGACTTTGTTGCATCCATTGGATTTACTCATAGTAAATTTGACCACTCTTTGTTCATTTATAGACAAGGTTCAGATATGGCATATATACTGTTGTATGTTGACGACATAATTCTTACTGCTTCTTCAAATCATTTGCGCAATTCTTTCATTACTCTCCTGAGTTCAGAATTTGCTATGAAGGATCTTGGTCAGTTAAGTTTTCTTTTTTGGTTATTGTTGTTACTCGTCTTACAAATGACTTATTTCTATCTCAGAAAAAGTATGCTGCAGATATCATTGATAGAGCTGGAATGTCTAACTGCAGTCCTTGCCCTACTCCTGTTGACACTAAAGCTAAACTTAGTGCTACTAAGGATGCCCCATATGAGGATCCTACTAAGTATCATCGTCTTGCAGATGCTCTTCAGTATTTTACCTTCACAATGCCTAATATTTCTTATGTTGTACAACAGGTGTGCCTTCATATGCATGATCCGAGAGTTGAGCACATTACTGCTCTCAAGCGCATCTTGCGCTATATTCTGGGTACACTATCTTATGGTTTGCATCTGCACAAGTCTTCTATTGACAAACTTATCATCTATACAGATGTTGATTGGGGTGGATGCCCGGATACTAGACGCTCCACCTCAGGTTATTGTGTATTTCTTGGAGATAATCTTATTTCTTGGTCCTCTAAACGTCAGCCTACATTGTCACGTTCTAGTGCAGAAGCTGACTATAGAGGAGTTGCTAACGTTGTCTTCGACTCATGTTGGATCAGAAATTTGTTATTAGAGTTGCATATTCCCATTCAGAAAGCCACCTTGGTTTATTGTGACAATGTAAGTGCGATCTACTTATCTAATAATCCAGTTCAACATCAACGCACAAAACACATTGAAATGGATATTCACTTTGTCCATGAAAAAGTAGCTAAAGGCGAAGTTCGAGTCCTCCATGTCCCATCCCATTATCAAATTGCTAATATTTTTACAAAAGGTCTTCCTCGTGTGCTATTAAACGAATTTCGAGACAGCCTCAACGTCCGACAACGGCCTGTTTCGACTGCGGGGAGTGTTAGAATAATTAATATATGGTATTTATGTTAATAATATATTACATATATACCATATATTAATGGTAGAAGATTTGTATTACAATAATTAATATATGATATTTATGTTAATAATATATTACATAAATACCATATATTAATGGTAGAAGATTTGAAGATTTATCATATGGTAATATATAATAACATTAATGATAGAAGAATAAATGCGTGTTATTTATGTAATATATTTATGTAAACATTGGAGCCCTAAATGCCTACATAAAGGGGCTGACAAAGAATGAAACGCAAGGAAGAAATTTGAAATCTTACATATATATCCTAGCCAATCGAAAGTGGAATACCACTGTATTCGTTGAAACTGATGTGAGTGATGATCTGCATGGACGACAAATACTCATAACACTATTAACCATCCAATATTAACTATTAATCATCGTCAAGAAAAGTATTAACCGTAAACTGATTACTGAATAAAATTGTCACAAATAATTACATATTAACACTGCAACATTTGGCTAAATGTCATGCAAAGCACTGACAACAATATATATGCAACGCGCATTTGATAATTGACAAAATAAATATAGCGGAATTATGATTATAGACATAATGACATTAAGATGTGGTGTTAGGATGATAATAATATATGTGTATATTGTACGTTATTTAATTTTTTTCTTAATTTTCCGAATACTAAAGTTAATAAATGACATAATGACATTTAGATGTAATAATCTACTCGAAGCTCAAGTTAACATGAGGCTAATTATACACGAAAAATTAAATACAGTAGAATTACTAAAAAAGGAAAATATAATGATTGTTAATTAGTGTTTTTTTCAATAATATAAAAATAGGAAATATTTTTATTTGTATTTTGAGTGTCATATCACTAATCATATTCTAATAAACTGCCTTAATATTTTTTACTTCAATTTAACTAATAATGTTATTAATTGTGAATAATTTTGGAATAGACGTAGGTCTTAGTATAACAAATTTCATAAATTAGTAATTGATGTTATTTTCACTACAATATATTTATATGTATGGTTTGAAAAAAATCAAAGGGTACTTAATAATATAAACATAGTTATATATATTTGAAAACTCTCTCTCTCTCTCTCTCTCTCTCTATATATATATATATATATATATATATATATATAAAGAGCGTTCCGGGGAACTCCTGTTTTGCAGCACTCCTACCCTACCGTGGGCTACACTAATCCAAATCCATCAATATTTTGTAGATGTTCAATCCACATATATATTATCATCTATCTAAAATTTGAGTTGATTCCGCCATTCGTAGAATAATATATTTAATGTTTAAATTTAAGAAATTTTTTCTGGTTTGGATCGATTTTGAAAACTTACAACAAAAATATGTCGCTTTCAAAACTAATTACGAAAATAGACCACTTTTTTTCAAAAGCGTCATCTTGATTAATGCCATCTCATTTTTTCCCCTTTTTTTTAACAATGGTGTTATCTTAAATAACGTCACGTTGAGAGCTCATTGTCCCCATTTAGACAGTGAGCATTTCTAATAGCGTTATCTCGGATCACGCTCCAGAGCATTATCCGAGATGACACTCTGTTGATTACTCACTGTCACCCAAAGAGGCAATGAGCAAATTTAGTCCATCACACACAATACAATAACATGTCAAATTACAAAACGACTATGCTATCGACATATACAATTTGACATACACGACAAATACATATCCAACAACGAAATATAATCATATCCCAAATACATACCCAACAAAATAATACCATATTCAAATTACATAACGACCATAAGGGTCGACACAAAACATTTGAACTGCGTATTCACCAACAAAACAATAACAAACATCAAACAAACCCAATACATCGTACCAAATCATTACAAAGATAAAACGGTAGCAAACTATTCAGTACAAGTGTAAAATCAAATAATCATCTCAATTCTTTCAAAATCCGAGGCGTTTTCTTATTTCGCCGTGGCTTAAGTCTAAACTCCTCCAGTGTTGACACCTCTTCTTCCTCGTCTTCTTCTTGGATGCCCTCCTCCACTTGCTCTGGAGGTGGTTGCAAAGGATCGACGGGCACAGAATGCTACGAAGACGACTCACCGGACGCTTCCTTCTTGCTTTTACTATGGCTTGCATACGTCTTCCTATTTCAAGAACTCCGAGGTAGATTAAAAAGATCCAATCCAGCAAGTGGCGGAGGGGTGGTGTAGGAGGTCGTGGTCTATCCATTTTGTTCTTAGGAAAGCAAGAACGAAGAATGTGTTAAATCGACGAGCATTTCTCTTTTCTTGTCTCCGGAATTTCTCGCTCTAATTCATCCACTAACTCAATTGAGTGGTAAACACCATCCGCTTGGAAACAAAAATACAAGTAGTTATATCATTATAAAGTCTTTATTAAACCGTAGAAATTAAGAACGTTCCACATTCCTTTCAAGAGGAGCTCTTGGTTCGTAGGAAGAAGGAAATGCAGGAGGATGTGGAGCTGGTCTTGGTAGCACGAACCGACATGTAATGTTCCAGTGCCATGCCTTGTAAGCTTGCTCGGTTAATGTAACACCCCGTATTTTCTGTAAACACAAAGGTTACGAGCTGGTTAGTGTAACACCCCGTATTTTCTGTAAACACTAAGGTTACGAGCTAAAGAATAGTTAATTTCAAATGTAAGAATTAACGAAAACGGGTTACGCCATTGTGTTCGTCTCAGAATTCTGCTTGAGATAGAGTCCGAGTTTGCGTAAACCGGACTCCGTATGAAGGAGTTATGGCCTTCAGAAATTTCAGAATTAAATTGAAAATTCAAACAGCTCGGTTCAGAATTCAAAATTCAAAAATCAGAAGCAAAAGCGGCATAAACAGAAGCGGGCTGGACGGGAAACTTCCCGCCCAAGGCAGGTCGACCAGGTGGTCGACCTCCCCCCATACAGGTCGACCTGGGGGTCGACCTACCCCCTCAGGCAGATTTGAAAACTGATGTGCTGACTCCCTGCTGAGTCATTAGGGCCGATCTGGCTGTTCTATCTTGTCTAGATGGTCTTGATCGCTTCTAGGTTGATCTGACGACTCTAAATTAATCAAACTTCTATATAAGCAACCTAACTCTCAACCCTAAATCACAAAAATATTCATACCACGAGTCGTCATGCCGTCAATGGTGAACCTAGAACAGTCGTCATCTCTTTCAACTCAAAGGAAAGATAGAAGCTACATCAAAATCAATCTAATCTAATCTAATCTAATTTAACTAAAAGAATTCAACGACTTACGTCAAAGGCGAGCAATTCAGTTCCAGAATACATATCCCAGAACTCAAGAATTCCTTTTTAGTTGTAAGTGTAGTTATCTTTCAGATGTGAATAAATTAAAGACATGGTTTGTAATGAATTGTAAAATAGAATTGTATCAAGTTGTATGTGATGCTGATTCATGTCTATTCTATCATATATGCGTATGAACTATTGTGGTCTATCGAACCTATCATGTTATGTGGAAATTGGTGAATAAACGTATGTTGTTGTATAGGAATCTGGGAATGAAATTATCATATGTAAGTTGGTGATATTATGAATACATACAAGTTTTAGGTTAAGTCATGTCGTTTATGCCAAATTGTTTAGATCCATTATGCACACATGTTTAGATCTACGACCTTGGGGATATTTTGAATACATACAAGTTTTAGGCTAAGTCATGTCGTTTATGCCTAATTGTTTAGATCCATTATGCATACATGTTTAGATCTACGACCTTATATGTTAGATCCATATGCCTTTATGTTAGATCCATATGCCTTTATGTTAGATCTATGATTCAACCCCTATGCAAGTCCACCACTACATGGCTAATTAAGTTTTGGTAGTTCCATGTAATACTATGATTCATGTTGCATAGATCAAATTTGCAAGTTCATAATTAATAAGTATATTATTCCAAGTTCATGTGACACATCTATAGTGAGATCCATATTTTTGTATGATGTTGGAATGTTGCAAGTTCCTCTTTTTCCCCTTTTAGTTTATAAGTTAGCCTAAAATGTTGAGCCTAATATTCTATGAAACTTTGCGAATGTACAACGGGGGTAACGTTGGGGGAAAACATGAAACTACATGTAATCGACATATTTGGCCCATAACCATGTAAATGGTATGGCATTGAAATGGTATAATTTACATACCAAAAATTTTGAATTTGATTTAAAGGGAAAGTGGGCCATGACAATAAATTGTTGGCAAATTTACATATAAGCATAAAAGGATAAACATGTAAATTTAGAAAAGACAAATATGCCTAACCCGGGGTTAGGCTGAGTTGTGGTGTAAAACTGCCCGGAACCGACCCGCACATCCGGTGACCACAACAATACCTATCTAATGTGGGTGGTTAGTGCATTGAGCCCAAAAAGGACCCGAGGTTAGACTGAGTTGTGGTGTAAAACTGCCCGGAACTGACCGGCACATCCAGTGACCACAACAATACCTGTCTAATGTGAGTGGTTGGTGCTTTAATAAAGCTAAGTCAAGATTGGTAGGGTTAAGTCAATTAAGGAAACATTTAACCAATTCAACATGTTAACTAAACTGATGGGTGGGGTTAGGTAAACTTGGACACTTAACCAATTTAACATGTTGGCTAGAAAACCCTAGTAACGGGGAACCATTTCAGCAGTAACCCACATAGATGTATCATGGAACCCTAAACTAGGCAGGGTGGGGCACAATTACTTGGCTGAATTATAAGCGGTCAAAACGTCGGTGGGTGGTGCGTCAGTGTTGGTTCCGACAGAATACTGGCGTGCACATACTCCGGAGTGGAAAAAGCAGGCACTAGGCATCAGTAGTCATACACTGTGCATCTTGAATCGTGTCGAGTTGCCACCATAGGATTTGATACACCCCATGGTGGGATCAGCACAAGTATCTACAATCAAGAGGGGGCTGAATGACGCATGGGACAAATGTATGCGAGTAGGGGCCGATCAATAAAAAAAGGATCATTTCACCATGTATATGGGGTGCCAGTTGGGACAAGTATAAATAGGTGCAAAGAAGTAGAATGAGTGCGATAGTATATTCGGTTTAAACTTCCTTATCTTGGTTTATGTTAGTTAGTTATTCTGGTATGGTCCTATTTTCAGTTTATTCCTATCATGACCCTTTTCCTTACTCACACACTGAAAATTCACTGGACTTACTCAGACTTATGTCTGACCCATTTTTCTTTCGTCTTCTTTTCTTCCGTTCCCCCCCTCAGGTAGCCAGGGAGGGAATAGCTCAACTTAATTTGGACCGTTCGTCTTTCCAAGCTTGAAGACTCTATGATGTCTAGCTTGGAACTTCTTATCTTTGGCTATGGCTTTGGACACACTACTACTTGGGGATTTATGCAGTTTTGTTATGTTTTATGCTTCTATATGTAATAATCAAGACAGAGATTTTGATGTAGTGATTTGGAAGTTGGTTTGAAACAGTTTGCTGTATTGTTTTGTTGTGAACCACGTTTGAAATAAAGTTTGTTTTTTTCCACTGCTTATATACATATGTATCTTGTAAATTATCTGTATCTTTTACCTAAAATGCTCCATCAAAGTTAAGACATTCCCTTTGTGAGTGATCTTAACAGAGGTGGGGTGTTTCACTTGATATCAGAGCAAAGGTTTACTAGATCAGATAAAAGTTTTTGAAAACTATTTTCAAAAAGAAGTTTAAAGAAGCAATTTTAAAGAAAAAAATGTTTTATTTTAGAAAGGCATAATCCCCCAAAGACATATGCACTATCTTTTTATCCTTTGTTACAATCTCTCCTTTTTCGTTTCAGCATGTCTGGGGATCTTAACCTTCCAGAGGGCGTGCCGGTACCTGGCTTGTTCAAAAGGTACCTAGAGGCTAGGGCTAATGCCGCAGGCCCAGCAGACGTTCCTCCTCCCTCAGCTGCTGCGGTTCCTCCTCCTCCTCCTCGTGCAAATGCTTTCTCAAAAATATGTAGGGACTTTCGAGCCATGGGAGAAAGAACTTCAATGGAAATGAATCCTTCGTGGAAGAAAGAAACTGGCTTAAAGAAACCGAGGATTTGTTCGATATCTTCGAAGTGGATGATAGGCAGAAAATACAGTTGGCGGTATGGTTGCTCAAAGACAAAGCTTCCTATTGGTGGGAAGTCACTAACGCTGAAAGACCAATTGAAACTTGGATGGATTTTAGGATGAGGTTTGAAATGAAATTCCTTTCACAAGCTGAACGAAGCCTAAAGATGGAGAAGTTCTTATCTCTCAAACAGGGAAGTATATCGGTCAAGGAATACGTTAACCAATTCAATCAGCTGGCTAGGTTCGGATTGGAGTTAGTGAACACTCCACATAAGAAGGTTCTCCGCTTTGTTAAAGGATTGAATGAGCCACTGCACAACGTAGCTATGTCCCATATACCTATGGGTGCGACTTATGAGAGATTGGTGGACATGGCACTGTTACAAGAAGAAGATAAGGTTGGCAAGAAGGAGACAAAGGTGGAAGCATCTCAAGATAAGAAAGGGGAAGGATCACAGAGTAAGAAGACAGATTTCAAGAAGGGCGGGAAGAACAACAATACCCGTGACAAGAGGAAGTGTAATTTTTGTAGCATTCCTGGACATCTGGTTAAGGACTGCAGGAAGAAGAAAAGGAAGATGGGTGGCTGTTTCCATTGCGGCAAGGCAGGACACATGGCTAGGGACTGCCCAAGAAAGCAAGGGCAAGGGCAGAGAGCTGGATCTACTTCGTGAGGGGTTCACGCTCTCATGGCACCTCCGCAAGAAAGAGGTAGAAATGTTTCTGTTGAGAGTTTAGTTTATCTTTTTGATCATCCTGTTCGTACAATCTTTGATTCTGGCGCATCGCACTCTTTTATATCTACTGCTTTAGTTGAATCTCTGCACCTAGACACCAGTTTAGTAGAGGATCCCTTGGTTGTTTCAAATCCATTTGGGGGCTCAACTTATTTGTCAATGATTTGCTTGGATTTGTAAATTTCTATATTGAGTGTGGGGTTTAGATGCAATGCCGATGTTTTGGGCTTTACGGGCTATGGGTTGATTCTAGGCATGGATTGGCTATCCAGTAATGGTGCCATTCTAGATTGTGAAAGGAGAGCAGTTAGACTCATGACTCGCCTCGGTAACACTCTAGAAATTTCTTGTAATCCCATAAACTCTGTTATGCTTAGCTATCTAGAATCTCTTGATGCGTCTATTAAGGATTTACAGTCTGTTAGAGTAGTCCGTGAATACACGGATGTCTTTGAAGAGGTTAAAGGGTTACCTCCGAAGCGGGAGATAGACTTCCTTATATACCTCGTTGATAATGCGAAACCCGTCGCTTTACCCGTTAGGCACATGGCTCCAAGGGATAGGAAAGAACTCAACAAGCAAGTTAAAGACTTGCTTGAGAAGGGGTTTATAAGGCAGAGTATTTCTGAATGGGGTGCTCCAGTCATGTTGCGGATGGTTCGCTTTGCCTATGCGTTGATTATAGGGAGCTAAACAAGCTGACCAAGAAGAATAGGCACCCACTTCCAAGAATAGATGACTTGTTCGATCAGTTTGTAGGTGCATCGGTTTTCTCCCAACTAGATTTAGCTACCGGGTTTCATCAGCTAAGAGTGGATGAAGACAGCATTGATAAGACCGCCTTCAGAACTTCGGATGGTTTCTTCGAGTGGCTTGTCATGCCTTTCGGCCTGACAAACGCACCCGCTTACTTCGTTGATTTGATGAGCAGGGTGTTTAGGGAGTTCCTCAATAAGTTTGTAGTGGTCTTCGTAGACGACATTTTGATTTTCTCAAAGAGTGAGGAAGAGCATGCTCAGCATTTAAGAGAAGTCATGGATACTCTTCGAGCACATTAGTTGAAAGCCAAATTATCCAAATGCTACTTTTGGAGAGAGGAAGTAAGATTTCTTGGACACGTGTATCCAAGGAAGGGTTAGCTGTGGACCCCGCAAAAGTAGTTGCAGTGCAAGATTGGAAGGTTCCACGGAATGCGACCGAGGTCCGGAGCTTCCTGGGGCTAGCGGGCTTTTACCGAAAGTTCATCAAAGACTGCGAAAATCTCAGCTCCGCTTGCAAAGTTGACGAAGAAGAACCTAACTTTCAATTGGGATTTGGATTGCGATATTGCCTTCCAACGATTTAAGAGAGCTCTAACAACAGCCCCAGTTCTAACATTGCCGAATGAGAGCAAGATGTTTACCGTATACATAGATGCATGTGGTACGGGACTAGGTGTTGTCTTGATGCAAGAGGGGAAGGTAGTAGCTTATGGAGGCAGGCAGTTGAAAGTACATGAGAAAAACTATCCAACCCACGATCTAGAGTTGGTTGCCATCGTCTTTGCACTTAAATCTTGGCGCCATTATCTCGTAGGTGAGAAATTCGAATTATATACTGACCATAAATCGTTGAAGTACCTTTTCTCGCAGAAAGATCTCAACTTGAGGCAGCAAAGATGGATGGAGTTTCTTGCCTCATATGATTTTGAGATTTCCTATACTCCTGGCAAGGGCAATATAGTAGCAGACGCCTTAAGTAGAAAGAAGCTGACCTTAAGCCCTCACTTTGTAGAAAGACAAAGCTTGGAGTACATAGCCAATTTTGACTTTAGACCCTCCAACGATCATGTGACTGGGTTGTTAGCATTGCTAGAGGTGCGTCCTACTCTTTTGGATTCAATAGGAACCGCGCAACGTGAAGACCCTCAGCTAGTTGATGTGATGGACAAGCTAATTATGGGTAAGACTTCTAGTCACCTCAATAGATACTCCATCGATGATAAGGGATGGTTGAGGCGGGATGGAAAACTATGCATCCCACAAGCAAGGGATTTGGTGAAGAAGGTTCTCGAAGAGGCGCACCATTCCATGTTGACCATACACCCCGGTGGAGACAAGATGTATAAAGACGTAAAAAGAGTTTTCTTTTGGGATGGCATGAAGAGGGATGTAGCTGAATTCGTCTCGAAGTGCCTAGTATGCCAGCAAGTCAAGGCAGAGCAAAAGAAGCCTGGTGGTTTGCTACATCCTCTAGAGGTCCCACAATGGAAATGGGATAGCATTTCAATGGACTTTATTGATGGGATGCCTAGATCAAGAAGGGGCAGTACCCGTATTTAGGTAATAGTGGACAGGCTCACAAAAAGCGCTCACTTTATACCCGTTAAAAGTAGGAGGACTGCCTCATCTTTAGCATCCATTTACCTTAAAGAGATAGTTCGACTCCATGGGATACCCTCCAGCATTTTTAGCGACCAAGATCCTATCTTTATGAGCGAGTTTTGGAAGAGCTTGCAAGAGGCGGTAGGCACACAGCTATGCTAAAGCACGACCTATCACCCCCAAACCGATGGTCAGACGGAAAGATTGAACAGAGTACTAGAGGACCTCTTGAGACTATGCATTCTTGACTTTAGAGGAACATGGGAGGATCATCTTCCTTTGGTGGAGTTTGCCTACAACAATAGCTACCTAGCCACCATAGGCATGGCACCCTTCGAAGCCTTATATGGAAGACCGTGCCGATCACCAACTTGTTGGTGGGAGTCTACAAATAAGCTCATACTTGGACCACATGTGATTAGAGAAACTTCAGAGAAAGTGGACTTGATACGAAAAAGAATGAAGACTGCCCAAGATAGATAGAAGTCCTACGCAGATAAGAGAAGGATCGACCTTGAGTTTGAAGTTGGGGACAAGGTTTTCCTTAAAGTATCTCCTTTGAGGAACGTCGTTCGCTTCGGATCCGCAGGAAAGTTAGCACCAAGATTTGTAGGGTCGTTTCTTATCATTAAAAGGATTGAGAAGATGGCTTACAGAGTATAGCTGCCCGAAAGATTGGCTGGAGTTCATAATGTCTTTCACGTTTCTCACTTACGCAAGTGCCTACATGAGTCTGCGGAAGTGGTGGAACCAAGCATATTAGAGGACGTAGAAGTAGAACGAGAGGCGGCTGTGAGAAGAGTTCCAACTCGTATCTTGGGCACAGAAGTCAAAAAGCTACGCAACCACAAAGTTAAACTTCTAAAAGTTCAATGGAGTGACGCTGATGAAGACGCGACTTGGGAGACTGTGGCCAAGATACGCGTAGCCTACCCTTTTCTTTTTGAGGGTACATCTTTGATATCTTCTTCCTTAAATTTGTTCATGATCGTATCTATCTTTTTAGTATTTTTCCTCAGTGCTGTTCTCTATCCTCAGGTAGAAACCAATGGATGTAAACATGTATTTAAAACATGTTATGGTTGATGGTTGCAAGTGGCTGCAAGTGATTGCTAGTGGTTGCTCGTGGATGCATACACACACACATTAGGTATTAGATCAGCTCAGCCACTTTCATATTGCATATGCATATATGTACTTGTATATGATTGAAACTTGATGTGTTATCATGTGGATGTTGCATTTGTATGAATGATTGTGCACTCATGTAGAAAGTATGATTAGGGAAGATTGCATACATTATGGACGCATGACACCGAAATGACTTGCATTAAGGAGGTCAACTAAATCAGTGGACCGCCTGATTTTGCATTAGATAAGGACATGTACACACACTATGCATACGATCATGAAGCATTAGAAGTCTTTTAAGACAATGGACGCCTGTGTTTGATGGTTGAGTAGATGGACGATTGGATGGTAGGATATACGTTCTTCTTGACTTGAAGATTTCGGGGACGAAATCCTTTAAGGAGGGGAGAATATAGCACCCCGTATTTTCTGTAAACACTAAGGTTACAAATTAAAGAATAACTAATTTCAAATGTAAGAATTAAGGGAAACGGGTTACGCCATTGCATTCGTCTTGGAATACTGCTTGAGATAGAGTCCGAGTTTGCGTAAATCGGACTCCGTATGAAGGAGTTATGGCCTTCAGAAGTTTTAGAATTAAATAAAAATTCAAACAGCTCGGTTCAGAATTCAAAATTCAAAAATCAGAAGCAGAAGCGAGTTGGGCGAGAAACATCCCTCCCAAGGCCAGGTCGACCGGGAGGTCGACCAGGGGGTCGACCTCCCCCCATACAGGTCGACCTGGGGGTCGACCTACCCCCTTGGGCTGATCTGAAAATTGATGTGTTCTGACTCCCTACTGAGTCATTAGGGCTGATTTGGCTGTTCTATCTTGTCTGGATGGTCTTGATCGCTTCTAAGTTGATCCGACGGCTCTAAATTAATCAAACTTCTATATAAGCAACCTAACTCTCAACCTTAAATCACAAAAATATTCATACCAAGAGTTGTCATGCCGTCAATGGTGAACCTAGAATAGTCGTCATCTCTTTCAACTCAAAGGCAAGATAGAAGCTACATAAAAATCAAATCAAATCAAATCAAATCTAATTCAACTAAAAGAATTCAACGATCAACATCAAAGGCGAGCAATTCAGTTTCAGAATACAGATCCCAGAACTCAAGAATTCCTTTTTGGTTGTGAGTGTAGTTATTTTTCAGATGTGAATAAATTAAAGACATGGTTTGTAATGAATTGTAAAATAGAATTGTATCAAGTTGTATGTGATGCTGATTCATGTCTATTCATGTTTATTCTATCATATATGCCTATGAACTATTGTGGTCTATTGAACCTATCTTGTTATGGGGAAATTGGTGAATAAACCTATGATGTTCTATAGGAATTTGGGAATGAAATTATCATATGTAAGTTGGTGATATTATGAATACATATAAGTTTTAGGTCAAGTCATGTCGTTTATGCCAAATTGTTTAAATCCATTATGCATACATGTTATCTACGACCTTGGGGATATTACGAATACATACAAGTTTTAGGCTAAGTCATGTCATTTATGCCTAATTGTTTAAATCCATTATGCATACATGTTTAGATCTACGACCTTATATGTTAGACCCATATGCCTTTATGTTAGAACCATATGCCTTTATGTTAGATCTATGATTCAACCCCTATGCAAGTCCACCACTACATGGCTAATTAAGTTTTGGTAGTTCCATGTAAAACTATGATTCATGTTGCATAGATCTAATTTGCTAGTCCATAATTAAAATGTATATTATGCCAAGTTCATGTGACACATCTGTAGTGAGATCCATATTTTTGTATGATGTTGGAATGTTGCAAGTTCCTCTTTTTCCCCTTTTAGTTTATAATTAGGCTAAAATGTCGAGCGTAACATTCTATGAAACTTTGCGAACGTACAACGAGGGTAACGTTGGGGGAAACATGAAACTACATGTAATTGACATATTTGGCCCATAACCATGTAAATGGTATGGCATTGAACTAGTATAATTTACATACCAAAAATTATGAATTTGATTTAGAGGGAAAGTGGGCCATGAAAATAAATTGTTGACAAATTTACATATAAGCATAAAAGGATAAACATGTAAATTTAGAAAAGACAAATATGTGTAACCCGAGGTTAGACTGAGTTGTGGTGTAAAACTGCCCGGAACTGACCGGCACATCCAGTGACCACAACAATACCTGTCTAATGTGGGTGGTTAGTGCATTGAGCCCAAAAAGGACCCGAGGTTAGACTGAGTTGTGGTGTAAAACTGCCCGAAACCGACCGGCACATCCAGTGACCACAACAATACCTGTCTAATGTGAGTGGTTGGTGCTTTAATAAAGCTAAGTCAAGATTGGTAGGGTTAAGTCAATTAAGGAAACACTTATCCAATTCAACATGTTACTAAACTGATGGGTGGGGTTAGGTAAACTTGGACACTTAACCAATTTAACATGTTGGCTAGAAAACCCTAGTAACGGGGACCCATTTCAGTAGTAACCCACATAGATGTACCATGGAACCCTGAACTAGGCAGGGTGGGGCACAATTACTGGGCTGAATTGCAAGCGGTCAAAATGTCGGCGGTTGGTGCGTCAGTGTAGGTTCCGACGGAGTACGGACGTGCACGTACTCTGGAGTGGAAAAAGCAGGCACTGGGCATCAGTAGTCATACACGGTGCATCTTGAATCGTGTCGGGTTGCCACCATAGGATTTGATACACCCCATGGTGGGACCAACACAGGTACCTACAATCAAGAGGGGGCCGAATGACACACGGGACAAATGTATGCGTGTAGGAGCCGATCGATAAAAAAAAGGATCATTTCACCATGTATATAGGGTGCCAGTTGGGACAAGTATAAATAGGTGCAAAGAAGTAGAATGGGTGCGATAGTATATTCGGTTTAAACTTCCTTATCTTGGTTTATGTTAGTTAGTTATTCTGGTATGGTCCTATTCTCAGTTAGTCCTATCATGACCCTTTTCCTTATTCACACAATGAAAAGTCACCGAACTTACTCAGACTTATGTCTGACCCATTTTTCTTTCGTCTTCTTTTCTTCCGCCCCCCCCAGGTAGTCAAGGAGGGAATAGCTCAGCTTAATTTGGACCGTTCGTCTTTCCAAGCTTGAAGACTCTGTGATGTATATCTTGGAACTTCTTATCTTTGGCTATGGCTTTGGACACACTACTACTTGGGGATTTATGCAGTTTTATTATGTTTTATGCTTCTTTATGTAATAATCAAGACAGATATTTTGATGTAGTGATTTAGATGTTGGTTTGAAACAGTTTTCTATAATGTTTTGTTGTGAAACACATTTGAAATAAAGTTTTTTTTTTCGCTGCCTATATACATATCTGTTTTGTAAATTATCTGTATCTTTTACCTATAATGCTCCACCAAAGTTAAGGCATTCCCTTTGTGAGTGATCTTAGCAGAGGTGGGGTGTTTCAGTTAGCGGGGCATCATGTCCTTATTCCTCACATGCATATCGATTATCCCACAAAGTAAGCATGTCCTCGTACAACTCATCGCTTACTTTGACATCATAAGGAGGAGAGGGCCGAGGAATATGTTGTTGTAATCCAAACGACCTCATTACCCTGTCTGTAAGATGATATGCACAGTTTGTTAGCGAAAAGAAATGCAATTTAGCTCTCTACAGCCTCTAGACGCGGTGCATAGTGCGGGCAGCGCCTACAGGTCTTCTTCACTGTACGGATTCCAAGTCACTGCATTGGCAGAAAGAACATCCAATTCATTCCTGTAAAACTTTAAATTGCATCTAGGAGCCAACTTGGTGTTTTTCGGTCCGACCCACCTGCACGTACACAAACGTGATTACAAATTACAATGAACGCAACTGTTTTTGAACCGAACATAGTAATTATTTTTGTACCTTGCTGCATACGACTTCGTGTTGTCCACCACTGGCCTCTTCATGAATACACGGCCGACAAGGAGGTAGGTCCATGACCAAAGCCACAAGAGTATAATGTGTTGTATTGTCGTTATTTCTCAAACCTATAATGTGCAAAAGTATAATCATTTGCATTAATACCTGAACGAGACTCAAACATCCACCCATCTCATTTTGTTGCGCCAAAGCGGTCCTAGTGAACTCTACTTATTTGGTAGCTAGAACCGCTGCACCCCATGCATATGTTCTACACTCGTCAAAGTCCGCAATCAGAGGGAGACAATGAAGAGAGATTCTAGATTTCGACCTATCATAGAAAAGGCGCTGAGTAATAATGTGCAACATGATGGCACGAGCTCGTTGTTGAATTTGCAGCGGAGTTGCATTTGGCGGAATATCACCCGCCAATTCAAAACGATATCATGTACACAAAACATTCTCATTCCCCCACCAAGCATCGTCTGGAGGAGTTTGGCCAACCAAATTCTCAAGCATTAACTTGTAGTTTTATAAACCCTTAACTCTAACAACCGCCTCACCGTCTATTGGCAACTCGAATAACAGCGCCGTATCTTTTAACATTATCGTCATCTCACCAACTCGTAGATGAAATGTCGATGTCTCGGGTTTCCACCTATCGAGCAAGGTCGTGATTAAGTTTATATCAAGTTGTGCATATCCAACCTTGTGAACTAACCCAAATCCAGCTCTATCTAACAGGGCCAAAACCTCTAGATGAGTAGATGTAACTTGCTTAAGAGTAGACTCATGGTCGATGGTGCCCTCCGGGTCACTGCGCTCCATCTACAATGAATTCGCAATAAATAAATATGTCAATAGACGGACTTAAACATAAACAAAGTTCGTAATAAGTAAATAAAATAATGTTACCATAATCTTTTCCTATTTTCTAGTCCTGTGCTTTGCCTGCAAGTAAAGTACGTCTGGATTGACTGGTCCAGATACCTTCTCTTTGTACTCTATAACCAGTTCAGATGCACACATTAGTACATTATTCAACCAACACAGACACAACTCACTTGCAAAAAGTCATTCCATATTCCACATTTATATAATACTAATCGTACATTCTTGTATTATCGCTTTGCATACTCAAATACATACAAATACTAAACATACACATACTTAACATGAAATTCACCAACGATGGGATTAGAGTTGAAAACCCGTTAATCACCAATGTAAATACACATACACATACGCATACACAAACACATACGAACACTAAACATACACGTACCAAACATGAATAAATGTAACTTTAAACATACACATACAAAACCCTTAATCATGAATTTGTTTATGAAAACATCAACTTGTAGGCCATAGGAACTACAAATCACATCCATTTCACCAACGAAGGGATTAGAGCTAAAATCCCAAACCATGAAAAACCCTAAATTTCCAAATTTACCAACTTTAATTACATAAAGTTAGGAATACTTACCAATATGTGGTGGATGAGAAGAAGAGAGGGCATTTAACTAAATTTTGGAGAAAAATATTATTTTTGGTCTAATTTTGAAATGGGGAGGAAGCTTTTCGGTTGAACAAAAAGTTTGGAAGAAAGTAAATGGGAAAGGAAAGAAGCGGGTGGGTTAGGCAGTGAGTTCTCAATACAGTGTTATTTGGGATAACGCTAACTTGAAATAAAGCATTATCTAAGATAACGCTTTTGTAAAAAAAAAAAGGCAAAAATGAGATGATTAATCGGGATGATGCTTTTGGAAAAAAGTGGTCTATTTTCGTAATTAGTTTAGAAAGTGGCCTATTTTTGTTATAAGTTTTCAAAATCGGTCCAAACCAGAAAATTTTCCTAAATTTAATGGTTCGAATAAATATCTAAACGATGAATAATTGAGCTAAGATTTTGAAAATATTACGAATGTAAGAATGAGCTCAAATTTTGGATGGATGATAATATATATGTGGATTGAACATCTACAATATCTTGTTGGATTTGTATTAGTGTTGCTCACGGTAGGGTAGAGATGCTAAATGGGTGATGCAAAATAAGGGTGCTCTGGAATGCTACTCTCTCTCTTTTTCTGTATATATATATATATATATATATATAAACACAGGAAACGAATATGGAAGTTCATTAATGGCGACAGGCGATTGCCTGATTTAGCTGTGCGTGAACTTTCCCAAATCTCCTTTTCATTAGCTATTTTGATCGATTTCTTTTTGAAACCTATTTAACCTTCAATGAATTAATCTTCATTGACAAGCCACTTGTTTTTTAAATTTTCCGTCTCGAGAACCATTTATCTACAATCTAATCGCTACCTAATCTGTGACAACAAGGAATTTCGCTCGATCCGAATCAGTCGCTAAACCGACCCAGACCGTTCGAAACGCCTGATTGTTTTGAGAACACGACAAAATAGAACGCAGACGGAAGAACATTTCATTGTATATTACAACAATTCCAACAGATTACAAGAATATACAGAGTATAAATTAATAAATAATACACAGAAATATCAGAGATTACAATAAATTACATAGCAGCGGAAAATAATACAATACACAACTAGAAGAGATATGCGGATACAAAGCTTTCCGGATATCGTTCCAGCTGTAAACCAGGATCCTGTGAATATACATCTGCAAAAACCAAAACTACTAGCTGCCCGTGTCAAAATAAGGGCACCCAGAGTTTAGGTTAAAACAATAAACTCCAGGTCAGTCATGAGACCGGTGTGAGAACTAAAACTGTTATTAATCTTTATTTTAAAGTTAGGTAAATCAAGGGACCACGTCGTATAACACGGAACGGGTTTCCTCCCAAGAATACCAGTGCATAAAACAAAAGCGCAATGCTAAATAAAGAACAGTGAAGCTATTATAAGACCCGGTTCCCATCACACAATGCAACGCAAGCCGGAGGATAGGGTTTTTACCTTATAATAGCCAAGAATGCTTGATACGTTTAAAACAAATCATTTGATACTATTATAAGTGCATAGTGTATAAAACAACTTCACATCATAAGTATCAATCATAGACGGCATAAGCGCCCCATCCCACTATGTCGCCATACTAGGCTTTACAAATAAAACCGCAAATGTCACGTATTTGGAAATTGGATTTCCATCTATGAACCGAGGCAAGGGATCGTCCTCAACCGATTCGAGACTGTCTAGTCCGAGTCTCAGGCAAGAGCGCAGACAAGCCTTGGATCGTCAGGGCCGGTCCACCGATGTGGATTATTATGCCTGAACAATACGTCTCTCCGCCCCATGGGGCGTAAATGAGCCAACAAATGACTCCATCGGACCCGGATCGTCCGATCAAACCGAGGCGCCTCGCAACAGCAACAACCACATAAGTCAAACTCGTCAGGGCGTGTAAAACCACTGACGCCACTTCTAACTAGAAAGAAACGCATGCCCTCCCTGATGTCCTCTCCCGTTTCTGGTTTATACCGGGTGTGAAACTCGCGAAGTAAACGTTACACAAAGCTACGCCACAAAGGCCGTGCTTCGATCATCAACCACAAGACCCTGCTTTTCAACAGAAGCCTTGATCATTTGCATCTTAGCATGCCACACAGGCAAACCATTCTATGCAACTGATATCAGTCACACAGAATGAAATCCGATGTCAGACACACAGTCCATTTACAAGTCCGTTCTGGGTCTGAACGAAACTGGAGGCACCTAGTACCCCGCATATTCATCGATCTCCAAGTACGTCTGGACGATCACCAACTGATTCCCTCCTCTTGGGTGTACATCCCAATCAAGATCATCAGTAATCACCCAAACGACATGAAGACCTCCGGTCTTCGACCACCGTCTTCATCTTCGACTTATCGTCGTATCAGTTATTCAGAATGGGATAAACCCGGTCTTTCCGAATAACTCGTGTATATAATAAACAAGTGTTACACAAACACAACATACGCCTTATTCCAATTCATCAGTCACTAAACGTAAATTAACAAGAGAATAATTCCCCAAATATTAACCCCGAAGGCCGAAACCAACATCAGATCAATATCTAGAAAACCATTCTGCTTAGCTAACCGACAGTTAGTTTCTGAATTTCACATTCTTAGGGAAAGGTTCCCATTAATTTTATCAAAGATAAATCCTTTAAATTTATTCTTTAATCTACTTTTGAATATCAATTCAAACTAGTCGGGATTAACGAACCTTACCGAAGTAATCGTTTGTTTTAATTTCCCAATCCCAACCTATTCATCCCATGAAGTAAAGCTGGTAATACTTCATATCTAACACCACGGTGTTATCGGTAAATTCAATTACCATTTCACGTTCAAATCTAATTAAAGATTTAACTATCGCCTGGAGCAAAACTGGTGATACTCCATTCTCGATTAGATTAGTCGGGTGTTGACAAAAAGAAATATTTGAAATAAAATATATGAAGCCGTGTTGATTAGATTGACGCCATTTTGACGTGAACGATATTTATATCGATATCTTTCGAAATGAATTGAATATAAAACCGTTTCGAAATGAATTGAATATAAAACGATTTCGAAATGAATTGAATATAAAACGATTTCGAAATGAATTGAATATAAAACGATTTCGAAATGAATTGAATATAAAACAATTTCGAAATGAATTGAATATAAAACGATTTCGAAATGAATTGAATATAAAACGATTTCGAAATGAATTGAATATAAAACGATTTCGAAATGAATTGAATATAAAACGATTTCGAAATGAATTGAATATAAAACGATTTCGAAATGAATTGAATATAAAACGGTTTCGAAATGAATTGAATATAAAACGGTTTCGAAATGAATTGAATATAAAACGGTTTCGAAATGAATTGAATATAAAACGATTTCGAAATGAATTGAATATAAAGCGATTTCGAAATGAAATGAGTTGAATATAAAACGATTTCGAAATGAATTGAATATAAAACGATTTTGAAATGAATTGAATATAAAACGATTTCGAAATGAATTGAATATAAAACGATTTCGAAATGAATTGAATATAAAACGATTTCGAAATGAATTGAATATAAAATGATTTCGAAATGAATTGAATATAAAACGATTTCGAAATGAACTGAAAATATAACGATTTCGAAATGAATTGAATATAAAGCGATTTCGAAATGAAATGAATTGAATATAAAACGATTTCGAAATGAATTGAATATAAAACGATTTCGAAATAAATTGAATACAAAACGATTTAGAAATGAATTTGAATCGAATAGAAAAACAATTTGAATTGAATCAAATAGAAAACCAATTTGAATTGAATCGAATAGAAAACCAATTTGAATTGAATCGAATAGAAAACCAATTTGAATTGAATCGAATAGAAAACCAATTTGAATTGAATCGAATAGAAAACCAATTTGAATTGAATCGAATAGAAAACGAATTTAATTTGAATCGAATTGAAAACGAATTCGAATTGAATTGAAAGCGAATTGAAATGAATTCAAATTGAATTGAATAGAAATGAATTTTAAAACGAATTTATAAGGAAGAATTCAATTTTGAGTTGAAATGAAATGGAAGTTGAAATTGTTTTTGAAACGAATTTAAAACTATTTATAAAATTCGTTTTAAATAGAAATCGACGAAATATATATTATATATATAATATAATGGCCTGAATAGAACGCGCCGCGCCGCGGCAGTTCGCGAATTTCGATCATTTATTTCAAACGGACATTACGGGAGATCCGACTGTCGGATTCTCCTAAAACCGGAACCGTTGGGTTCGTATCGAAAAGAGCTTTCTAGCGGATATTAGAAATTCAAAATCTAACGGTTGGATTTGGAGATACGTCCAAATCAAATTCGAAAAAGGTCGCTATAAGTGCAGTTCGATGGCCATTGTTGGAAATCGATTGTACGGGCCTTAATAAAATTATTATAAATAGTAATAATTTGTGTAAGATCATAAGAAATGATTTGGGAAAAATTGGGGTGAAAAACTCCATATTTGAAAAGATAAAAATGAATTTTTATCGAAATGAACTAGTTTTGAACTAAATTTAAAACCCAATTTTTTTTAAATAAATAAATTAGATTTAAAAAGGGGTTATAAATAAATCGGAATTTCTAATATATTTGATTGGATTTGAAATGGATTTATCGTGTACGGTGTTTTAAATAACACTAGTTCTTTAACCCGATAATAAATAGAATTTAATTTGGGTTTGTCGTGAACTGTGTTTTAAATAACACCTAGTTCTTTAACCCAGTAAAAGGAGTTTTAATGAATCTGCAACTAGATTGAAATGTGAATGGATAATCTAAATTATCAAATTTAGAAATGAGCGAGAATGGAGTATCACCAGTTTTGCTCTAAAGCGATAGCTAAATCTTTAATTAGATTTGAACGTGAAATGGTAATTAATTTTACCGATAACACCATGGTGTTAGATATGGAGTATCACCAGTTTTGCTTCATGGGATGAATAGGTTGGGATTGGGGGATAAAATAAATAATTACTTCGGTATGGTTCGCTAATCTCGACTAGTTTGAAAAACCATAATTTGGTTTAAAATGACATCCTAAGGAAGATTAAAGGATAAATTTTAAAGAATTTATCTTGGATAAAATTAATGGGAACTTTTCCCTGAGAATATGAGTTGGAATGAGGCGTATGTTGTGTTTGTGTAACATTTGTTTTAATATACGCGGGTCGTTCGGAAAGTCCGGGTTTATACCCATTCTGAATAACCGATTCGACGATATGTCGAAGATGAAGACGGTGGTCGAAGACCGGAAGTCTTCACATCGTAGGGATAATTACTGACGATCCTGATTGGGCTGTACACCCAAGAGGATGGAAACAGTTGGTGGTCGTCCAGACGTACCTGGAGATGGATGGATATGCGAGGAAAGTGCCTCCGGTTTCGTTCAGACCCAGAACGAACTTGTAAATGGATTGTGAGTCGGACATTGGATTTTATTCTGTGTTGATTGATTTCTATTAAATATATATCTGTTTGGCGGCGGAGAATTTATTCTCTTGCTTAACGCCCTTCTCTGAGACATACGAGCTTAGAGGTTATATATCGATAGATATCAATCGCATGGCATGAACTGCCAGTGTGGCATACTGAGCTGCATGGATCAAGGCTTCTGTTGAAAAGCAAAGTCTTGTGGTTGATGATCAAAACACGGCCTATGTGGCGTAGCTTTGTGTATAACGTGAATTCGCGAGCCTCACACCTCGGTATGAGTTAAAAACGGGATAAGGACCCAAGGAGTGCATGACGTTTCTTTCTAGCTATGGTGGTGTTAGTGACTTACCAGCCCTGACATTTATATACTTTTCACCTTTGTGGTTGTTAGAATGAGGCGCCTCGATTATAGGTCTGTAAGGACTGGGAAACGTGTGTTCAGGAATTGCCAATCCTCTAACGTAAGTGAGGACCGACCTTGGAGGATCCGGGGTTGCCCAGAGTGCGTAACCCTGAGGCATTTGCTAGAGTGTCTCGAACGCGGAGAGGAGCTTGCCCTTTGCCTTGACTCATGACGGAAATCCAATTTCCAATACGTGTGATTCGGTTGTAATTGTAGAACTAGTATGGCGACATAGTAGATGGTAGCTATGCCGCCTATGATTTATATTTATGATTGAAAATGTTTTGACACTATACACTTAATATAGTATCAAATGATTTGTTTTAAACGTACCAAGCATGTTTGGCTATTATAAGGGAAAACCCTATCCTCCGGCTTGCGTTGCATTGTGGGATGGGACCTGGGTCTTATAATAGCTTCATTTTTCGAAAAAGCATTGCGTTGTTTATTGATATGCACTGGTATTCTTGGGAGGAAACCCGTTCCGTGTTATACGGCGTGGTCCCTTGAATTACTCTCTTTTAAAATAAAGTTTTAAATAACTGTTTTAGTTCTCACACCAGTCACATGACTGACCTGGAGTTTATTGTTTTAACCTAAACTCTGGGTGCCCCTATTTTCCGCACGGGCAGCTAGTAGTTTTGGTTTTGCAGATTTATATTCACAGGATCCTGGTTTACAGCTGGAATGATATCCGGAAAGCTATGTATCCGTATATCACCTTCAGTTGTGCTTTGTATTATTTTCCGCTGCTATGTAATTTATTGTAATCTCTGATATTTATCGAATGTAATTTATTCATTTATACTCTGTATATTCTTGTATCTGATGGAATTGTTGTAATAACAATGAAATGTTCTTCTGTTTGTGTTCTGATTTGTCCTGTCCTCAAACGATCAGGGGTTTCGAACGGTCTAGATCGGTTTAACGACTGATTCGGATCGAGCGAAATTCCCGGCCGTCACATTTGGTATCAGAGCTTTGGTTTACAGAGCTCGAGAACAAGACACATTAGAACCATACGAAAGAATTCATCAGATATTGGATTAGTAATATCCAATTAGAATGACTCGTTAGAGATAGGATCAGTAGTATCCTAGAATGAGTGTGAAGAGTATATTTTTCAAATGAAAACAATTTTGTTTTGAAATTTAAATCGTTTTAAACGTATTTGATTATTTATTTATTTTGAATATGGACAATCCAATATATAAAGGTTTTGTATATACGCGTCATGAACGTATATTCGAAGTTTTAATATACTGGATAGATATAGAATCACACTCTAGTCGCTCGGACCTGATTCTGATGATTGACGCGTCATCATTAGTAATTAGTTTCGTGTCTCAAAGGTGTGCTTTCTATATATTTCCATTAGACTGGTGTGAGAACCAAAACTAATATAGCTAGAACACTTTGTTGTGATTGGCATCAAAAACAAGATTTTTCTGTATATATATCAAAGTTATGAATTTGAAACTCTAATCCACTAATTGATTGGTGTTTGTGTTGATTGTCTATTTGTTTGCTAATTTTTAACCATTTAGCCTAATAGAATCAAATATTGAATTGTATTGAAAATTGGTCGCATTTGCTTGCATATACATGTATATCATTGAACAGGTCATAGCAAGGAGGCTAGAGCAGAGAATAAAATTTGTTTGCCCAACAAATAGGTACATGTTTACTACATAATTTACTGTTTTGTTTGGGTGATGATGATTTTATGAGCCTATTGGCTAGCCGCTTGGCTTTTTCTTTTTCTTTTTGAGATTAGAAGGACCGGGGAAGCTATTTGAAATTCCCCGATGCTCCCGGTGCAGGGGAGGTTATGGCGAAATTTTTCGAAAATTTAGGGTGTTAGCCAAATTTTTGAAAATTTGAAAATTCTCAGAAACTGAAAAGTTAGAGAATGGAAGTCAGATCGAACGTAGAGTTGATTAATCAAACCACTTTCGACTTTGTTCCTTTTCGGGGACGAAAAGTTTTAAGTGGGGGAGATTGTAATAACCCGGAAAATCTGGGCCAATTTAAAATTTTTATTTTGCCAATTTTAGCGAATTTTGAATATTTAAAATGAATTATTTTAAATAATATCGACGAGAAATTTATTTTGAATATAATTCGAACGTATATATTATACGCGTCGTCGTTAGAATATAAATAATTATATATAATTATAAATAGAATTGAAAATGGCGCGGTAGTTCGATAATTCGATTTCAAACTTCAATTGAACATACCGGGTGCAAAACAATCCGGATTTTAGTGAAACCAAAAACATTAGGATCTAATTGAGAATATCTTTCTAACGAATCCGACAAATCAAAATTTCATAACGGGAATCAAAAGATATGTCCAGTTGAAAATTCTGAATAGTCGCTATGGAATTCAGGCCCTTAAAAATGGAAATTTTGCAAACGACCTCGGATTTCGACGAAACCACTTTTGTTGGGTCTGCAGTGTCAAATTATTGCTAGATTCCAAATTTCATAATTTTTCGAATCTATATGTGAGCGTGGCAAAGGAAAACGCGTTTGACCAGTTTCAGTTGATTTTAATCGACTGGAAATTGGCCATTTTTCAAACGGTCTCAGAATTCGACGAAACTAGTTTTGTTAGGACCGTATCGTCAATACGAAGCTAGAAAATATTTTTCTGGAATTTTTCTAGTTAGTATGTGACCCCGGTAATTTGAAATGTACGTTTAAAATTCAATATAGTGATTTAAATGTAAATTCAACGGAAACTGATCGAGACGTCCGAATCAACCTACGATACATATCCCATTGTGTTCAGAATGGGGGTGAAACGCTATGGACGACTGGCGGTGGGCCTCGTTTCGAGGTCGTATGAAAAAGTCAACTTTAGGTTGAATTAAATAATTAAATAATAAAAAAAACCTTTCCCTTATCTTCTGGCCCCCCCGTTGATAATCGAATTCGCAGGAAAAAAAAGAAAAAAAAGGAAAAGGAGAAGGAGGCGGACGGGTGGGAGAATCGACAGCCCCCCCCGATGAGCGTCGCCGCGCCTCAGGCGGGCCACCCGTCGCCCCTCCAGCCTTCTCGCTCCCCTCTCCTCTTCAATCGACAGCCGCCCCCCCCCCCCCCAAAAACGCGCCGCCGCACGATCGAGCCCCCCCTGAAGCCGCGACCGCCCTCTCCCCATCGAGCACCCCTCCGACAGTTCTTCCCCCCCTTTTTTTTTCACCGTTGACTGTAAGTCCTCCTTTTTATTATATATATATATATTTATATATATATATAAATTCTGATTTATTTTGTTTTTAAATAATCAAGTTCAGATTTTTAAGGGTTTACAAATAGGATTTTATCATGAAAGAATGAGTTTTTGTAAATGAGAAAGATGGGGTTTTTGAAATAAAGTTAGGATTTTTATAATTTTTAACCCATGAAGAAAATAGAATGTGATTTCTATATTTCAGAAAGGTAAAATAAAATATATAATTCTTAATTTATAAAAAGGTTAAAGATATAACTTTTATATATGAAGGTTAAAAATATGATTTTTAGATTTTTAAAGTATTAAAAATATGATTTTTATATTTTTAAAGTATTAAAAATATAGTCTTTACTATATAGAAGATGTAAAAATATGATTTTTGGTTAGGTAGAGAATTAAAAATATAATTTTTACATGATAGGAATATTAAAAATATCATCTTTATATGTGTAGAAAAATAAAAATGAGATTTTTATAAAGATGAAATCTTTAAATTTGAAAAGGCGAAGTCTATGTTTTTATAAAGGCGAAATCTTTATTTTGGAAAAGGCGAAATCTATATATGGAAAATAGCGTGATAAAAATATAATTTTTATCTATATAACATAGTAGTAAAAATTCGATTTTTATATATTGAATAACGGAATAAAAATTCGATTTTTAAAGGTATGAAGCGATTATAAAAATATGATTTTTAAATTGAAAGTGAATAAATAAAAATGTGATTTTTATTTTAAAGACATCAGCAAATATAAAAATGTGTGATTTTTATATATGTAGTGGCTGCGGGCAACGAAGATGACGAAGATGCGATAGCGTTGAAGATTTCTATCTATGAAGTGTCATGGAGTTGGATAGCTTTCGGTGAGAATTTCTCACCTTTCAATTTCTTTTTCTAGTTATATATATATACTAGGATGCAGACGGTGCTTAGTAGCACCCGACACAATCGTCCACAGACCATGGACTTGTTTGTTTGGTTGCATAAATTAGTTAGATGATTTGATTGGAATTTGGTTGTTTGGTGACCTTGATTGATGTGTGAATGGCATGGGCCTTCACTAGACCGGGGATAAGGCTAGGCCTCGTCCCGTTTCTAGTATCGTGCCGTTATGCCGCCGAAAATTTCTAAAATATGTTAGAAAAATAAAAATATCATTTTATTGAATAAATGAACTGAATAGAAATTCATATGTTAAAATAAAATGTTTTATCGTTAAAAATATAATGTTTAACGTGAATATGAATATAGTGAATGTGAATAAATAAATATTCATTTACAAACCAGACGGTTTGTTTATGTACACCTATTTGAAGGACATTGATTGGGTCGATAAATTTTACACATCGCCCAACTGCACAAATAAAGTCTGTGTTTGATTGTTTGAAACCCCACACGGGTGTTGGGATGAAATTTGAAGTTCACTCATCCTGACTGATTAAATATGTCGATCGATTGATTGACAGGCTGTTATAAGCGTTGAATATCTATATTTGATGCTTATACAGCGTAGTGCACTTTGGTTGATGGTTGATTATTTTTCAATGCTGTTATATATACATGTGTTGTATGAAAATCCATATAATTAATTTTATATGGTGATTGATTGGGCCTCATTCCAATTTAGAAAATAAAGAATATTATAAAATAAAGGTTCATGTGTTGACTGTACTCATCCGTTGAGATTAGTCATGTGTTGAACGAAATATTTTAATAATAAAATTTACTTCTTTATCAATATAAAATAAAGGTTCATGTGTTGACTGTACTCATCCGTTGAGATTAGTCATGTGTTGAACGAAATATTTTAATAATAAAATTTACTTCTTTATCAATATAAAATAAAGGTTCATGTGTTGACTGTACTCATTCGTTGAGATTAGTCATGTGTTGAACGAAATATTTTAATAATAAAATTTACATCTTTATCAATATAAAATAAAGGTTCATGTGTTGACTGTACTCATCCGTTGAGATTAGTCATGTGTTGAACGAAATATTTTAACAAAAATAGTCACACGTGGACGGTACTCATTCGTTGAGATTAGTCGGGTGTTGACAAAAAGAAATATTTGAAATCAAATATATGAAGCCGTGTTGATTAGATTGACACCATTTTGACGTGAACGATATTTATATCGATATCTTTTGAAATGAATTGAATATAAAACGGTTTCGAAATGAATTGAATATAAAACGATTTCGAAATGAATTGAATATAAAACGATTTCGAAATGAATTGAATATAAAACGATTTCGAAATGAATTGAATATAAAACGATTTCGAAATGAATTGAATATAAAACGATTTCGAAATGAATTGAATATAAAACGATTTCGAAATGAATTGAATATAAAACGGTTTCGAAATGAATTGAATATAAAACGGTTTCGAAATGAATTGAATACAAAACGGTTTCGAAATGAATTGAATATAAAACGATTTCGAAATGAATTGAATATAAAACGATTTCGAAATGAAATGAATTGAATATAAAACAATTTCGAAATGAATTGAATATAAAACGATTTTGAAATGAATTGAATATAAAACGATTTCGAAATGAATTGAATATAAAACGATTTCGAAATGAATTGAATATAAAACGATTTCGAAATGAATTGAATATAAAACGATTTCGAAATGAATTGAATATAAAACGATTTCGAAATGAACTGAAAATATAACGATTTCGAAATGAATTGAATATAAAGCGATTTCGAAATGAAATGAATTGAATATAAAACGATTTCGAAATGAATTGAATATAAAACGATTTCGAAATAAATTGAATACAAAACGATTTAGAAATGAATTTGAATCGAATAGAAAAACAATTTAAATTGAATCAAATAGAAAACCAATTTGAATTGAATCGAATAGAAAACCAATTTGAATTGAATCGAATAGAAAACCAATTTGAATTGAATCGAATAGAAAACCAATTTGAATTGAATCGAATAGAAAACCAATTTGAATTGAATCGAATAGAAAACGAATTTAATTTGAATCGAATTGAAAACGAATTCGAATTGAATTGAAAGCGAATTGAAATGAATTCAAATTGAATAGAAATGAATTTTAAAACGAATTTATAAGGAAGAATTCAATTTTGATTTGAAATGAAATGGAAGTTGAAATTATTTTTGAAACGAATTTAAAACTATTTATAAAATTCGTTTTAAATAGAAATCGACGAAATATATATTATATATATTATATATATAATATAATGGCCTGAATAGAACGCGCCGCGCCGCGGCAGTTCGCGAATTTCGACCATTTATTTCAAACGGACATTACGGGAGATCCGACCGTCGGATTCTCCTAAAACCGGAACCGTTGGGTTCGTATCGAAAAGAGCTTTCTAGAGGATATTAGAAATTCAAAATCTAACGGTTGGATTTGGAGATACGTCCAAATCAAATTCGAAAAAGGTCGCTATAAGTGCAGTTCGATGGCCATTGTTGGAAATCGATTGTACGGGCCTTAATAAAATTATTATAAATAGTAATAATTTGTGTAAAATCATAAGAAATGATTTGGGAAAAATTGGGGTGAAAAACTCCATATTTGAAAAGATAAAAATGAATTTTTATCGAAATGAACTAGTTTTGAACTAAATTTAAAACCCAATTTTTTTTAAATAAATAAATTAGATTTAAAAAGGGGTTTTAAATAAATCGGAATTTCTAATATATTTGATTGGATTTGAAATGGGTTTATCGTGTACGGTGTTTTAAATAACACTAGTTCTTTAACCCGATAATAAATAGAATTTAATTTGGGTTTGTCGTGAACTGTGTTTTAAATAACACCTAGTTCTTTAACCCAGTAAAAGGAGTTTTAATGAATCTGCAACTAGATTGAAATGTGAATGGATAATCTAAATTATCAAATTTAGAAATGAGCGAGAATGGAGTATCACCAGTTTTTCTCTAAAGCGATAGCTAAATCTTTAATTAGATTTGAACGTGAAATGGTAATTAATTTTACCGATAACACCATGGTGTTAGATATGGAGTATCACCAGTTTTGCTTCATGGGATGAATAGGTTGGGATTGGGGGATAAAATAAATAATTACTTCGGTATGGTTCGCTAATCTCGACTAGTTTGAAAAACCATAATTTGGTTTAAAATGACATCCTAAGGAAGATTAAAGGATAAATTTTAAAGAATTTATCTTGGATAAAATTAATGGGAACTTTTCCCTAAGAATATGAATTGGAATGAGGCGTATGTTGTGTTTGTGTAACATTTGTTTTAATATACGCGGGTCGTTCGGAAAGTCCGGGTTTATACCCATTCTGAATAACCGATTCGACGATATGTCGAAGATGAAGACGGTGGTCGAAGACCGGAAGTCTTCACATCGTAGGGATAATTACTGACGATCCTGATTGGGCTGTACACCCAAGAGGATGGAAACAGTTGGTGGTCGTCCAGACGTACCTGGAGATGGATGGATATGCGAGGAAAGTGCCTCCGGTTTCGTTCAGACCCAGAACGAACTTGTAAATGGATTGTGTGTCTGACATTGGATTTTATTCTGTGTTGATTGATTTCTAATAAATATATATCTGTTTGGCGGCGGAGAATTTATTCTCTTGCTTAACGCCCTTCTCTGAGACATACGAGCTTAGAGGTTATATATCGATAGATATCAATCGCATGGCATGAACTGCCAGTGTGGCATACTGAGCTGCATGGATCAAGGCTTCTGTTGAAAAGCAAAGTCTTGTGGTTGATGATCAAAGCACGGCCTATGTGGCGTAGCTTTGTGTATAACGTGAATTCGCGAGCCTCACACCTCGGTATGAGTTAAAAACGGGATAAGGACCCAAGAAGTGCATGACGTTTCTTTCTAGCTATGGTGGTGTCAGTGACTTACCAGCCCTGACATTTATATACTTTTCATCATTGTGGTTGTTGGAATGAGGCGCCTCGATTATAGGTCTGTAAGGACCGGGAAACGTGTGTTCAGGAATTGCCAATCCTCTAACGTAAGTGAGGACCGGCCTTGGAGGATCCGGGGTTGCCCAGAGTGCGTAACCCTGAGGCATTTGCTAGAGTGTCTCGAACACGGAGAGGAGCTTGCCCCTTGCCTCGAATCATGACGGAAATCCAATTTCCAATACGTGTGATTCGGTTGTAATTGTAGAACTAGTATGGCGACATAGTAGATGGTAGCTATGCCGCCTCTGATTTATATTTATGATTGAAAATGTTTTGACACTATACACTTAATATAGTATCAAATGATTTGTTTTAAACGTACCAAGCATGTTTGGCTATTATAAGGGAAAACCCTATCCTCCGGCTTGCGTTGCATTGTGTGATGGGACCTGGGTCTTATAATAGCTTTATTTTTCGAAAAAGCATTGCGTTGTTTATTGATATGCACTGGTATTCTTGGGAGGAAATCCGTTCCGTGTTATACGGCGTGGTCCCTTGAATTACTCTCTTTTAAAATAAAGTTTTAAATAACTGTTTTAGTTCTCACACCAGTCACATGACTGACCTGGAGTTTATTGTTTTAACCTAAACTCTGGTTGCCCCTATTTTCCGCACGGGCAGCTAGTAGTTTTGGTTTTGCAGATTTATATTCACAGGATCCTGGTTTACAGCTGGAATGATATCCGGAAAGCTCTGTATCTGTATATAACCTTCAGTTGTGCTTTGAATTATTTTCCGCTGCTATGTAATTTATTGTAATCTTTGATATTTATCAAATGTAATTTATTCATTTATACTCTGTATATTCTTGTATCTGATGGAATTGTTGTAATAACAATGAAATGTTCTTCTATTTGTGTTCTGATTTGTCCTGTCCTCAAACGATCAGGGGTTTCGAACGGTCTAAATCGGTTTAACGACTGATTTGGATCGAGCGAAATTCCCGGCCGTCACACATAATCCCATTACATAAATAGCCATTAAAAAGATAACAAGCTGGACTTTACTTCAACGGTCCAAGCTTTCCAAAGAGAGATGAAGCAATTCAATCAAACTCCACTAGAGCTGGGCCCAACCTGAGGACCTGGAGGGGGAAAAAGGATAGAAATGGAGGGGGTCAGACATAAAGTCTGGCAAGTATGACAATTCTAACAATACTATTATCAAGTTAACTAGACTAAGGCATAAGCTGGAAGACAAGTAAATGTCTATGAACTATTAGGAAGATAAAGATAGCGTTTAAGATAACGTTAAAGATAACGGTAAAGGCATACCTAATTACTAACAAATAATTATTATACTGCACCGCACATTACTACACTGCACCGCACCAGTCACCCTAAAGGTTGATCCCACTTGCTTCACACAGAAACAATATAAATAGCCTTACGTACCCCTAGCTGACTACATAGGTGCCGTCTGCCCCTATCTCCACTAGGTGTACCCCACTACCCACTTTCGATCGGCTCCCTACTCGTAGATACCCGTGCTGGCCCCACAGTGGGGTGTATCACTCCCCTAAAGTGGCAACCCGATACAACTTGAGAATGCACGACTTATACCTACACGATGCAACAACGTCTTACCTACCAGCCCGAGTCCACACACGCATACGAAACCCGTTGGACTTGCGTTGCCACCGCTCCCCGTTTTGGCCTCTTATAGTTAAACTCAGTATGTGTGTCTCGTCCTCGACTTGGGTCGAGCCCTCAAAGATACGTTTGGGATACTGGTTGAAATGGGCCCCCACAAGCTACCCACCTAAGCTTGTCATTAATATATCCCACTTAACTCTCTTAGTCATGTTCATTTACATGTGTGTTTGGTTAAGTCTTACTAATTGTATTTCACATGCCACTAAGGGCACCCACTATATTCCTCATGCCACCCAAGGCACCTACTTAACCCCCCATGTCCCACTTTACATGTTTACCTTGGTTAAGTATTTCTTAATTCATTCAGGCCATAACCTCATAAAGACCTCTCACATTAGACTGGCATTTATGGCAGCTGGATTTGCCGGGCGGGTCCGGACAGTCTTACACCATAAAAGAGTCTAACCTTGTGTCTGTACAACTGTTATGCTTTAGTTTAGGCCTAGGACCTCTCACATTGGGCTGACATTTGTGACCACTGGATTTGTCGGGCGGTTCCGGGCAGGTTTACGTCACAAATGAGTCCAACCTTGTGTCCTAAGCATTAATTGACAACTTTCAATCTTTTACCCCAGTTTTAATAATTCCCTATCCAAATTATTAATTTAGTCCACTTTTATTGATGTCCATAATTGACTCAATTATGGTCATCCACTCATGGTATGCAAAATCATATCAATTGCACCCAACATCTTATTATTAAATCCTTAATATTACCCTTACCCCACGTTTATACGTTCGCTTATTCAACGCATAATATAGGTTAGACTTAAATAGTCTAACGCATAGCACAAAGATAAATTATCACAACATATAGACAATTAAAATAAATCTAATCATAATAGGGGTGAAACTTGCATAAACTACACATGTTAAGGATCAAAAGGTGTCAACTTGTTAAATGTCTCAATTTATATGATATGATCATAGCCCAAATCTATACATAAACTTGCATATGGGGTTTTTAGGCAACATAATGATGGTGTGAACTAGCATAGGATATCACATATGTCATAGCATAGTTCTAGATGTCATAATAGATGTCTTGGTATATGTTCATAACTTTTCTAATCAATCTAACTTGCATATGTGACTTGTCATATAGATCAATATAACCCAAACATGATGATTTAATTAATATGAACTAACTAGCATAGATGGTAACATCATGGCCTTTTTAACATGTATGATTCATCACAACTTAGCATAGAAACTTTCAACATACATAACATCATCATAGCATGATTTACAACATATAAGATATCATCATCACATAACATTGGATTTACAATATACATGATAGCAAAAGGGGTTTACAACAACATATATGATAATTCACATCATCTACTCATAATCCATTCATAACTCAACCTAATTAAAATGATAATAATCTTGTTAAGATCATCATACTCACAATTTAAAGAAGAAAAGAGAGAGTTTTGCTTTGCTTTAGGGTTGAGAGAATTAGAATTGAATTTGCTTTTCTTCTTTCTTAGTTGGCGGCGGCTCCATTGATTTCCATGGCGACGGTAATTATTCTATTTTAATTAGGTTTAGGGTTAGCATTAGGATGTATTTATAGGTGTAGGAAGTTATTTAGGACCATTAGATTAATCCTGAACCATGAGAACCAATCAAATGCAAAATCTGCATTTGAGCGAATCGGCCCACGGGTTGACAGCCAAACACCTTGGATTAACCCCTAGTCGACCCAGCGAGGCTAGGGTCGACCTCAAAAATGGGCCGGTTCGGTTATTCCCCCTCCCAATTCGCTGTTTTGAACTTTTTCGCATATTTACTTATTTAATTTTTAATTTATATATATATATATATCAATATATATATATTTCTCTGCGCAACCCATTTCACTTAATTCTTTTCTAAAAATTAAGTATACTTTAATTTGTGAATTTTAATGTTATAAAATTACGGGGTATTACATTCTCCCATCCTTAAAGGATTTTGTCCCCGAAATCTCCAAGTCAAGAAGAATGTATATCCTACCATCTAATCGTCCATCTACTCAACCATCAAACACCAGCATCCACTGTCCTTAAAAGAATTCTAATGCTTTAATGTTTATATGCACAGTGTGTGTGTGTATATGTCCATATCTAATGCAAAATTAGGCGGTCTACTGATTCAGTCGACCTCCTTAGTGCAATTCATGATCGTGCTATGTGTCCAATATGTATGCAAGAGATTCCTAATGATACATATTAATTCTATATGCGTGCACAACCATCCACCCGCATGCAGCAACTATATGATAATACAACCATTATACATCCATTTTACTAAATACATCCATATATATGCAATATGCAATATGAAGTGACTGAGCCGATCTGGTGCCTAATAGTGTGTGTATATGCATCCACGAGCAACCACTAGCAAACACTTGCATCCACTTTGCATCCACCATACATAACATGTCTCAAACACATGTTTCAACCATAGGATTATCCTAACTAAAGGTCAAAGATACTAGCGAGAGGATATACTAAAGATAAGATAAGTACAAGCTAAGCGATAAAGGAGAAATTAAAAGACATACCCTCAAAAAGAAAAGGGTATCGTGAACGCATCTTCTCTTCCGCCCTTGAGAGAAACTTCGCCTCGAACCTACGTCTGAAATCCGCCCAAGAGTCAACAAGACGCTCCCCATTAGTGACCTCCCACCAAAATGAGGCCTCTCCCTTCATCAACCAAGCTGCTAAACGAACTCTCCTCCCTTCTTCTACTTCAAAGATTTCTAGCAATTCTTCCACCTCCTTAAGCCAATCTCTAGCTTCCACAAACGTTTATGACCCTTGAAATGGTTTTCCACCCATAGCCTTGAATTCCTTGCACGTCTTTACAAAAGTATCTACGCGAGGAGGAGGAACGGGTGCAACTGGTGGTGGAGGAACATTGGCTAGACCTGCAGCGGCCCTAGCCTCTAATAGCCTCCTATACCATCCTGGTATCGTTACACCGTCAGGTAGGTTAAGATCTTCAGCCATGTTGAAACGAAAAAGGAAAGATTCAAAATGGAGAATTCGAAAGATGGCTATTTGGGGATTATGTTTTTCATAAAAACTTCCTCTTTAAATTTCTCATTAAAACATGTTTTTGAAAACATTTCTTCCAAAAATAACTATTTTTCTAAAGTATTTTTATCTGTTCTGGTAACCTTAAGCTCTGATACCACGTGTAACACCCCACGTCCATTAATGTCACTCACAAAGGGAATGAATTAACTTCCATGGAGGTTATAAGTGAATATAGAACAGAAAAACTACAACAAGACAGATAATAAGTAGTACTTGGAAATCTAAAACTTCATTTTATTGCAGCGGAAATTAAACATGTTTGTTACATCATAAAACCATAGATCATAACCAAGTACCATATCCATCTTCATAAAAACAAAATACATAATCCCATTACATAAATAGCCATTAAAAAGATAACAAGCTGGACTTTACTTCAACGGTCCAAACTTTCCAAAGAGAGATGAAGCAATTCAATCAAACTCCACTAGAGCTGGGCCCAACCTAAGGACCTGGAGGGGGAAAAAGGATAGAAATGGAGGGGGTCAGACATAAAGTCTGGCGAGTATGACAATTCTAACAATACTATTATCAAGTTAACTAGACTAAGGCATAAGCTTGAAGACAAGTAAATGTCTATGAACTATTAGGAAGATAAAGATAGCGTTTAAGATAACGTTAAAGATAACGGTAAAGGCATACCTAATTACTAACAAATAATTACTATACTGCACAGCACATTACTACACTGCACCGCACATTACTACACTGCATCGCACCAGTCACCCTAAAGGTTGATCCCACTTGCTTCACACAGAAACAATATAAATAGCCTTACGTACCCCTAGCTGACTACATAGGTGCCATCTGCCCATATCTCCATTAGGTGTACCCCACTACCCACTTTCGATCGGCTCCCTACTCGTAGATACCCGTGCTGGCCCCACAGTGGGGTGTATCACTCCCCTAAAGTGGCAACCCGATACAACTTGAGAATGCATGGCTTATACCTACGCGATGCAACAACGTCTTACCTACCAGCCCGGGTCCACACACGCATATGAAACCCGTTGGACTTGCGTTGCCACCGCTCCCCGTTTTGGCCTCTTATAGTCAAACTCAGTATGCGTATCCTGTCCTCGACTTGGGTCGAGCCCACAAAGATACGTTTGGGATACTGGTTGAAATGGGCCCCCACAAGCTACCCACCTAAGCTTGTCATTAATATATCCTACTTAACCCTCTTAGTCATGTTCATTTACATATGTGTTTGGTTAAGTCTTACTAATCGTATTTCACGTGCCACTAAGGGCACCCACTATATTCCTCATGCCACCCAAGGCACCTACTTAACCCCCCATGTCCCACTTTACATGTTTATCTTGGTTAAGTATTTCTTAATTCATTCAGGCCATAACCTCATAAAGACCTCTCACATTAGACTGGCATTAATGGCAGCTGGATTTGCCGGGCGGGTCCGGGCAATCTTACACCATAAAAGAGTCTAACCTCGTGTCTTTACAACTGTTATGCTTTAGTTTAGGCCTAGGACCTCTCACATTGGGCTGACATTTGTGACCACTGAATTTGCCGGGCGGTTCCGGGCAGGTTTACGTCACAAATGAGTCCAACCTCGTGTCCTAAGCATTGATTGACAACTTTCAATCTTTTACCCCAGTTTTAATAATTCCCTATCCAAATTATTAATTTAGTCCACTTTTATTGATGTCCATAATTGACTCAATTATGGTCATCCACTCATGGTATGCAAAATCATATCAATTGCACCCAACATCTTATTATTAAATCCTTAATATTACCCCTACCCCACGTTTATACGTTCGCTTATTCAACGCATAATATAGGCTAGACTTGAATAGTCTAACGCATAGTACAAAGATAAATTATCACAACATATAGACAATTAAAATAAATCTAATCATAATAGGGGTGAAACTTGCATAAACTACACATGTTAAGGATCAAAAGGTGTCAACTTGTTAAATGTCTCAATTTATATGATATGATCATATCCCAAATCTATACATAAACTTGCATATGGGGATTTTAGGCAACATAATGATGGTGTGAACTAGCATAGGATATCACATATGTCATAGCATAGTTCTAGATGTCATAATAGATGTCTTGGTATATGTTCATAACTTTTCTAATCAATCTAACTTGCATATGTGACTTGTCATATAGATCAACATTACCCAAACATGATGATTTAATTAATATGAACTAACTAGCATAGATGGTAACATCATGGCCTTTTTAACATGTATGATTCATCACAACTTAGCATAGAAACTTTCAACATACATAACATCATCATAGCATGACTTACAACATATAAGATATCATCATCACATAACATTGGATTTACAATATACATGATAGCAAAAGGGGTTTACAACAATATATATGATAATTCACATCATCTACTCATAATCCATTCATAACTCAACCTAATTAAAATGATAATAATCTTGTTAAGATCATCATACTCACAATTTAGAGAAGAAAAGAGAGAGTTTTGGTTTGCTTTAGGGTTGAGAGAATTAGAATTGAATTTGCTTTTCTTCTTTCTTAGTTGGCGGCGGCTCCATTGATTTCCATGGCGACGGTAACTATTCTATTTTAATTAGGTTTAGGGTTAGCATTAGGATGTATTTATACGTATAGGAAGTTATTTAGGACCATTAGATTAACCCTGAACCATGAGAACCAATCAAATGCAAAATCTGCATTTGAGCGAATCGGCCCACGGGTTGACAGCCAAACACCTTGGATTAACCCCTAGTCGACCCAGCGGGGCTAGGGTCGACCTCAAAAATGGACCGGTTCGGTTATTCCCCCTCCCAATTCGCTGTTTTGAACTTTTTCGCATATTTACTTATTTAATTTTTAATTTTTATATATATATATATATATATATATATATTTCTCTGTGCAACCCATTTCACTTAATTCTTTTCTAAAAATTAAGTATACTTTAATTTGTGAATTTTAATGTTATAAAATTACGGGGTGTTACAGGTAACCACTTTGAAATTCGTTCGAATCACATAAATACTCTTCCAAAATTCGACAATTTAGAACGTGATGATCCTTACATTTTCTTAACCAAATTTGAACTAGTTTGTGCAACAATGAAATTTCAACAACTAAGTGACGATGGAATCAAACTTAGGTTAATTCCATTTGCACTTGCCGATTATGCCAAAAAAAATTTGTATAGGTTGCCTTCAAATACGATTGGAACTTGAAATGAATTTGTGAATGTTTTTCTAAAGAAGTTTTACCCTTGGAAAAAACATCCAAAATTCGAATCGAAATCGTTTATTTTCATCAATTTGGGGGTGAATCCTTTGCAAAATATTTTGATAGATTTAAAGAGCTTCTAGTCAAATGTCCATATCATAATTTTGAAAAAGGGACTCTTTGTCAAATTTTATATGACAGCCTCGAAAATAACTCTCGAACCATGCTCAAATCGATGTGCCAAGGAAACTTTTTAGTAGAAAATCACGATGTCGCTTGGCAATTTCTCGAAAATTTGGCCGAAAAAATCAACTCAATGGGAAGGACCTAACGAGAAATCGATTTATTCCCGATCAAATGCTCATTCGGGAGGATCCTCAACGGCTTTAGAAGCAAAAATAGATGTGATGTTAACCAAATTTGATTATGTCCTTTCACCAACTCAAATAAATCAAGCTTCAGCGTCTCAGTCTTCATGTTACAAATGTAACGGTCCTAACCACATTGCCGATCAATGCCTACATTTGTTAGAACAAATCAACGCATTTAACAAAGCTAGAAACGATCCATTCTCCCAACATGCAATGTAGGTTGGAGAAAACATCCTAACTTCTCTTGGGCCCAAAAAAATGCAATTCGAAATTGGGTCAACCCCCTTTTCAACCATTTTCGAATAATCCTTCGAATCCTCCCTTTCAACAAGCTCAATTTCAAAATCTTGCGCTGCCTTCTCAAAATCAAGCGCAACAATCTTTTGTTCCCCAGGAAGACATCACTTTAGAAAAGTCTCAAAGCATTGACTAATATAACGACTCAAAATCTCCAATCAAATAGCAATCTACAAAACTTATTGACTTCATACATGCAAAACATGAGTCAGTCTATCTCTAAACTTGAAATGCAAATGAATCAGTTAGCCACCTCCATAAGTGAACGGGAAGAGGCACTTTCCCCAGTCAATCCATTCCAAAAACCAAGAGTCAAAATCCTAATCCAAACCAAGCTCATGTCATCCAGGATAGCAATCAAACTCAGTTGAATGCTATCACAACTTTACGATCTGGTAAGAAAATTGATAATCATGTTGAAAATCCAAATAACTTACCAAGTGTTCCTCTCGACTCTTCTAAACCCACAAATGATCTTGATCCAAATTCTAAGTCTAGTTCTGCTCCAACTCAAGTAGACCGACTTACGGAGTTTCGCATTCCATTTCCTCATCTTCTTTAACCAAAGAAACATTTCAACCAAATGGAAAAGATGTTGGAAATTTTCAAACAAGTGAAAGTTAATATCCCTCTTCTCGGCATCATTCAACAAGTCCCACCTACGCTAAATTTCTCAAAGACTCGTGTACCCAAAAACGACACACTCATGTACCCAAGAAAGTCTTCTTAGCCGCCGGACTTAGCGAAGTCTTGACTCAATCGATGCCGATCAAATACAAAGATCCTGGATGCCCTATGATCTCATACATGATAGGAGATAAAACAATTAACAAATGCCTAGTTGATCTGGGTGCGAGTGTCAATTTGATTCCATATTCTATTTACCAAAAACTTGGTTTGGGTGAACTTAAACCAACGAAAATAACTCTTCAATTTGTTGATCGGTCAATTAAGAAACCCATTGGAGAAATCGAGGACGTACTCATCAAAATTGGACAATTCATATTCCCTTTTGATTTCATTGTTTTGAAAATGCAACTTGTCAATAATCCAATGCATCAAATTCCATATATTTTAGGTTGACCCCTTTTGCCTACTTCAAATGCTTTAATAAATTTTCGCAATGGTTCAATGAAAATCTCTTTTGGAAACATGACTCTAGATCTTAATATTTTCAATCTTGAAAACCATTCGAATGAATCATGTGACCAAACCTTGGAAGTTAATGTCATTCACGAAAACGAATCGATTGACCTTAATGATGAGTGTGAGGCCGAGTACAAAAAAAATGTTCCAAGATGCTCCTAACGAAGTCGAATACACGCTTCCATTTGAATCACTTTCAATTGAGTCCAAATCTCAACCCATTTCTCTGATTGAGAAATCACCAAAGTTGGATCTTAAACCTCTTCCCGATCACCTTAAGTATGTATAATTAGGTGATGATGAAACTTGTCCTGTCATAATTTCTTTAAATTTAACTCGTGATCAAGAAATTTCTCTTCTCTCCACTCTTTCTAAAATAATGATGCAAAGGGAATTAGCCCCACAATCGATCAACATCGTATTCACTTAACTAATGAAGCCAAACCCACTCATGAAGCGCAACATAGGATTAACCCTAAGATGAAAGAGGTAGTTCGCAAAAAAAAATCTTAAACTTCTTGACAGCGGTATCATTTACCCCATTTAGGATAGCTTTTGGGTTATCCCCATTCATGTTGTTCTTAAAAAGTCCAGACTCACCATTGTCGCAAATGACCAAAACGAACTTCTTCCAACTCGTACTCAAACAAATTGGCGTGGTTGCATCGATTATTGAAAATTAAATGCAGCAACGCGTAAAGACCACTTTCCTCTTCCCTTCATCGATCAAATGCTCGAACGTTTAGCCATTCACGAATTCTACTGCTTTCTTGATGGTTATTTCGGTTATAACCAAATTCCAATCGCTCCCGAAGATCAAGAGAAAACAACTTTCACATGTCCATTCGGTAGCTTTTCTTACCAACGTATGTCTTTTAGTCTTTGCAACGCTCTTGCAACTTTCCAACGATGTATGGTTGGAATTTTTTCTAATATGATCAAATGCTTTCTTGAAGTTTTTATGGATGATTTTTCGATCTTTGGCAATTATTTTTCCTCTTGCTTACATCATCTTGAACTTGTTTTAAATCGATGTAAAGAAAAATATTTAACGTTGAATTGGGAAAAATGCCACTTTATGGTCAAACAAGGCATTGTCCTTGGACACGTAATTTCAAATAATGGCATTGAGGTAGATAAAGCAAAAGTTGACGTTATTTCAAAACTAACCATTTCAAAATTGGTTAAGGACATTCGTTCATTTCTCGGGCATTCCGGCTTTTACCGACGCTTTATGAAAGATTTTAGAAAAATCGCTCATCCTTTGACTACTCTTCTAGGAAAGGACATCCCATTCGAATTTAACTCTGAATGTGTAGCTACTTTTGAACGTCTTAAAAACTAACTCATTTCAGCCCCGATAATCTGCTCGTCCAAATGTGAACTTCCTTTTGAAATCATGTGTGACGCGTCTAACTTCGCGATTGGTGTTGTCTTAGGACAACGCATCAACAAAATCCTTCATGTCATTTACTACGCGAGCATGACCTTGAACGACGCTCAACTGAACTATACGACCACCGAAAAAGAACCTTTAGCTGTCGTTTTTGCGCTTGAGAAGTTTCGATCTTACTTGATTGGTTCCCACGTTACGGTCTACACTGACCATTCTGCTCTTCGACACCTTTTTGCTAAAAAGGATGCTAAGTAACGTTTAATTCGATGGATCCTTTTACTTCAAGAATTCGATCTTATAATCAAAGATAAAAAAGGATCCGATAACGTCATAGCCGATCACTTATCTCGTCTTCCAAACGCGCCATCTTCTTTGCCAATCAATGAAAACTTTCCCGATGAACAACTCCTTTCTATTTCAATCGATCCTTGGTTCGCCGACATAGGGAATTATCTAGTCACTAAGGAAACACCCTCGTTTTGGTCCAAACAAAATAATACAAATTTCTTTCCCAAGTGAAATACTTCTACTGGGACGACCCGTACTTTTTTAAGTATTGTCCAGACCAAATCATTCGTCGATGCGTTCCTGGTAGCGAAATTTGGAGTGTTCTCTCATTCTGCCATGATCATGCGTGCGGTGGACATTTTGGTCCTGGGGAAACCACTGAAAAGTGCTTTAATGTGGTTTTTATTGGCCTACTCTCTTTAAAGACTCATTCGAATTTTTAAAACTTGTAATCGTTGCCAAACGCTAGGAAAGATTTCTCGACGAATTATGATGCCTTTGAACCCCATCCTTACAATCGAAATCTTTGATGTATGGGGTATTGATTTTATGAGACCTTTCCCAAATTCCTTGGAAACTTGTATATTCTTCTCGCTGTCGACTACGTATTGAAATGGATCGAAGCCATTCCATGTAAAACAAATGATCATAAAATTATTGTGAAATTGCTAAAAGAATAAATCTTTTCGAGGTTCGGCACACCTCGCACAATAATAAGCGACAATGGAACGCATTTCTATAATCGATCATTTGAATCCTTAATGAAGAAATACTCAATAATCCATAAGTTAACCACTCCTTATCATTCGCAAACTTGTGGTCAAGTCGAAGTGTCAAATCGTCAATAAAACAGATTTTAGAGAAAACTGTAAATAAAAATCAAAAAGATTGGTCACATAACTTGACCGACTCGCTTTGGGCTTACCGTACTGCTTTTAAAACTATTATTGGAATGTCCCCTTTCTGATTGGTTTATGGTAAAGCCTGTCATTTACCCGCGGAACTTGTACATAAAGCATTTTGGGCAATAAAGAACTTAAACTTTGATCTTGAACAAGCTGGTGAAAACCAAAAATTGCAACTTAACGAACTAGAAGAAATTAGGAATGAAGCATACGAAAATGTGAAAATTTATAAGGAAAAAACCAAAGTTTTTCATGACAAGTCAATCATAAGAAAAACATTTTTCTAGACTAAAAAGTTCTACTGTATGACTCACAACTTCATTTATTCCCCAGGAAGTTAAAATCGAGATGGACCGGACTAGTGTTGTTCGAACCGTTTTTCCACATGGTGCTATTGAAATAGAATACCCGAGGGATGGATCCATGTTCAAAGTCAATGGTCAATGTCTAAAACCATTCTTGGAATTGCCCACTGATCTAGAGGAGGAGCTCATGATTCTTCATGAGCCATGCTACATGAAGTAAAAAAACTTAAGTTTAATCCTCCTCCTTTGTAAATATGTATATATTTCTCTTCCGTTCACTCATTGTATCATGCATTGACGGTGGGGTCACAGTCCAAATCAGGTATGGGGGGTTCCATATTTATTTTGGTTTGCATAGAATTTTCCTTTCTTTTTTCATACAAAAAACCAGAGTTTCCCATTTTTACTTACTTTTAAATAAGACATGACGGAGTCAACATATAATTTTGGTCGTTCGATTAAAATGTTAGGAAATTTACTTCTCTTAGCGGAGAATGAAAGGAAAGTTTGAAGTATGAGCAAATTTGGTGTAACTGCTATACAGGGAGATTCGTAAGTGATGAGTATGAAATGTTTTCTAAAGTGTAATCCGATTAAATGAATGGTTGATTTAGACTACTTGCGATAACATTTTAGATTTTTGAAGTGAAGTTGTGCTAAGATATTCACGCTTAACTCTCTCTCTCTCTCTCTTATGTAAAAAAAGAAAAAAAAAAGTATATATATATACATAATAATCCAAGGGTATCAAACATTGTTAGTACATCTAGGTTGATGTGCAAACCCGCCAAGCTCTTTCCGACATCATGTTGACAAAGTCCGCATCGGTATACCTTGGTCTCATTTTATGAGTTGGACACCTTAGGATTACCGACCCTCACGTAAGTCGTAATGCAGTGTTGGGGTGGTATACTTAGGTATTTGTAGATAATAATAATATGAATATTTTGTGATAAAAAGAGAGTTAGCACTTAAAATCCAAGCACACTCTTCACTTATTCGACCTAACTTGTTAACAAATAGTAAGTTGAGATGTCGTTTTACGACCGTTGATATCGATTATACAATTCATTTCATATTTGCACTATGTTTCGACAAAAACAACTGGCCAAGCTGGAGGAGTTTATGACGATAACATGACTTTTGTTTGAAGTTTTGATTAGTAATGGACTCAAATTTCATAGTGATGACCCAAATTTGTGCTAACTCATTCGAGTAAAATTTAAAAGTAAATTACCCATTTGTATATTTTTTTTTTGAAAATTTGCATTCATCTTGTCAATATTTTCGAATCTTGCATTTTGTAAATATATTCTTTTGCATTTAACTTTTGGATTTTATGGGTATTATCCGCTGAAAACCCTCATGAGACAACATCATCCTATTGGGGACACCCAGAGGTTTTACGGCTTGTTGCATACGCTCAATGCAATCGTGCTCCCTACGAAAACGGATTTAGCTTAATTTTTAGTTTATTCGAAGACGAATAAAAAGATATGTATGGGAGTATTTGACGTGCAGGTAAAAATGCACATTTATATTCATATATTTATTCTTGTTTAGTTGAACAAACGAACATTTTTGGGTATTTTATATGATCAAACCATGTTTTAAATATTTTCAAAATCATCACTTATTTTGGAAAAATGGTCACTTGTGCATGTTTTAATTTGTGAAACCTTTTACTTCTCCTTGTGATTATCTCTTATAGGAATTTTGAGCTAAAAGGATATATACACATGAAGAGATGAGGGAAAACATGCATTTACACAAAAGGAGGCAAAGAATTAATTCATTTTATGGATGGTGGAGGCCTACACCTTTCAACTAGCCCACTTGCTCTTAAGCTTCATATTAAAGACTAATTGAATGAGATAAAAGGCCTCATGCATTCTACATGACCTATTAGTGGCTAATGGCAATTTGAAGTTTCATGAATGGGCATTTTGGGGATTTCCCAAGGAAAGTAATTAGGGTTTTAGGGTTTTTGATCATGTATATATACCCCTTTGTTTCATGTATTTGGGGATCTCTTTTTAACTAATGAAAGTGCAAGTGATCAAATAAACAAAAATGGCTTCCAAGCCTCTTTCTTTTATGTCACGTTTATGTTCTATTTAACGTTCATGTCTATTCATACTCTCTCTTTTTATTCTTAGTAGTTTAGATTTATTTTCACACAAGTAGTTAGTGATTAATATTTTTTCTTCATTATTTGCTCTCTGTTTTTGTTGTTCTTCAATGTTGAAATCTATTTGTGTTGAAATAATCACACAATGAGGAGCTAAACCACTTTAATTTAGGGGTGATGAAGCTCTCTAATCACATAGATTCAACATAGCTTATTTTTCATGCTCTCTACTTGTGCTTATTAAAGAATGATGTTTAGTGTATTTTGTTAATCATGCTTGGTTTTGATGATCTATGCCTCTAATTAATAGAGGATAGATCATGCTTGATTAAATGGCACAACAAAATTTGCCACTTCATATATATATGATTTTGGCAAAAAGAGAAGTGTTAATCAACATTTGATATTCTATATTACTAATTAATAGTAAATAAGTATTCTTAAAATTGATGTTGCTTTCAACTTGTTGACTTTTCCATGAGAATTGAATAGTGAATTAGATTTGTGCTATAGTTTGATGACTTACGTTATGCTAATTAATAACATACATATGTCTTACTTATGATAAACACAATAGCTAATCTCACTTATGACCAAACAAAAAGAGATCATAACTTCATCATGTTGATTTGTGTGATCTAGAGAGTGAAAACACCTCAACCAATAGTTTCATTTTCAACTTAGTCATTAGTTTTGTTAAATTTTGGTTAACACATTTTAAGGTTTAGTTTAATTTGACTGAATAGAATTAAAATTATTCCTTCTCCGCGAATCGACTTGTACTCGCATACATACTACAATCATACGTCGTGCGCTTGCGGTTTATTATAATTCGCAACGGTGTTCTAATTCATAGAGTATCCGTCGTCGAACACTAAAATTCCTGTTAAGCTACATACTGGATTTCAGAAAGAAGTTAAGGTAGAATTTGACTTTGTCCCTGCTAGAGGTGATAAGTATAAAAGATTTGGTCACAAATCTCTAATTCATGATGTTTCAAAAGAACTAGTGTGGACTTTTAAACAGAAAAGGAATGGTGCTAGTTCGTCCAATCTACCAAATTGAAGTGATACTAGTATTGATGAGGATACTAATGTGGATAAGGATGAGGATGGTGTGGATCTGGATTTTCTAAATGATGAGTTACCAAATAATATACTTCTTGAAGACTTAAATCATGTAGCAGATAATCTGTCTGCTAAGCACCAAGAAGAAGAAGTGAGGGATGTTTCTGATGGTGTACCTGTTAACCAGAATTATTTAGCTAGCATGAAAGGAAATAAAGTTGCTGTTGATATTGCTCCTCTTAAAAGGCATCTTAGGAGCAACTCTTCTGTTAAATGACTTTAATTACATGGAATGCCAGAGTGATGAATACACCACAAAGTATGTATGATGTATTATCCCTGTTGACAAAAATCAAACCAACCTTAGTTGGTTCGGTGGAGAATAAATTGAATAATGCAAATGTTAAAGTCTTTAGTAAAATGATTCCAAATATGTGGAAGTGTATACCGCATGATCCTACACAATATTCAGGTAGAATTTTGTTATTATGGAATACAGATGTTTGGTTTATTGATGAAATTTCTTCTTCAAATCAACATTTAACAGTGCAAGCAAAGAATAAAGGAGGTCTGTCTTTTTTTCTGTCTATAGTATATGCAAGCAACAGTTTCCAGGATAGACAAATATTGTAGCAGCATATTATTTAGGAGGAAGATAACTTGAATGCAGAATGGGTTCTCATGGGGGATTTTAACAATTGCGCCTCTCATTTGGATAAGAAAGAGGGATTACCTGTGTCGTTTCAACATATACGAGCAATAAATAACTGTATGATTCAATCTGGTTTGATAGAGATTAAGGCAATTGGATTTAATTACACATGGAGGCGTAAGGGCATTGCTTGTAATATAGATAAGATTTTTGTTAATCATATGTGTTTGCAAAATTTTACTGGCATGAAAGCACTATCTCTTTCCCAACAATCAAGTGATCATAACCCATTGCTTTTAGATCTTATTCCTACAGTTGCATCAAAAGGATTTCCATTTAGATATTCAAACGAGTGGCAATTCAAGGATTGTTACAGTGAATGTATTATGAGAGGTCTATAGTACAATGGATGGGGTTTTCCTTGCTATGTTTTTATGTAGAAATTGCAGGCATGCAAAGCTAAATTAAAATATTGTAATAAAGTCAGACCAAAGGATAATTCATTGTTGCTAGAAGCTAAAGTTAATTTTAGAGAAAAGGAAGCTGCATCTGATTTGGAACCTGAAAATATAGGATTATATGAAAGCATGCTAGAAGTTAAACAAAGTTTAATGGTGCAAAAACAAATTAGATTTTGGAGTTTTAAGCAAAAAGCTAAAGTCTCCTGGTTACAAGATGGAGATACAAATTCAAAGTTCGTTCATTCTAAGATGTCTACCAGGAAATACACAAATCATGTAAAAGCTTTGATAAATGCTGATGGGGAACTGATTTATAAACCTGAGGAAGTAGAAAAAGAGGCAATAGACTATTATAATAATTTTTAAATGGTGACATTAATAAGGAGTTCCCTTCATTCCAATCAAGATCAGTGATTAATCCACATGGTCAACAGGTTTTTCTGTCGCATATCACCATGGAAGAAGTGAAGAGTGTCATGTTCTCTGTCCATGATGATACAAGCCTAGGTCTAGATGGATCTAATTCCAAATTTTACAAGATACATTGGGAAGAAATCAAGATGGAGTTATTGAATTCTCTTAAAGATATGTTCAATGCTGTTAAACTTCCCAAAGGTATTAATCATACACTTATTACATTAATTCCAAAAATTGAGAGGCCTTCTGAAATTTCTCATTTTCGACATATATCTTGCTGCTCTTTATTATAGGACTTTTAGTAAGATATTGTGCAATAGAATTAAATGTATTATGCCTCACTTGGTATCCTCAAACCAATGTGCATTCATTCCATCGAGATCTATTGGAGATAACATATTGTTAGCACATGAATTGCTTAGAGATTTTAAGAAGCAAAGGGTTAATAAGTTTTGCATTAAAGTTGACTTGCATAAGGCTTATGATATGTTATGCGAAGAATTTATATGCCATATCATGATGAAGATGAGTTTTCCAATTCATTTCATAAATATAATGTATGAATGCATATCAACTCCTACCTTCTCTATAATAATTCAAGGGATTCCAAAAGGGTATATTTCTTCTCATAGGGGTATAAGGCAAGGGGATCCTTTGTCACCATACATATTTTCTATTGCCATGGATTTTTTTACATATTGCATGAATGAAGCTTATTTGTAGAAGAAATCCTTTCCTGTTCATAATTTTTATCCAACAGTATCACATTTACTATATGCTGGCGGTCTTATGGTATTTAGCAAAAGTAATATTACAAGTGATTTGGCTTTATAAGAAATTTTTGGGAAATTGAGGCTTTATAGTGGATTGACAGTGAGTTCTCTGAAGACTAAAGTTTTTTGAGCTCTTGTGCTTGTAATATTGGTGTGATCTCTTCGATTCTTGAATTTCAGTCTGAGTACTTGCCAATTAAGTATTTGGGTGTCCCCATATCTTCAAATTATATTCATTATCATGATTGTCAAGCTTTATTGCACAAAATTTATACAAAAATTCAGGCATGGGATACAAATTTTCATAACTTTGCACGTAGGGCAGAGCTTATTCAATCTATCGTTGCTCCTACCATTCTATATCAGTTGTGTGTTTACTAATTACCAGAGCATTTAAAGGATAAATTACACACTATGTGTGCGGATTTTTTTTGGGGGTGGATCAACTTATAAGGTCAACTGGAGAAAGTTATGTCTACCTAAAGCAGAGGGGGGCATAGGTCTGAAGCTTCTTTCAGATTTAAAGAAAGCCGCCTGTATAAAGCTTTTATGGAAATTCTTGTCTAATACATCTATGTGGAGTAATTGGATGCATGCTAAATATTGCAATTTGAAATTCTTTTGGAACATGAAGATTGATAACAATGCCTCTAGTACTTGGAAAGCAATGTTGAGATTGAGAACCTCAGGTATGCAATTGTTTAACAAAGTTCTTGTTAATGGATCGAATACACTGCTTTGGTTAGAACCGTGGATAAATTGCAAGTGTCTTGTATACATGATTGGTGTATCTAGGTTTCAAGCTATTGGTAATCAGAATGAACGGGTTTCAGATATAGTTGAGAAAGGTGAAATAATGGGTTTGAAACATGCAAGCACTCGGAAAGTTTTGCTACAGGTAGATGATGTTAAACTGAATGATAGATTTATTGATGATCATTATGTTTGGGGTGATGGAGGTGAGTTTACCTTTCACAAAGCACAGGAGAAGATTAGGGAAAAACAATTAGGTATGAACTATTATAAAGTGATTTGGCATGGGGGAAAAAATGCAAGGATGATGTCATTTATTACATACTTAGCAGTGAATAACAGATTGAAAAGCTTTGGCATGACAAATGACACTAGTTGCATGTTGTTTGAATTTCATGAAGAATCAGCTAATCATCTATTTTTTTGTGAATATTCGTGGCATGTATGGTGTCCATTGGCAATGAAGTTGGGTATTAATGTGCGAGATGATTGTTTGTTGGTTAATATTGCAGATCAAGTATTAAGTGTGTTTAAAGACAAAGACCAAACGTTTGATATTGCATGTGCAGTATACACTTGTGCAGTGTATCATGTTTGGATGGAGAGGAATGCAGTTCTGTTCGATAGGAGAAGAGTGGCTAAAGAAGTTCGAATTTGAATGATTGAGAAGGAAGTGTATTTCTTGGTGAAGAATAATGGTAGTAAAACTAAAAGAACACAAATGAAGATGGATTTTCTAAAGCTTTGGGGTGTGGATCTAATAGATGCTGGTTGATGCTATTATGTATTTCATTATTTTTCTGGTTGTATGTGGTGTAATGTGATAGAGAGAGATATATGTGATGAAGAGAGTTTTTTTGATGTAATGTTAATATACGGAGTATATATGTTATCTTTTCCCTTATGTCGCACCCATCTAGGTTAAGGGGTATAAGGTTCTAATGAGGCATATATATGAAGTATATGATTGGTTTTTGCAATAAAGTGAACCAATTTTCAAACAAAATAATATATTATTTTTTTGAAAATTGTTAACATATATTTCTGAAATAGCATTACATAATAACAGTTAGCATACTAACCGGATTACAGCCAAAATATAAACTAGAAACATTAACAAAAGCATAACAAAATACAAACAAACATTCCATCCCAGAAATCACCAAACACGCTGAATAAACAACCACTAGTTCAAACACTACACCTCAGCTCCGATCATCTTCACAACCGCACAACATTAAATCCTCTTCTAATCGAATACATAAAATTTGATAACATCACGAAATAAAATTACCTAGATCACAACAATATCTGCCTCAACTCCATAACCAACTCACACACAGAACAAACCGCTTCACCAAAACTGCACAACCAGGAAAATTAAAAAGCATGAAATTCAAATAAACGAAGGATTGGAGAAGACCGGTACCGAAGCTCTGCTTCAATAACGCCGGCAATGCCAGAACTTGGCTCCCAAATAGTTGGTCCCCGAATTCGAAAAATTTCTCCAGCAATTTCCCATCGGCAGAGTGCGAGGTGAACAACGTGCCAACGTTGAAGCGAAGATCTGGGTGCTTGCGGACTGGAGGACTGATATTGAAACCGAAATCATTGTGATTTGGGAGAGTAAAATAGTCGAGAGGTAAAGAGGAGGACACATGCCGATCTAACCAGAAATGGAGAAAGCTAGGCCCGGATTTGGGGGGGGGGGGGGGCGATGATGGAAGGGTAAATCGAAGAAAGGGAGATTAAGAAGAGAGAGCGGCGACAGAGTTTGCATGTGACCTAGTCGCCATTACTGAGATAGAAGTCGACTGTTTAAATAAAATAATATATACATATACATATACATACATACATACATACATATATATATTTGAAAATTGGTAAGTTTTTATTAACAGCTAGAAAGTACATGATAAGGTTAGCATACTAACCTGAATACAAGAAATACAAACAAACACTTTAAAATCTGAAAAAATAAAAGAAAGTTGGATTCATGATGAGGTCACCTATTCCCTAACCTACTAGTGCGATACATCCTTGCACTTCAACATCAAACGCTCATCCACAACCGATAACCATCTGGCTTTCAGAAGCAGAATTAGAACTGATGTTGAGTTTATCCAATAAAAATAAGAGTACCGATCCATGTTTTAAGGCACGAAAGCATAACCCCATAATTAAATGTATGAAAGCAGATGCATCATGTAGCCGCACCTCTTCTTGCTGAAACTAGTGGCACTAGTGCCGGTGATTTCACAATAATTCTAATGTAACCAGTCACTTCAGTAAGAATACTAAGTCTTGCTCTCTTCATAACTCCCAGTTTCAGTAGCTGATAACAACTGAGTAAAATCCTCCCAAACCAACAATGCTTAGCCTAAGACTATTCTAAACATATTGTTCAACCATTGCGATTATCTATAAAATTTCCAGAATAATAATGTACCATTAAAACTTGTAGAGATCTCTTAATTTATCAATAGGGGTGGCTCGTTTTACAGTAATAGTGTAAAACATTTTCATAAATAAGGAATATGATCCTTTTGATTAACATATGGCTTGGATTTACACCGAGAACCGAGGTGTAAATTGGGTTGTAGTAAGAAATGTACTAGAAGATTGAACATATGAAAAAGTTTGAGTCGTCTTTACAACCGAATTGCACCACAGTTATCCAATCAACTAGTAAACGATAAAATTTGGAATAGATCTAAGGCAAATTCTATTCAAACCCAGATAATTTCTTAGTAGCCCCCGTTTTTATGAAAAAATTCAAGGATGAAACTGCCCTTTTCGATTTTTTTTAAAACTTTCAGCCTACCTCGCAGGGGCTGTACGTGGTTCGTAAGGAAACCACTTAGGAGCACTGTGAGGTACACTACAAAACCACGTAGGGCCCCTACGTGGTTTTGTAACATACCACATAGTGCTCCTACGTGGTTTCCTTACAAACCACATAGAGCTCGTACGAGGGAGGGTATTTTCGTTTTTTTTATTTCATGGGGGGCTACTCAGCAAAATTGGGAGTATACTGGTTTTTTCATATTTTTGGGGGGCTACTAAGGAATTACTTGGGTTCGAATAGTATTTTCCTAGATCTATATCTCCAGTACTCAATGCAAACCCCAATGCCAAATCAAGATACTGCTTAGGGTATTTCAGATCATGAACCAAAGAAAAGCGGTATTACCTTTTAAAGATCGAATCAACATCCAATTTTTTTCCCTAATTAAAGGAGATCAGTTGGAGGACTGAAGAGATGTGGTTGTCCCGATTAAACCTGTTACACCTAATCTCACTTGTCCACAAGTGGCTTGATCTCCAGTGAGGCGATGTTCTCGAATAGATCTGGAAGGTAAACGCAATAAATGATGATTTGAGATCAGACTGGTATGGAGTGATATGATGAACGATGAATCTTGATACTTTCATAATGGATAATCATTGGAAAGTAGATCTGATAGGCGGTTTTTTTAACAAAAGACGTGAATCGCCTTTCCTCTCCCCATGGGAGAGGAAAGGGTTAGATGTTTAAACTAGTTAACATATATAAAAAGTAAGATATATAGTTCCAAGTTTGTGCTTGTTATATATATATATATATATATATATATATATATATATATATATATATATCTGTGTGTGTGTGTGTGTGTGTGTGTGTGCGCGCGCGCGCGTATGTGTGTGTGCATGATCCATGGCACCCTTATTTGGGAGCACCCCCAAATGCACCTTATTTATATTAAAATAAGTTAGTGGGATAAGAGAGAGTTAGTGGAGGAGAGAGAAAGGTGATTGTATAGTGGAAATTAGGGGGCTAAAGGGATGCTGCACTATTTGGGTGCTCTTGATCCTATCTCATATATAATTGCTTTATTTTGTTTTAATTGGACACACACACACATATTATATAATTGCTTTATTTTGTTGTAATTGGAGTTCAGAATCCTAGTTATAATAAAATAATAATATTAATTTAAGTGATATCTTTAAAGGGTTAAAATTCACAATAATTTAGCTAAGAAAAATATGATATATTAAAGTAGAAATGACAACAATACCATAAATACCTTTTAATTGATATGTATGCCAATGACCTGATGCAACATTATACTAAGAAAATCAGTTATAATTTAAAATGTTGTAATTTTGGATATAACATTCATTTCAAGATCAAATTTAGCTACCTTGGACACCCTACCGAGGACACATCTGATACATCGTTGTTCTTGATATATTAGCCTTAAATTAGACTCCTTATTATTTGTTTATTTCTTTGTATAACATGGTTACATTATACCATTGATTAATCCTTACTCATCTTTAGTCTTAGGATTGGTTTTTTTAATGTCTTTATTTCATATTGTACGTGACGGATAACGCTGCCGTTAGAATTGTTAACAGTCCCATTTTGTAGTGCAATGCATGAGTGTTCATCCCTATTAATAGAGGATCAATCTTTTTTTCTAAAAACCATTCGCATATCTAAAATTTTGTTACATCTTCCATCTATCTGGAAAAAGGTGCATCTCAGCATTTTCATTCCTCAGCCATGCACTTCTAAATTACCCCTACGTTTCAACTTTCCATAAGAGAAAAAGTAAAAACATATTTGTGTTAAGCATGGTTGATAATACAAACCATGCTTAGGACAACAACGCTTGGGTTGAGCAAGGTAATGTATGGAATCATGCTAAAATCAAGTGAGGTTTAGTATGAAACCACATTTAGACTGAGCATGGTTTTGTAAGAAACCACGTTTATTGTGTTTTTGGATGAAACTCCACTCAAATAGAGGATGATGTATGGTTGGAAAATACATTGGTAACTACGTTTTAAGTTAATGGTGTTTAAGATGTATCATAAATGTGATTACATAGTTGACTATATGACTTAACTTTTACAACAAATCTTTTTAAAACATTAAATTTTTGATTGTATTTAAACTATATATATCTCCACATTGGGATATAATCGGTGTTTTAAACACATTAAATATATAAAAGTAAAAATGCTTAAGGTTAATGAAATAACTATTAGGAGTGGTACATTATTTTCCTTGCTACTAGGTGGAGAAATGAAAGATCTAAGGTCCTTCTTGCATTGAAAACAATCCTCTTAGAAATGATAGATAATTTGATGTAAAAATCTATGAAATAATTCATAAGTGATATTAGTATAAGAATGATACACTAGATATGAAAACAAAAGTGAGTTTCTTGAGTTAATCTATTTTCATATAGATCTTTGTTGGTGCTTGGTTGTTATTTCTTGCGATTTTCCTTAAGTAATTACGGGAACACAATTTCTTTAAGGGGGAAGTACATAATAAACCGCATATTTCATGATTATATATTTAAATAGTTTATTTAAATGTAACATTGTTAATCATGTGTATGTTCAAAAAGTCACTTTTTGCATACAGACGAATTTGGACTCGAAATCACTACCATTGAGTTCAAAATACCGATTACGATAATAAAAACTGTAAACATCGATATATTTCAAGTTAGTAAAATTTAGGAATTTGGTTGAGGCTTTTTTTGTAAACCTAGCCTACTTCCTTATATCCGACTTAACTACCCCGCTCCTTCAATCTCTCATAACACATAAACAAAAATAGAAATAGGAAAAAAGATGGCAAATGGAAATTCCTAAACCTAGTTTGCTTCTAGAAGCTTGCAAATTGAAGTAGAAATCAAAGTGAAGCTAAGGTAAGCCTCCTCCTCATCTTCTCCATCTCAGCTCCACTTCAATTCGTCATAATTCCTATGACCTAATTCCTAGAAAACATGCTCTTATGATCATAGGTTGATGATTCTAGAGTTTTAGTTAAAGAGAAAATGTTCTTACCACTACGCCATAGATTTCATACTGCAACACCAGAGAAGTGATGCAGGAAGTGACAGAAAACGTTGTTATAGGAAAAAATGATCTGTGGCAACACTTTCTCGATGTTGCATTTTGCTGCGTTGCCTTAGAGTCAAAAACAACACCTTTGTGTTGGAGAATAGAGTTTTGATGACAACAACCTTATTTCAATTATCATTGATTATAAAATATATACTAACACTTTTTGTTTAGAATATATATATATATATATATATATATGTGTGTGTGTGTGTGTGTGTGTGTGTGTGTGTGTGTGTGTGTGTGCAAGAATAATATACAGGAAATATTAATGAAGACTGTACGGTTATAAAGAAAATAAAGATTCAAAGATTAGAGAAATTTCAAGACTCATGAGTAATCAAGATTTCAAGAGCTCGAGATTAATATAGTCATAGAATCTAGATTTTGTAAGACTCTAAATAGCACTCCAAGTTCAAATTCAAATTCAAATTTTCAATTCTATCCTCAATCCTCTCTATTTTATTTTTCTATTTGTTTCTATTTTTATTCTTATTTGTTTTTCAAACATAATTTTTTTAATATACTCTATATTTATACTTTATATAGTTTAAAACCTTAAAATTTTATAAATATATTTATATAGTTTAATTTTATGTTTTCATATGTTTTTCTATCATATAATATTAATTTACAACACTAGAATTTTACTCAAGAATTTCCAGAATTAATATCAAAACACTTGAAAATGCTTTCAAATTTAAATTTTCAAAGGAGTGTGTCGACATAACAAAAACGCTATTTCGACATATAATTGTCACTTTTTCCAATTTTGAAAGGAAGTGTCTTTTCACTATTTGAAACGATTCAGAACCCTTGCAACCTTTCATACTCTATAAAAAGGGGTTAAAACCGAATTTTTTATCATCTCTTCTTCTCTAACTTCATCCTCTTTCTCTCCATCATTATTCCTAATCATTTTCATGATTCTTGCACATATACTTTGCCAAATTCAATTCTGTTATGATAAAACTTCTTCTCTCTACGCTCTCAACTCTCTGAGTCAAGTGCTATTGAAGAGTTATAGGGTTGTTTTGTAATTGCTTGGGTTGAACAAACCTTGTTTGTAAGTCAAAGAGGAATCCGTGTATCCTTGTAGCCATGAAATCAAGGAATAAGAGTCGATATGTCCTTGTTGAGCCGTGAAATCAAGGAATAGGAGTTGGTGTCTCCTTGTTGAGCCGTGAAATCAAGAAAAGGAGTTGGTGTCAAGCTTTATTGCACAAAATTTAGACAAAAATTTAGGCTTGGGATACAAAGTTTCATAGCTTTGCACGTACGGCAGAGCTTATTCAAACTATCGTTACTCCTACCATTCTATATTGGTTGTGTGTTTACAAATTACCAGAGCATTTACTGGATAAATTACATACTATGTGTGTGGATTTTTTTTTTGGGTGGATCAGCTTATAAGGTCAATTGGAGAAAGTTATGTCTATCTAAAGTAGAGGGGGGCATAAGACTGAAGCTACTTTCAGATTTAAAGAAAGCAACCTGTATAAAGCTCTTATAGAAATTCTTGTCTAATACATCTATGTGGAGTAATTGGATGCATGCTAAATATTGCAATTTGAAATTCTTTTGGAACATGAAGATTGATAACAATGCCTCTAGTACCTGGAAAGCAATGTTGAGATTAAGAACCTCAAGTATGTAATTGTTAACGAAGTTCTTCTTAATGGATCTAATACACTGCTTTGGTTAGAACCCTGGATAAATTGCAAGTGTCTTGTAGACATGATTGGTATATCTAGGTTTCAAGCTATTGGTAATCAGAATGAACGGGTTTCAGATATAGTTGAGAAAGGTAAAATAATGGGTTTGAAATATGCAGGCACTCGGGAAGTTTTGCTACAGGTAGATGATGTTAAACTGAATGATAGATTTATTGATGATCATTATGTTTAGGGTGATGGAGTTGAGTTTAGTTTTCACAAAGCACAGGAGAAGATTAGGGAAAAACAATCAGGTCTGAACTGTTATAAAGGGATCTGGCATGGGAAAAATGCAAGGAGGATGTCATTTATTACTTACTTAGCAGTGAATAACAGGTTGAAAAGCTTTGGCTTGAAAAATGACACTAGTTGCCTGTTGTGTGATTTTCATGAAGAATCAACTAATCATCTATTTTTTTCTTGTAAATATTCGTGGTATGTATGGTGTTCATTGGCAATGAAGTTGGGTATTAATGTGTAGGACGATTGTTCTTTGGTTAATATTGCAGATCAAATATTGAGTGTGTTTAAAGACAAGGACCAAACGTTTGATATTGCATGTGCATTATACACTTGTGCAGTGTATCATGTTTGGATGGAGAGGAATGCAGTTCTGTTCAATCAGAGAAGAGTGGCTAAAGAAGTTCGAGTTTGAATGATTGAGAAGGAAGTGTATTTCTTGGTGAAGAACAATGGCAGTAAAACTAAAAGAACACAAATAAAGATGGATTTTCTAAAGCTTTGGGGTGTGGATCTGATAGATACTGGTTGATGCTATTATGCATTTCTTTATTTCTGGTTGTATGTGGTGTAATGTCATAGAGAGAGAGATATGTGATGAAGGGAGTTGTTTTGATGTAATGTTAATATATGGAGTATATATGTACAATTTTCTCTTATGTCGCACCCATCTAGGTTGGGGGTTATAAGGTTTTGATGAGGCATATGTATGAAGTATATGATTGGTTTTTGCAATAATGTGAACCAATTATCAAATAAAATAAAATTATATATATATATATATATATATATATATATATATATATATATATATATATTTGAAAATTGGTATGCTTTTATTAACAGCTAGAAAGTACATGATAAGGTTAGCATACTAACCAGAATACAAGAAATACAAACAAACACTTTAAAATCTAAAAAAACAAAAGAGAGTTGGACCCATGATGAGGTCACCTACTCCCTAACCTACTAGTGTGATACACCCTTGCACTTCAACATCAAACATTCGTCCACAACCGATCTTCACTAAACTAACCATCTGGCTTTCAGAAGCAGAATTAGAACTGATGCTGAGTTTATGCAATGAAAATAAGAGTACCGATCCATGTTTTAAGGCACCAAAGCATAACCCCATAATCATAATCAAATGTTCGAAAGCAGATGCATCATGTAGCCGCACCTAGTTTCAATAGTTGATTTTACAATAATAAACCAATTTATAATGTAACCAATCACTTCAGCAAGAATACTAAGTCTTGCTCTCTTCATAACTCCTAGTTTCAATAGTTGATAACAACTAAGTAAAATCCTCCCAAACCAACAATGCTTAGTCTGAGACTATTCTAAACATATTGTTCAACCATTGCGATTATCTCCAGGGATTTCCAGAATAATAACGTACCATTAAAAGCAATCTCTTAATTTATCAATATGGGTGGCTTGTTTTACAATAATAGTGTAAAATATTTTCATAAATAAGGAATCTGATTCTTTTGATTAACATACGGCTTGGATTTACACCGAGAACAGAGGTGTAAATTGGGTTGTAATAAGAAATATACTAGAAGATTGAACATATGGAAAAGTTTGGGTCGTCTTTACAACCGAATTGCACCACAGTTATCCAATCAACTAGTAAATGGTAAAACTTGGAATAGATCTAAAACTCCAGTACTCAAAGCAAACCCAAATGCCAAATCGAGATACTGCTTAGGGTATTCCAGATCGCAAACCAAAGAAAAGCGGTTTTACCTTTTAAAGACCGAATCAACGTCCAATTTTTTTCCTTAATTTCGGTTGGACGACTAAAGAGATGTGGTTGTCCCTATTAAACCTGTTACACCTAATCTCACTTGTCCACAGGTGGCTTGATCTCCAGTGAGGCAACGTTCTCGAATTGATCTGGAAGGTAAACGCAATAAATGATGATTTGAGATCGGACTGGTATGGAGCGATATGATGAACGATGAATCTTTATACTTTCATAATAGAATATCATTGGAAGGTAGATCTCATATGCGGGTTTTTTTAACAAAAGACGTGAATTGGAGGAAAGGGTTCGATGTTTAAACTAGTTAACATATATAAAAAGTAAGATATATAGTTCCAAGTTTGTGCTTGTTATATATATATATACACACACACATATATGCGCGCGCGTATGTGTGTGTGCATGATCCATGGCACCTTTATTTGGGAGCACCCAAATGCACCTCATTTATATTAAAATCAATTAGTATGATAAGAGAAAGTTAGTGGAGGAGAGAGAAAGGTGATTGTATAGTGGAAATTAGGGAGCTAAAGGGATGCTGCACTATTTGGGTGCTCTTGATCCTATCTCATATGTAATTGCTTTATTTTGTTTTAATTGGACACACACACATATATTATACTAGCGTGAACCCGTGCTTCGCACACGGTCTAGAAATGCCTTTTTGTTTTCTTACGATCTAATGGTATTATTGGAAGGGGGGATAAGTAGTAGAAGCATGTCGTGATGAACCACATTGTCTAAAGTATCATTTTGAAAAAATTGTTTGTTGTACTGCAATTTATCAATTTCACTGCTATGTGTAAAAGTATGTATGTTTAGTTGCATCGTTATTTGATGTCATTTATGATTTCCTATCTTAACTTGTTTAAACGTGTTAGATGTATTTTGAGATAATATAGTCAGTTGTTTAGATATACAAAAATAATGTGAGCAGACATTAAAAGCAAAAAAAAAATTTGCATGTGCTCAAACATGGGGTGAATTCTTGAAGCCCTTTAATTTCCACTTTTTACAGTTAAGTCCCCAAATTGTCACAAGGACTTAATTGCAAATGGTGAAAATCAGGAGGCTTCCATTGGGTGGACACACGGGATAAGAACAGAAGAATTGGCCCCCTCAAACGTAAGGTCAATCATCCAAGACAAACGTGAAAAGCTGTATTTTGCGTAGAGAACATTAGTACAATTTCAAAAATATCATGCATGACTAATTTTACATAATAACGTCCTTTATTTGTACAAAATTTCATCTAATAATAGCTTGTAAGACAACAAAAAAAAAAAAAAAAAAAAAAAAAATTGTACAGTAAGTAAACACGTGACGTCAGTACTGGAAATGAGATGAGAGCAAACTTGAGGATAGCTTCAAATACTGAGAGAGCTAAAGATGGGTGATATCATTGCAGTCATGACAGCAGACGTTATTTACAAAAAATTATACCAGCTGGAAAGTTATCCATCCTAGGTTTAAGACGTAGGATTTAAAAAAGAAGAAGAAAAGAAGGTAGAAACAGCCACTGAAATTGATGTTATTGATCTTCATGCTATTGACGATAAGTTAGAGGAAAAGGTGATCTTTAGCCAGCCTGTGCATTTTTTGACTGTAAACTCAATAGGTCCGAGGCATCAAGTTGCAGGAGATATCTGCCCAAAAAAAGGAGATTACAGGTGAAATGCAAAGCTAGAATATTTTTATGTTCATTAGGAATAAATGCAATCTGCAAATCAAAAGAGTGCATGTTATATTAGGAATAAATGGCATTAATAAAGAAGAAAAGAAAAAAGGCTTCTTGTCACATCTTAGCATGAATTATGTCTTAACTACTTATTTCTGAGTGTGAACCCGTGTTTCGCACACGATCATCTGAAAACAACATTCATATAGAACATTATAAAATCGGGTGAAGATGTGACACCAAATTTGTATTATGCATATAATTTGAATATGACAGGTGATTTTTAATCGTTTTTTTTTTCAAATTCTTTGGATTAAGCAGTTTTTTCCATTCTCTATGAATGCGTTTAAAGCGCGTATTGTTGAAATCATGTTATCCTAAATAGAAAGTGCAATGTCAGTTAAACGCATATGGTAGAACATTATATAAATACTCGACCAAAACAATGCAGGCATGTCTTTGACTCTACGCATTAAACCGTACAACCATAAAAGATTAAGTGTATCTGAAGCTACCGTACAACCGTGGCATAAGGCATGGTATTGCATAATTTGGATATGCATAGTACTATTGCACCATATTCGGACTGCATTAAATGCTGTTAGAGTAAGCCTACCTAAGTCAATAGTTAACACAAACAGAGCAAAGCTGCTACAAACGTGAAAACTATAGCACACATCAAAAATAGTACGAACTCAGTCCCGCACTAAATCTTTAGAAATTAAATGGTTTACTTCTTTTTTCATTGAACATAACTGAAACATCAACAATGCATAGTACTTGGTTAAATTTAAAAGGAAAACAGCTATTTGGCTTTATTCTGTCCATCAATTGTTGATCAAAATAGAAAGAGCAACCTGGAAAAAATGAAGAAATGTCAATGATTAACAGTGAACAGTCTTCTTTCTGTATAAGCAAGATGTATGGAATAGGAGAACTATATAATAACAGTTAGAAGCTGAATGCAGCCACAAAATTTTCCATGGAATAGTGAATCGCATACCTTTGCAATAGGAATACACAGGTTGAATTGTTGGACAACGTTGTGGTTAAACATCAGATGCAATAGCATAGTTAAGCCTGCCACATTGTAAGAAGGTAAGTGATTTATAACTAACTTTTGATAGCAGGTTATATTAAATTAACTTTGCAATGTAGAAGGATATGATGAGCTAGGTACTGCTAATGAAATTTTGGTTTGCCGGAAACCAAAGTCCATACCTATAAGTCTATAACCTTCCAAATTATGGTTGAGTTAAGCCTAAGAAGGACATGGACTTAGACTGAAGGAGCAGTAACGCAATTCAAGTTAGTTCTACACGCACGGGAAACTTCACCTAATCTGATTTAACTTCATATAATTTATATGATTAAAACATTCATTTGGAATACCAATTTTTGTCCATAATTTTCAGTTCACGTTTCTAAAATTTTCACTTCACCACATCTGAGATTTTTATTGTGAAATGGTGAAATTAGGTGAAAAGTTACAGTATAATCCTTGAAAATCAGCCAAAACAATTTGGTCCTACAGTACAAATCTTTAGTAACTACATCGAAGAAATTATATCATTTAGTTGAAGGATCCAAAACCATGAAATCATGATAATGTTAAAATTATAAATCGATAGTGCTACGAAATTGTTAAACTAAATATCTCATTTTCTTGTTCATTTATGTATTAAAAATATAAATAATACAATACTCTTCTTTTGGTGAAGGGAAAAACTTGTATGATCTAATCATGAAGGCCACAATGAACTCAAAGGAATAATCAAAGATCAAGTTGTTAAAGTATTTAATTAAGCTTTCACCATGTAGTCGGACTATAAAGCTTCAACTAATCCGTTTTCATGTAATTTAAACATAAAAATAATCAAAATTCCAATAAATGCTATTATATAATACATTTGCCAAGACAATGTCCTAAATAATAACACTGAATTCTTGCTTTTATCTTTCCATTTGAATTAACTCCATCTAAATCATATAATAAACCTTCAGAAAGCTAGATCCTACAGGCAGTATGTTCTCTTTTGTGTATGTTCTCTTTTGCTCATCTAATTCAAGAAACTCTTGAGCATATATATTTTTGACTCTTTAAAGTTCAAAATCTTGTAACACCACATTACTCATTTATACATCATTTTCATACTCCATGAGAACTTAAAAATATCAAGCATAGGGACCACTATGTAAATTAGCATTGCAGTTAATTTACCATGATTACATTGATAACTAAGAAATTTGACCTTCTATTTCATGACATGCTATAATTATTTACAAAATTCTTTAAAGATGGTTACAAAATGCTACAAAATACATTTTGTCACGTTATCAAGAATGGAACTCGACAGGCACAAAAAATTATGTATCAAAAATTGAAGAACAAATGTTCATTTAAAATCTAATTCAATGTTCCAGAAAAGTTCAAGTAAATGAATTCCTCAGGTTGAAATAAAATGACAGGCATTCAAGTAACAATGATATGGCAAAGCAACTAAAGTTATTGTTGTAAAAAAAATCTTACAGACTGAAATGGTAAATACGGCGTGAATAACAAAAAAATGGCTAGAGAATTTTAGCGGATCATTTAGAAAAAAATTGTATCATATAAATGTCAATAACTCTTATGCTATCCACAAATACTGCACTCGCAACCAATGACCTGGGAAACACTATAAATTGTTGTACAGTTATGTCGTCTTCTCTTACACCAAAAGTACGTTTTAAATTTGATATATAACATCTAGGTACGCGTTGTTCCTTCAAATTTATGTGATATCAAATAAAAGGTAAAAATAATTGAATAATTTTTCTCCTTTATTAATTAATTTTTACACGACATATCAAAATGAATATAGTTCTACAAATTAGTTTTGATATTAAATACATAATTTACCATGTAGATCATGCTATATATTTTTAATTGAAGCATATCTTTGACACAACCTAAAATAAAGTTGCTTAAATTTTGTCATAACGTACAACGTTATGTGAAAAACAACCTCATAAACACCCTACAATCCATAACTATATTGCCAAAAAGATTCCAATAATTTTTGTATTAATTTGTAAATGTTCCTGCTAACCGTTAAAGGATATCTGAAAATAAGTGTTCAATATAATTCTTGAAAATCAGTTAAAAAAAAAACAACAACATGTTTTCCCTTGTGTAAAAATCTTCAATAACTACATCACAGAAATTATATAATTTAGTTGAAGAATCCAGGTCTGTAAAATCAATACAACAATAAAACCATAACTACACAATACTTAAAAATGTCATATTAATATCTCTTGATTTCATGTTTATCTTATGACACAAAATATAGTGCTGTTTTGCAAAGGATTTTTTTTATATTACCAAATCATTGGTGCTAGAGCAAACTCAAAGGTTATGTTACTAAAGTATTAAGCTTTCGCCAAATACCTGGATTATGAACTTTCAGCCCATTTATTTTTATTTAATTTAAAAAAAAAAACTTACAGCATACACTATATATAATACACCTTTTTCGAAATACTATCCTAACTTGTAACACTACATTCTAATTTTTCTCATCCATTTAAGTAAACCCTAAGTAGAATCACACAAAAAAACCTCTGTCAAAAGTAAAACTCAATTCGAAGCCATGGTGTAATATTCTCTTTTGCGCATCCAGTTCAAAATTTCTTAAGCTGAATTATTTTGGACTAATTACAACTCAAATTTTGCAGTGAATAGGATTTTTATATATATATATATACATTGACATCTGACGTATTACTATTTTAGAGTCCGTTGCAATTTAATTTTTGGCAAAGAAATATGAGTTGAGATGAAAAATGATGGCACCTGATTCTCTTGCCCAGCACTTCAAAAGTTCTTCTGTCTCTTATGGCCACATATGCCCTCTTTGACTCATTGATCCAAAAGCAGCACATGAAATGCTGTTCTTATACAACATTGAAGGAAATTGTTACTTCGAACTCGAAAGCATATCACATGATAATCAACGTAGATGATATCTCATTTAAAGTTTTTCAACATATACAATGCACGATAAATATACATACAGCTCGGATTAAAATTTTGTAACTGTATGGTTCTAACAGAACACCCAACCTCCTAGATAAAGAACACCAATCCAAATTTGATTAATCCATCTGAAAGTGTAATGTCAGATAGTTCTTAAATATTTTTCAACATAGTTTGTGTTCAAGATGAACTCGACTATAGCATCTACTATTTTGTTCTATAGAATGTTGCTAAAATAAAATTTAGATGAACCACACAAGAAAATGATTTCATAGATATTTGGAAAATTACCAGTTGACATGATCCAGAAGCAATGCATAGTAAAGTAAATGGTGAGACAAAATCCATGTGTGTTGGGAGTTCGTATCATTTTCAAACATTTAATTTCGCATATAATGGATGGTTAGTATTGTAGTTTATTTGCCTTATTTTTGTAAGCATAAAATTATGAAAATATCTATATAACTGCATTAACTATAGACAAAATCAATATAATCTTGACTACGAAAAATTCTAACATCGTTTAACCAAAATGAATTGGAATAAAATGCTAAGGTTAGCTATCATCTTAGCAGTACTCTTAGATGATAATATGATTAAAAATTTAATGGCATTTACAAAAGAATGTTGCCGACATTTTAAACATACCCCTCAACCTTCCACCAAGTATCTGTATCAAGGAAAAAATAATATGCATATAGTCATTAGTCAATGTAAAAATAAAATAAAAAATCAACGATGGTAAGTAAAGATAAACTCTAAATTTTGTAGGATGACATCAAAAATCAAAGTACACTTTCATAACATACAAACAAAATCATGCAAAAGGAGAAAACAATATGATAAGTGGCAAACATATGCAATATCTTGTTATATTGAAACTCTTAATTACAACAATGAACCTAGAATCTGTATCAGAATGACACTGGATGTTGCCTATATAATGGTGCTGATAAGGAAGAGTTTCATTCCACTTGTAAGTGTAATATATCAAAGTGTTTTGTTTTAGAATCTAAAGCATGCTTCGTTTTTGTTTTCTTTTCTGTTTTAGAATCTAAAGCACCTAAAAATGAGTAAACATGCACGAACAAAAAGTGAAGGATGGGAAAGGTTAGCTGTCAGCACACTTCAACCAAAGCAGTAAAGAATCTTTTATTCTTTTCAGTTCATGCATAACCTGCAAGATTTAATGCCAAAAATGTTTATTAAATATTCAATACTCCCAAAAAGGCAGAACATGGCTAAAAATTGAAGGAAAAAAATATGAAGGTATAAACCAGGAAACATGCAAAACATTGGGAAAATGCTACTCTGAGGTTTTTTCCTATATCAATATTGAAGGTGAACTATGAAAAAGGGATTAGAGAATGTGATGATGATAGTGGCTAAAAAATATATAAGTTATCACTATTTCCGATCATTTGCAAAATTAGCACTAAAAAATATATAAATTATCGATATGATCGGAAATTGAATGCAAACAATGGTATGATCGGAAATTACAAAATTCTCAAATACCTTTGTAGACGACCACAATGGTATGATCGGAAATTGAATGCAAACAACAAATTTATTTATTTTCCTCTTCGTACAATGGTAGAAATAAGGCTAGTTTATAGCTGTGGTTACAACAGACCAGGAGCAGAAGTTGTTGGAATGAAGTCCATAGATTAAAATTGCTATGACTATGGGTACACTGACTAAGCCGAGAAGACAAAGTCAGCACCTATATTCACTGTTTGTCAGTGGCTAAAATTACAAAATGATGTGGTGAATGTATTAACAAAGCCAATAATCCTAATAAAGCCAATATTTGTATCAATGATGCAGCAAAGATCACCTCATCAAAAATCAGGCTCAGTGATTAATTTGTGGGGAAAAAAGGCAAGAAGGATGAATGTAAACAAATAGGGATTTTAAATTCATTCAATAAATAACAGACAATTGCAAATTTCAGCTGCAGCAGAATACATGACAGCATGGACTAAAAACTTCAGATTCGAGTTATAATATGTGCGGCTGCAGAATCCCCTAATTTAACAGCAAGTCATCTCAAGATATCCCCCAGTGGAAACAAAGCAAGCAAGGAAAAAAGCGAACAAAGGAGCTAATAAAGTTATAGAAGACATTACCTGACCGCATAGTCGCTGATTAACTGGTTTTAGATGGAACGAAATAGCCCTAATTAATTTAGGGTGTACGACGGAAAACCAATAGGGAACGACAGAGTGGGTAGGGGGCGTGTGGAGAAGGGAGATGTATGGTAGAGACGGAAAAAACGACATTGAGGAGAGCGCAGATGGGGGAAATAATTGGGTTAAGGAGAGCGTACTGGGAAAAAAAGCGGTGAAGAAAAGGGTAATCGAGTAAAAGATAGAGACGGAGACGGTTGAGTGCACATTCCACGTGGCATGCTCACATTGTATGCTAATAAAGTTGAAGGGGGCTTGAGAGCCATCTAAAAGCAACTCAGCTTTAATAGTATACTATAGATAATTGCTTTATTTTGTTTTAATTGGAGTTCAGAATCCTAGTTATAATAAAATAATAATATTAATTTAAGTGATATCTTTAAAGGGTAAAATTTCACAATAATTTAGCTAAGAAAAATATGATATATTGAAGTGGAAATGACAACAATACTATAAATACCTTTTAATTGATATGTATGCCAATGACCTGATGCAACATTATACTAATAAAATCAGTTAGAATTTAAAATGTTGCAATTTTGGATGTAACATTCATTTCAAGATCAAATTTAGCTTCCTTGGACACCCTTAACGAGGACACATCTGATACATCGTTGTTCTTGACATATTAGCCTTAAATTAGAATCCTTTTTATTTGTTTATTTCTTTTTATTACATGGTTACATTATACCATTGATTAATCCTTACTCATCTTTAGTCTTAGGATTGGTTTTTTAATGTCTTTATTTCATATTGTACGTGACGGATAACGCTGCCGTTAGAATTGTTAACAGCCCCATTTTATAGTGCAATGCATGAGTGTTCATCCCTATTAATAGAGGATCAATCTTTTTTTCCAAAAAACATTTGCACATCGAAAATTTTGTTACATCTTCCATCTATCTGGAAAAAAGTGCATCTCAGCATTTTCATTCCTCAGCCATGTACTTCAAAATTACCCCTTAGTTTCAACTTTCCATAAGAGAAAAAGTAAAAACATATTTGTGCTAAGCATGGTTGATAATACAAACCATGCTTAGGACAACCATGCTTGGGTTGAGCAAGGTAATGTATGGAATCATGCTCAAATCAAGTGAGGGTTAGTATGAAACCACATTTAGACTGAGCAAGGTTTTGTAAGAAACCACGTTTATTGTGGTTTTGGATGAAACTCCACTCAAATAGAGGATGATGTATGGTTGGAAAATACATGGTAACTACGTTTTAAGTTGATGGTGTTTAAGATGTATCATAAATGTGATTACATAGTTGACTTTATGATTTACATTTTACAACAAATCTTTTTAAAACATTAAATTTTTGATTGTATTTAAACTATATATATCTCCACATTGGGATATAATCGGTGTTTTAAACACATTAAATATATAAAAGTAAAAATGCTTAAGGTTAATGAAATAACTATTAGGAGTGGTACATTATTTTCCTTGCTACCAGGTGGAGAAATGAAAGATCTAAGGTCCTTCTTGCATTGAAAACAATCCTCTTGGAAATGATAGATAATTTGATGTAAAAATCTATGAAATAATTCATAAGTGATATTGGTATAAGAATGATACACTAGATATGAAAACAAAAGTGAGTTTCTTGAGTTACTCTATTTTCATATAGATCTTTGTTGGTGCTTGGTTGTTATTTCTTGCGATTTGCCTTAAGTAATTACGGGAACGCAATTTCTTTAAGGGGGAAGTACGTAATAAACCGCATATTTCATGATTATATATTTAAATAGTTTATTTAAATGTAACATCGCTAATCGTGTGTATGTTCGAAGATTCACTTTTTGCATACAGACGAGTTTGGACTCGAAATCACTACCATTGAGTTCAAAACGCCGATTACGATAATAAAAACTGTAAACATCGATATATTTCAAGTTAGTGAAATTTAGGACTTTGGTTGAGGCTTGGTTTTGTAAACCTAGCCTACTTCCTTATATCCCACTTAACTACCCCTCTCCTTCAATCTCTCATAACACATAAACAAAAATAAAAATAGGAAAAAAGATGACAAATGGAAATTCCTAAACCTAGTTTGCTTCTAGAAGCTTACAAATTGAAGTAGAAATCAAAGTGAAGCTGAGGTAAGCCTCCTCCTCATCTTCTCCATCTCAGTTCCACTTCAATTCGTCATAATTCCTATGACCTAATTCTTAGAAAACATGCTCTTATGATCCTAGGTTGATGATTCTAGAGTTTTAGTTAAAGAGAAAATGTTCTTACCACTATGCCATAGATTTCATACTGCAACACCAGAGAAGTGATGCAGGAAGTGCCAAAAAACGTTGCTATAGGAAAAAATGATCTGTGGCAACACTCTCTCGATGTTGCATTTTGCTGTGTTGCCTTAGAGGAAAAAACAACCCCTTTGTGTTAGAGAATGGAGTTTTGATGACAACAACCTTATTTCAATTATCATTGAATATAAAATATATACTAACACTTTTTGTATAGAATATATATATATATATATGTGTGTGTGTGTGTGTGTGTGTGCGCGCGCGCGCGCGTGTGTGTGTGCAAGAATAATATACAGGAAATATTAATGAAGACTGTACGGTTATAAAGATAGTAAAGATTCAAAGATTAGAGAAATTTGAAGACCCATGAGTAATCAAGATTTCAAGAGTTCAAGATTAATATAGTCATAGAGTCTAGATTTTGTAAGACTCTAATTATCACTCCAAGTTCAAATTCAAATTCTAATTTTCAATTCTATCCTCAATCCTCTCTATTTTATTTTTCTATTTTTATTCTTCTTTGTATTTCAAACTTAAGTTTTTTTAATATACTCTATATTTATACTTTATATAGTTTAAAACCTTAAAATTTTATAAATATACTTATATAGTTTAATTTTATATTTTCATATGTTTTTCTATCATATAATATTAATTTACAACACTAGAATTTTACTCAAGAAATTCCAGAATTATTTTTATATCAAAACACTTGAAAGATGCTTTAAAATTTAAATTTTCAAAGGAGTATGCCGACAACACAAACTCCATGTCGACATATAACTATCACTTTTTCCAATTTTGAAAGGAAGTGTCTTTTCACTATTTGAAACGATTCAGAACCGTTGCAACCTTTCATACTCTATAAAAAGGGGTTAAAACCGAATTTTTTATCATCTCTTCTTCTCTAACGTCATCCTCTTTCTCTTCACAATTATTCCTAATCTTTTTCATGATTCTTACACATATACTCTGCCAAATTCAATTCTGTTTTGATAAAACTTCTTCTCTCTGCACTCTCTACTCTCTACTCTCGGAATCAAGTGCTATTGAAGAGTTATAGGGCTGTTTTGTGATTGCTTGGGTTGAACAAACCTTGTTTGTAAGTCAAATAGGAATCGGTGTATCCTTGTAGCCATGAAATCAAGGAATAGGAGTCGATGTGTCCTTGTTGAGCCGTGAAATCAAGAAATAGGAGTCGGTGTCTCCTTGTTGAGCCGTGAAATCAAGGAGGGTGTATTTGATTATTGGAAATAGAAATAAAACTCTGCGCCACCCATCATTGTGCGGGACTGGACGTAAGAGTAATCCGAACCAGTATAAAATCCGCTATGTTCTTTCCTTTTCTGTATTTTTATTTCTATTTATTTTCATTTGTATTTAAATATGTGTTTGTGATTGTGTTTGTGGTGTTAGATTCATCTCGTAGTTAACATTTGATTTAGATTTTGTTTAAATTCTTACAAACACTATTCACCCCCCTCTAGTGTTTGCTTTGCCTTAACGATCCATTCCGCATTCCCTAACAATTGGTATCAGAGTAAGGTCTTTCAAAAAGCTCATAATCTGATTTTTGAAATTTTGGAAAATAGCAAATTTTGGAATCTCTAGTAATACTAGTGTCAATTCATGCATTGCATCAATGTTAAAAGAGTCTGCATATATTAATGTTAAAGAAGCATATGATCTACTGAAATATTGTTCAATAACGAAAAGGATGAGTTCTATGACTTTTGAAAATTCAAAAGTTGAAAAGACGGGTAAAGTAGCTATTGGCAATTCAAATTCTGAAAAGGTGGCTATTGGAAATTCAAATCTTGAACTGGTGTGTTACACGGCTATTTAAAATTCAAATTCTGGAAAGCAATTGGTGGAAATAAAAAAGGACAAATGGATACTGGATAGTGGCTATTTGAGACATATGACTGGAAATCCAGAACTTCTCAATAATCTGAAGTATGAAGATGGTGGTTTGGTAAACTTTGGAGATATTTCTAAAGGATACATTATTGGAATCGACAATGTTGGTAATTCTGAAACTCCTACTATTTCTAATGTTTTATTAATTAGGAATTTAAAACACAATTTACTAAGTATAAGTCAACCTTGCGATAAATGATATAAAATAAATTTGAAAAGAATAAATGTTTCATAGAAGATAGGAATTCAAAAGTTATATTCGAAGGAGATGGAAAGAAAAATATCTATATATTAAGTATGAAAATTTATAATGATAACTTATGCCTTATGGCCAATATAAGTGATCCCTGGATCTGGCATAAGAGATTCGGTCATACAAATTTCAAACATATTTCTAGAATTTCTAAATTAGATTCAGTTAGAGGATTACCCAAAATGAAATTTAAAGTTAATAACTTATGCGACGCTTGTCAATTCGGAAAATTAAAGAAAAATTCATTTAAATCAAAAGAAGAAATTGCTACTTTAAAACCATTAGAGTTAATACACGTGAATTTATTTGGTCCTTCTCAAATTCAATCAATAAATCATAATAAATATGTGTTCGTAATAGTTGACGATTTTTCTAGATTCACTTGGACATTGTTTATTAAAAATAAAAGTGATGCTTTCGATCAATTTAAAACTTTTTCTAAAAGAATTCAAAATTTATTATCACTAAAAATTAAAATAATACGTAGCGACCATGATGGAGATTTCAAAAATGAGAATTTTGAAAAATATTATAATAAAAAGGGAATAACCCACAAATTTTCAATTCCAAGAACTCCTCAACAAATCGGAATAGTTGAACATAAAAATAGAACGATACAAGAATGTGCAAGAACTACGTTATCCAATAGTAATTTACCAAGGAATTTTTGGGCTGAGGCAATCGCAACAACTTGTTGTATTATTAATAGAATTTCAATTAGACCTTTAACTCATAAAAATCCATTTGAACTTTTATATAACAAGAAACCAAAAGTATCATATTTTAAAATATTTGGAAGTAAATGTTTTATACTTAATACAAAGGATAATTTAGACAAATTTGATTCAAAATCCGATAAAGGAATTTTTATTAGATATTCAGAAAGAAGCAAGGCTTATAGAGTTTTCAATACTCGAACCAACACTATAGAAGAAACATTAAATGTATCTTTCAATGAAAACTATAAAAGTATAACTCATAACAATGAAGACGATTGTGAAAATGAAATTAATGAAATAAATTATGAAGATAACCAACCAAATAAAAGAATTAGATTACTTAGATACCATCCTATAGAAAATATCTTATGAGATATTGAATCTGTTGTTAGAACTCGTAATCAATTAAATAATATGAGTAATACTGCATTTATATCAATTATCAAACCCAAAAATCCAAAGGAAGCTTCTTCCGATGATTCATGGATACTTGCTATGCAATAATAATTGAATCAGTTTACTAGGAATGAAGTATGAGAACTTGTTCCTAGACCAAAGGATAAAACAATAATAGGAACCAAATGGGTTTTGTCAAGGAAGACGTATAAGTAGAGCAACCACCCCTATTTGAATATGAAAAATTACCAAATCACGTATATAAGTTGAAGAAAGCATTATATGTATTAAAACAGGCTCCTAGGGCTTGGTATGATAGATTAAGAAATTATTTATTACAATCAAACTTTGAAATAGGAAAATTAGATAATACTTTGTTTATCAAGAAGAATGACAAAGATATACAACTAGTACAAATATATGTTGATGATATAATCTTTGGGTCAACAAATGAAAAAATGAACAAGGAATTTTCAGAGATTATGACCAAAGAATTTGAAATGAGCCATATGGGAGGATTATCATTCTTTTTAGGTTTACAAATTTGACAATTAAAGAATTGAATATTTATTAATCAAGAAAAATATGCGAGAGATTTAATTAATAAATACAATTTAAAAACAATAAATGGTAGACCAACACCTATGGCAACTAACATTACTTTAAATAAAGATGATACATCAAAAGATGTTGATCAAAAATTATATAGAGGAATGATTGGATCTTTGTTATATATCACCGCTAGTAGACCAGATATAATGCATAATGTATGTCTTTATGCAAGATACCAATCACAACCTAAGGAAACACATTTAACAGTTGTAAAACAAATTCTGAGATATGTAAAGCATACATCAGATTTTGGATTATTTTATCCTAAAAATGATTCATTTGATTTAGTTTCGTACTGTGACGCTGACTACGCGAGATGTAAATCTGATCGGAAAAGTACTAGTAGGCATGTCATTTTCTAGGACATTCCCTTGTATCATGGTTTAGTTAAAAAACAAAATACCGTATCTTTATCAACAACTTAAAGCAGAGTATATATCTGCTGCTTTGGCATGTTCACAAGTAATTTATATGCAATAAACTTTAAATGATTTTGGTTTAAATATAAATAAATCACCTATATATTGCGATAATACAAGTGCTATAAATATTTCTAAAAATCCTACTCATCATTCGAGAACTAAACATATTGATGTGTGACATCATTTTCTAAGAGATAATGTAAGTAAAGAAAAGATTTTACTTGAATTTATAGAAACAGATAAACAAATAGCAGATATATTAACCAAGCCATTAAATGAAGTAACATTCACTAAATTTAGGAGAGAATTAGGTATATGTTCATTAAGTGAATTAGAATAATTAAGTAATAGTATATATATATATAATAATAAGGAATTAGAATAATGAAACTTAAAAACAAGACTATGTTGACATAAAGTTTCTACTATGTCGACATATAACTGCTAAATTTTTTAAAATTAATTCCCACCTAAAGTTAGTTATTTCAACTATTTAAATCTTTTAACTCGACTTTTCTTCTTCATTTTCATTCTTCTTCTCCGTAAAAACTCTAAATTAAAAATTACAATGGCTTCCACTAATCCAAATACTCAAAACAACTGCGATTCGTAGCTGGACCATCCGAGAGTCCATTTCAACGATCTGCGCTTTCTAGAGTGATCAAAATCAAAGAAAAAATGGAGTATCTACTGCAAATAGTGATTGAGATGCAAGTGTTCCAAATTAGAATAAGTCAAGAGAAAAATAGACAAGGAAAATAATGAGAAGTCTCTTAAAGTTTATAATGGATAATGTGACTAATCCGATTATCATCAATGATGATAATCAACCATGGAAGAAGAGGAAGAACCAGAAGAGGAAGAAGAAATGATGGAGGAGGAAGAACATCAAGAGACTCAACCAACGATTACGGATGAAGATGATAACGTTGAGTGCGTAAGAGAGTGTCTATTTGACGAAATGGGAATGTGATTGAAAAGAACGGAGAATTCTGTCTCCATTATCCAAATTGTCCAATTCACAAATCTCCCATTGTAAAATAATTAAGTGTTTAAGGATTTTCTTGATTTCGTTTTATTACGTTCCTATGATAAGTCGGATATGTATAAATTTGTGTATATGTACAAGTGATTGTTTAATAAAATTTTCATTTATGGTTTAAATAGTTATAACCTTCTAAAACATACATATATATATATATATGTGTGTGTATATATATATCTGATTAAGGGGGAGTATTTTTAAGATAGTTACTTAAGTTCTATTCAGGAAGTCATACATTTTAGGGGGAGTACATTTTGGATTTCTTTTTTATAATGCCAAAGGGGGAGAAATTATAAAATATAGGCATAATTTGTAGGATTCTTACAGACAGAGGGAGTATAGAAGGAACATCATCAAACAGGTATATACATGCATGATATTGTATAACCTAAGGTTGTCATCATCAAAAAGGGGGAGATTGTTGGAGAATGGAGTTTTGATGACAACAACCTCATTTCAACTATCATTGATTATAAAATATATACTAATACTTTTTGTATAGAATATATACATATATATATAAGAATTATATACGGGAAATATTACTGAAGACTGTACAGTTATAATGATAACAGAGATTCAAAGATCAGAGAAATTTCAAGACTCATGAGTAAGCAGGATTTCAAGACTTCAAGATTAATATGGTTATAGAGTCTAGATTTTGTAAGACTCTAAATAGCACTCCAAGTTCAAATTCAAATTCAAAATTTCAAATTTTGATTTTCAATTATATCCTCAATCCTCTCTATTTTATTTTTCTATTTGTTTCTATTTTTATTCTTATTTGTTTTTCAAACTTAAGTTTTTTTTATATACTTTATATTTATACTTTATATAGTATAAAACCTTATAATTTTATAAATATATTTATATAGTTTAATTTTATGTTTTCGTATGTTTTCCTATCATATAATATTAATTAACAACACTAGAATTTTACTTAAGAATTTCCAGAATTATTTTTATATCAAAACACTTGAAAAATGCTTTAAAATTTAAATTTTCAAAGGAGTACGTCGACGTAACAAAAACTCCATGTCGACATATAACTGTCACTTTTTCCAATTTTGAAAGGAAGTGTCTTTTCACTATTTGAAACAATTCAGAACTGTTGCAACCTTTCATACTCTATAAAAAGGGGTTAAAACCGAATTTTTTATCATCTCTTCTTCTCTAACTTCATCCTCTTTCCCTCCACCATTATTCTTAATCATTTTCATGATTCTTACAATTATACTCTACCGAATTCAATTCTGTTTTGATAAAACTTCTTCTCTCTACACTCTCTACTCTCTGAATCAACTGTTATTAAAGAGTTATAGGGCTTTTTTGTAATTGCTTGGGTTGAATAAACCTTGTTTGTAAGTCAAAGAGGAATCGATGTATCCTTGTAGCCGTGAAATCAAGGAATAGAAGTCGGTGTGTCCTTGTTGAGCCGTGAAATCAAGGAAAAGGAGCCAGTGTCTCCTTGTTGAGCTGTGAAATCAAGGAGGGTGTATTTTGCTATTGGAAATAGTAATAAAACTCTGCGCAATCCAGCGTTGTGCGGGACTGGACGTAAGAGTAATCCGAACCAGTATAAAATCCGGTGTGTTCTTTCCTTTTCTGCATTTTTATTTCTGCTTATTTTGCATTTGTACTTGAATCTGTGTCTGTGGTGTTAGATTCATCTCGTAGTTAACATTAGATTTAAATTTTGTTTAAATTCTTACAAACACTATTCATTCCCCTCTCTAGTGTTTGCTTTGCCTTAACGATCCATTCTGCATTCCCTAACACTTTGCGACACTAAGACAACATCGGTACAGATGTTGCCACATGTACTAATTTACAAAAATATGGACACCACATTCTAGGCCCCAACATGTGGGACCCACTAAAATATGTAGCCAACCGTTACAGAATCCTATTGTGGGGTCCACATTCATTAATCTATAGCAACACTTTTACCGTCCAATGGAAATACTAGCTATGACATCATTTAACATCATATATTGCAACATTATATCATAGCTATGGCAATGTTACATCACATACTGCAACATTACAACAATTAACATCACACATTGCAACAACTTTTCATTTCAGAATAACCAGCGATACAAGTACTACTTAGTCAACTACAAAATAACAAAACATAGTCACTAAATTCAGTTTTACAGACAGTACTTACAAACACAGTCAGTACTAAATTCTTGTTAACATCAAACTAAAACAGTTTTAAACTATAGTGCGAGCCTCCAGTGCATTCAGTGTCGCTATTACCTCCAGTACCTCTAGTGCATTCAGTAACAAGTTCTTGAGCAACTTCATCACTGCCTCCTTCACCTACAAAATAAAGCACTTTCAAAAGTCATGCATTTTAGCAGTGCCTTTAGTACAACTAATGTTTTCACAGTGAATACACTATTTCAGCACAAACAAAGTCATGCATGTCTCGGTTACAAACTGAGGCAATGCCTCATTTACATTTCAAAACAAAATGAGAGGCATGCATGCATGCCCCACTTACAAACAAAGGCAATGTGTAACAACCCGAATTTTAAACAACGTGTTAAGACAAGAATCAAGGAAGAATTAAATTATAAAATCTGAATCAGGATAAACGGGTTGCACCATTGCGTTCATCTCGGAAAAATACGCGAAATAGAGTCCGAAATTTCGTAAATCGGAGTTCGTATGACCGAGATATGGCCTCGCGAAGTTTCACGAAAATTCAAATCCGAAAACAGATTTGAAATTCAGCCCAGAAAGAGAAGGCGGGGGGTCGACATAGGTGTCGACCCCGGGGTCGACCCCCCTCCAGGGGGACGACATGGGTGTCGACCCTTGGGTCGACCCCCCCTATAGAACCCCGACCAGGTGCACCTGCTTGTCATGTTGGCTCGGTTTTGGAGGCTTGTGACGATTTTTGAGGGTTCAGATCTATCCTAGGGTTTATCCTACGGCCTAAACTACTCCTAATCTCTATAAAAAGACCCCTAAGCCTACCCTAAACCCTCACAATTCACTCATTCCAAGAAGTGCTGCCCAAATGCCGAGTGATCATGGCCTCCATCTCCAATTCCTAGAGACTATGCATTCAAATCGGATTCAAATCAAAAGGTGCAAGTTTGCTACACCAAATCGAGGCCAAATCAACGTTGCTACGACGGTTTCATGGCGGTTCTTCTTCAAAGGAGCCACCTTTCTTCGTCAAGACGATTCATGCTAATTCGCTAAGCCACGCTATGTAAGTTCTAGCTACTTGTAGATTATAACGGTGGTTCTAATGTGACATGGGATAAAACGAGATGAAATATAAGTATGCTAGCCTATATGAACCTTGTCATGTCTCTTTTGCTTGAACCTATGACTTTGGGCTAAGTTGTAGCGTCTTAATCATGCCATTCATGTTATGTTTAATCTAGTATATCTTGCAAGTTTAAATCTTTATTTATGGAATGTTAGCATGAACCTTTGGGAACCACTTGACTTGTGAAACATGGGCAAAGACTTGACTTTGGGGCTTATGCATGTAAATGAACCCAAACCCCTTATGTATCATGCATGTTTGTGGCCAAATTCACTTATTATACTATGCATGTTTGTGGCCAAATTCCCCTATGAAACTATGCATGCTTGTGGCCAAATTCCCCTATGAAACTATGCATGCTTGTGGCCAAATTCCCTTATGATACTATGCATGTTTGTGGCCAATATGTTGGCATAATACCCTACTATGTGACTCGCTTCCACTTGGGTTGGAAATACGATTGGGTAGTTTAGGAAAAACGTGGGTATGACATGGAAAACTTGACATGGGGTTTACATGAGAACATGACATTCATGATACATTTAAATATGGTCATGACACGTGGGAAAACATGGAACTTGAACTAGACATGGGTGGGTTGTTAGTGTAATAAGACACTAGACCAAACATGAAAGTGGCCAACTCGAGGTTGGGTTGAGTTTGTAGCATAAATCTACCCGGACCCGCCCGGCTTAACTAGTGGCTACAAACAATAGGATCCAATGTGAGAAGTTGGTCATGTCGCGCTTAAGACCCGAGGTTAGACTAGGTTGTGGTGTAAAACTACCCGGACCCGCCCGGCTTAACTAGTAACCACAACAAGGTCTAATGTGAGTGGTTGAGAGTGCATTAATTAAATTAATGCTACATGATAAGGTTAAGTAAATTTGACTAATGACACTTAACCGATATGACACGAATAGGTAGGTTAAGTGGGACCGGGCTTGATTTCTTAATGACACTTAACCATACAAGACGATTAGGGGATGGGGTTAAGTAAATTACACTTAACTAATCTGACTTGGTAATTATATGGGGTTAAGTAACCTAAACTTAACTAATCTAAACACGGTAATTAGAGGGAGTTAAGTAACCTACACTTAACTAATCTAAACACGGTAATTGGATGGGGTTGAGTAACCTACACTTAACTAATCTAAACACGGTAATTCGATGGGGTTAAGTTAAACACTTAAGCAATCTAAACTTGGTAATTCAATGTGGTTAAGTAACCAATACTTAACCAACTTAACATGATAATTTAATGAGGTTAAGTAACTTATACTTAATCAATTATACATGATGATTGGATGAGGTTAAGCAACCATACTTAACCAATCTAATATAAGAACTTGATAGGGTTAAGTCATAAGACCTTTTAAATATACTTAACTATTATAATACGATTAGTGGATGGGGTTAAGTTAGCCTATACTTAACCAATCCGACTCGATAATCCGATGAGGTTAAGATAATCTGTGCTTAACCAATCTAACACGATAACCTGATAGGGTTAAGGTAAACAAGTACTTAACCAAATTGACTTGATGATTGAATAGGGTTAAGTCATGAGCTTCTTGGTATACTTAACCAACTTGTAGGGCTAGGTCTTGGACTTGAATACTTAGCCAATTTTGACTTGATTCATAGGCGGGCTAAGCCATGAACTTGAATAACAACACTTAACCCAATAAGCAAAACCCTAGTAGAGGAACTAGGTAGAAAATCGTAGTTAATCAAGGGTAACAGGGAAATGAAGCTAAGTGGTAAACCTTAGTTAAGTGTAACTAAGTAATAATTCTTAGCCAAGGACATGGGACTAGTTCATGAATAGATGAGTAACCCGGTACGGTAGGTCATCGCTTAAAACACGAGGAGGAGCAAATTATCTGACTTAGACAAAGGCTCCAACGAACTGGGTGACGAAGCGGTAGCTTCGGGGGACGTGAGGGTACTCTTGGTATCCCTCTGTGAGGTGGCAGATGGTCCATGAAACCCGGCCTCACAGGGGTTAAGGTCTGCGGTAGAAGAGCCAAGAGTATGCCTTGGTTGCTAAGCGAGCAACCTAAAGACTGGGATGGATTAGCGTGGAGTCGACGATACTTGATTTTGCCCTGGATAGCACGTCGCCGACTACCTACCATCTTTAGTCAATCGTGTATGAACGGAAAGGCAAGGAACCCCAACAGACCATGTGCTTACTATCGAGTCATGGGTGAGGTTGGCCCATAGGAAAGTGGGGCTATAGTGGGGCCGGGATGTGGTTCTCATACATGATTTTTCTTGGAGTGCCTTTCAGTAGTTGAGGGAGGGGTCACGTGGGACCATAGCCACGGGTACAAAAACAGACCTTGATATCTGCCTCAACAGACGACTTAAAGCTCCCGACCGAGTTCCGTATCTCTTGATTTGCCCTGGCACGGAACTCGGATGGCACATTGAGGAACATGTGCGTCTAGACATGGAAAATGATTCACGATACATACGCGGGATAAAGGGCGCGGTTGACGGGTGGCATAATCCCTAGTGGTCTTAGGTGGCTTGAACCCAAACCGAGACACGGAAACGTTCATTAGGTAGCATAATCCCTAGTGGTCCTAGGTGGCATAAATCCTAAGTGAACACGCGATAGTTCATGGTAAGAAAACATAACCAGATCAAGGGTAGCAGTCCAAAACAACTTCAAGGATAAAATGGCACTACGTTGAGGTGGTATAGATTTACATGGGAAAGCCCGTACGGCCTACGGCAAAGGACTGAACTTATACATGGAAAGAAACATACAAGTTGGGAAAACCTACATATGTTATATATTAGGTTGACATGGACCATTACATGACACTGGGCAAGGGACATCCATAGTTAATACATGACGCGGGTTGGGATACTAGTACGAGAGGTGCAGAGCAAATATACATGATAAATACCTTGGGATGTTATACATGATAAATACCGTGGGATGTTATACATGATAGATACCTTGGGATAGTATACTTGATAGAAACCTGACGCCGTGATACCTTGATTTATCTTGATACCGTAGTTTATCATGATACCTTAGTTTGTCTTGCTACAGTAGTTCATCCAGTTATCTTGGTTTAGCTTATCTATCTTGTAGTTATCCTTATGTTTAGTTTCAGTTTATGCATGTCATGTTACCTTTACCTGTTTTTATACTGGAAGTAGATAGGACTTACCAGTCTTTATGACTGACCCCATTTTGTTTCGCTTCTTTGTCTTCCGTTTCCCCCCCCCCCAATGTTTTCAGGGAGGAAACACTGTTATCTAGTTCGGACTTCTTCTGCTTGAAGATCATCACACATGGCTTGGACTTTTCTTGGCTATGACTACTTTACTGTTTTACTTGGGGGATAATTTATGAAATGGTTTTATGCTTCTTTACTATGGCAAGACAGGTTTTGATGTATTCTGATGTAAAAGGCTTTAGACCTTATTTTATAAGGTAATGAAATTTGTTTTACTTCCGCTGTTTTATATATGTTCTGTCTTGTAATATTTCTGTGCATGTTTACCTCGATAATGCTTCACCAAACCTAGTACATTCCCTTTGTGAGTGACCCTAGCGGAGGTGGGGTGTTACATTTGGTATCAGAGCAGAAGGTTACCAGACTGGGAAAAAGTTTTTAAAACCTTCTGAAAACTATTTGAGAAACCGTTTTACAAAGAAGCATTTTTCAAGAAAAGTTTCTAAAGGCTATTCCCCAAAAAGCCATTAGCACTATCCTTTGTTTTCTTGATTGGATCTCTTTTCCTTTCTTTCCTCCATCTGTAGTCACAGTAGTTTTAACTATGACTAATCCTTGTCTAGCTACGTAAGTGTTTTCCCATACGATGGAGGAAGTTCTCGAGAGACCTGTTACCGAAGTTACAAGAAGGGATAATAAGAGCAAGGATAAAGGACACGGGCTTAAGGATAAGCAACTTGTTGGTATGGCTTAGTCCATCAAGGAGGACAAGGACAAGATCATCGGAGAGGGCAATTGTACGCTCCCATTTCTAGGGTACCTAAAAGAGATGGTACCGTTTCTGGTAAAGGTTTAGTCGTTCTTTTCTATCATCCCGTCCAGACTTTGTCTTCACCATCGTATCATTTACGTCTGCTTGGATAGTTGAGTCTCTGCACCTTAGTACTAGCATGGTAGAGGATCCCAGTTTTTGTCCCAAAAATCTAGTTGGAGAGTCGGTCCATTTCTTCATGACTTGTTTGGATTTGAGAATGACATGTCTCGGCTACGGATGGATTCTGGGGATAAAGTGGTCACCCAATAAGGGGTGCCATTCTTGGTTTTGGAAAGAGGGTAGTTAGACTCTCGACTCACCTTGGTAATACCCTCGAAGTCTTGTATAACCTTTTGGGTTCTGTCATGGTTAGTTACCTAGAATCTCGGGATGCAGTTGATTGGTAATCCGTTCGAGTAGAATTCGCCGCTAAGTCGGATGGTTCGTTTCGCTTATGCACGAGTTATGGGGATCACCCTAGTAAGTACACTTGGCAACATGGATTGGCATCGGCAGACGAGATCCAGAATTCCCTAGTGAATTTTGGAGAGCTTGTATGAGTAAGTGGATACGTTTGAGCCAAGTATACTAGGGAAAGAATAAGTGAAAGTGGAATAAGAGGCGACAATGAAATGAGTTCTAACTCATATCTTCGAAATAGGAATCAAGGAGCTAAGAAATCATGGAGTTAAAAAGATGGTCAAGGCACCAAGGAATTAAGCTCAAGGAAACGCGACTTAGAAGACGTAAGGCTAGACACGCGCATCGTACCTCTTTTTAAAGAGTGTATCCTTGATCCCTGGTTTTTCCTGAAGAGCTTGTTCGCATGTTATCTTTTGGTGAATATCCTCTCGGTCTTGTTTCTGTTGAAAACCCCGTAGGGAGTTTACCTTGTTTATCTCCTCGATCCTATCGTGAGAACCTTAGGTAGAACTCTATGGATGTAAACATGTATTTGAAACATGTTATGATTGATATGGTTGCAAATGGTTTCAAGTGGTTGCTCGTGGATGCGCGAATACACATTAGATACTAGATTGACGCGGTCACGTTTCATGTTGCATATGCACGAGTATTTATACTTGTTTATCGTTGAAATTGAATATGTTACCATGTGGATGTTGTATGTGGATGAGTGGTTGTGCACACATATAGTGTTTATATGACTAGGACCATTTGCATACATGTTGGATTCATGGCACTAAACATATTTTGCATTAGAAAGATCATTCAGGCCTGATCATTAGCATTAGCTAAGGAGCATATACACACACGTTCTGCATATGTTCATATGGCATTAGAAATCGTCTAAGGACAATGGTTGCCTGTGGATGATGTTTTGAGTAGATGGATGATGGATGGTAGGATACGTTCTTCCTAACTTGGAGATTTCGGGGACGAAATCCTTAAAGGAGGGGAGAATGTAACAACCCGAATTTTAAACAACGTGTTAAGACAAGAATCAAGGCAGAATTAAATTATAAAATCTGAATCAGGATAAATGGGTTGCGCCATTGCGTTTGCCTCGGAAAAATACGCGAAATAGAGTCCGAAATTTCATAAATCGGAGTCCGTATGACCGAGATATGGCCTCGCGAAGTTTCACGAAAATTCAAATCCGAAAACAAATTTGAAATTCAGCCCAGAAAGAGAAGGCGGGAAAATTCCCGCCAGACCCACAGGGTGTCGACCCCTGGGTCGACCCCCCTCCAGGGGGTCGACATAGGTGTCGACCCCGGGGTCGACCCCCCTCCAGGGGGACGACGTGGGTGTCGACCCCTGGGTCGACCCCCCCTGTAGAACCCCGACCTGGTGCACCTGCTTGTCATGTTGGCTCGGTTTTGGAGGCTTGTGACGATTTTTGAGGGTTCAGATCTATCCTAGGGTTTATCCTACGACCTAAACTACTCCTAATCTCTATAAAAAGACCCCTAAGCCTACCCTAAACCCTCACAATTCACTCATGCCACGAAGTGCTGCCCAAATGCCGAGTGATCATGGCCTCCATCTCCAATTCCTAGAGACTATGCATTCAAATCGGATTCAAATCAAAAGGTGCAAGCTTGCTACACCAAATCGAGGCCAAATCAACGTTGCTACGACGGTTTCATGACGGTTCTTCTTCAAAGGAGCCACCTTTCTTCGTCAAGACGATTCATGCTAATTCGCTAAGCCACGCTATGTAAGTTCTAGCTACTTGTAGATTCTAACGGTGGTTCTAATGTGACATGGGATAAAACGAGATGAAATATAAGTATGCTAGCCTATATGAACCTTGTCATGTCTCTTTTGCTTGAACCTATGACTTTGGGCTAAGTTGTAGCGACTTAATCTTGCCATTCATGTTATGTTTAATCTAGTATATCTTGCAAGTTTAAATCTTTATTTATGGAATGTTAGCCTGAACCTTTGGGAACCACTTGACTTGTGAAACATGGGCAAAGACTTGACTTTGGGGCTTATGCATGTAAATGAACCCAAACCCCTTATGTATCATGCATGTTTGTGGCCAAATTCACTTATGATACTATGCATGTTTGTGGCCAAATTCCCCTATGAAACTATGCATGCTTGTGGCCAAATTCCCCTATGAAACTATGCATGCTTGTGGCCAAATTCCCTTATGATACTATGCATGTTTGTGGCCAATATGTTGGCATAATACCCTACTATGTGACTCGCTTCCACTTGGGTTGGAAATATGATTGGGTAGTTTAGGAAAAACGTGGGTATGACATGGAAAACTTGACATGGGGTTTACATGAGAACATGACATTCATGATACATTTAAATATGGTCATGACACGTGGGAAAACATGGAACTTGAACTAGACATGGGTGGGTTGTAAGTGTAATAAGACACTAGACCAAACATGAAAGTGGCCAACTCGAGGTTGGGTTGAGTTTGTAGCATAAATCTACCCGGACCCGCCCGGCTTAACTAGTGGCTACAAACAATAGGATCCAATGTGAGAAGTTGGTCATGTCGCGCTTAAGACCCGAGGTTAGACTAGGTTGTGGTGTAAAACTACCCGGACCCGCCCGGCTTAACTAGTAACCACAACAAGGTCTAATGTGAGTGGTTAAGAGTGCATTAATTAAATTAATGCTACATGATAAGGTTAAGTAAATTTGACTAATGACACTTAACCGATATGACACGAATGGGTAGGTTAAGTGGGACCGGGCTTGATTTCTTAATGACACTTAACCATACAAGACGATTAGGGGATGGGGTTAAGTAAATTACACTTAACTAATCTGACTTGGTAATTATATGGGGTTAAGTAACCTACACTTAACTAATCTAAACACGGTAATTAGAGGGAGTTAAGTAACCTACACTTAACTAATCTAAACACGGTAATTGGATGGGGTTGAGTAACCTACACTTAACTAATCTAAACACGGTAATTCGATGGGGTTAAGTTAAACACTTAAGCAATCTAAACTTGGTAATTCAATGTGGTTAAGTAACCAATACTTAACCAACTTAACATGATAATTTAATGAGGTTAAGTAACTTATACTTAATCAATTATACATGATGATTGGATGAGGTTAAGCAACCATACTTAACCAATCTAATATAAGAACTTGATAGGGTTAAGTCATAAGACCTTTTAAATATACTTAACTATTATAATACGATTAGTGGATGGGGTTAAGTTAACCTATACTTAACCAATTCGACTCGATAATCCGATGAGGTTAAGATAATCTGTGCTTAACCAATCTAACACGATAACCTGATAGGGTTAAGGTAAACAAGTACTTAACCAAATTGACTTGATGATTGAATAGGGTTAAGTCATGAGCTTCTTGGTATACTTAACCAACTTGTAGGGCTAGGTCTTGGACTTCAATACTTAGCCAATTTTGACTTGATTCATAGGCGGGCTAAGCCATGAACTTGAATAACAACACTTAACCCAATAAGCAAAACCCTAGTAGAGGAACTAGGTAGAAAATTGTAGTTAATCAAGGGTAACAGGAAAATGAAGCTAAGTGGTAAACCTTAGTTAAGTGTAACTAAGTAATAATTCTTAGCCAAGGACATGGGACTAGTTCATGAATAGATGAGTAACCCGGTACGGTAGGTCATCGCTTAAAACACGAGGAGGAGCAAATTATCTGACTTAGACAAAGGCTCCAACGAACTGGGTGACGAAGCGGTAGCTTCGGGGGACGTGAGGATACTCTTGGTATCCCTCTGTGAGGTGGCAGATGGTCCATGAAACCCGGCCTCACAGGGGTTAAGGTCTGCGGTAGAAGAGCCAAGAGTATGCCTTGGTTGCTATGCGAGCAACCTAAAGACTGGGATGGATTAGCGTGGAGTCGACGATACTTGATTTTGCCCTGGATAGCACGTCGCCGACTACCTACTATCTTTAGTCAATCGTGTACGAATGGAAAGGCAAGGAACCCCCAACAGACCATGTGCTTACTATCGAGTCATGGGTGAGGTTGGCCCATAGGAAAGTGGGGCTATAGTGGGGCCGGGATGTGGTTCTCATACATGATTTTTCTTGGAGTGCCTTTCAGTAGTTGAGGGAGGGGTCACGTGGGACCATAGCCACGGGTACAAAAACAGACCTTGATATCTGCCTCAACAGACGACTTAAAGCTCCCGACCGAGTTCTGTATCTCTTGATTTGCCCTGGCACGAAACTTGGATGGCACATTGAGGAACATGTGCGTCTAGACATGGAAAACGATTCACGATACATACGCGGGATAAAGGGCGCGGTTGACGGGTGGCATAATCCCTAGTGGTCTTAGGTGGCTTGAACCCAAACCGAGACACGAAAACGTTCATTAGGTAGCATAATCCCTAGTGGTCCTAGGTGGCGTAAATCCTAAGTGAACACGCGATAGTTCATGGTAAGAAAACATAACCAGATCAAGGGTAGCAGTCCAAAACAACTTCAAGGATAAAATGGCACTACGTTGAGGTGGTATAGATTTACATGGGAAAGCCCGTACGGCCTACGGCAAAGGACTGAACTTATACATGGAAAGAAACATACAAGTTGGGAAAACCTACATATGTTATATATTAGGTTGACATGGACCATTACATGACACTGGGCAAGGGACATCCATAGTTAACACATGACGCGGGTTGGGATACTAGTACGAGAGGTGCAGAGCAAATATACATGATAAATACCTTGGGATGTTATACATGATAAATACCGTGGGATGTTATACATGATAGATACCTTGGGATAGTATACTTGATAGAAACCTGACGCCGTGATACCTTGATTTATCTTGATACCGTAGTTTATCATGATACCTTAGTTTGTCTTGCTATAGTAGTTCATCCAGTTATCTTGGTTTAGCTTATCTATCTTGTAGTCATCCTTATGTTTACTTTCAGTTTATGCATGTCATGTTACCTTTACCTGTTTTTATACTGGAAGTAGATAGGACTTACCAGTCTTTATGACTGACCCCGTTTTGTTTCGCCTCTTTGTCTTCCGTTTCCCCCCTCCCCCCCTCCCCCCCCCCCCAGGTTTTCAGGGAGGAAACACTGTTATCTAGTTCGGACTTCTTCTGCTTGAAGGTCATCACGCATGGCTTGGACTTTTCTTGGCTATGGCTACTTTACTGTTTTACTTGGGGGATAATTTATGAAATGGTTTTATGCTTCTTTACTATGGCAAGCCAGGTTTTGATGTATTCTGATGTAAAAGGCTTTAGACCTTATTTTATAAGGTAATGAAATTTGTTTTACTTCCGCTGTTTTATATATGTTCTGTCTTGTAATATTTCTGTGCATGTTTACCTCGATAATGCTTCACCAAACCTAGTGCATTCCCTTTGTGAGTGACCCTAGCGGAGGTGGGGTGATACACAATGTCCAAAGACATTTCATCACAAACTATGGCCTGCATACCTCAGTTGCATTTTAGCACAATCCGTAAGGCATGCATGCCTCAGTTGCAAATTAATGCAATGACTCAATTTGTTCAAAACACGAAAGATATCAAGGAATGCAATAATATGCCATAGTACAACTGAGGCACTGCTTCAGTGTGATACAATTTGAGGCAATGCCTTTTTTTTCTTCAGTAAAAATTTAGACATGCCACCACCCGTTCAAGAACAAACTCAACCATTGCTTCAATTACAAACTGAATTAATCCACTGAAACCTATAGTAAAAGATCTTGAAATGATGTTTTTTGTTTTTAATTCTGAATGTCCTATAATAGGGAAAAAAATTTGTGACAAAACTTGAAATTATACCTGAAAAACTGTCCATGTATGCTATTTAATGTTACTTCACTACACTACATTGCCATAACAACACACAATAGAATTCCAAACATGATCCAGGACATAGCTAAAGATGTTGCAAAGAAATTTTCTCCTTTCTCGTGTTTTCCACATTCAACGCGCATTAGGGCTAATTTGCCACAAATTCATTGGCTTTTTCCCTCTTTTACTTTTGCTTCAGCAGCTTTTATTCAATTATTTTCCTTTCCATGAGCAATTGCGATATAGTCTTTTCTTTTTCCGTCAATTTAACAGTAGTATCATCCAATTCATCATTGCTATTGATTTCATACACTTCGTCATGCCATATAAAATACTCATAATCGTCATTCTGCACATATTTTATATTCTTGACTAAAAGATATGATAATCGACAAAGAACCAAAGAAACCTAATTTATACTTACCGGCTACATGCAGAAACCAAAAAACTTATTTCCCGCATTCGACCCTACCTTCACAGTCCTCATCTTCATTGGGATTTTGTGGTGGCAGTTCTTACTTGCCGCCATTGTTGATGAATTTGAAGTAGAAATTGATTGAGCGGTCAATGAACTTGAACTGAAGAAAGAATTAAAGTGAAGAATTGAATGCAACTACAGCTGCTGGTCTTGGAACCGATTCCTGAAATAGTTTCATATGAGAAGAATCTGTATATATTTTATATCATAAATTGCAAATTAATATCACAAACCGCAAATTAGAGATGGCAGACAGTTACTTAACTTATAAATCTTTAGCTAAATGTAGAAACCTAGAATATCAGTTTTGTAAGCATGAAAATACTTAAAAAATGAATACTATCATGTATATGTAAGCATCCTTATGAAACCATTTTCATAAACCACTATATATCTCTTATTGTAACAATTCATAAACCAAGAAAAATCATCATCATTTTTTCATAAAACCAAATTTAGTGCCTAGATTTAACTTATGCAATTAACAAGTCAACCCCTTTTAAATAGCCATTGATATATATATATATATATATATAATAGTGCAATATATTTGTTGCAAACATATAGTGAAACAATTCATATACACAACATGTATATATACATGAAACAAAGCTATGATTAAAAGTTAACTATCTCATGCATATACTATATATGCAATAGACATATATATATATATATATATATATATGTATGTATGTATGTATGTATGTATGTATAATAGGTCCTAAAGTTCGTCTAACTTTTCAACTACAGAAGCAATCGAACAAGAGACCAGGCAATGGACAAATATTAATTAAGGAAATTTACTGCAGCGAATTAAAATGAATAGGAAGATTCAAAATTATCAAAAATCCATAATGCAGATAGTGTAACAAAGTTTTTCAGAAATCCGGAAACCAAATATGTAGTTAAAAATAAATATAATTTCAAAATCCACGAATTAATATCATATATCCAAATATATTCAAAATATGTGGAGACTCGAAGTCGTTGCACCAAAAGAATTGAAGTTTAACAGAAAATCAATCGCATCTAAAGAGATAAAAACCCAATATATTCACCACCAATCATCATCGGCCTAATAACATCAAAGTTCGAGTTAAAATCCAAAGGAAACTGAAATGAAAAAATCATACCCAAGAACGAGATCGAACTGTGAATCAAATTGAAGAACTTCAACTCGACTGAATTGAAGGAACTCCACAAACTAGTGATCTAAGTTCTTTAGAGATGGAGTGGAAGCGTAGAATTTTAGGAATCAAAGGAAATCGCAAAACCCTAAGCAAGCCGCCACCATTATTTTCTCTAGAGAACTAGAAAAGGTTTAGCAATTTGGGGGGAGAACGAAATGAAAAGGAAGCGCATGAATGAAAATATTAGCGCAAAATAGACGAAGCATAGTACATTATGGATGCATGGTTGAGATTTTGTTTCAACTAAAGGTGTGGACTGCCGTAAAAGATATGAAAATGTTAGCGGGAAATAGAGTAAAACTTGAACACAAAAATGCAGTGTTGTAGTAGGAACAAAATCTTGTAGTTATGGCAACATTGTAGTTGGAAACACCTTGTAATTTCATTGTAATAGGCCATTTATGGCGTAGTGTACATTATATGAGAGCCTATCGTTCATTTTAAGCTCAAAGATCCTTTATTTTCCATCATAGGACTAAAGATGAGTTTTTGGAGAACTTATGTCTACGCCTCAAGCTGTATGCTTGTCTAGTGTGCCTTTGGCACATTTGTATTGTGTGATTTAGATTGATTGTGTGAACGTTCCATTTCATGAGTTTTAAATTTGATTATATATGAATTCTAGTGTAGGTCTTTGTGTCTATGTAAATTTGTGTTATCATGTTGTTTCGGCAAGCTCTGAAGCCTCATTTCCCCTCGAGTAGTGTTATAAGCCTTCAAGTGTCATCCAAAATTGATATGAGCTTGCTGCCTGGGCAAACAAGTGTCCAGGGCAATATTCAGACGGCTGAATAGGTAATTCAGATGTTTGACATACTATAGAAATTTTAAAAAATGTGCATCTGTATTTTAGACGGCTGGATGGATATTTCAGACGTTTGAATACAGATTCAGACGACAGATTTATTCCATTCAGACGTCTGAAACTCAAAGCAGAAACACGGTTTTTATTATTTCAATTCAGACGTCTGAATTATAACTTCAGACGGTTGAATTGTTGTAAAATGCGTATCTTGTCTTTTTCTTAGGATATTTCAAGTTTTATTGATTCCTTTTTTCTCCGAATTGATTTCTAATGCTAGCTATTTTTAGTTAATAAACTCTTTTCTGGATTTTTGAATTATTCTGTAACGTCCCAGATTTTTGAACGTTGATTACGAATATTTAAATCTGTTTAAATATTGATTTGGTGATATTAGCAGATTTTATATTGAATTTATTTTATAAAATCAAGTTCAAAAATGTATAATTTATAATATAATTAAAACGAGCTCAAAATGATGCGGCAGTTCGTAATTTTCGATCTGAACTTTAATTGAATATACAGAATCCGTTTTAAGTCGGAATTCTGTGAAACAAGAAAATTTTGAATTGATTATATTTTTATAATAAAAGAGAAAAATCATGATTTCATCGTGTAGATGGTAAGATATGCCCAGATTAAAATTTTCAATAGTCGCTATAAGAATCGTTTATCGACCATAACAGTTTATTTGATATAACTGCATACTAGATTCGAATCTGGACAAGATTCTTTTGAGACGTAGTTATAATTTTTAGAATTTTACTGTAATTTTTAATATGGAAAATTAGAAACATTTTAGTTGGAGCATTATGCACCCTATATCAATATTTTGGAGTTTCACAATATGAGTTAACATACCGATATTATTATATTTTTGGGATCGTGACACATCGCTCGTCCCAACGGTATTTTTATTTCTGTCTATAAACTGTCCACGTAAATAAACAAATGAAAATAACGGTACGAACATATCCAAGCAAACCAAAATAAAACTTACCATATACAAGCACATGTGTTAGCCCACCATACTGCGAATTTCATACGACATATTTATTTTATATAATATAAAATAAAATCAATCGCTACATAGTCGATTCCTTGCAAGCCACGCTTGGTTAATTATTTTTTGTGATGGCCACGCTTCATCAATTCCTTTCCTCTCACGCCAAACTAATTCCTTCCTCCCCACGGTTTCTCGTCTATATATTTAGCTCCTCCCCTGGTTTTTCAGCAAACCCATGCTTTCGCTTCTTCCATTTTTATAACACTGCACCTTTCCTCAAATCAGAACAAATCGAAACCGCATATATATAAAATAAAATAAAAAAGTAAGAAAGGGGGCAGACGCAAAAGCTGGGAAGGAAGGAAACATAGTGTTGCATGGATAGTAGCAGGCAATATAAAAGAGAATAGTGGGGATGGGGCGCCTGGACGTGAGAAGGGACTGTAGAGTAGGCTTGGCTTTCAAGAAGATCATGAAGCGAATTCAATATATAAAAATCGAATTTTTACTTCGTTATTCAATATATAAAAATCGAATTTTTACTTCGTTGTACATATAAAGATGATATTTCTAATATTCCTATCATGTAAAAATTATATTTTTATTTCTCCTACATAGTAAAGATCATATTTTTAATACTTTAAAAATATAAAAATTATATTTTTAATCCACTACATATGTAAAAATCACGCCTTTCTCCATTTAAAAATATCGTCTTTCTTCCTTTAAAAATCTAGTCTTTTCTATTTTAAAATAAAACTGACTTAACTAACATCATTGAATAAAATAAAATAAATCAATATATAAACTTACCTTCATAATCGAAGGAAGTGGAAGAAGGAAGGAGTGAAGAGGAGAGAGCGCGCAACTGAAAGGGGGAAGGGGGGGGGGGGTTTCGCGGACTGTCGGAAGAGGGGAAGAGGAGGGGAAACGCAGCAGGCGTTGGGGGGGGGGGGGTCTTCTTCGGTCGGCAGCAGGGTAGGGGGGCTCCAATGGTGGTTGCGGCCGATTTTTGGTGGCGGGGAGGGGGGGAGGGCTTCGACGCGTCGGTTTCTTCGATGGGGGGGGGGGGGTTCTCGCCGGAGTGGCGGTGGCCGCCGCCGCCTGTGGGGAGGGGGGCGCGATGCGGTGGTGGCGGCGGCTCACCACCCCCCCACCCCCCGTCGCCCTCTTTCTTCTTTTTTTTTTTCTTTTTCGTTTTTCTGATTTAGGTTTTTAACGGGGGGGGGGGGGGGGCTGGTTAAATAGAGGGTTATTTTATTTTATTTTTTTATTTAATTAATTATTTTATTTATCACTAAAAAGCAACTTTTATTTTCGACCTCTAAACGAGGCCCACCGCATGTCGTCCATAGCGTTTTACCCCCATTCCGAACACAATGGGATATATATCGTAGGATGATTCGATCGTTACAATCAGTTTTCGTCAAAATCAACATATAACTCTATATACTAATTTTGAACCCGCATTGCAATTTACCGGGGTCACATACGAACTCTATAAATCCCTGAAAAATATTTTCTAGCTTCGTATTGACGATACAGTCCTAACAAAACTAGTTTCATCAAATTCTGAGACCGTTTGAAAAATGGCCAATTTCCAGTTGATTAAAATCAACTGAAACTGGTCAAACGCGTTTTCCTTTGCCACGCTCACATATTGATTCGAAAAATTATGAAATTTGGAATCTAGCAATAATTTGACATCACGGATCCAACAAAAGTGGTTTCGTCGAAATCCGAGGTCGTTTGCAAAATTTCCATTTTTAAGGGCCTGAATTCCATAGCGACTATTCAGAATTTTCAACTGGACATATCTTTTGATTCCCGCTATGAAATCCCGATTTTTCGGATTCGTTGGAAAGGTATTCCCAATTAGATCCTATTATTTTAGGTTTCACTAAAATCCGGTTTATTTTGCACCCGGTACATTCAATTGAAGTTTGAAATCGAATTATTGAACTACCGGGCCATTTTCAATTCTATTTATAATTATATATAATTATTATATTCTAACGACGGCGTATATAATATATACGTTCTGATCATATTCAACATAAATTTCTCGTCGATATTATTTAAAATAATCTATTTTAAATATTCAAAATTCATTAAAATTGCCAAAATAAAAATTTTAAACTGGTTTAGAATTTCCGGGTTATTACAAGGCTGTTGAACAAAACTAAGATAAGTGGTTATTTAAAAGGGATTCTAAAATAAATAAAAGTGTTGATATATTATTTGAATGAGATTTCGTTCATAAACTTATATATATTACAAAGATAAGAGTGTTGTCGACTCAAGGTCTGAGAGGTAAATAAAATACCCCAACTTGAACGACTTCATGATTATCTAAGAATGATATTAATTTAGAAACGAGGGAAGTCGAAGGAGTTAAATTAATATTTTTATAAATGATATTATAAATTATAATTTGAAAAATTGAATAAATTGATTTGAGAATAAGAAGTGAAGGGGCGTACTTTAAATATCGAAAGATTTATAGATGAATGTTTAACTAAAAGAGGCCAAGTGATGACGTATACTGAAGGATCCACTTTACTTTATGGATGATTGTTGTTTTGATAGTTAAAACACCGACTAACAAAATCTGGCCAAATCGATTGTTGGTTCGGAAAGACCGGGATCGAATTTATATTCGAAAACCATTCCGATCAGCAAATACGTAAACAATGAAGATATCAGAAGATGGTCGAGATGGAGCATGGAAGACCGTTGATCACCATGAGCGGAAGAAATACTCGTTGGATTTCTAAAGTTAGCTCCCGAAGATATTTGTGATTCTGTCGTGATTGAAATCTTCGGATTCGCAAGGACTTCTCGCTAGTGATCCTTATGGTGATTCCTAGGATGTTGTAGGAGGGTGCCTTTGGTTCATCCTGTTCCTGGATGACTTGTATGAACGACGTGTATGGTGGCCAGATGTTCCAAAAGTCGATTATAACCTCAAGCCTCATCAACCGGGAAATGACAAAAATCGGGCAGGCAGCATGGATATGTGGGTCTCTCCCATTAGGGTGTATGATCACCTATCTAGAGAAATTCCTTTTCATCCTTAAATCTATCGATGCTGTCTCTTTTCGGGAAACGGTTGCTGATCCCAACCGTTGGTGATATACATTCGATACACTCAAGCGAAATGAGTGGTCGATCATGTGTGGGCCGGGTTACAAGACGTTCTTGTTGAACCTAGTGTATTCGCCTCTAGAGATACACTATCGGCAGGTGGTCTCATACCTTGTTATAGTTGGAATCCAATCCCCAATAAGCGCCCGTGATTTTGATTGTATATTATATATATGGAGCGTGAGATGCAAGCGTTCCGCCTGATTGTTATTTATTTGTATTTAGGCACTATTATAATATCAGAATAAGATATGATTTCAAAACTGTTTGGGTTATAGTAAGGTAAAAACCTTTCGTGTTTATGTGTTGGCTGGTCTTGCTATTATCTTTTTCTTTCAAAAGGATTTTGAACCTTAAAATCAATATGGATGTTATATAATCTTAGTGGGTTTCTCACTCTGGTTCACCAGACTGACCCGGTGTTTGTAATGCTCGGGTTAGCCCGGGATATAGGTTCAGGTTATTGGACACTACAGAGTTCAGAAGACGTGCTGGAGGAGTTCAGACGTATGATTTTATCTAGTATATTCCGCTGTGTGATGTTTATTAGGATAGATTGTTATAACTGTCCAAGTGTATTGATGTACTCTAATGTTGTAAGTATTTTTCAAGTTCTCAATAAAGATTATTTCTATATTATATTTTATTCCGCTGCGATGTGAGACTCTGATTCTGTTATGTTCTTCTTCTTTCCCTTCTATTCTAAAATTTCTTTCTTTCTTATCTCATCCTCTAAATTTTTCTATTAGCATCTGGGTTTCTAGTATCATTTGGGTTGGATTAGTGTTGTTCGGTCAGCTCAAAAGGTACTGGAAATTTGGGTCTCTACAGTTGGTATCAGAGCTATTGGTTTGGTATAACCTTGGCTCTGTGGCATAACTCAGTAGAGATAGGGTTAGAAATACCCTAGACTGAGTTGGAGTGTATATATATATGAGAGAACATATTTGTAAATTTTATGTAAAGATGTTTTGTATTGTGTTATTTGATCAGTTCGGTTTTGAACTGGAAATCGACACGATATTGTTTTATAAAGAGGGTAAAAACAATAATTTTGCCCAAATGATATTTTTATAGAAAAGAAAATGATTTTCTATAATTTTCTGTAGTATAGTAATATTGGTTGTCTTGCTTGATTTGATTGGAATTCAAATGGAATCGGGAAATGAGATTGAACTAATCGAGCATAAAAATTAGTTAATTAAAATGAAAATGAAAATGAAAAATGAATATGGGAATAAAACTTAACCTGGTTAAGTGAATTAATTTAAGACCAAATTCAAATGGAATTGAATAATATAAATTTGAGATTTTGAAATCAAATAGATAATAACAGAAAACGATCGAATATTAATCGTGTATGTTCAACCAAAGTGAAAACAGACCAGTTAGTATCAATTGTTGAATATAATTCAAATGATTTGGTTGTTTGCTATTTGAATTAGTTATATGAAATCTATCAACCAGGGTCGATAAAGAAGTTGAATGAATTGGAATTAAAATTCCAGTATAGTGAATTGGGAATAACATCATTTATGAAACGAAATAGGAATATTTAACCCCGTATTTGTTACTTGCATTGTAACTTGAGTTTAGTGCAGATTCCAGAAAGCTATGGAATGGATTTGGTTACATAGGTTGGAAGTACAAACGAAGAGCAGATAAATGATTTGTTTGGAAATGGGAAATTTAATTGCCCAACAAAATAGGTAAACCTTAAAATATTGATTGGAGTTATTGATTTATACCCTTGAGTTGGGTAGCCATTTGGCTTTTGGGTTTCTTTTGGGGAAGTTGAGCCCGGAGTGGCATTTGTAGTTGTTGTGATCGAGCCGTGTAGTGGAGGTGTTGGCGAATTTTTTTTGGAACGTTTAAAGAGTTTGAATTTGTTTTGGTAATAATTATTTTAAAATAACCATGTTCGGAACATTCTTCTTACCTTGTAATTTCGGGGACGAAATTCTTTTAAGGGAGGAAGAATGTAACGTCTCAGATTTTTGAACGTTGATTACGAATATCTAAATCTGTTTAAATATTCATTTGGCGATATTAGCAGATTTTATATCGAATTTATTTTATAAAATCAAGTTCAAAAATATATAATTTATAATATAATTAAAACGAGCTCGAAACAACGCGGCAGTTCGTAATTTTTGATCTGAACTTTAATTGGATATACAAAATCCGCTTTAAGTCAGAATTCTGTGAAACAAGAAACTTTTGAACCGATTTGGTTATATTTTACCAATAAAAGAGAAAAATCATGATTTTATGTGTAAATGGTAAGATATGCCTAGATTAAAATTTCCAATAGTCACTATAAGAATCGTTTATCGACCGTAACGGTTTATTTGATATAACTGCATACTGGATTCGAATCTGGACAAGATTCTTTTGAGACGTAGTTATAATTTAATTTTTAGAATTTTACTGTAAATTTTAATTTGGAAAATAAACAACTTTTTAGTTGGATTATTTTGCACCCTATATCAATATTTTGGAGTTTCACAATATGAGTTAACCTACCGATATTATTATATTTTTGGGATCGTGACACGTCGCTCGTCCCAATGGTATTTTTATTTCTGTCTATAAACGGTCCACGTAAATAAACAAATGAAAATAACGGTAGGAACATATCCAAGCAAACCAAAATAAAACTTACCATATACAAGCACATGTGTTAGCCCACCATACTGCGAATTTCATACGACATATTTATTTTATATAATATAAAATAAAATCAATCGCTACATAGTCGATTCCTTGCAAGCCACGCTTGGTTAATTATTTTTCGTGATGGCCACGCTTCATCAATTCCTTTCCTCTCACGCCAAACTAATTCCTTCCTCCCCACGGTTTCTCGTCTATATATTTAGCTCCTCCCCTGGTTTTTCAGCAAACCCATGCTTTCGCTTCTTCCATTTTTATAACACTGCACCTTTCCTCAAATCAGAACAAATCGAAACCGCGTATATATAAAATAAAATAAAAAAGTAAGAAAGGAGGCAGACGCAAAAGCTGGGAAGGAAGGAAACATAGTGTTGCATGGATAGTAGCAGGCAATATAAAAGAGAATAGTGGGGATGGGGCGCCTGGACGTGAGAAGGGACTGTAGAGTAGGCTTGGCTTTCAAGAAGATCATGAAGCGAATTCAGGCAGGTGCGGAAATGGCATGGGGAGGGGACTGTGGCATGGTGATTGGTACGTGGGAAACACAGTAGCAAGTTATCTTTTTGAAGGCAAATGTGAAGTGGGAAACTACTGTGCGAAGTTTGGGGTATATGTCGAAATGGCGGATCCTGAATAACAACATCATGGGATGGAAACATGTTTACGTGGGGACTGTTGGTGAAGACGGGGTGTTCAGGAGTTTTTGAAGGGAGCTGCATGGTTGAAGGCAGTAGGAAGTTGAAGGTTTGCAAAAGAAGAGAAGTAGAACGCAACCAGGAAGTAAGGAGATGGACGGTGGAAGTTGGAGAAGAAACATGTAGAGGAGGGAGTTGGCGCAAAACAGTAGGAGGAGGAGGATAGAGTAGGCAGTGGAGAAGACGGATGCACAGTGTTCTTCCGTGTATGGTATATATAATCCCTTTTATTTTTGACTAATCGCGATTTAACTAGCCTAATAAAAGTATAATATTTTATATTTATACATAAGCTGTTATACGAAAGCCGGGGGGAAATCAACTGTTGCTACTTAGTTTCTTTGGAACATGACTAGTTCTATTTAGTTTTACATGACACATTGTTTATATAATTTATAAGTAATGTTAGTCAACAACTAGTTGAAGTTTATAAAATCGAATTTGTTTAAAGGAAAGCTGGAGAGTATTTTTACGTGTCCCTATACGCTTGCCCAGTTTCAAAATGTACAGATTGATGCGTAACCGTGTTTATGAGATGACTAATCCTGCTTAACCACTGCAAAGAAATGTGCCTAATCTTTATTTTATACCCCTTATCCCATTTTAAAAGGTTATATTTTAATCGCTGAATCCTATTACGTGACAGAATGTTCAACTTATATATGTATAGGTATTTTTAACTAACATGGTCTGGTGAGTTCTTTTGTGCCAAATCGGTTTTACAAGTGGAAAATAATAACATGATTTAAATATTTGAAAGTGCATAATCTGACTATAAACTTGCGCAACTTATAATAACGAAATTAATGTTAATCAAACTTTAGTGTTTAAATTTAAAACCGGGAACATAAATTTATACAACGTTCTTATATGTTAACAGAAGCTGACCAAACAAGGAGACATTGGAAACCTGTCGATGAGTGCTTCATGGTGGAGCCAGTTTGGACAGAACTGGACGCAGCTTGAGTTTTCAGTTAAATTAAACCTGTGTTTAATTTAACTAAAATCGGTTGTTATCTCGACAAATGGAAACCCAAGGTGAGTTCAACTCACTCAGTTTACCCCGTTTATAATTTATATAAACTGGGTTTTTATTTTGTGTGCAATGTTTGCTAATGGTTGATAACTAGATGACTGTTTACATGTGTGTTGAATATTTTAATGTTCAGGGATTAAATTAAGCGTTTGTTTAATTTAATCGGATTAAATCGTTGTTTTTAGTGATTAGATTCCAAACGAGGTAGCTTACCTTATTGGTTACGTTTATAATAATAAACGTATTAAACAAATCATTTGATGTTTGAATGGCTGTTACAAATTGTTTGTTGACTGTTATTAGTTGAACTGTTTATCGTGTTGAAGTTGAGGTAACCCATTGAGGATACAGGGAAAGACAGATTGGAGGGATCCAACCGAATTCCTCAAATATGTTGATTTTTTTTATATGAATTATTAATCCATTTGTTAATTGTTGAAACCAAATTAAACACTTATGTGACAGTAACCAATGAGTGATATTGGTTGAGTAGTATCGGCTGGCCTGTAAATGAATCATTTATAGAGATTGATTTACTATCAGGTAAATTGTGAAAACCCGTAACTTCCCCGTAAAGGAAAGCGTCGGATAGTTCGAGAACAAACCACAGCAGAACACATACAGAAGAACATTTCATTGTATATTACAACAATGCATCAGATTACAAGAATATACAGAGTATAAATGAATATTACACAGAAATATCAGAGATTTAAATTACATTTAAATACATAGCAGCGGAAAATAATACAATACACAACTAGAATGAGATATACGGATACAAAGCTTTCCGGATATCGTTCCAGCTGTAAACCAGGATCCTGTGAATATAAATCTGCAAAAACCAAAACTACTAGCTGCCCGTGTCAAAATAAGGGCACCCAGAGTTTAGGTTAAAACAATAAACTCCAGGTCAGTCATGTGACTGGTGTGAGAACTAAAACAATTAATAATCTTTATTTTAAAGTTAGGTAAATCAAGGGACCACGCCGTATAACACGGAACGGGTTTCCTCCCAAGAATACCAGTGCATAAAACAACAGCGCAATGCTAAATAAAGAAAAATGAAGCTGTTATAAGACCCAGGTCCTATCACACAATGCAACGCAAGCCGGGGGATAGGGTTTTCCCTTATAACAGCCAAAGAATGCTTGATACGTTTAAAACAAATCATCTGATACTATTATAAGTGCATAGTGTACAAAACAACTTCAAATCATAAGTATCAATCATAGGCGGCATGGGTACCATATATCATGTCGCCATATATAGGTTTACAAATAAAACCGCAAATGTCACGTATTTGGAAATTGGATTTCCGTCTATGAACCGAGGCAAAAGATAGTCCTCAACCGATTCGAGACTGCCTAGCCCGAGTCTCAGGATCAAAACGCATCGACCCTTGGATCGTCAGGGCCGGTCCACCGATGTGGATTAAACTTAAACCCTGGACACTGCGTTTCGCCGCCCTTTGGGGCGTAAGCGAGCCAACGAATGACTCCATCGGACCCGGATCGTCCGATCTAACCGAGGCGCCTCGCAACAGCAACAACCACATAAGTCAAACTCGTCAGGGTGTGTAAAACCACTGACGCCACTTCTAGCTAGGAGGAAACGCAGGCCCTCCCTGAGGTCCTTTCTCCCGTTTCTGGTTCATACCGGGGTGCGAGGCTCGCGAATCAACGCTACACAAAGCTACGCCACAAAGGTCGTGCTTTGATCACCAACCACAAGACTTTGCTTTTCAACAGAAGCCTTGATCATTTGCATCTTAGCATGCCACACAGGCAAACCATCCTATGCAACCGATATCAGTCACACAGAATGAAATCCGATGTCAGACACACAGTCCATTTACAAGTCCGTTCTGGGTCTGAACGAAACCGGAGGCACCTAGTACCCCGCATATCCATCGATCTCCAAGTACGTCTGGACGATCACTAACTGTTTCCATCTTCTTGGGTGTACAGCCCAATCAAGATCATCAGTAATTACCCAAACGACGTGAAGACCTCTGGTCTTCGACCATCGTCTTCATCTTCGACTTATCGTCGTATCAGTTATTCAGAATGGGATAAACCCGGTCTTTCCGAATCACTCGCGTATATATTATAAAAGTGTTACACAAACACAATATACGCCTCATTCCAATTCATCAGTCACTAACCGCAAATTAATCAAGAGAATAATTCCCCAAATATTAACCCCGAAGGCCGAAACCAACATCAGATCAATATCCAGAAAACCGTTCTGCTTAGCTAACCGACAGTTAGTTTCTGATTTCACATTCATAGGGAAAGATTCCCATTAATTTTATCAAAGATAAATTCCTTGAATTTATTCTTTAATCCATTTTTGAATATCAATTCAAACTAGTCGGGATTAGCGAACCTTACCGAAGTAATCATTTATTTTAATTTCCCCATCCCGACCTATTCATCCCATGAAGTAAAACTGGTAATACTTCATATCTAACACCACAGTGTTATCGGTAAATTCAATTACCATTTCACGTTCAAATCTAATTAAAGATTTAACTATCGCCTGGAGCAAAACTGGTGATACTCCATTCTCGATCTTTTCAATCTAATTAAAGACTCATTAAAACTCCACTTAGTTTTAATCTTCGACTGGGTTAAAGAATCAGTGTCATTTAAAACACGGTTCACGATAAACCCATAATCACATTCATTAATTATCGGGTTAAAGAACGAGTGTTATTTAAAACACTGTTCACGGTAAACCCAAAAATCCATATCAATTCAGTTCCAATTAAATATTGTTTAATTGGTACACTTCATTAAATCTAAATAAAAAGATTTAATCCTTTCTCAACTGGGTTCAAGAACAGTGTTTGTGAAGACACCATTCACGACAAACCCAAATCACATTTGATATTCAATATAAGGCTCTGAATAGAAAATATATCGGCTTATATTCAATACCAAATTCTACGATTTACAAATGTCGTATTGGAAATAACGATATTAATATCTACATATTTCAAATTTCCATAACAACATCTGTATAATCCCGAATTCCAACATCGAAATATTCCGAAGACAATTTCGATTCAAATCCACTCCAATGCAATCATTGGAAATTTTGGTTATTTTTAAAACCCTTTTCGAATTCAATTTATTTATTTAAAAATAAATAGAATTATAATTCTAGTTCAAAACTAGTTCATTTCGATAAAAATCTATTTTTATCTTTTCAAATATGGAGTTTTTCATCCCAATTCTTTCTAAATCATTTCTTATGATTTTACACAAATTATTACTATTTTTAATAATTTTATCAAGGCCCGTACAGTCGATTTCCATCAATGGCCATCGAACTGCACTTATAGCGACCTTTTTCAAATTTGATTTGGACATAATTCCAAATCCAACCGTTAGATTTCTAATTTCTAATATTCGTTAGAAAGCTCTTTTCGATACGAACCCAACGGTTCCGGTTTTAGGAGAATCCGACGGTCGGATCTCCCGTAATGCCCATTTGAAATAAATGGTCGAAATTCACGAACTGCCGCGGCGCGGCGCGTTCTATTCAGGCCATTATATTATATATAATATATATAATATATACTTCGTCGATTTCTATTTAAAACGAATTATATAAATAGTTTTAAAATCGTTTCAAAAGCAATTTCAACTTTCTTTTCAATTCAAATCAAAATTGAATTCTTCTTTATAAATTAGTTTTAAAATTCATTTCTATTCAATTCAAATTTCAATTTAATTTGAATTCATTTCAATTCGCTTTCAATTCAATTTGAATTCGTTTTCAATTCATTTCATTTCGAAATCGTTTTCAATTCATTTCATTTCGAAATCGTTTTCAATTCAATTCATTTCGAAATCGTTTTCAATTCATTTCATTTCGAAATCGTTTTCAATTCATTTCATTTCGAAATCGTTTTCAATTCATTTCATTTCGAAATCGTTTTCAATTCATTTCATTTCGAAATCGTTTTCAATTCAATTTATTTCGAAATCAATAAAATCGATATAAATATCGTTTACGTCAAAATGGCGTCAATCTAATAAACACGGCTTCATATATTCCTTTATTCTATTCAACAAATGAATATTTATTTTTGTCAACACACGACTAATCTCAACGAATGAGTACTGTCCACGTGTGACTATATTTGTTAAATTATTTCGTTCAACACATGACCAATCTCAATGGATGAGTATTGTCAACACATGAACTTTTATTTTATATCGATAAAGATGTAAATTTTATTACTAAAATATTTCGTTCAACACATGACCAAATGAGTACTATCAACACATGAACCTTTATTTTATAATATTCTTTATCTTTCAAATTGGAATGAGGCCCAATCAATTACCATATAATGTTAATTATATGGATTTTCTACAACACATGTATATATCAACAACGATGAATAATCAACCATCATCCAAAGTGCATTCTACACTGTATAAGCATCAAATATAAATATTCAACGCTTATAACAGTCTGTCAATCAATCGATCGACACACAACTAAACAATCGGGATTAGTGTACGTCAAATATCATCCTAACACCCGTGTAGGGTTTCAAACAATCAAACACAGATTTTATTTGTGCAGTTGGGCGATGTGTAAAATTTATCGACCCAATCAATGTCCTTCAAATAGGTGTACATAAACAAACCGTCTGGTTTGTAAATGAATATTTATTTATTCACATTCACGTTAAAAATTATATTTTTAACGATAAAACATTTTATTTCAGCATATGAATTTCTATTCAGTTCATTTATTCAATAAAATGATATTTTTATTTTTCTAACATATTTTAGAAAATTCCGGCGGCATAACGACACGATACTAGAAACGGGACAAGGCCTAGCCTTATCCCCGGTCTAGTGAAGGCCCACGCCATTCACACATCAATCAAAATCACCAAACAACCAATTCAAATCACATCATATAACTAATCTATGCAACCAAACAAACAAGTCCATGGTCTGTGGACGATTGTGTCGGGTGCTACTAAGCACCGTCTGCATCCTAGTATATATATATATAATTAGAAAAGAAATTGAAAGGTGAGAAATTCTCACATATAGCTATCCTAGCTCCACGGCTCTTCTTAGTAGAAAATCTTCGTCGTTCTTGCCCCTTGTCACTTTCTTCGCCCGTATTCTCTACATATGTAAAAATCGAATTTTCACTACGCTATTCAATACATAAAAATCGAATTTTTAGTTTGCTATTCAATATATAAAAATCGAATTTTTAGTTTGCTATTCAATATATAAAAATCATATTTTTATTATGCTATTCAATATATAAAAATCGAATTTTTAGTTTGCTATTCAATATATAAAAATCGAATTTTTAGTTTGCTATTCAATATATAAAAATCATATTTTTATTATGCTATTCAATATATAAAAATCGAATTTTTAGTTTGCTATTCAATATATAAAAATCGAATTTTTAGTTTGCTATTCAATATATAAAAATCGAATTTTTAGTTTGCTATTCAATATATAAAAATCATATTTTTATTATGCTATTCAATATATAAAAATCATATTTTTATTTCGAAGTTCAATATATAAAAATCATATTTTTACCATCTTAAAAATCGTATCTTTGCTATCATGAAAATCAAATCTTTGTACCATGAAAAATCTAATCTTTATACCTTTAAAAATCCGACCTTTTCTAAATAAAACATCAAATCTTTGTTTTCTCTTTACTTATATAAAAATTATATTATTTTTCTTCTTCTACATATAAAAATCGAATTTTTATATTGTTATACATATAATAAAAATATCGCCTTTTATATAATAACACTTCATATATACAAACCGATTTTAATTTATGCTAAACCCCGATTTTTAAATTCATAAAAACCCTTACATGAAGAAAAAAAACAAATAAAAATAGATATTTAAACTTACAGTTGGAAGAAGAGGGAGGTCAGGGACCTACGCGCTGGGGGGGGGGGGGAAGAAAACAGGCGGGCGGTGGCCAAGGGATGGCCGAAAGTGGTCAGTTTGGGGTTTAGGGTACTGGCGTTCGAAATTGAAGAGGAGGGGCGCGTTTGGGTGCTGAACGACGAAAGGGGATAGGAGAAGAAGGAGGCACGGGGAGCAGGAGGGGAGGAGGAAGAAGAAACGGCGGTGGCGACAGCAGAGGGGGGGGGACTGCGGTTTAATTCGAGGAGGGAGGGAGCGGGAGAGAGGCGGAAAAGGGGCGACGGCGGTGGGGTCCCCCTGGATGGCGGCGCCGATCGCGATGGGGGGGGGTGGCTCCGTCGGTCTTCATTTTTTTATTTATTTATTTATTTCTGAACGATTGAAAATGAAGAGAGAGGAGAGGGAAAGGAGTTGACTTCTATATATAAATATATATTTATTTTAATTTAGGTCCAAAAAGCAAACCTTTATTACGAACTCGAAATCAGACCCACTGCCTGTCGTCCATAGCGTTTCACCCCCATTCTGAACACAATGGGTCATGTATCGTAGGTTGATTCGGACGTTTGAATCAGTTTCCGTTAAATTTACATTTAAATCTCTATATTGAATTTTAAACGTACATTTCAAATTACCGGGGTCGCATACTAACTAGAAAAATTCCTAAAAAATATTTTCTAGCTTCGTATTGACGATACGGTCCTAACAAAACTAGTTTCGTCGAATTCTGAGACCGTTTGAAAAATGGCCAATTTCCAGTCGATTAAAATCAACTGAAACCGGTCAAACGCGTTTTCCTTTGCCACGCTCACATATTGATTCGAAAAATTATGAAATTTGGAATCTAGCAATAACTCGACACTGCGGACCCAACAAAACTGGTTTCGTCGGAATCCGAGGTCGTTTGCAAAATTGCTATTTTTAAGGGCCTGAATTCCATAGCGACTATTCAGAATTTTCAACTGGACATATCTTTTGATTCCCGCTACGAACCTTTGATTTTTCGGATTCGTTGGAAAGATATTCACTATTAGATTCCATTATTTTTGGTTTCACTAAAATCCGGATTGTTTTGCACCCGGTACATTCAATTGAAGTTTGAAATCGAATTATCGAACTACCGCGCCATTTTCAATTCTATTTATAATTATATATATAATTATTTATATTCTAACGACGACGTATATAATATATACGTTCGAATTCTACTCAAAATAAATTTCTCGTCAATATTATTTAAAATAATTCATTTTAAATAATCAAAATTCGCTAAAATTGCCAAAATAAAAATTTTAAACTGGCCCAGATTTTCCGGGTTATTACAATCTCCCCCACTTAAAACTTTTCGTCCCCGAAAAGGAACAAAGTCGAAAGTGGTTTGATTAATCAACTCTACGCTCGGTCTGGCTTTCCTTCTCCAACTTTTTAGTTTCTGAGAATTTTCAAAATTTCAAAAATTTGGCTAACACCCTAAATTTTCGAAAAATTTCGCCATAACCTCCCCTGCAATGGGAGCATCGGGGAATTTCAAATAGCTTCCCCGGTCCTTCAGATCTCAAAAAGAAAAAGAAAAAGCCAAGCGGCTAGCCAATAGGCTCATAAATTCATCATCACCCAAACAAACAGTAAATTATGTAGTAAACATGTACCTATTTGTCGGGCAAACAAATTTTATTCTCTGCTCTAGCCTCCTTGCTATGACTTGTTCAATGATATATATGTATATGCAAGCAAATGCAACCAATTTTCAATATAATTCAATATTCGGTTCAATTAGGCATAAAGGTTCAAAATTAGCAAACAAATGAACAAACAACACAAACATCAATCAAATAGTTGAATTAGAGTTTCAAATTCATAATTTTGATACATATACAAAAATCATGTTTTTGATGCCAATTCACAACAATGTATTCTAGCTATATATAAGTTTTGGTTCTCACACCAGCCTAATGGAAATATATAGAAAATCACACCTTCGAAACACGAACATAAATACTGATGATGTCTTGACAATCATCAGTACCATCTCCGGGCGACTAGAATGTGATTTCATATCAATCCAGTATATTAAAACTTTGAATATACGTTTGCAAGGCGTATATGCAAATTCTTTATATACTGAATTGTCCAAAATCAATATAAACAAATAATCAAATACGAATAGTTGATTTAAATTTGCAAAACAAAATTTGTTTTCAATTGAAAAAATACTCTTCACACTCGTTCTAGGATACTACTGATCCTATCTCTAACGAGTCATTCTAATTGGATATTACTAATCCAATATCTGATGAATTCTTTCGTACGGTTCTAATGTGACTTGTTCTCTGCTTTGTAAACCAAAGCTCTGATACCAACTGTGAAAACCCGTAACTTCCCCGTAAAGGAAAGCGCCGGATAGTTCGAGAACAAACCACAGCAGAACACATACAGAAGAACATTTCATTGTATATTACAACAATGCATCAGATTACAAGAATATACAGAGTATAAATGAATATTACACAGAAATATCAGAGATTTAAATTACATTTAAATACATAGCAGCGGAAAATAATACAATACACAACTAGAATGAGATATACGGATACAAAGCTTTCCGGATATCGTTCCAGCTGTAAACCAGGATCCTGTGAATATAAATCTGCAAAAACCAAAACTACTAGCTGCCCGTGTCAAAATAAGGGCACCCAGAGTTTAGGTTAAAACAATAAACTCCAGGTCAGTCATGTGACTGGTGTGAGAACTAAAACAATTAATAATCTTTATTTTAAAGTTAGGTAAATCAAGGGACCACGCCGTATAACACGGAACGGGTTTCCTCCCAAGAATACCAGTGCATAAAACAATAGCGCAATGCTAAATAAAGAAAAATGAAGCTGTTATAAGACCCAGGTCCTATCACACAATGCAACGCAAGCCGGGGGATAGGGTTTTCCCTTATAACAGCCAAAGAATGCTTGATACGTTTAAAACAAATCATCTGATACTATTATAAGTGCATAGTGTACAAAACAACTTCAAATCATAAGTATCAATCATAGGCGGCATGGGTACCATATATCATGTCGCCATATATAGGTTTACAAATAAAACCGCAAATGTCACGTATTTGGAAATTGGATTTCCGTCTATGAACCGAGGCAAAAGATAGTCCTCAACCGATTCGAGACTGCCTAGCCCGAGTCTCAGGATCAAAACGCATCGACCCTTGGATCGTCAGGGCCGGTCCACCGATGTGGATTAAACTTAAACCCTGGACACTGCGTTTCGCCGCCCTTTGGGGCGTAAGCGAGCCAACGAATGACTCCATCGGACCCGGATCGTCCGATCTAACCGAGGCGCCTCGCAACAGCAACAACCACATAAGTCAAACTCGTCAGGGCGTGTAAAACCATTGACGCCACTTCTAGCTAGGAGGAAACGCAGGCCCTCCCTGAGGTCCTTTCTCCCGTTTCTGGTTCATACCGGGGTGCGAGGCTCGCGAATCAACGCTACACAAAGCTACGCCACAAAGGCCGTGCTTTGATCACCAACCACAAGACTTTGCTTTTCAACAGAAGCCTTGATCATTTGCATCTTAGCATGCCACACAGGCAAACCATCCTATGCAACCGATATCAGTCACACAGAATGAAATCCGATGTCAGACACACAGTCCATTTACAAGTCCGTTCTGGGTCTGAACGAAACCGGAGGCACCTAGTACCCCGCATATCCATCGATCTCCAAGTACGTCTGGACGATCACTAACTGTTTCCATCTTCTTGGGTGTACAGCCCAATCAAGATCATCAGTAATTACCCAAACGACGTGAAGACCTCCGGTCTTCGACCATCGTCTTCATCTTCGACTTATCGTCGTATCAGTTATTCAGAATGGGATAAACCCGGTCTTTCCGAATCACTCGCGTATATATTATAAAAGTGTTACACAAACACAACATACGCCTCATTCCAATTCATCAGTCACTAACCGCAAATTAATCAAGAGAATAATTCCCCAAATATTAACCCCGAAGGCCGAAACCAACATCAGATCAATATCCAGAAAACCGTTCTGCTTAGCTAACCGACAGTTAGTTTCTGATTTCACATTCATAGGGAAAGGTTCCCATTAATTTTATCAAAGATAAATTCCTTGAATTTATTCTTTAATCCATTTTTGAATATCAATTCAAACTAGTCGGGATTAGCGAACCTTACCGAAGTAATCATTTATTTTAATTTCCCCATCCCGACCTATTCATCCCATGAAGTAAAACTGGTAATACTTCATATCTAACACCACAGTGTTATCGGTAAATTCAATTACCATTTCACGTTCAAATCTAATTAAAGATTTAACTATCGCCTGGAGCAAAACTGGTGATACTCCATTCTCGATCTTTTCAATCTAATTAAAGACTCATTAAAACTCCACTTAGTTTTAATCTTCGACTGGGTTAAAGAATCAGTGTCATTTAAAACACGGTTCACGATAAACCCATAATCACATTCATTAATTATCGGGTTAAAGAACGAGTGTTATTTAAAACACTGTTCACGGTAAACCCAAAAATCCATATCAATTCAGTTCCAATTAAATATTGTTTAATTGGTACACTTCATTAAATCTAAATAAAAAGATTTAATCTTTTCTCAACTGGGTTCAAGAACAGTGTTAGTGAAGACACCATTCACGACAAACCCAAATCACATTTGATATTCAATATAAGGCTCTGAATAGAAAATATATCGGCTTATATTCAATACCAAATTCTACGATTTACAAATGTCGTATTGGAAATAACGATATAAATATCTACATCTTTCAAATTTCCATAACAACATCTGTATAATCCCGAATTCCAACATCGAAATATTCCGAAGACAATTTCGACTCAAATCCACTCCAATGCAATCATTGGAAATTTTGGTTATTTTTAAAACCCTTTTCGAATTTAATTTATTTATTTAAAAATAAATAGAATTATAATTCTAGTTCAAAACTAGCTCATTTCGATAAAAATCTATTTTTATCTTTTCAAATATGGAGTTTTTCATCCCAATTCTTTCTAAATCATTTCTTATGATTTTACACAAATTATTACTATTTTTAATAATTTTATCAAGGCCCGTACAGTCAATTTCCATCAATGGCCATCGAACTGCACTTATAGCGACCTTTTTCAAATTTGATTTGGACATAATTCCAAATCCAACCGTTAGATTTCTAATTTCTAATATTCGTTAGAAAGCTCTTTTCGATACGAACCCAACGGTTCCGGTTTTAGGAGAATCCGACGGTCGGATCTCCCGTAATGTCCATTTGAAATAAATGGTCGAAATTCACGAACTGCCGCGGCGCGGCGCGTTCTATTCAGGCCATTATATTATATATATAATATATATAATATATACTTCGTCGATTTCTATTTAAAACGAATTATATAAATAGTTTTAAAATCGTTTCAAAAGCAATTTCAACTTTCTTTTCAATTCAAATCAAAATTGAATTCTTCTTTATAAATTCGTTTTAAAATTCATTTCTATTCAATTCAAATTTCAATTTAATTTGAATTCATTTCAATTCGCTTTCAATTCAATTTGAAATCGTTTTCAATTCATTTCATTTCGAAATCGTTTTCAATTCATTTCATTTCGAAATCGTTTTCAATTCATTTCATTTCGAAATCGTTTTCAATTCATTTCATTTCGAAATCGTTTTCAATTCATTTCATTTCGAAATCGTTTTCAATTCATTTCATTTCGAAATCGTTTTCAATTCATTTCATTTCGAAATCGTTTTCAATTCAATTTATTTCGAAATCAATAAAATCGATATAAATATCGTTTACGTCAAAATGGCGTCAATCTAATAAACACGGCTTCATATATTCCTTTATTCTATTCAACAAATGAATATTTATTTTTGTCAACACACGACTAATCTCAACGAATGAGTACTGTCCACGTGTGACTATATTTGTTAAATTATTTCGTTCAACACGTGACCAATCTCAATGGATGAGTATTATCAACACATGAACTTTTATTTTATATCGATAAAGATGTAAATTTTATTACTAAAATATTTCGTTCAACACATGACCAAATGAGTACTGTCAACACATGAACCTTTATTTTATAATATTCTTTATCTTTCAAATTGGAATGAGGCCCAATCAATTACCATATAATGTTAATTATATGGATTTTCTACAACACATGTATATATCAACAACGATGAATAATCAACCATCATCCAAAGTGCATTCTACACTGTATAAGCATCAAATATAAATATTCAACGCTTATAACAGTCTGTCAATCAATCGATCGACACACAACTAAACAATCGGGATTAGTGTACGTCAAATATCATCCGAACACCCGTGTAGGGTTTCAAACAATCAAACACAGATTTTATTTGTGCAGTTGGGCGATGTGTAAAATTTATCGACCCAATCAATGTCCTTCAAATAGGTGTACATAAACAAACCGTCTGGTTTGTAAATGAATATTTATTTATTCACATTCACGTTAAAAATTATATTTTTAACGATAAAACATTTTATTTCAGCATATGAATTTCTATTCAGTTCATTTATTCAATAAAATGATATTTTTATTTTTCTAACATATTTTAGAAAATTCCGGCGGCATAACGACACGATACTAGAAACGGGACAAGGCCTAGCCTTATCCCCGGTCTAGTGAAGGCCCACGCCATTCACACATCAATCAAAATCACCAAACAACCAATTCAAATCACATCATATAACTAATCTATGCAACCAAACAAACAAGTCCATGGTCTGTGGACGATTGTGTCGGGTGCTACTAAGCACCGTCTGCATCCTAGTATATATATAATTAGAAAAGAAATTGAAAGGTGAGAAATTCTCACATATAGCTATCCTAGCTCCACGGCTCTTCTTAGTAGAAAATCTTCGTCGTTCTTGCCCCTTGTCACTTTCTTCGCCCGTATTCTCTACATATGTAAAAATCGAATTTTCACTACGCTATTCAATACATAAAAATCGAATTTTTAGTTTGCTATTCAATATATAAAAATCGAATTTTTAGTTTGCTATTCAATATATAAAAATCGAATTTTTAGTTTGCTATTCAATATATAAAAATCATATTTTTATTATGCTATTCAATATATAAAAATCGAATTTTTAGTTTGCTATTCAATATATAAAAACCGAATTTTTAGTTTGCTATTCAATATATAAAAATCATATTTTTATTATGCTATTCAATATATAAAAATCGAATTTTTAGTTTGCTATTCAATATATAAAAATCGAATTTTTAGTTTGCTATTCAATATATAAAAATCTAATTTTTAGTTTGCTATTCAATATATAAAAATCATATTTTTATTATGCTATTCAATATATAAAAATCATATTTTTATTTCGAAGTTCAATATATAAAAATCATATTTTTATTTCGAAGTTCAATATATAAAAATCATATTTTTACCATCTTAAAAATCGTATCTTTGCTATCATGAAAATCAAATCTTTGTACCATGAAAAATCTAATCTTTATACCTTTAAAAATCCGACCTTTTCTAAATAAAACATCAAATCTTTGTTTTCTCTTTACTTATATAAAAATTATATTTTTTTTCTTCTTCTACATATAAAAATCGAATTTTTATATTGTTATACATATAATAAAAATATCGCCTTTTATATAATAACACTTCATATATACAAACCGATTTTAATTTATGCTAAACCCCGATTTTTAAATTCATAAAAACCCTTACATGAAGAAAAAAAAACAAATAAAAATAGATATTTAAACTTACAGTTGGAAGAAGAGGGAGGTCAGGGACCTACGCGCTCGTGGGGGGGGGGGGGGAAGAAAACAGGCGGGCGGTGGCCAAGGGATGGCCGAAAGTGGTCAGTTTGGGGTTTAGGGTACTGGCGTTCGAAATTGAAGAGGAGTGGCGCGTTTGGGTGCTGAACGACGAAAGGGGATAGGAGAAGAAGGAGGCGCGGGGAGCAGGAGGGGAGGAGGAAGAAGAAACGGCGGTGGCGACAGCAGAGGGGGGGGGACTGCGGTTTAATTCGAGGAGGAGGGAGGGAGCGGGAGAGAGGCGGAAAAGGGGCGACGGCGGTGGGGTCCCCCTGGATGGCGGCGCCGATCGCGATGGGGGGGGGGGGTGGCTCCGTCGGTCTTCATTTTTTTTTTATTTCTGAACGATTGAAAATGAAGAGAGAGGAGAGGGAAAGGAGTTGACTTCTATATATAAATATATATTTATTTTAATTTAGGTCCAAAAAGCAAACCTTTATTACGAACTCGAAATCAGACCCACTGCCTGTCGTCCATAGCGTTTCACCCCCATTCTGAACACAATGGGTTATGTATCGTAGGTTGATTCGGACGTTTGAATCAGTTTCCGTTAAATTTACATTTAAATCTCTATATTGAATTTTAAACGTACATTTCAAATTACCGGGGTCGCATACTAACTAGAAAAATTCCTAAAAAATATTTTCTAGCTTCGTATTGACGATACGGTCCTAACAAAACTAGTTTCGTCGAATTCTGAGACCGTTTGAAAAATGGCCAATTTCCAGTCGATTAAAATCAACTGAAACCGGTCAAACGCGTTTTCCTTTGCCACGCTCACATATTGATTCGAAAAATTATGAAATTTGGAATCTAGCAATAACTCGACACTGCGGACCCAACAAAACTGGTTTCGTCGGAATCCGAGGTCGTTTGCAAAATTGCTATTTTTAAGGGCCTGAATTCCATAGCGACTATTCAGAATTTTCAACTGGACATATCTTTTGATTCCCGCTACGAACCTTTGATTTTTCGGATTCGTTGGAAAGATATTCACTATTAGATTCCATTATTTTTGGTTTCACTAAAATCCGGATTGTTTTGCACCCGGTACATTCAATTGAAGTTTGAAATCGAATTATCGAACTACCGCGCCATTTTCAATTCTATTTATAATTATATATATAATTATTTATATTCTAACGACGACGTATATAATATATACGTTCGAATTCTACTCAAAATAAATTTCTCGTCGATATTATTTAAAATAATTCATTTTAAATAATCAAAATTCGCTAAAATTGCCAAAATAAAAATTTTAAACTGGCCCAGATTTTCCGGGTTATTACATAAATCGATGGAAAGTTATAATATTTGGTTTATAACTAAAGACAGGTTTTGTAAATCTATTTTTATAGATTATTTTTAAAATAAAGTTATTAAAGGAAATAAGTAATTATTTTTATCTTGTAATTATAAACGAGCATATAAAACGAGATTTGGCGGTTAATGAGTTTTGTAAACAGGTGAGCGGCAACGAACAAAATGGTTAAGGGTTAAATTTATTTTTATTTTTCCGATAAAACAATTAAATGAAATTTATTTAATTTAATTTGATTGTTAATTAAATCGAACGAGATTTATTTAAATTAATTTTATTAATTAATTTAAAAGGAAGAACTAAGTGGAAATGGGTAATAAAGTAACCTTGTTTGAGATGATCAAGTCGACTACTTGAACGAGAATCGATTATTAAAAACAATTATTGGATTGTTGATTATTATTGAAGTTATTTTTCATTCTAAAGTAACCTTTTAAGAAAGATGTATCATTTTATAATAAAGTAAACTATTTGATTTAAAGTATGTTAGACTATTAACGAGGAGTTGATCTATAAACGAGATTTGTAAAATGTAACATGAATATGAATTCATAATTTAACTCGATAGACAAGGGTTGAATACATGATAATGTTTTCAAAGGAAACGAAGTTGTTTGGTATATCGAGTCGATGTTCTATAAAAGAATAATGGTAACTTTTAAAGTAAATAATGTTTTAAAAGAACAACATTAAGATGGAAATGGTGATTAGTGAGTAAAACCTTGTTTATAATCAAAATGAATTTTTATAAGTACTCGTATTTATATGAGTAAGATTTGGATTTATTTATGGAAAGGATATATATATATATATATATATAAAGGGAAAGTTTTAAACAAGATTTATGTATGTTGAAATCGAACGGTTTAGCGGATTGAACTTGGTTTTAAAAGTGAAAATCAAACGGTAAAGATCTAGAGATGAATATTGTAAATGAGAAAGGGGTTGTTGAACCAAACTAAGATAAGTGGTTATTTAAAAGGGATTCTAAAATAAATAAAAGTGTTGATATATTATTTGAATGAGATTTCTTTCATAAACTTATATATATTCCAAAGATAAGAGTGTTATCGACTCAAGGTCTGAGAGGTAAATAAAATACCCCAACTTGAACGACTTCATGATTATCCAAGAATGATATTAATTTAGAAACGAGGGAAGTCGAAGGAGTTAAATTAATATTTTTATAAATGATATTATAAATTATAATTTGAAAAATTAAATAAATTGATTTGAGGATAAGAAGTGAAGGGGCGTACTTTAAATATCGAAAGATTTATAAATGAATATTTAAATAAAAGAGGCCAAGTGACGCCGTATATTGAACCAATGGATCCACTTTACTTTATGGATGATTGTTGTTTTGATAGTTAAAACACTGACTATCAAAATTTGGCCAAATCGATTGTTGGTTCGGAAAGACCGGGATCGAATTTATATTCGAAAACCATTCCGATCAACAAATACGTAAACGATGAAGATATCAGAAGATGGTCGAGATGGAGCATGGAAGACCGTTGATCTCCATGAGCGGAAGAAATACTCGTTGGATTTCTAAGGGTAGCTTCCGAAGATATTCTGAATTGTGATTCTGTCATGATTGAAATCTTCGGATTCGCGAGGACTTCTCGCTACTAATCCTTATGGTGATTCCTAGGATGTTGTAGGAGGGTGCCTTCTGTTCATCCTGTTCCTGGATGACTTGTATAAACGACGTGTATGGTGGCCAGATGTTCCAAAAATCGATTATAACCTCAAGCTTCATCAACCGGGAAATGACAAAAATTGGGCAGGCAACATGGCTATGTGGGTCGCTCCCATTAGGTGTATGATCACCTATCTAGAGAAATTCCTTTTCATTCTTAAATCTATCAATGCTGTCTCTTTTCGGGAAACGGTTGCTGATCCCAACCGTTGGTGATATACATTCGATACACTCAAGCGAAATGAGTGGTCGGTCATGTGTGGGCCAGTTTGCAAGACGTTCTTGTTGAACCCAGTGTATTCGCCTATAGAGATACACTATTGAAAGGTGGTCCCATGCCTTGTTATAGTTGGATCCAATCCCCAATAAGCGCCCGCGGTTTTGATTGTATACTATATATGTGAAGCGTGAGATGCAAGCATTCCGTTAGATTGTTATTTATTTGTATTTAGGCACTATTATAATATCAGAATAAGATATGATTTCAAAACTGTTTGGGTTATAGTAAGGTAAAAACCGTCCGTGTTTATGTGTGGGTTGGTCTTACTATTATCTTTTTTTTTCAAAAGGATTTTGAACCTTAAAATCAATATGGATGTTATATAAACTTAGTGGGTTTCTCACTCTGGTTCAACAGACTGACCCGGTGTTTGTAATGCTCGGGTTAGCCCAGGGTACAGGTTCAGGTTGTTGGACACTACATAGTTCAGAAGACGTGTTGGAGGAGTTCAGACGTATGATTTTATCTAGTATATTCCGCTGTGTGATGTTTGTGAGGACAGGTTGTTATAACTGTCCAACTGTATTGATGTACTCTGATGTTGTAATTATTTTTCAAGTTCTCAATAAAGATTATTTCAATATTATATTTTATTCCGCTGCGATGTGAGACTCTGATTCTGTTATGTTCTTCTTCTTTCTCTTCTATTCTAAAATTTCTTTCTTTCTTATCTCATCCTCTAAATTCTTTCTATTGGCATCTGGGTTTCTAGTATCATTTGGGTTGGATTAGTGTTGTTTGATCAGCTCAAAAGGTACTGGAAATTTGGGTCGCTACATATTCATTGTGTACAGATTTCTTTAATCGATACTCTTGAGATCTAGTTTATGTATTATAATGTGAATTTTGAGTTCGATCGTTATTACGATCAATATTATATGAGATTTACCACTTCAAAGTATAAAGCGTTTTTATATTATTAGAAGATACCCAATCTTTTATTAAAATGGTTTCTATACGCTATCTCTACTATAAATCATTTTTATAAACCGTCTTCTAAACTACTAGCATATGTTTATATAATCCTTTTCCTCGCTCGTATGAGAAATCCAATTAAGCGCCTTAGTAGAAACAAGAACTATGAACCGTTGCGTTTGATTTGATGGTTAATTCTTGGACTCGTTCGATTGGAACTGTGGCAATGATCGTTTTGTGTTTCTAGTGGAATATACCACTTGTTCGTAAATATTCGAGTAGAGCAAGCGGTTATGGGACATGTAGCTTAACTCTTATATTTACTGGCTTGGAGTAATTTAAAGTTTCCTTTATCAAATATGATCTTTCTGAGATTTAGACTAGCTTTAGGCAATGTCTTTGAGTTGTGGAATTTATTCCATATTTTAATAATCTTCAGATCATTTCAAGGAACTTCGGTTCTTTTTGAGTATTTTAATGATCTTCGGATCATTCTGAGGAACTTTGGTCAGTTTGGTTGAATTGCACTATTTTGATCAACTGCGATCTTTTCATGATTTTATGCATTTTGATGATCTTCAGGCCATTTAGAGGATCTTCGGTTCAACCTTAGCAGGGTCGCAACCCGCGGTCTTCTGACCATCCGAGGAGTTTTGGCTTAATATTATAGGCTAGCTACCTAGATATCATGTCTCATTTTAGATACATGTTTTGGTGAGTCTACGGGATCCTAATTCGAGATATGCCTTATCCCCTCCCCTTTAAGATTTCTTGATTTTCGATTATTGATTTTTGGAATTTGAGTTTATTGATATTATGTTATCAATTTTTGAGTTGATTTGATATGAGCTATCATTTCCTATGAGTAACTATATAATTTAGATGAGGTATTCTTTTGTAGCCCTGATATAGATTTTTGAGATATATCGTAGGCTTTTCCGAGCCTTACATTGTGACACTATTATATTGTTTATATCTCTACATTTGTTTATATCTCTTATTTTATTCCAATTTATGAGATAATTACAGCTAGACTGATCCATTTATTGTTTGTTTATAAATAATACTCGGGTCAGACCGAGGTGTTGCAACTGCTTCCACATGATTTCTAACAGGATCCCGTTCTTGAATTTTGGCTTACTACACTAGAGTTGTAATTTTTGTTGATATGTGTACGAGCCAGTGACTCCTCATAATATTCTTTTGGATAACACTTGTATCTATTCTTATGTTGTATAGTGGATCTTTTCTGACCAATATCTTTGTGTATACACTTATGTGTTTCATTCATATCTAATTCCGCCTTCATGATGTGAATATCTGTGTCTGACTTTGATTATATAGTTATGTATTTTATATTGCTTTCGAATTATATATAGCCACTGTATAGTGGATTTGAACTTGAATTAGATGTGCTAGAATTCCACATGAGAATTAAAAAGTAAGACCACATTATCCGATATGTTTAACACTCGTTCAAAGCTAATATACAGATGGTCGCTCTTCAACAGTCTTATTCTTCGGGTTATTTGACATCATTGTTGTAATGACTTTGGGCCTTTGGCTAATGCGAGTATAGAGGCGGGGCGTTACATCCTTTTATTAGCGTATGTCATCTGAATATAGAATAAAAATACATACGTACTCAGAACAACAATGCGATCCCAAAACAAAAATAATGTGCATTGGTGTTTGGATTCTGAAAAGCCAACAGAACACTATGGTTTTCTGAAAAATCGTCAAAATTGCTTAAATATTTTCCGGATTAAATATCTTGGAAAAATCAAATCAAATATATTAAAATTACATTAATAGAAATTGATTTGTAAAAATAAAATATATTTCCTAAATATCTATTTTAGCTTGCTACTTTTCTAAAAGAAAAAGAATATGTATACTAAAAATGGAGAAAAAACATCTTTCTCCAGTGGCTCGCAAGAACCAGTTCAGCAGTGTGAAGACTACACTGACAACTGCATAACAGAATTGAGATCTACAAAGGAAACAACAAACTAGAACAAACACAATACATTAAAGGGTTACCCCGATAAGGGGGTATGAAGTACAAATTAGACTGCCGCTAGTGAATAAAATCCAAGATGGCGATAAACCACACCCAATTCCATTCATAAGAAAATGGGGAAACAAACAAGATCGCTTTAGGCATAACCATGATAAAGCATGCATCCATCTCTGGAAGGAAACTCATTCTCCAAACCAATAAGATCTGCCTACCTTGCTCTGACCCTCCTAAGACAAACAAGCAAAATGCAGCTACACCTAGGAAAAATTAGCCAATCCATCTCTGGAAGGAAACACAAGCTCCAATCTGGAAAATCCACCTCGCCTGATTTGTCTCGCCAAAGACAAACAAGAAAAACCCAACTGCCCAAGAAAGAGACGGCCTAAAGCCCAACCTTGAAAAAAAAGAATCCACCAACTGATTTTATTTTAGCCAGTTACTACTACAAATAAATTAAAAAAAATCATAGATATTATTTATAATTAATTAGAGTTAAATAAAGCCATTTAATCCATTAAATTGATATTCAATTGATTTTTGATTTCTCATCGTATGTACCTTCATTAGAATATTTATTCTAAATGACAACAGAAATACAGTCGCACTCAGAACATCGAAACAAAAATAAAATACACTTGTTAATTGATTCTGAAAAATCGCAAAAACGCCAATACTTTGCCAAACTGTCATTTAATTAAATTCCAATATTTTCTAGATTAAATATGATGGAAATATAAAATCAACTAAAATAAAATGGGTTAATAAAAATTGAGTCGTAAAAATAAGATATACTTCCTAGTTATTTATTTTGACCAGTTATTACTACAAACAAATTACAAAAAGAATTCACTTTTAATATTTATAAATTAAAAGGAGTTAAATAATGCTATTCAATCTGTTTAATTATTTTTCAATTAAAAATCTGATATTTAATTCACTATCTAAATATTAAATTCTTAATATCAAATATTTTGAATAATCTCAGTAATTGAAACCCCTATTATTTACTTGAAAATAATCTATAAATTTGCATTCAAGTTATTAAACACTTTTAACCCTATAATTTAATGTCCAATATCAATTAAATTATTCAAAATCAACAATATTTGAATTAAGTATATGGTTGATAAAATCTACAATATTTGAATTAAGTATTGCTCCAAAAAAAGGTCAGAATGAACAAGAATTTGAACTAAAGTAGTAGAACAAAAAATAGGAGAGTTGAAAATTTAACATAAATGGTATTTGTACCCCACGTCATATGCAAAAAAATATACTATATCATACCACCTAAGTATGATTCCTTTTCAGACAAGGTTGATTAGCATCCTCATACATTTAGGGAAAATACGAGTAGGGAGAAATAAATTCGAAAATCAGGATTTGAACTGTTGAATTCAAGAAGGAACACACACAAAAATCCACCAGGCTAGGGATTGCTTCATTCATAAGGCTGCAAATGTTTTCACTTTACATATGAAAAAGGAAATAAAGAGAAGCAAAATCATGGGCATCACTAGGACTCGCACCCTTACCACTTAACTGCATACACAATTGATTTCAGGGCTGCTAACATTCATACAGAAAAGGGCAAGTGTACAGGAAAGAAAAATATGATGCATGATAGATTCAAAACCTTGTCTCTTTGGAGGAAGGAAAATAAACTTACTTACCCCACTGGCTAAGTTTTCAAACTGAAGCGTGATGGCTATTTGATGTTACTAATACAAGACAAATAGTCAAGTGCCAATTCTAGTGTCTACTTAACGAATTGCAAATCTCCAACGGTTGCATCTTTTTCAGATGGAAAATTTCAAAGAATTGCGACTACTTAATGACATCCAGTCACTTCTATATCAACCTCACACCACTCCATAAATATATACAATTTTGTTCTCTCAAACCACTCTGATATTCCTTCCAAATGCTTGAAATTCTACATTCATTTCAAAAGCAAACGTTATAGAAGTTGTACTAGATTGTGACTATTCAGTGTACTAGAGACACAATATCTAGTTAAGTTATTTCTCTGTAAAAAGAAAAGACTAAAATCATTTTCGATTATTTAGACGGAGTTTATAAAACCGTTCTTCTGGATGAAGTGAGGCTTTTGGTTAGTGAAAGAATGAAAGGGATCTACTGAACTATACCCCTACATTTACATTGTCTATTACTATTAACCATTTTCGATCCTGTGTAAAGCGACTTAACAATTGGTATTAGGGCAAGGAATTATATTGATTGTCATAACAACATAGAATACTTATCAGAGAATGATCCAATCAAAATACTACAAGCAAAAAACCCCATACAATCAAAGCTACAACAAACGAGGACTTAAAGTGATTTCTGCTTTATGAATTTCACTAAAAATAACAATGAGTTGGTTAATGTAAGTGACAAGATCTTAAGGATTTATTTCGTTATTTTAGAAAAATGAAATATTCAAACTTGAGAAATTTAAAAAGAAAAATATATTTAGAAAGGCAACATGGTATTATGGTAATGATTTTATGGCTCTTAAAGATTTTCTAAATGAAAAAATATTGTGTTATATCAAAATAAATTTTGAATTTGAAAAGCCAAAATGATTTGTAACAATCCTACTTATATAATTCAAAATCTCAAAATTTTCTTCTCAGAAACGAGAATAGTACGTAAAAAAAAGGAATTCTGAATGAATTAAATAAATTAATGTTTTGAATATTTCTTTTAAAAATAACAATTGCGTCTTTAAAACTAAATTTGAAAAATGCAAAAGTGAGTTCGAAAAATTGAATATAGGCCAAAATGATTAAAAATGATTTAATCTAGTTCTCAACCTTTACATGATAAAGTGTTTATGATATAATAAATTTGATTATAGAAGAAGTATTAGTTACGCTTTTATGTATAGTAAAAAATGTTAGTGCTAGTATTAAATTTCAAGTAAATTCTAAATCAAATTTTATAGAAAATCAAGTTCTCTTATAAGCAATAATGTTTGTAATATCTTTAGAAGCACAAATCATTAATAGGAAATATAAATAAAAATTACTAATTATTTAGGTTACCATTAGTTAGAAAAGATAAAGATAAGTGCATTAAAGATTAAAATAATTCAATAGTTAATAATGAAAAAATTATTTTTTAAAGGTTCTATTATGCCCTCTTGGGTTTGATTTCCTTTCAACTATCCCTATGCATCCTAACGTAGGAAGTGTGTGCTAAAATATAGAATTGATTATTTGTCATGTGCTCAAGAAAGACAAAATGATGAGATGAATTTGGATTAGCAAACGTTTTGCACACACGGTTGAGACCGAGCATTTAAGGATAAGGGAATTGCAATGAATTCGGTATTTCATTTTTTTTCTATATAGTTCAAAGTTAGTGTTTTAAAAGTTAGAGCATCACAATGGAAAATTGTTGTATTTTACGAAACTAAAAAATTTAGTATACAACCTGTAGCTAATGATCATTTTCAACCTTTTTTCTGATGACAAATACGGGGAAAATTGAGAATATTAATAGGGAGATTATATAAATATAAAGAGAGAAAATATTAAGGATGAGTAATATAATAATTTAAAAAAAATTAGATAGTTGTCATCTGCAAAAACTGGGGAATGATGAAGACATGATTTTAATGTTTTGACAATAACAACCCTGTAACAATAGTGCTTATAATTTTGTTGAGTTATTTTAGATCAAATTGTTATGTAACAATGGTCGGATAAATTCCCCTACTCCAACACGCAGCTCACACATATGAGTTGACACACGCGTTGTTTTTACAAAATGAATTCATTTATGTTACATGCCCACCAACTCATATTTATGCACCACTTTTCCAAGAAATTTCACGATGTAAGACTTTTCAAATCCAAGCCAAATTTGTTCCCCCTTAACAACATACGAGACAATCCTAACGGTCTCCTCCTTGACTCACATCCCCTTCGAGTAACTTTTTGAGAGCATGCCTTGGCTAAATGGTCTAACCTTCGGCTATTATATCATTGTTATGTAATGACGGTCGGAACAAACTCCGCCTACTCTAACACACGGTGCATGCATATTGGTTGGCACACATTGTTGTAACAAAAGGAATCCCTATTGTTATGTGTGTACCAACTCCAATTTATTTAGTACTGTGGGACTTCACAAATCCAAACCATTGTTCCTTCATAATAACATGCGAGACAATCCTATTAGTCTCTCTTTTGACTCACATCCCCTTCGAGTAACTTTTGAGAGCACTTAGTTGTTTGATAACTCTGTTCATGACCTTTAATTCTAATACTATTGTTGTGTAACGATGGTCGGACCAAACTCCCCTATTCTAGCACCTGATGCATGCATGTGAGTTAACACACATTGTTATTACAAAAGGAGTCATCGACGTTACACGCCTACCAATTCATATTTAAACATCATTTCCCAAATTATTTTTTAAGTAATGTGAGACTTTACAAATCCAAACATTCCTCTTTAATAATATGCTGGACAATCCTATAAGCAGCTAAGACGATCGATGATACACCCAATATGTTTTGAGTTAAATATTGCCTTAAAAAAAAGGAGGTTTTCATAAATATTGATTTGAACTAAAGTGGTAAAACAAGAAACTATAAGAGTTAAAATTAGCATGGATGGGATTTATATCATGGCACATGCAAGTAAATATACGGTCATATTAGCTTGATGTAATGCCTTTTCAGAAAAAAATGATTAACGTCCTTATACATCTAAAAGAAGTACCAAGTAGGAGAGAAAAAAAAGTAGTAAAAAAAGTAGGATTCAAATTCTAGAAGTCAAGGAGGAACATGCGCACAAAGCCACCAGGGTGCGATCCGCTTCATTCACAAGATTGCTAACGTTTTTCTAATCTAAAATACTTGATTGACTATGTTGCATATGCCCAAGAAAGACAAAAGGATGAGAGAAATTTGAATCAGCAAATGTTCCCTGTATATACGGTGGAGAATGAGCATTTACAGATAAGAGAAATGCAGCAAATTTGGCATATCTAATTTGGTTATCTCTTTTATAGTTTGGAGTTAGTATTTTTAATTGTTAGAGTATCACAACAGCAAAAAATGTTGTGTTTCACAATCTAAGATAATTAGCTCATGACCTGTAAATAATGATTATTTTTTAACATTTATGTCAATGACAAATGAGGAGAAAATTGAACATATCAATAAGGCGAGTATACAAATCTGAAAAGAGCAAGTATTAAAGAGGTGCAATATAATATTGCTATTATTTAAAAGTTAAATAGTCGTCATCACCAAAAAGCGGTAGAATGTTGAAAACATGATTTTAGTGCTTTGACGATAATAGCTACGTGAAATAGTACTAATTATATTGTTGAGTTTTTTTAGATCTAGTAGCTAAGACGATGGATGATAAAATCAATATGCTTTGAATTAAATATTTCCCCAAAAAATAAGGTTTTAGCATGAATAAGGATTTGAACTAAAGTGGTAAAACAAGAAAATTAAAGAGTTGAAAAACTAGGATGAATGGGATTATCACCACGTCACATGCAAGGAAATATACAATCAGATCAGCTTGATATAATGCCTTTCCAAAAGAATGGATTAGCGTCCTAATACATCTAAAGAAAATACGATTAGGAGAGAAAACAAAGCATTGAATAAAAAGCAGGATTCAAACTCTGGAAGTCAGGGAGGAACACTCACACAAATCCACTGGGGTGCAATCCACTTCATTCACAAGGCTGTTAACTTTTTTATCCAACACCCACAAAAAGAAATAAAGAGATGCAAAAAGTTGTGTGCCAAATAGCAAAGAAAGCTCCAAAAATCCACAAGGCAAAGCTCGACATGAAGATCAAAGTAAGGATGCACCCTCTAGAAGGCACCTACCAGCAATTAGAGCTGTTAGTATTGTCTCGCATGTTCTTAAGGAGGAATGATGGTTTGGATACAATAGTACCACATCACGGATTATATTGAAGGAATTGTGTACAAATATGAGCTGGTAGACACGTAACATCAAAGAATCCTTTTGTTACATGGGAGTTGTGTGTCAGCTCATATGCGTGCAAGGAAAGGGGACTTTGTTTTGACCATCGTTACATAACAAGAGCAAGGCAGAAGGCCGTCTTCAACAAAGCATATCCCGATTAAAATCCACAATTCCACCCCAAGACCTAAAAAAAGAAAAAGAAAAAACTCAACAGGAAGATGAAAGTAAGGATACACTTTCTAGAAGGCACATACCAGCAAGCATAGCAAACCCGCACCCAACACATCCACGGGGAATATACCCTGTGGTAATATCGAAAGAATGAGCCAACGCTAAGGAGTGGGGTTGAAGATTCCTCAAGAAAGGCCTCCCTCGGAATGCAAAGGAGACATCATCCTTAACTTTATGAATGAAAAATGAGGGCTCCATAGAGCTCTCATCGAAGACAACGTTGCTACGAGAGCACCAAAGGTGCTAGCAAATGTGACAATAGAGAAGACAAAAAAGGATAGATCGAAGATTATTTCCGGACCGCCCCTCCCACCAGAGATCATGCAATTCGAGAAGAGAAGGAGAATTACCCCCAAGACCCACCAGACCCTCGAAGAAGGACCAAACAACTCGGGAACAATTACCCACAAAGAAAAATGAGTTATAGATTCCAGATCTCCTGCCTTACAACACCTGTAGCGAGACACAAGAGGGATACTGATCTCATTAGATTCACATCCAGAGGTAAACCATCATGGAGTATTTCGATATAAGAATGGAAACCTTGGAAAGGATGCAAGAGTCCTAAATGAAAGAGAAAGCTGGAATCATCAAAAATGGAGTTCTAGCAGAATTCCACACAGCCCTTACGGAAAAAAGCCTATATTCCAGTCGATCCTCCGACCGTGAGAGTTAGAGAAGGCGTTCATAGATTGCATCTGTTTCCATGTTTCACTAGCGTAAGACGGGGTCCCATAGAAATCCGACAGTAAAAAGTGATGATGCTTAACATGAAGAAACGATGCCTAGAGGGATTCGTTGGAACAAAACTTAACCCACAACTTACAAGCATAAGCCTTGCAGACATCTCTTTGAGCATCGTTTACCTTGGGTGAAGTGGGTGTTTTATTTAGTGAAAGGTCAAAGGGGAGCTCCGGTATTAGATGTAGGGCAGAAAGTTCAAACCAGTATAATATCAAATATGTCATCTATTATACTATTCTGTTGCATTTATATTGTCTATTACTATTGGTCATCTTCAATCCTATACATAGTGATTTAACAATTTGTTATATATGTGTCTAACTTGATATAATCTTGTTAAAAACTAAAATGTATTTTCTTTTTATTATATATTTAATATAATATGTTATATTAATTAATTAATTAAATTAAAAGTATATTAAATAGAACATTGGTAAATAGTATGTTTTCTGATAACCGTTACAAAATGTTGTAACCGTGAGTAATTTATCGTAATGAAAATAAGTATGATACTGATACATCCGTTAAGACCGATGCACATAACACTCTCCAAACGTTGGGTTGCATATTACTCATGGCTATTGGGAGCACCATGTGTTGATAATTTTTGGAAAACTTTGGACTAACTTATTCGAGAGTTTTCTACTGGTTAATATAACTAACGTTAAGCAGAAAATATTGATGTGACTTATTTACATAGTTCTCTCGACTTGAGAATACTGTTTATCTTCAATATGGAAGCTCTGTTTTATTTATAGTTAATTCGTTTCATGGCGTCCATCGAACGCTTATACTTGGGTCGAGTGGATGCACTGGAAGTGAACATTATCTAAGAAAGCATTTATCTCCTCAGTTCTGCGAAATTAGTATCACAGTTCACAAAAGTCAACTCAAAGTGAAAAATCTATAATCAAAGCAATTCAGTTAATAATAATTGTTATTATTAAATCAAGGACTTCATATTTGGACTTTAAAATTAAATGTGGACAATGTTGAAATTTTAATCATTACGAAATTTCATAAGTCCAAAGCCTTATTGTTTTGGCAAAGATAATTATTGTAAATAATTGTGATTATCAAGTACTAATTGGTAAAATTGGATTTCAACAAAAGATGTGTTAAAGTGTCACACCATCTATTAAGTGACGTGTGAACATTAATATTGTAAAAGTTCAAAATTAATGGCTGAATAAATTTATATCTCCGAGTCGCACAACCATAACAACTATTTCTCTGAAAAACTACATGATTAAGGTAATTTATAAAATGCTTTTAATTGGTTAAACTAAGTAATGTTTAGTAAATATTAATTGTTGTTTAATTTATTTGATGTTTGGAAGTTGTTTGCAATTATTTTTAAGCATTAAAAAGTTATATTTGTGCGCATTGATAATCGATGTCGATGTAATTTAATTAAGATAATTACATGAAATAATTAATGAAAATTTTATGTCATTTGATGGTACTGATTACTTTATGTCAATTGATGGCCTGATTTGGGAATCTTTTTTTGTCATGTAAAGAAATGTTGTGAGAAAAGAAAGGATAAAGGAGAGAGAAATAATTAAGGTAATTATTTATGGAATTTTAATTAAACAATTGGAATTGTTTCGTTCTTACAAATAGTGTGATGCTAAGAGTACGTCGTTTTCCTCTTTCTAATACCACAAATAAAAATAATAAGCATAATAGATTTTATGTACTTCCTAATACCACATGCAATTTACACGACAGTCAACCACCATGCAAAATCATTTTGCACGGCAATCAACCGCCGATTAACACTGTTTTTCACAGTCATCAATCGTCGAACTACCGTAGATTGGGGTTGATCGCCACGGAAAACAGTGTTGATCGGCAATTGTTAGCCATACAAAAATAAATAAAAAATATTGTATTTGGTTGCCCCTTAAAAAAATTGATATTATGAAGGGTGTAGTATAAAATTTTACCGTATTTTTTAGCAATGATATTAGTAAGAAGAAAACGAGATGCTCTTAGCAGCACACTAAATAATGCATTGTTTTTTTTGAACTTGTTCAGGAGGGAAACCGACGAGCCCGCGAGCACCACATAAGTGGTTGATCTTAGCGTATGCACATGGTAAGCTCTTAGCATGCCATTTCGGGTTTCGAACAGGCATCACTATTACCATGGTGCAAGTCCTTAACCGTTGGGCTACCGCTGCGGACATTCAGTGTACCACATAAATAATACATTGCTCCTAATTCGTTCTTTTATATCCATTCTGTTTCTTTTATCTCCTCCTAAATTTTCATGATAAAAACTAAGAATCATATTCTTAAAAATCTTTCAACCCCAAATAAAAACATCAAATAAAATAAAACAAGCATGGTTGTGTACGATGTGGTTCTTGAAGTTCTGAGCGGATATCATTGTTCAATGTGTGATTTCTTGGCAACATCCTGAAGTGGTTCTCTTATTTATCTATTTGTTATATTTTTTATGCTACATATGTCCAAAATGAATGGTTCACTATGTGCTTAGTTGATTAATTTTAAAACATGAAATTCAAAACCGTCTTACTCATTGAAAACATGTTTATTATTTGATTCTACTCGGACCTGTCCAAGTATTTCATACTTTATTTATTTATGTTAATCATTGTAGATATCTTTATATCCATTATCTAGTTTCTCTTTTGTTTGTATTGTATGTTTAGTTAGATCTGGATCTTATTTCCATAAATATTTATTTCCTCTGGTTATTTATTTCTTTTCTATTCTAGAAATTATTTTTTGAACAATATTTTATTTTGAAAGTTATTTTGGTTAGTCAAATTAATTTTAAGTTTCATGTTTGGAAATTAAATACACTATTATAAGTTATTTTGGACAACTTTGGAGATTCAATATATATTTCACATATTTGTTATTTTGAATACAACTTTTATTATTGTTGATTTTATTTAAAAGTTGTTTCAATTAAAAAGGAGGAAGATATAAGTGCACTTTTGTGCAAAACAATATAATCTTTTGAATCCCTCATGAGTTAAAGAGAATTTTAATTTTTTTATTTTGATTTTAAAATATGCAAAGGATTACAAACTTTGCATATACATTTTTAATGGCCAAATTGTTTTGAATTAACATTAACGATAAGTTAATGAAATAAGGTAATTTTTTTTACCTTTTCTTTTCTTTACTTATTGCTTTTTTTTTATTAATTATTTTCTTTTATACACATGTATAAGTTTTTGATTAGGTTAAACTACTTTATGATTTATATGCATAAGTAAATATAAATGCTATATGACCTTGCCAAAAGCATAAATGCTATATTTTTACAAAGGTTAGAAAACAAAGGCATATTCACAGAGGCAATCGGTAGTTGCGCACACACTTCTTATACGTCATATTTGCAAATATTCAGTGTAACTATTCTTGGGTATACTTGCATTCCCTGCCATAGTTAGATTGCAATCTCTCTCTCTCTCTCTCTCGTTAAATTCTTATACTCCCTTCCTTGGTAGAATATCCCTCTAATTAAAATAGTACCCCTTTGTTATGAGAAGAAAATGAAAATTTTCCTTCTCTAAACTCAATTTAATAGGTGAAAGCCACACATAAATATTATACATATGATAGCATATTTGACTATAATTTATGTACATTATATTAGAGAATACTCTCAATATATCAGATTTTGTAAATGTACCACGTGGATTCTAATTGTACATTGGGATGTGCATTCAATATTCCCATATAGGTATGTAATTATAACCAAAATTTATATAGACATAGTAATCAAATGAGCATTCTATCATTTTACACAATTTACTCAACCTCAAATACAAACTCATCACATTACGATATCTTTAACGTGGTATAAGAGCCAAAATAGATTGTTCGACAGTAAGTTTGTCTCATCAGATCTCATTGTCATCGTCTGAGATAGTTTTTTTATCCAACTATTTCACTGATCGTTATCAACAAGATAATTTTCTATCATTTGATTGTGTTTCTTCCTAAAGAAGAGGATCAGAAGCATCTCATCATTTCTCTTCCTTTTGGTTGCATCATCAACCATTATTTTTTCTGTTTAAATATCCAATAGTGCCATCCAAGGATCAATAGATCGGATAATTATCATCGTTTCTGTTGATTTGGTTTCACTTTCCTTTGATTTACCTACCTTTTATGCTCTCTTGTAAATTACATTTCTTCTTTTTGAAATTTTTAATCCCCTCAAAATGAATGAAGGAGACTTTACAATATCACCAACATCAATGGGCAAGATCCAATCAGTTTAACACAATAACACTCAAGAATTGATCCAGGCAATAATCAAGCCAAGTCAGCTCATCTCAGTACAATTGGATGAGTCAAACTTCTTGCTCGTGAAACTGCAATATCGAAACAACAATAATAGGATATGGTCTGGAAGATTATATATATGGAACAAAAATCGTACCAACGAAATAGATCAGAGACAGTGAAGACAAAATAACAATATACCAAGAGTACATAACTCATCGGAGATAAGACAACTTAGTTAGTTCTTGGTTAATGTCATAAGCTGGAGCATTTCTCATGCCACAACTGATAGGGGGTAAAACTTCTCATGAAATTTGGTCAACATTAGAAAAGACTTTCACATCCCAATCTGCTGGCAAAATCTTATGTTACAAAAGACAATTACAATACATAAGAAAAGAAAAGAAAAACATGAATGAGCATCTAATGAAAATCAAAAACCTATGTGACCTCCTAGCATTTGCTGCACACAAGATTTCAAAAAATGAATAGGTGTTGTACATATTTAGTAGTCTAGATGGTGAGTATAAAGCAATTGTTTCCTTCATAACATCCACCGAGCCCACACCCTCATTACAAAGTGTATACTCAAGACTCTTGGCTCATGAGGGAATACAACAACAAAAGAAAGACAAAAATTCTGAATCTTCAGTGAATTACAAAGAAAGTAACAAAATCAAGAAACAAGAAAGTGGTAATGCTGCGAAAATTCAAATAAACAATTGCCAGAGAAGTGGTTAATCTAGCAGAGCAAGAGGCAGATCAGGGAGGTGGAACACCAACAACCAACAAAAGCGCCAAATCTATGACAGATTTAATCACACTGCTAACATATGTTATTTTAGATTTGACATTAACTTCAACACCCATCAACAAGTCAATAATAATGGATGAAATAATCTTCCCAGTGCAAAAACGATTAGTTGTCCAACTAACAGAAAAAGTAATCAAAAAGGTGCTTCTGACACAGCCATTCTAGATGGTTTTCAAGATGAAACATGGTATCCAAATTTTGGAGCTACACATCAAGTCACAAGCAACTTTACCATTCTTAGTCTCGGCAATCGGGAATATAAAGGTAAAATTTTTCCTTATGGATAATGTCAATTCAGTATTTATCACAAACTCGGCATACTAGCATTAAGGGTGATAAACAACTTTATTTAAATAATCTTTTAAGAGCACTGCACATTATGAAAAATTTGATGAGTGTATCACAGTGTGATGAAAACAACAATGTGTTTTTTTTTTTTGAATTTTCCTAAAATGTTGTCTGGTTCGAGATATTTTAACCAAAGAAATTCTATTACAAGGTAAAGAATATGAAAAATACAAATTTGATGTTGGAAATTTAAGAAATTCAGATTTTAAAGAACACTGTTGTAATATGACTGAATTGAAAAAGAACCAAGATTGTATGACATTTGACATGTGACATTCTAAACTTGGTCATCGTGAAAATTATAAGACAAGTTTTAGATAATAGTAATATTATGATTCGTATTTCTGAAACATATATATTTTATATTGTCGAATGGAAAAAAAATCACAAATTAGCATTTCAATTTTTTGAAACAAGATATGCAAAACTATTAGAATTGGTTATTATTGACTTGTGGGGTTTATCCCTAGTTGATAATGACCATGGATATAAGTATTACATTTCATATATTCATACTTACTCAAGATATGCATGGACTGTTATATAACTTGTGTGTATGATGGCAGGACCGGATGTCGTGGCTTCTTCTATCTATGAATCTTCGCTATTTACTGGATCCATTGCTGCAGCCACTTGCGGAACCAAAGCCTTCTGATTCTGAAGAAGTTAAGAAGAAATTTGCAGTGGATAAAGCAAAGCGCGAGACGAATGAAATTCTATGCAGAGGCTACATTCTCAATTCACTCACCGACAGACTGTACAATGTTTACAAAAATTATAAAACACTAAAAGAGGTATGGTTTGCACTCGACTCAAATTACAAACACATGAAGGAAGGTACTGATCGTTTTCTCGCTTTAAAGTACTTTGAATTTAAGTTTGCTGATGATGTTCCAATCATGGATCAAATCCGTGAGTTGGAGATTCTAATTTCCCAAATGAGTGAATTGCAGATTAACATTCCGGATGCTATCCAAGTTGGAGCAATCCTCTCCAAACTTCATGTTGCTTGGAATGATTATAGGAGGAAAATTCTACACTCAACCGATAGCATATCTATTGAGAAGTCCATTACTCATTTACAAATTGAAAGTGAGAATTGTGCCAGAGATGAGTCGGTTTTAGGATCAAAAATTCATCACATATCTTCCAAAGAACCAGTTTCTGGAAATTCAAACAACAGTTTGAAAGCCAAAACGAAAGATTTCAAGAACAAAAATAAAAATCGACCTTGTTTTTATTGTGGCATTAAATGACATCTTATTAAAGATTGTCGATTTAAGGCCAAGGCAGAAAAGAATTCCAAAACTGGTTCTGCAAATAATAAAGCGAATATTGTGGAGGATGCTGGCCACGAATTCGTTGCAATAATCACTGAAATTTATATGGCTTCTGTAACAAAATCTGCAGATTGGTGGCTTGATTCTGGCGCCTCCATTCATGTGTGCAACAACAAAAATCTGTTCAAGTCCTACAACAAATTGAAAGAGGCTGAAGAAGTTCTCATGGGGAACCATGCTTCGGCTAAAGTGATGGGCATGGGAAGTGTGGAATTACAATTCACATCTGGCCAAAAACTCATCCTTTTCAATGTGCTCCATGTTCCGGACTTGAGAAAGAATTTAGTTTCTGCTAATCTACTATGCAAGAAAGGATTTAAAGTTGTTCTAGAATCTAATAAAGTTATTGCATCAAAAAATGGAGTATTCATAGGAAAAGGATACTCATGTGATGGCATGTTTAAACTATCAATTAACGAAATCACTACTGTTGCTTATGTTGTCGATTCTCTTAGTACATTATGGCATGCTAGATTAGGACATTTAAATTTTAATTGCTTAAGTTATATGTCAAAACATGGTTATATTAACTGTTTTGTCAAAGATCATGAGAAATGTAAAATTTGTGTTGAAGCAAAAATGACAAAAAAGTCATTTTCTAAAGTTGAAAGAAATAGCGACTTGCTAGAACTTGTGCATTCTGATATTTTTAAATTAAATGGTCAACCAACAAGAGGAGGAAAGCGATATTTTATCACTTTCATTGACGACCATACAAAGATACACTTATGTAACTTGTTGAAAACCAAGGGCGAAGCATTTGAAAAATTCAAAGAGTTTAAATATGAATTTGAAAATCAGAAAGAAAGAAAAATCAAAGTGTTTCGAAGTGATAGAGGGCGTGAATATTTTTCTGATATCTTCAATCAATTTGTGAGGACAACGGAATTATTCACCAACGGATAGCCCTATATACACCCCAAAAAAATGGGGCGGCAGAAAGGAAAAATAAATCCTTGGTCGATATGGTTAATTCAATGCTTATGAATGCAAAATTACCATTCTATTTGTGGGGTGAAGCTTTGTTGATAGCATGTCATATCTATAATAAAGTGCCTTTCAAGAAATTTGGAGCTTCGCCTTATGAACTTTGGAGTAATGGTAGTAAACCTAACTTAAATTATTTTAAAGTATGGGGATGCTTAGCATTTTATAAAATTCAAGATCCCCATAAAACAAAGTTAGGACTAAGAGGAATTAAAAGTGTATTTGTTGGCTATGCACAAAATTCGAAAGCATATAGACTGTTGGATTTACAATCTAATGTTATAGTGGAATCCATACATGTGGAATTTTTTGAAGATAAATTTCTACATAGCGTAGTTGAGCCTATAGTAGAGGAGCATCAACAAGAAACTTCATAAAATATTGTTGCTGGGAAAAGAGAACAAAGTGAACCAAGGAGAAGTAAGCGTGTAAGAAAAGAAAAGCACTTGAGTTCCAATTTCATTTCTCCTGATTCGATTATGTTTCTAATTGAGGCCACTAGAACAAAAGTAATGGAAATTAAACCTGTAGTACTAAACATTGATAATGATCTAAAAACTTTTAAAGAAGCTATGGCTTCACGTGACTCTACTTTTTGGCAAGAAGCGATAAATGATGAAGTGAATTCTATACTATCAAACAAGACTTGGGTCTTAGTAGATCTTCCACCTGGTTCTAAGGCGATTGGGTGCAAATGGGTATTTCGAAAGAAATGTAGAACTGATGGTTCTATACAAACTTACAAAGCAAGACTAGTAGCAAAAGGTTTAAGACAAAAAGAAGGAATATACTATTTTGATACCTATGCACCAGTTGCAAGAACTACGTCCATAAGAGTTTTGTTTGCACTAGCATCTATATATAAAATGCATATTCATCAAATGGACGCAAAAACGGCTTTCTTAAATGGTGACTTAACTGAGGAGGTATATATGGACCATCCTGAAGGATTTGTCCTCCCAGGAAATGAACACAAGGTATGTGAATTAGTCAAGTCACTATATGGATTAAAGCAAGCTCCAAAGCAGCGGCATAAAAAGTTTGATGAGGCAATTATAGCAAATGGTTTTGGACATAGAAGTGTTGATAAAGGCGTTTATTGTAAGAAAACCAATGATTATGTAGTGGTGTTAAGCTTATATGTTGATGACATGATAATCGCTAGTACAAATATGAAAGGAATTAACTATACCAAAATGTATGTAACCTCAGTTTTTACAATGAAAGACCTAAATAGATACTATTTTGGGAATCAAAGTAGAAAAACATGAAAAGGATATGTCTTAAATCAAATCCATTATATTGACAAAATACTTGCTAAGTTCAAGCATCTTAACATAAAGAATGCTAGTACTCTATCAGACTCTAGTGTAAAAATGCAAGAAAATAAAGGTCGAATCCTTGCTCAACTAGAGTATGCTAGTGCCATTGGAAGCCTAATGTACGTCACATATTGCACAAGGCCAGATATAGCTTTCGCTGTTAATGCGATGTCAAGGTTTACATCTAAACCAAACACACATCATTGGAAAGTAATTAATAGAATCTTTGGATAACTCAAAAGAACAAAAGATTTGAAATTAGTTTATTCTGGTTATCCAAGTGTGCTAGAAGGTTATTGTGATGCAAGTTGGATGTCTAGTACCAATGAAAGCTTGTCAACATCTGGTTGGATATTCTCACTAGGTGGAGGGGCCATAAGTTGGGCATCCAAGAAACAAACATGCATAGCACATTCGATTATGGAATCATAATTTATATCCCTTAGCGCCGCAGCTAAAGAGGCAGAGTGGTTACTAGATTTGTTATTAGACATTGAATTATGGCCACACTCGTTATCTGCTATCTTTATTTGTTGTGATAGTTCAACGACCATGTCTAGAGCATATAGCGATGTTTATAATGGAAAATCCAGACATATTGGTCTAAGACATATTTTTGTGAGAGATTTAATTACTAAAGGGGCGATCACCATTATATATGTAAAGTCCGGCGAGAACTTAGCAGATCCTCTCATTAAAGCACTTGCTCGAGACTTAGTGCAAAGTACAACGAAAAATATGGGACTTAAAATCCTAAGCTCTAACAACGGGAACCCAACTTCAGATTAGCAAAAGCTAGTTTTTGAATTCAATGGGTAACAAAAAGTTGTCGATAAGCGCTTAAAAGTGCTAGCTTGGTTCCATATATGTTTTATTAATCAATGCTAGTTTGTGAACAATTGCAATTAAGCAGAAGATGGGTTAATCTGATCTTAATAAAGCATAATGATGTCTTTTGGCAATTGAGACAATGTAAAGGCTTTACCTAAATGAACATAGAAGTGGTGCTGCTTCAATAAATGTATGTGTTACATTTATAAATGTTCATGAATTCAGGATTAGCACATAGCCATATATAATAGTGCTAAGGTTGTGTTGAGAAACTTGTGAGACCTAATAGGTAAACATATCTGTGTCATTTGTTCGGTTTTTACAATAGGAGTCTTGGTTAAATCTTCCATAAGACACCTATGACTTCGTTAAAACTTTAACTAACGTACACTAATTGAAGGTCCAAATCAAAAGATACCTTCTTGTATGGATAATGTTTATCGAGAGGAAAATTAATAAACACAAATTAGTGGGGGAATGTTATATAATTTGTGTGTATGATGGAGGAGTACATTAGTCCTACATTGGAAGAATAAGATGGCAATAAATGCTTATATAGTTGTATCCAATATGATATTCAAATTGAGTAAAGCCCATAGGAACAAGCCCAACAAATTGGGCTTATATATACTAATATTTAAATAGTAATAAATGGGAACTTGGGCACTTGGGGCACCTTGGGCCTTGACATTCAACAGGCGCTCGGTTTTGATTCAAACTGAATTGAAATTCGAATTCAAAAACGGTTGTGTCTGTTTTGAATAGTCATATCCTTTCGCCAAACAGTCGCCTGCTTCTCTATGTTATTCGCATTCTTCTAGAAAGAAACTTGCTTCTCTTTTACGTTCCTTCTTCCTCTGTTCTCACAAACATTCTTGAGCCTTGTTGTATCATGCGAACAAGTTTCCCCTCCTTTGAAAATATTATTCTTCGGATAGTGATACCACGCCTCAAGGCTTCGCTTCTGTTCCATTTCCATTTCTCTGTCTCCATACTTCAGTTTTACAATCGAAGTACAATAGTCAATGGTGAAATATTCAAACTCCAATATACAAGTGCAGATTTCGGGGAAGGAAACCATGAAACTAAATCGCATTGATAGAACAAATTATACAAGATGGCAGGACCGGATGTCGTGGCTTCTTCTACCTATGAATCTTCGCTATTTGCTGGATCCATCGTTGCAGCCACTTGTGGAACCAAAGCCTTCTGATTCTGAAGAAGTTAAAAAGAACTTTGCGGTGGATAAAGCAAAGCGCGAGGCGGATGAAATGCTATGCAAAGGCTACATTCTCAATTCACTCACCGACAGATTGTACAATGTTTACAAAAATTATAAAATTCCAAAAGAGGTATGGTTTACACTCGAGTCAAAGTACAAACACATGAAGGAAGGTACTGATCGTTTTCTCGCTTTAAAGTACTTTGAATTTAAGTTTGCTGATGATGTGCCAATCATGGATCAAATCCGTGAGTTGGAGATTCTAGTTTCCCAAATGAGTGAATTGCATATTAGCATTCCGGATTTTAGCATTCCGGATGTTATCCAAGTTGGAGCAATCCTCTCCAAACTTCCTCCTGCTTGGAATGATTATAGGAGGAAAATTCTACACTCAGCTGATAGCATATCTATTGAGAAGTTCATTACTCATTTACAAATTTAAAGTGAGAATCGTGCCAGAGATGAGTCGGTTTTAGGATCAAAAATTCATCACATATCTTCCAAAGAACCAGTTTCTGAAAATTCAAACAACAGTTTGAAAGCCAAAAAGAAAGATTTCAAGAACAAAAATAAAAATCGGCCTTGTTTTTATTGTGGCATTAAAGGACATCTTTTTAAAGATTGTCGATTTAAGGTCAAGGCTGAAAAGAATTCCAAAACTAGTTCTGCAAATAATAGAACGAATATTATGGAGGATGCTAGTCAAGAATTCGTTGTAAAGATCACTGAACTTCATATGGCTTCTGTAACGAAATTTGTAGATTGGTGGCTTGATTCTGGTGCCACCATTCATGTGTGCAACAACAAAAATCTGTTCAAGTCCTACAATGAATTGAAAGAGCCTGAAGAAGTTCTCATGGGGGACCATGCTTCGGTTAAAGTGATGGGCAAGGGAAGTGTGGAATTACAATTCACGTCTGGATAAAAACTCATCCTTGTCAATGTGTTCCATGTTCCGGACTTGAGAAAGAATTTAGTTTCTGCTAATCTACTATGCAAGAAAGGATTTGAAGTTGTTCTAGAATCTGATAAGTCATTGTATCTAAAAATGGAGTAGTCGTAGGAAAATGATACTCACGTGATGGCATGTTTAAACTATCAATTAATGAAATAACTGCTGTTGCTGATGTGGTCGATTTCCTAGTTCATTATGGCATGCTAGATTATGACATTTAAATTGCTTAAGTTATATGTCAAAACATGGTTATATTAACTGTTCTGTCAAAGATCATTAAAAATGTAAAATTTGTGTTGAAGCAAAAATGACAAAAAAGCCTTTTTCTAAAGTTGAAAGAAATAGTGACTTGCTAGAACTTGTGCATTCTGATATTTGTGAATTAAATGGTCAACTACCAAGAGGAGGAAAGCGATATTTTATCACTTTCATTGACGACCATACAAGATACACTTATGTATACTTGTTGAGAACCAATGACAAAGCATTTGAAAAATTCAAAGAGTTTAAATCTGAAGTTGATAATTAGAAAGAAAGAAAAATCAAAGTGCTTCGAAGTGATAGAGGGGGTGAATATTTTTCTGATATCTTCAATTAATTTTGTAAGGACAACGGAATTATTCACCAATGGACAACCCCATATACACCCCAACAAAATGGGGTGGTAGAAAGAAAAAAAATCTATCCATGGTCAATATGGTTAATTCAATGCTTATGAATGCAAAATCACCATTCTATTTGTGGGGTGAAGAATTGTTGATAGCATGTCATATCTATAATAGAGTGCCTTTCAAGAAATTTGGAGCTTCGCCTTATGAACTTTGGAATAATGGTAGGTAACCTAACTTAAATTATTTAAAAGTATGGGGATGCTTAGCATTTTATAAAATTCATGATCCCCATAAAAGAAAGTTAGGACCAAGAGGTATTAAAAGTGTATTTGTTGGCTATGCACAAAATTCGAAAGCATATAAATTGCTGGATTTACAATCTAATGTTATAGTGGAATCCATACATATGGAATTTTTTGAAGATAAATTTCTACATAGCATAGTTGAGCCTATAGTAGAGGAGCATCAACAAGAAACTTCAAAAAACATTGTTGTTGGGAAAAGAGAACCAAGTGAACCAAGGAGAGGTAAGCGTGCAAGAAAAGAAAAACACTTGAGTTCTGATTTCATTTCCCCTGATTCGATTACGTTTCTAGTTGAGGCTATTAGATCAAAAGTAATGGAAATTACACCTATAGTACTAAACATTGATAATGATCCAAAAACTTTCAAAGAAGCTATGGCTTCACGTGACTCTACTTTTTGGCAAGAAGCGATAAATGATGAAATGGGTTCTATACTATCAAACAAGACTTGGGTCTTAGTAAATCTCCCACCCGGTCCTAAGGCGATCGGATGCAAATGGGTATTTCGAAAGAAATATAGAACTGATGGTTCAATACAAACTTACAAAGCAAGACTAGCAGCAAAAGGTTTTAGACAAAAAGAAGGAATAGACTATTTTGATACCTATGCACCAGTTGCAGGAAGCACATCCATAAGAGTTTTGTTTGCACTAGCGTCTATATATATAATGCATATTCATCAAATGGACGTAAAACGGCTTTCTTAAATGGTGACTTATCCAAGGAGGTATATATGGATCAGCCTGAAGGATTTGTCCTCCAAGGAAATGAACACAAAGTATGTAAATTAGTCAAGTCACTATATGGATTAAAGCAAGCTCCAAAGCAGTGGCATAAAAAGTTTGATGAGGCAATTATAGCTAATGGTTTTGGACAAAGCAATGCTGGTAAATGCGTTTATTGTAAGAAAACCGATGGTTATGTAGTGGTGTTATGCTTATATGTTGATGACATGATAATCGCTAGCACAAATATGAAAGGAATTAATGATACCAAAAGGTATCTAACCTCGGTTTTTAAAATCAAAGACCTAAATGAGGTAGATACTATTTTGGGAATCAAAGTAGAAAAACATGAAAAAGGATATGCCTTAAATCAAATCCATTGTATTGACAAAATACTTGATAAGTTCAAGCATCTTAACATAAATAATGCTAGTACTCCAGTAGACTCTAGTGTAAAAATGCAAGACAATAAAGGTCGAATCATTGCTCAACTAGAGTATGCTAGTGCCATTGGAAGCCTAATGTACGTCACATATTGCATAAGGCCAGATATAGCTTTATTATGATGTCAGGGTTTACATCTAAACCAAACACACATCATTGGAAAGCAATTAATAGAATATTTGGATACCTCAAAAGAACAACAGATTTGAAATTAGTTTATTCTGATTATCCAAGTGTGATAGAAGGTTATTGTGATGCAAGTTGGATGTCTAGTACCAATGAAAGCCTGTCAACATCTGGTTGGATATTCTCACTAGGTAGAGGGGCCATAGGTTGGGCATCCAAGAAACAAACATGCATAGCACATTCGAGAATGGAATCATAATTTATAGCCCTTAGCGCCGCAGCTAAAGTGGCAGAGTGGTAATGAGATTTGTTATTAGACACTGAATTATAGCCACACTTGTTATCTGCTATCTCTAATTATTGTGACAGTTCAGCGACCTTGTCTAGAGCATACAGCGATGTTTATAATGGAAAATCTAGACATATTGGTCTAAGACACACTTTTGTGAGAGATTTAATTACTAAAGGGGTGATCACCATATATATGTAAAGTCCGGCGAAAACTTAGCAGATCCTCTCGCTAAAGCACTTGCTAGAGACATAGTGCAAAGTACTATGAAAAATATGGGACTTAAAATCCTAAGCGCCGACGATGGGAACCCAACTTCAGATTAGCAAAAGCTTGTTTTTGAGTTCAATGGGTAACAACAAGTTGTCGATAAGCACTTAAAAGAACTAGCTTGGTTCCATATATGTGTTATTGACCAAGGCTAGTTTGTGAACAATTGCAATTAAGCAAAGGACGAGTTAATCAACTCTTAATAAAGTATAATGATGTCTTTTGGCAATTGAGACAATGTAAAGGCTTTACCTATATGAACATAGAAGTGGTGCCACTTCAATAAATGTATGTGTTACATTTATAAATGTTCATGAATTCAGGATTAGCACGTGGCCATATATAATAGTGCTAAGGTTGCGTTGAGAAACTTGTGAGGCCTAATAGGTAAACATCTCTGTGTCATTTGTTCGTTTTTACAATACGATTCTTGGTTAAATCTTCCATAAGACACCTACGACTTCATTAAAACTTCAACTAATGTACACTAATTGAAGGTCCAAATCAAAAGATACCTTCTTGTATGGATAATGTTAATCAAGAGGAAAATTAATACACACAAATTAGTGGGGGAATGTTATATAATTTGTGTGTATGATGGAGGAGTACAGTAGTCCCACATTGGAAGAATAAGATGAGAATAAATGCTTATATAGTTGTATCCAATATGATATTCAAATTGAGTAAAGCCCATAGGAACAAGTCCAACAAATTGGGCTTATATACACTAATATCTAAATAGTCATTGTTGGGCACTTGGCACTTGGGTCATATTGGACCTTGACATTCAACGGGCGCTCTGTTTCGATTCAAACTGAATTGAAATTCGAATTCAGAAACGGATGTGTCTGTTTTGAACAGTAATATCCATTTTCCAAACAGTCTCCTGCTTCTCTATATATTCACATTCTTCCAGAAAGAAACTTGCTTCTCTTTTATGCTCCTCTTTCCTCTGTTCTCACAAACATTCTCGAGCCTTGTTGTATCCTACGAACAAGTTTCCCCGCCTGTGGAAATATTGTTCTTCGGATAGTGATACCACGCCTCAAGGCTTCACTTCTGCTCCATTTCCATTCTTCTGACTCCATACTTTAGTTTTACATGGACATATTTTCTTGAAATCAAATTCTATAACTAACAAGGCGATGATGCAGTTTATAGCAAGTGCAAAGAAACAATTGGACTTGCAGGTAAAGTTGTTTCAAAATGACGGGGGTAAGGAATTATTACCTTTAAAAGAATATTTTAATAAGAGAGGCATAGAAAGCAAAATGGACATATAGAGAGATAACAAAAACACATTGTTGAAACTTGACTAACACTGCTTGCACAAGCGTCATTACCATTAAAGTTTCGACTTGATTCTCTCACAATGGCAATTTACTTGATAAATAAAGATACCCACAAAAGTATTAAAATTTGAGTGTCTTGTAGAAGTTCTAACTAAAGTCAAACCCAAATATAAAGATTTGAAAGTATTTTATTGTATGTGCTTTCCCTACTTAAGACCATACAATAAATTGATTATGGATCTATGTCATGTACATTTTTAGTGTATGCTGCAAACCATAAGGGTTACATGAATGGAAAGTAATGGGAAAATGTTACATATGAAGACATGTAGTATTCAATGAATAAGTATTCCCTTTTGGCAATTCAGAGTACAAAACAACTAAGAAAATATATAACCCAAAATACTCTATATCACCCATACCTAAATATAATGATGATATTATCATTGTGCAAAGTCAAGGTGACACTGTATCACATCATCAATCATCTTAATATGACTTTACCTCTCAATGCATAATTTCCAGCAGTGGATCAGGTCAAGAGGGCCAAGAGTCACCTGAAAATACTAGTGCAAACTCACAACCACAAATTAATAACAACAATCAAGAAGAAATTGCACCAAGTACACATGGAGAAAATGACAACAACAAAAACAATGCACGAGCTCAAAACAGATGTCGCATGGAGAAAATGACAACAACAAAAACAATGCACGAGCTCAAAACAGATGTCGCATGGTCACCATAGCAAAAGGATATATATTCGAACTAAAGACTTGCTACGTTGAAACCAACACACATGAGCCATCCATTTATCGTCAAGCTATGCTCAATGATAAGTTGAGAATGACTAGAAGAGAAGAGTTTGAGGCTCTCACAAGGAACACAAATGGTGTTTAGTTTCATTGCAAAAAAATTAAAAAATGATAGGCTGTAAGTGAACCTATAGAATAAAGAGAGATGCAAGTGGTGTAGTCTCTAAGTACAAAGTAAAAATAGTAGCAAAAGGGTATTCATAACAGCATGGATTTGACTTCAATGATACATTCCCACATGTTGTGAAAACATTATCTATCAAACTTATACTAGCAGTTGCCTTATACAAAAATTGGGCCAGTAAAAAAGTAGATGTAAGCAGTGCATCTTAAATGGTCTACTGCAGAAAGAGGTCTACATGCACCAGACTTAAGGATTCAAGCAAAAAGAAAGAGAACAACTTGTTTGCAAATTAAACAAAGTAATATATGGACTTAAACAAGCACCACAAGCCTTTTGGTAAACTAAAATCAACTATATCCAGACTCGGCTACAATCCCACTAAATCAGACAACTCACTGTTTTTTAAATTTACTACTAACATTGTTACTTATGTACTAATTTATATTAATGATTACACAATTACATTCAACAATGAAAGAGAAATAAGGAGCATTACCGAATACTTAAATAATGAGTTCTCTATCAAATATTTGAGAGACTTATCATATTTTCTTGGAATTGAAGGCACAACAACCTCAAACAATGAAATACACTTAAGTCTGAAAAAATACATTTCATAAATTTTTGTTAGATCAAAAATGGATCAAGCTAACGTTGTTCCATTACCAATGGCAAGCAATTTACATCTTTACAAAGAAAGAGGAGAGCTGATTACAAGTGAAAAGCAATACAAAAGTATTGTAGGAGCACTTCGATATGTAACCATTATTAGAATAGACATGTCATACAGTGTGAACTAAGTAAGTTAGTTCATGCAAAAACTCTTAAGTGATCATTGGATGGTAGCTAAATGAATTCTAAGATATCTTAAAGCAATAATTAATCAAGGCTTAATCATGAAATAAACCAACAATCTCAGCATCAATGGCTATGCTGACGCTGACTGGACAAATGATCTACCATTGGATCGTGTATATTTCTTTGTAGAAATCTCATTTCATTGTGTGCAAAGAAACAAAATATAGTGTTAAGATAAAGTACAGAGGTCGAATACAGAAGCATAACAAGTACTACAGCCGAAATAATGTGGATTCGTTTCTAAGTGAATCGAGAACTGAAATTAATGACAAAGCGACAATTTGGTGCAATAGCCTTAACTGCCAACCCAATATTACACTTAAAAAAACCACTTGGAACTCGACATTTACTTTGTCGGACATGTAATGAAATAAAATTACAAGCAAATTACGTATTTTTAGCTTAACAAATTGCTGATATACTAACAAAGACCCTTTCAATAAAATGTTTTGGAAAATTCAAAGACAAGTTGTGAATTAGTGAAGTTTGTTGAAATCAAACCTCAGAGAAGTCATATCAAGCAGCGAAAGCCATATCAGTCTCACTGAAACAAAAATAATAATCAAAAGCAACTCAATCGCCTCAAATCTACCATAGTTGATTCATAGATCTCTCAATCGACAGCAGATGAAGATGTCAGATGAGGGAATATTTAGTTTAAAGCAAAACAGAGAAGCCTGAGTGATCTATGGTTTAGAGGCAATTTTTTATTAGAGGCAGTGATAGCCAAAATTTTCCGAATCATAACTTTCGAAGTAAGATAGGGGGTATTAGAGAAGGGCTTTGTTAGTGACATCTCGTTTTTGGGTAAGGGGTGTCATATTTTAAGTACACACCCGTCCAATATTTTAATGTTAAGGGGCAACACAAGTATTACTTTTAAGAGACAAAACTACCACTGCTATATTTCAAAGCTCGCGTTCGAACCAGTAAAAACGGTAAGAGTATACCATTTTTATTTAATAAAAATGGTAGCATTAGAACATCTTTTCTATCTCTATAACGAACTTAACAAAAATAACGAAAACGGTTATACTCTACTGTGTTTGCACACTAAAAACGATTATACTCTACCGTTTTTCGTATTTTCACATCTACGTCGTGCTTCGGAATACGGTGACTCGCGACCGAATCTCATCACGTCGTGCTTCTTCTTCAGATTAAGGGTAATTTTGTCTTATTATTGTGTATTGTTAAGGGGTGTTTAGATTGTAGTGTACTCCCCTTAACAAAATTTTAAAAACTAAAATCTATGTCACCCCTTGCCCAAAAAACGAGGTGTCGTTAACAAAGCCTTTAGAGAATACTCTCGATATATCAGATATTATAAATATACTATGTGGATTATAATTACGTATGGTTCATATGCTTTCAATAGGCCCATATAGATTAGTATTTATAACCGCAATTTGTACAGATATAGTCATGTAACGAGCATTCTATCATTTTTCAAAACTTACTCAATCTCAGATGCAAACTCATCAAATTACAATATCTTTAACACACCACTTATACTATGTGCTTAAATACTTACACAAATGAATGTATTCAACGCATTCATTATAACAATTGTAAGTTGAAATTGATTTGAAGTTCCATTTTGATAAACTAAATCAAATATTAATTTTATTTAACAGAAAATTTGAATAAAATCCAAATGTTTTTAGACTTTATATATCAATTAAAGATGTAAAATAGTTAAATTATTTGAAGTTCACCAATTTCTCTTTTGCGGATTCAGATCAAACGCGTTTGTCTAGAGCTGTTTTTTTTCGTATTTTCGCTTTTCAACCAATTTCCTTTTGATTATTTTCGAAATTTCCGTTTTCTTTGTAAAAAACAATTTCAGAAGGAATTCCTTTCGAAAAGTATTGGAAGAAGTCAAAAATTTCCTGTAATCTCCACTGAATTTCCTTTCCTTTCGAAATACCAGTTAGGTGGGCCATACCTACAAATAGAGGTGACTAATGGATCATGTAGGGTCGTATGAGGGTCAATCAAAATTTGACACAACCATTTACCACCCATTTATATTGGCCCATTTAACACAAACTTTATATAACCCAACCCAACCCACCTACGAAGTGAGTTACCCATTTGATCCACCGAATGTAGTCTGGTATTTTTTATATACAATTATGAGAATTAGTCTGTTATTTTCTAAGTATAAACGTTAATCACCTTGGAGAGCTATAATGTTCGTTCATAGGATCAAATATCTGAGTGCTCTACACAGTTTGTAATTTAGGTGAAAGCCTATCGGTCGAAGTCTCGTCCGGTTCCAATGTAATATGAAGAAATTATTGCATTTTTTTTAAAAGAGTAGTGACTTTTTATGCATGCAGAGTTCAAATATGGGAATATAGCTTGTTATTTTTTAAGTACAATTGTTAGTCACCTTGGAGACCTAAGGTGTTCGTTCGCAGGATGAAACATTCGAGTATTCCATACTGTCCGTAATTTAGATGAGACTCTACTGGTTAAAGTATCGTCCGATTCCGAGAAAGTATGAAGAAATTACTATAGTTTTTATAAAAATAACATCTACTTTGTATGTAGGCAAAGTTCAAATATGGGAATATAGCCTGTTATTTTCTAAGTACAATTGGTAGTCACCTAGGAGAACTATAATTTTCGATGATAGGGTAAAACGTCCGAGTGTTTCAGAATGTCCATAATTTATGCGGGAATCTATCGATCGAAGTTTCATCCGGTTCCGAGGCAGCATGAAAAATTACTGCATTTTTTACGAAAAAATATTGCCTTCGTATGTAGGCAGAGTTCAAATATGGGAATATAGACTGCTATTTTCTATGTACAGCTGTTAGTCACCTTGAAGAACTACAATATTTGTTCACAAGATGAAATGTCAGACTGTTTTACACTGCCCTTAATTTAGGTGGGAATCTATCGGTCGAAGTCTCATCTGGTTCCGAGGTAGTACGAAAAAATTACTGTAATTTTTACAAAAAAATAGCGATTTCGTATGTAGGCAGAGTTCAATTGTGACTTCGAGAAAAGTGGAATTTCCATGTTCCATTCCATGTTTCCCAATTTCTAGCGTATTCAATAAGTGAAATTCCGAAATTGATGGTATGGAACAAATATCGTGTTTCCATCAACGGTCGGAAAAAACTCTTGTTAGTACGGAAATTTTTCGTATCCACCCCTATGTTTGTCACTCACAGCTGCAGTTGCCATTATGTTTTCCTCTGTTTATGAGAATACCATTTGCATAGCCACATGAAAATGATCTATTGCATATTCAACTCTTATTTCTTTGATCGCTACTATCTAAGGTTGACTAAACCAACAGGCATGCCTTCAAAACAGTTATTCCCCTCTGCCATGTGCCCACAATTATGGGGATCATTATTGCATTTTGTCAGTTTTCTTTGTTTATGATCGTATGCACATAAGATACACAAAGTTGCCATCCAGAACAAGTATAGAAGAAGAACCCAACTTCTACAAATGCAGGAATCACCGTTGTGACCAAATCACAAACTTTAAACATGGATGCAAAATTTCAGATGCAACATGTTTGTAACCTAATTTTTGTTTACTTTGCGATTACCATTCATATTATCACTGTGCTTCTCATTTTGAAACTCATCCACTTAAATTTAACATAAAAAAAACCTAAAATTTCCATTATGCAAATAAACACAGGGATGCAAACTTAATCTTTGACGGCAGATCCCTTAAATCGATAATTAATTCATGCCTACATGCGAAAACTTGAATCTTTGTGGCACTTAAACACAGTTGCACCAAAAATCATATGCCATCGAAATACAAACAAATCCAACAGTGCTCGATTTCTGTGTTTAATTTTGTGTCCCAATAGTTGCTCCCTATATTGGGAAAGTCTGGTTAGACACAAAATGCTGACACAAATATAAACACAAACAATCTCAACTAGTAGATCTTTCCCTGAATTTGACCTTCTACATAACTACAAACCAATCCAACAGTGCAAAGTTTGTATCTCGATTTCTATGTTTAATTTTGTGTCTCAACAGCCACTCTTATATATATACACATACATACATACATACATACATATATATATATTGAAAATGGGTACACGTTATTCATCAATAAATCCTCCTTTATATGCCTCGTCAAGAGAACAAATAAATTTGGAAAAATATTACAAACCAAATATTCACAACATTTAATACAATTACGAAAATAAATAAAACACGACTTCACGACCCAATTAGCCTGAACTTCTCCAATCCAGTTTTATTCAATTTTAAAATATTTGCACTCATCCAAAGTCATTCAAATTGATGCTCCATTGAAGAAGCAGTTGAATACTCCTATCATTTTTGCTCGTCGAACTCCCGATATACGCAACTAAGGGAATTACTTCTTTTTCATTCTGATACACTTTGGATGTATAGTGGGTTTTGGTGTTGGAAAAAACACTGGCGTTACATTCCTTCAAGATGAAATAGATGGCAATAGTAAAATAGACAAAAGCTAAGTCTTTGATTTGGTCTGGTTGGTTGAAGGTTTAGAAAGGAGTTGTAATTCTTCTTCCAAGGAAGGCAATAGGATTGGAGGTAGCAGTAATTTGTGCTTAAGTGAGCACCAAATCAAAGAAGAATAATCGCAGTCTTAGAATAAATGTTTGATAGTTCTGGGTGGAAGGAACATAAGGCACACAAGGTATCTAATGAAATTTCGAAGTGGTGAAGATGACCCTTTGTATGTAGTCTACCTGATAATAGAAGGTACGAGATAAAATACATGCGCTTGCTATTCTTAATGTGTCAGATTATAGAGTAGGAAGGTATTTATTCTCCATGTTTGTAACACCCCGTATTTCTGTTAACACTAAAGTTGCTAATACAAAAAAATAAATGTGTAAAGGGGAGATGTATCTAATGTGCATACAAAAATAAATGTGTAAAGGGGAGATGTATCTAATCTGCATACAAGAATAATAATAAATGTGTAAAGGGGAGATGTATCTAATGTGCATACAAAAATAATAATAAATGTGTAAAGGGGAGATGTATCTAATGCGTACGTATTTCTATGGATTGACAAATAATAGTAAATGTACATTAAGAAAGAAATGGTGAACATAATTGGCTTCTCTTTACAACGGACGGCTCTGGTTAACCCTAGCTTCATCGACGGCTCAAATTAACTTGCAACTCTATAAAAAGACCCTAGGTCTCAAACTAAAAATTCACAAAAAAAAAAAAAAAAGAATTGGAGCCACCATGCTGTCTGCTGAGAACTAGAGGGAGCCTCCACTTGAAAGAGACGAACAACATAGCTAAAAGATTAAAAAGCAACAACAAATTAGAATCAAAGCAACGTCTTCCCAAAGGAAAGCTTTGCAAATTCAGAATTTCAGAACTCAGAAAACAAGACCGTCTACGATTGTAAGTTTAGCTACATTTTTAGAATGCGAATTAATATGAATATCATGTGTTGCGATGAAATGATAATAGTACGATACTCGTTATGTTATCAATATACGTTTGTGATTTGATTCTATTATCATGTTGAATTGAGAATTATTAAGTATGATGTTTATTATGTTTTATAATATTAATCTATGCCAGTGACTTGATTCTATTATCATGTTAAATTTGGGATTATTGGATTAGATTATTTGTATAAGCATGGACTTGGATTGTAACATCTTATGAGAATTGTGTAGTTTATTATGCAAGTTTATGTAGTGAAGTTATGCGACCAATTGTCAAATCTATATGTTCATGTTTATGCAAAACTTATGCCATGTTCACACTTATCATATATTGGGATTAATTTGCAAGTATGTTTAAATCTATGTTACTAATTAACACATGTGTATGTTGATTAGCCTATGTTGCTAACTCACATATACGTATGTTGATTTGCCTATGTTGTAAATTAACATATGTATATGGATTAGTTCATATTGCTAATTCTCATGTATGTTGTTAATATGGCCTATGTTAAAAAACACATATATGTTGAGTTAGCCTATAAGTGCAAGTTCATACCTATGACATTATAATGTTTATGTTAGTCTTTTTGCAAGTTTGTACCTATGACATTATAATGTTCATGTTAGTTATTTTGCAAGTTCACCCCTAAAATGTTCATGTTAGTTATTTTGCAAGTACACCCTATTATGTTCATATTGATTATGCCATCAATACCAAAGTTGTACCCTCGTCATGTTCATGCTAATTTATGCCAATTTGCATATATTAAATTAGGCTAAGATTTTAGCCTAATACTTTACACCAAAAATCATGCGAACGTAAATTAGGCTGAGATGGTTAGCCTAATATTGGATGGGGTAACGTTGGGTTAAAATGATAATTTTAGGAAAACTTGCCATAAATTGGTCATTAATCACATAAGTGATTTATGACATAAAAAGGCATTAATTACCTTAATTAGTGAGATTAATTGGAAATGAATGTGACAGTAATTTGAATTTGAATAATTTACATAATTAAAATGTAAATTAGAAAATACGAACGCGCTTAACCCGAGGTTGGATTGAGTTGTGACGTAAACCTGCCCGGACCCGCCCGGCTGTCTAGTTGTCACAACAATAGCTATCCAATGTGAGAGGTTAAGGAATGGGGCCCAATAAAGACCCGAGGTAAAACTGAGTTATGGCGTAAGACTCCCCGGGCCCAATCGGCATACAGGCAGCCACAACAATATCCGTCTAATTTGAGAGGTTGGTGCTCTAATAAGACAATTAGAGCTGAGTTAGGACTGATAGGGTTAAGTCAATTTAATAAATACTTAACCAAATTCAGCATGTTAAATAATTTGGATGGGTGGGGGTTAGGTTCATTCAGACACTTAACCACTTAACATGTTTGACTAGAAAACCTAGTAACGGGGACCCGTATCAGCAGTAACCCAATTAGGTATCATGGTACCCTGAACTAGGCAGGGTGGGGCACGATTACTGGGCTAATTGTAAGCGGTCAAAAGCGACGGCGGTTGGTGCACAGTGTGGGTTCTAACAGAGTGCGGGCGTGCACACACTCTGGAGCAGACCAGTCAGGGCACTGGAGCATCAGTAGTATACCCTATGCATGCTAGAATTGTGTCGGGCCCGCCACCATGGGACTTGATACACCCCATGGCGGGACCAGCACATGTATCTACCATATAGGGCCGTAGGATACATGTGAATATACGAGTAGGAGCCGATCTTTTAAAGAAAGAGAAAAGGATCACTTCACCCCAATCATGGGGTGCCTGTTGGTATAAGAATTAGTAGGTGCAGAGATAGAGATTTAAAATAGGGTGTGAAGGGATGTTCATTTTAGGACACCTTATCTAGTTCTAGGATAGTCTATTATCCTGATATCGTCCTGTTCTCACTTTAAGCAAGTCATGATCTTTTTATTATTAACATTCTAGGAATATAGCTAGACTTACCAGACTTATGTCTGACCCATTTTCCTTTCGTCTTCTTTTCTTCCGTTCCCTCCCCCCCCCTCCCCCCAGGTCCACAAGGAGGAAACACTGCAACATAGTCAGTTTTTGTTCCAGCTTGAAGAGAGAGAATGTATTGCTTGGATTTCTTTCATTTGGACCATGGCTTTGGATATCATTTATGGGGATTATGCAGCTTTATTTATGTTTCATGCTTTTTTATCTTTTAAAATCAAGACAGTACTATGGTTGTAATAATTGGAAGTTTGTTTTGAGACAATGTTTGAAATGTTCTGTATAAACACGTATTTATGATAAAAAAAGTCTGTTGGTTATTCCGCTGCTTATTTATATGTGTTTATATCTGTCTTGTGTTTTATCTGTGTCTTTTACTTATAAACCTCCACCAAAATTAAGGCATTCCCTTTGTGAGTGACCTTAATAGAGGTGGGGTGTTTCACTTGGTATTAGAGCATAGGTTTACCAGACCAGATAAAAAGTTTTTGAAACTATATTAAAATTAATATTTAAAGAAGCATTTTTCAAGAAAAAGAATTGTTTTATAGTTTTAGAAAGGCATAATCCCCCAAAGCCATGTGAATTATCTATCCTTCGTTTTGAATCTTTCCTTTTTCGTTTCAGCATGTCGGGAGAATTTAACCTTCCAGAAGGTGTGACTGTACCTGGTTGGTCTAGAAGGTACTTGGAAGCTAGGGCCAATGAGGCGGGCCAAGCGAATCTTCCTCCCCTAGCTGCAGCAATTCCTCCTCCTCCTCCCCCAGTTACTGAAATTCCCCCTCCTCCTCCTCCTTCGAGAGGAAATGCTTTTGCCAAGACTTGTAGAGATTTTAAAGCTATGGGTGGGAAAGACTTTCATGGAACCGAGTCCTTCGTAGCAGCCAGGAACTGGCTAAAAGAGACCGAAGATCTTTTCGTTATCTTCGAGGTAGAAGACAGGCAGAAGGTAAGACTGGCAGTGTGGTTGCTCAAAGGAGAGGCTTCCTACTGGTGGGAAGTCACCAATGCAGAAAACCAGTAGAAACGTGGGAAGATTTCAGATTTAAATTTGAGCTGAAGTTCCTTTCGGAAGCTGAGAGAAGTCTTCAAATGGAGAGGTTCCTATCCCTTAAGTAAGGGAGTATGACCGTGAAAGAGTACGTCAACCAGTTTGATCAGCTGGCTAGGTTCGGACTGGACCTAGTCAACACCCAACACAAGAAGGCTCTCCGCTTTGTCAAGGGACTGAATGAGCCGCTTCATAGCCTGGCCATGACCTATATACCTATGGGAGCTACATATGAAAGGCTGGTACAGATGGTGTTACTACATGAGGAGGATAAAGGCAAGAAGGAGACAAAGGCGGAAGGGTCTCAGGGAAAGAAAGAAGCTTTACAGCCTAAGAAAACAGACTTTAAGAAGAGCAGGAAAAACAACAAAGCTCGCAAAACAAGAAAATGTAATTTATGTGGTGTGGTTGGACATGTGGTGAAAGACTGCAGGAAGAAGAAGGCAAAGATGAATGGTGGTTGCTTTCATTGTGGAGAAACATGACACATAGCTAAGGACTGCACTAAGAGGCGAGGGCAGGCGCAGAAAGCTGCATCCACTTCGGGTGGACAAGTTCATGCACTGGAGGCGCCTCCTCTGCAACAGCGAGGTAGAAATACTTCTGTAGAAAGTGTAGTTTATCTTTATGATCACCCAGTTCGCACTTTATTTGATTCTGGTGCATCACACTCCTTTATTTCATCTGCTTTAGTAGAATCTCTGCACCTAGAAACTAGTATGGTAGAGGATCCCTTGGTTGTCTCCAATCCAATTGGAGGCCCAGCTTATTTGTCAATGATATGTATGAATTTGAAAATCTCTATTCTAAGTGTAGAATTTAGATGTAGTACCTTTGTTTCGGGCTTCTCGGGGTATGGATTGATTTTGGGCATGGACTGGCTATCCAGTAATGGTGCCATCCTTGATTGTGAGAAAATAGTGGTTAGGCTTTTAACCCAACTCGGTAATACTCTGGAAATTACTTGTAATCCCTCGAATGTGGTAATGCTTAGTTATCTTGAATCGCTTGACGCTTCTGTTGAGAATTTGCAGTCAGTTAAGGTGGTCCGAGAATATTCGGATGTCTTTGATGAGGTGAAGGGCTTACCTCCGAAACGGGAAATAGACTTCCGCATCTATCTTGTTGACAATGCGAAGCCCGTTGCTTTTCCTGTTAGGCACATGGCTCATAGGGAAAGGAAAGAGCTCAGTAAGCATATTAAAGAGCTTTTAGAAAAGGGGTTCATTAGGCGGAGCATTTCAGAATGGGGCGCTCCAGTGGTGTTTGCTACAAAGGAGGATGGTTCACTCCGCCTATGTGTTGACTATAGGGAGCTAAACAAGCTGACTAAAAAGAACAGGCACCCTCTCCCCAGAATTGATGATTTGTTTGACCAGCTTGTAGGAGCATCGGTTTTCTCCTAACTTGATTTGGCGACCGGATTTCATCAGCTAAGGGTAGCTGATGATAGCATCGATAAGACAGCTTTCAGAACCCCAGACGGATTCTTTGAGTGGCTTGTCATGCCTTTTGGCTTGACAAACGCACCTGCTTACTTCGTGGACCTAATGAGTAGGGTGTTCAGAGATTTCCTCAATAAATTCGTGGTGGTCTTCGTAGACGATATTTTGATCTTCCCAAAAAATGAGGAAGAGCATGCTCAGCACCTAAAGGCAATCATGGAGACTCTTAGAACACATCAGTTAAAAGACAAATTCTCCAAGTGCCACTTTTGGAGAGAAGAAGTGAGATTTCTTGGGCATATAGTGTCCAAAGAGGGGTTAGCTGTAGACCCCGCAAAAGTAGTAGCGGTGCAAGATTGGAAGGCACCAAGGAATGCAACCGAGGTCCGAAGCTTCCTCGGGCTTGCAGGCTTTTATCGGAAGTTCATCAAAGATTTTGCAAAAATCTCATCTCCTCTTACAAGGCTAACAAAGAAGAATCTAATTTTCTCTTGGGATTTGGATTGCGAGTTTGCTTTCCAACGCTTAAAAAGGGACAGGACTAGGCGCTGTCCTAATGCAAGAAGGAAGGGTGGTAGCTTATGGCGGAAGACAGTTGAAAGTTCATGAAAGGAACTACCCAACCCACGACCTTGAGTTGGCCGCCATCGTCTTTGCGCTTAAGTCTTGGCGCCACTATCTCCTAGGTGAGAAATTTGAACTGTATACTGACCATAAATCTTTGAAGTATCTCTTCTCGCAGAAGGACCTTAACTTAAGGCAACAAAGGTGGATGGAGTTTCTTGCCTCGTATGATTTCGAGATTTCCTACACTCCTGGCAAGGGCAACGTAGTCGCAGATGCCTTGAGTAGAAAGAAGCCAACGTTGAGCCCGCTATTTGTTGAAAGGTGAAGCCTAGAGTTTATAACCAGTTTTGACTTTAGGCCCTCCTCTGATTTTGTACCCGGTCTGTTAGCATCGCTAGAAGTGCGGCCCACTCTCTTAGACTCAATAGGGACCGCACAACGAGAAGACCCTCAGCTTGTAGAAGTGGTTAATAAGCTCGTTAGGGGTGAGAATTTTAGTCACCTCGATAGATACACCATCGACGACAAAGGGTGGTTAACACGGGATGGAAGACTATGTGTCCCACAGGCAAAGGGTTGGTGAAGAAAGTTCTTGAGGAGGCACATCATTCCAAAATGACAATACATCCAAGCGGGGACAAAATGTACAAGGACTTAAAGAGAGTTTTCTTTTGGAGTGGCATGAAGAAGGACATGGCAGATTTTGTTTCTAAGTGCATGATTTGCCAACAAGTCAAGGTGGAGCAAAAGAAGCCTGGCGGTCTGCTCCATCCTCTAGAGGTCCCACAGTGGAACTGGGATAGCATTTCAATGGACTTCATTGATGGGCTGCCTAGGTCTAGAAGAGGCAACACTAGCATTTGGGTAATAGTGGATAGGCTTACTAAAAGCGCCCACATTTTACCTGTCAAGAGTAGAAGGACTGCCTCGTCTCTAACATCTCTTTATCTTAAGGAGATAGTTTGACTCCATGGAATACCTTCCAGCATTATTAGCGACAGAGATCCTATCTTCACAAGCAAGTTTTGGCGGAGTCTGCAAGAAGCTGTAGGCACACAGTTATGTTTGAGCATGGCCTATCACCCCCAAACCGATGGTCAGACGGAAAGGGTGAACAGGATTTTGGAAGACCTTTTGAGACTTTGCGTCCTTGACTTTGGAGGGACTTGGGAGGACCATCTTCCTTTGGTGGAATTTGCCTACAACAACAGCTACCAAGCCACCATCGGAATGGCGCCCTTCGAAGCTTTATATGGAAGACCGTGCCGATCGCCCACTTGTTGGTGGGAGTCTACTGACAAGCTCATACTTGGACCAGATATGATCCGAGAGACTTCAGAGAAAGTAGACTTAATACGGAGAAGAATGAAGACAGCCCAAGACAGACAAAAATCCTACGTAGACAAGAGAAGGACCGACCTTGAATTTGAGGCTGGGGATAGGGTTTTCCTTAAGGTATCTCCTTTAAGGAACGTCGTTCACTTTGGATCCACAGGGAAGCTAGCACCAAGATTTGTAGGGTCGTTTCCTATCATCGAGAAAATAGGGAAGATGGCCTACAAGTTAGAGTTACCCGAGAGACTGGCTTGAGTTCACAACGTCTTTCATGTTTCTCACCTCCGGAAGTATTTACATGAGTCAGCGGAAGTGGTAGATCCAAACATTCGAGAAGAAGCTGAAGTAGAACGCGAAGCAACTATGAGGAAAGTTCCAACTCGCATCTTAGGAACTGAAGTGAAAAAGCTACGCAACCGCGAAGTCAAACTCATCAAAGTTCAGTGGAGCGACGCCAAGGAAGACGCGACTTGGGAAACTAAGGATAGAATACGCGCAGCCTACCCTTTTCTTTTTTAGGGTACATTTTTGATCTCTCTTTTTCCTTAAAGTCATGTTAGTATCTATCTTTTTAGGTATATCTCCCCGACCTTACCCTTTTATCCTTAGGTGGAAACCCCTTTGGATGTAAACATGTAATTGAAACATGTTATGGATGATGGTTGCAAGTGGTTGCAAATGTTTGCTAGTGGTTGCTCGTGGATGCATACACACACAAAAACTAGGGTTTTAGATCGGCTCAGTCACTTCATATTGCATATGCATATATGTGTTTATGTTTGTATATGGTTGAAGCATAATATGTTGTCATATGGATGTCGCATTTGTTTGAATGATTGCGCACTCATGTAGAATTATGAATAGGAAAAAGTTTGCATACATAATGGATTCATGACACTTACATAATTTGCATTAAGGAGGTCAACTGAATTAGTAGACCACCTGATTTTTGCATTAGACAAGGACATGTACACACACGATGCATATGATCATGAAGCATTAGAAGTCTTTTAAGGACAATGGACGCTCATGTTTGATGATTGAATAGATGGACATTTGGATGGTAGGATATATGTTCTCCTAGACTTGGAGATTTCGGGGATGAAATCCTTTAAGGAGGGGAGAATGTAACACCCCGTATTTCTGTTAACACTAAAGTTGCTAATACAAAAAAATAAATGTGTAAAGAGGAGATGTATCTAATGTGCATACAAAAATAAATGTGTAAAGGGGAGATGTATCTAATGTGCATACAAGAATAATAATAAATGTGTAAAGGGGAGATGTATCTAATGTGCATACAAAATAATAATAAATGTGTAAAGGGGAGATGTATCTAATGCGTACGTATTTATATGGATTGACAAATAATAGTAAATGTACATTAAGAAAGAAATGGTGAACATAATTGGCTTCTCTTTACAACGGACGGCTATGGTTAACCCTAGTTTCATCGACGGCTCAAATTAACTTGCAACTCTATAAAAAGACCCTAGGTCTCAAACTAAAAATTCACACAAAAAAAAAAGAATTGGAGCCACCATGTTGTCTGCTGAGAACTAGAGGGAGCCCCCACTTGAAAGAGACGAACAACATAGCGAATACAAACTAAAAGATTAAAAAACAACAACAAATTAGAATCAAAGCAACGTCTTCCCAAAGGAAAGCTTTGCAAATTCAGAATTTCAGAACTCAGAAAACAAGACCGTCTACGATTGTAAGTTTAGCTACATTTTTAGAATGCGAATTAATATGAATATCATGTATTGCGATGAAATGATAATAATATGATACTCGTTATGTTATTAATATACGTTTGTGATTTGATTCTATTATCATGTTGAATTGAGAGTTATTAAATATGATGTTTATTATGTTTTATAATATTAATCTATGCCAGTGACTTGATTCTATTATCATGTTAAATTTGGGATTATTGGATTAGATTATTTGTATAAGCATGAACTTGGATTGTTACATCTTATGAGAATTGTGTAGTTTATTATGCAAGTTTATGTAGTGAAGTTATGCGACCAATTTTCAAATCTATATGTTCATATTTATGCAAAACTTATGTCATGTTCACACTTATCATATGTTGGGATTAATTTGCAAGTATGTTTAAATCTATGTTACTAATTAACACATGTGTATGTTGATTAGCCTATGTTGCTAACTCACATATACGTATGTTGATTTGCCTATGTTGCAAATTAACATATGTATATGGATTAGTTCATATTGCTAATTCTCATGTATGTTGTTAATATGGCCTATGTTAAAAAACACATATATGTTGAGTTAGCCTATAAGTGCAAGTTCATACCTATGACATTATAATGTTTATGTTAGTCTTTTTGCAAGTTTGTACCTATGACATTATAATGTTCATGTTAGTTATTTTGCAAGTTCACCCCTAAAATGTTCATGTTAGTTATTTTGCAAGTACACCCTATTATGTTCATATTGATTATGCCATCAATACCAAAGTTATACCCTTGTCATGTTCATGCTAATTTATGCCAATTTGCGTATATTAAATTAGGCTAAGTTTTTAGCCTAATACTTTACACCAAAAATCATGCGAACGTAAATTAGGCTGAGATGGTTAGCCTAATATTGGACGGGGTAACGTTGGGTTAAAATGATAGTTTTAGGAAAACTTTCCATAAATTGGTCATTAATCACATAAGAGATTTATGGCATAAAAAGGCATTAATTACCTTAGTTAATGAGATTAATTGGAAATGAATGTAATAGTAATTTGAATTTGAATAATTTACATAATTAAAATGTAAATTAGAAAATACGAACGCACTTAACCCGAGGTTGGATTGAGTTGTGACGTAAACCTGCCCGGACCCGCCCGGCTGTCTAGTTGTCACAACAATAGCTATCCAATGTGAGAGGTTAAGGCATGGGGCCCAATAAAGACCCGAGGTTAAACTGAGTTGTGGCGTAAGACTGCCCGGACCCGACCGACATACAGGCAGCCACAACAATATCTGTCTAATCTGAGAGGTTGGTGCTCTAATAAAACAATTAGAGCTGAGTTAGGACTGATAGGGTTAAGTCAATTTAACAAATACTTTACCAAATTCAACATGTTAAATAATTTGGATGGGTGGGGGTTAGGTTCATTCAGACACTTAACCACTTAACATGTTTGACTAGAAAACCTAGTAACGGGGACCCGTATCAGCAGTAACCCAATTAGGTATCATGGTACCCTGAACTAGGCAGGGTGGGGCACGATTACTGGGCTGATTGTAAGCGGTCAAAAGCGACGGCGGTTGGTGCACAATGTGTGTTCTAACAGAGTGCGGGCGTGCACACACTCTGGAGCAGACAAGTCAGGGCACTAGAGCATCAGTAGTATACCCTATGCATGCTAGAATTGTGTCGGGGCCGCCACCATGGGACTTGATACACCCCATGGTGGAACTAGCATAGGTATCTACCATATAGGGCCGTAGGACACATGTGAATATACGAGTAGGAGCCGATCTTTTAAAGAAAGAGAAAGGGATCACTTCACCCCAATCACGGGGTGCCTGTTGGTATAAGAATTAGTTGGTGCAGAGATAGGGATTTAAAATAGGGTGCGAAGGGATGTTCGTTTTAGGACACCTTATCTAGTTCTAGGATAGTCTATTATTGTAACACCCCACCTCCGCCAGTGCCACTCTTGCAAGGGCACTGACTTTGGAGGGGCGTTTAAACAAGGTAATCATGCATGCAGATATCACAAGACAGAACATATAAGTAAAAACAGAGTAAATATAGCAGCAGATAAAAACTAGCATATCAAAATCATAAGTAAAGTTACAACACAGTACTTGATCATTATTTTCCACAAAGTCTAGAAACATAAAACTGGAAACTGGAAAGGAAAACATAAAGTAGCTATCCCCAAGGTAGAAAACCATAGCGAGCTCAAGTCCAAAGCATACATGAGCTATCCAGGAAAAGCAGCTAAGATCCAAGCTAAGTACTGGTATTCCCGCCCTGAAAACCTGGGGGGGGGGGAACGAAAGAAAAGAGGCGAAAGAAAATGGGTCAGTCAAAAGACTGGTAAGTCCTACCTACTATTGTACAACAACTAATAAAGTTAACTGTATATGTAAACAAGGATGAGTCATAGGATGATAACTGGTATGGAAAAAGTCAACAAGATAGATCAAGTGTGGCACCGCATATACAAGGTTGAGGTTTGCACCAAGTGTACTAGTTTCACAAGTCATGTCAAGTGTAAACAAGAAGTGATCCCCAGGCCCAAGTTTGGCCCAATACCACGAATGACCTAAATCAAGGTCCAACTAGCACGGTCTAGTCGATCGGCTCCCTAAAACCTAACTCGTCAAGTGTCGGTGTCTTACGGCCCAACTACGAAGTGTAGCTAAACTGTGCTAGGTCCACCCTAGGGTGTATCAAGTCCTAGGGTGTCAACCACTGACACAAACCAAGCACGCACAGTTTAAACCTACTGGTGCCCGTGCCTGCTTTTTCAACTCCGGACCATGTGCACGACCCTGGCCCGCCTGAACCTACACCGGCGCACCTACACAGCCGTCGTTTTGGTCGCTTACATGTCGTCCCAGTAATCATGCCCCACTCTAGCCTAGTCCCTAGGGTATCATGATACAACCAAGAGGGTTACTGGTGCAAAGGACCACGTAACTAGGGTTTCCTTAATGGGTTAAACGTGGTTAACCCAACTCATCCAAGTACCAAGTTGGTTAAGTGTACCCAAGGTTCATGACTTAACCCTACCAACCCATCGTGTTTAATTGGTTAAGTATCAAGCGGTCCATGACTTAACCCTGCCATGTGGCATTAATTAATTTAATGCACCCAACCTCTCACATTAGACCTTGTTGTGGTTACTAGTTAGGCCGGGCGGGTCCGGGTAGGTTTACACAACAACTTAGTCTAACCTCGGGTTTCACGTGCAACATGACCAACTACTCACATTGGGTCCTATTGCTTGTAGCCACTAGTTAAGCCGGTCAGTTCCGGGTAGGTTTATGCTACAAGCTCAACCCAACCTCGAGTTGGCCATCCTCATGTTTTCTAAGTGTCATGTCCATCATGTTTTCAAAACACGTTACAAATTTTCAAGCAATTGGGTAGACCTAACTTAATAGGTAAATTCCCAATGGGTAGACCTAACTTAATAGGTAAATTCCCAAGCTTATGTTTTTATATCTTTTAGGTTTACCCAACCCCAAACGCAATCCCCTCGCTTACATATCGCAATAGCGCATAAAGGATAGAAAGAGGGAACTTGGCAAAATCATGACATAAAGGTGTTGGAGCCACAAGCTAAACATGGTGGCATATGAGACAAAGATGTGATCATAAACTTGCATATCATGTTATCAACTTGCAAGATATTCATAAGCATGCATAACATCATTTTAACTTGCATAGTGTTCATATGCATGCATAACATGGTTTCAACTTGCATAAGGTTCCTATGCATGCATAACATGGTTTCAACTTGCATAAGGTTCATATGCATGCATAACATCAAACTTGGCAAATAGGCGGAACATGGCCATAGATAGCATGAGATAAGAACTAGTAACATGCATATAACATTATATGCACGTTAATACAAGGTTTATGAGAGTTTCAAAGTCGCATCATGCAACATTTCCAACCAAAGATCATATCTTTCTATGCATAAAGCCAAGGTAATGACTTTACTAACATGCATAGAGTAAGCTTATGCATAAAATCATAAGATCAAAGCACATATCATGATTAACCCCAAACTCAACTTGCAACTTAACATATTAACTTCATAGTTAAAATACAAGAGTAGAAATAGGCTTACAATGCTATGACGACTCAAATGAGTATAGCAAATGTAAGAAACCCCCTTATGCAACTAATTAAAACCCCAAAATGCAAGCAAACTTGATCAAGACTCCTCCTTTATGATGCCAATAGAGAAACAAGACTTTAATGCAAGCTAAAGAGGATCATACAAGCCCAAATACACTTGTATGCATGGAAATCTCTTAGAAAATTGTTTAGGAATTTGATGAAGAGAGTGGAGGCCATGAGAGGATTGATTTTGCCATAGTTTAGTTGTAGGATAGATTAATGATGATTTAGGGTAGGTTAGGGTCTTATTTATAGATTAGGCTAGTGATTTAGACCATAGGATTAAACCCTAGTTCTCATTTCAGCCCTCCAAATCGAATCTGGCCCTCTAGCTTAACACATTCTCAAGATGGTGCACCAGGCAGGACTGGGCGTCTGAGCCAAGTCGACAGGGCTATCGACCTGGTCAGACCCAGTCGACACCCAAGTCGACAGGGCTGTCGACTTGGGTACTGTGGCGGGAATTTTCCCGCCTTGGCCCAACTGGCCCAATTTTCAAGCTTAGATTTGAATTTGAAAAATCTGTTTTTATTTAGAGATTTTCTGAAAACTTTGTTGGGCCTTAATCGGGTCATACGGACTCCGATTTTCGAAAACTCGGACTCTATTTCGCATATTTTTCCGAGACGAACGCAATGGCATAGCTCGTTTCCCTTGATTCAGATTTTATTATTTAATTCTGCCTTGTTTTGCGTTATATCTTGTTATTAAAATACGGGTTATTACATTCTCCCCTCCTTAAAGGATTTCGTCCCCGAAATCTCTAAGTTAGGAAGTATGTGTCCTACCATCCATCATCCATCTACTCACCACATCACCCACGAGTAACCATTGTCCTTAACAATTTCTACATGCTGTATGATCATATGCAAAGGTGTGTGTATATGTACTTATCTAATGCGAAAATCAGGCGGTTACTGATTCAGTACACCTCCTTAATGCAAAGTATGCTAGTGAAATGCGTCCATATGTATGCAAATTCCTAGCCTAATTTTATAATTTCTACATGAGTGCACATAACATTTATCCATATGCAACATCCATGAGATAGCACAACAAGTTTTAGCCATGAATAAGTATATGCACTCATGCATATGCAATATGAAGGTGTGTGAGCCGATCTTAGTGCCTAATGTGTATCATGCATCCACGAGTATCCACTTGCAAACACTTGCAACCACTTGCAACCATCAAGCATAACATGTTTCAAACACATGTTTCATCCAAAGGGTTTCTACCTAAGGTTCTCATGACAAGATTAACATGATAAACTAGATAAACATGGATAGCAAAGAGAAAGATATGCTAACAAAGAAAAGAGATTGAGAGTGTACCCTCAAAAAGGAATGGATAAAGCTCACGCATCTTCTTCTCGGTTTCCCAAGTTGCGTCTTCTTCGGCTTCACCCCATTGAACCTTCACCAACTTGACCTGTCGATTCCTTAGCTTCTTAGTCTCCGTCCCCAAGATACGAATCGGAGCTCTCCTCAAAGTAGCTTCTTTCTCCACTTCCACATCTTCTAGAGCACTTGGCTCAACAACCTCTGCTGACTCATGTAAACACTTCCGGAGATGCGAGACATGAAAAACATCGTGTACTCCGGCAAGCTTCTCGGGCAATTTCACTCTATAAGTCATCTGCCCGATCCTCTCTATAATAGGGAAGGGTCCAACAAATCTCGGTGCTAACTTCCCCACGGCTCCAAATCGGACCACATTCCGCAAAGGAGAAACCTTCACGAAAACCATATCTTCAACACCAAACTCCAAATCAGATCTTCGCTTATCGGCATAGGATTTCTGTCGGTCTTGGGCCGCTTTCATCCGTCTTCGAATCAACTCGATCTTCTCGGATGCATCTCTGATCATATCAGGCCCAAGTATAAGCTTATCTGTAGTCTCCCACCAACATGTAGGCGACTTGCACGGCCTCCCATATAAGGCTTCAAATGGTGCCATCCCTATGCTTGCTTGATAACTGTTATTATATGCAAACTCAACAAGAGGAAGATGGTCTTCCCAAGTACCACCAAAATCCAGAATACAAAGCCTTAACAGATCCTCGAGTACCCTATTCACCCTTTCGGTTTGACCGTCCGTCTGTGGGTGATAAGCAGTACTTAGATTCAACCTCGTGCCCATGGCTTCTTGCAAGCTATTCCAGAACTGACTTGTAAAGATTGGGTCACGGTCACTGACTATACTAGAAGGGACTCCATGAAGTCTCACGATCTCGCGAAGATATACAGACGCTAGCCAAGATGCGGTCCTCTTGCTCTTTACCGGAATGAAATGAGCACTCTTCGTAAGTCTGTCCACAATGACCCAAATGCTCGTATTCCCTTTCCTTGACCTTGGTAGCCCGTCAATAAAATCCGTGGAAATACTCTCCCACTTCCAAAGTGGAACGTCTACAGGATGCAATAGCCCACCGGGCTTCTTCGACTCGGCCTTAACTTGCTGGCAAATGATACATCTAGAAACAAACTCTGCCACATCCTTCTTCATCCCAGGCCAAAAGAAAATACGCTTCATATCTTTATACATCTTATCTCCGCCTGGATGTATAGTCAACTTGGAGCGATGCGCTTCCTCAAGAACTTTCCTTACTAGATCTTCTACCACTGGAACACATAACCTTCCATCTCTCCTCAGCCAACCCTTGTCATCAATAGAGTATCGAGCGAGATGACCAGACGTCTCTCCTCGAATCAGCTTATCCATAATCTCAACTATCTGAGGGTCTTCTTTCTGCGAAGCCCCAACTTGATCAAGAAGGGTAGGTCTGAGTTCCAGAGATGCTAAAGAACCGGTCATCGACTCAATCGCCAAAGAGAAATCAAAGGTTGCCACATACTCTAAATTCTTCATCTCAACGAATAGAGGACTTAGGGTCAACCTCTTTCTGCTTAGTGCATCAACCACAACATTACCCTTGCCAGGGGTATAAGCTATCTCGAAGTCATACGATGCCAAGAATTCCATCCACCTTTGCTGCCTAAGATTCAGATCTTTCTGCGAGAAGAGATATTTGAGTGATTTGTGATCAGTATACAACTCAAACCTTTCGCCTAAAAGATAGTGGCGCCAGGACTTGAGTGCAAAGACAATCGCCGCCAACTCCAAGTCATGAGTGGGGTAGTTCTTCTCATGAACTTTAAGTTGCCTACCCCCATAGCATATCACTCTTCCCACCTGCATTAGAACAGCGCCTAACCCCGTGCCACATGCATCGGTATACACGGTAAACATCTTACCGCCATCGGGCAATGCCAAAACTGGAGCTGTGGTAAGGGCCCTTTTTAGCCTTTGAAAAGCGAGCTCACACTCTAAGTCCCATGCAAAGACTAAGTTCTTCTTCGTCAATCTAGTGAGAGGGGCTGAAATCTTAGCGAAGTCTCTAATGAACTTCCTATAATAGCCTGCCAGACCGAGAAAGCTTCGCACTTCGGTTGCATTCCTAGGAGTCCTCCAGTCTTGAACTGCAACCACTTTCCCGGGATCCACAGCTATACCCTGCTTAGAAACTATACGCCCAAGAAACCGGACTTCCTTTCTCCAAAAGTGGCATTTGGAGAACTTGGCTTTCAATTGATGGGCTCTAAGCGTATCCATCACTTCCCTGAGATGTCTAGCATGCTCTTCCTCTTCTTTTGAGAAGATTAGAATATTATCCACGAAGACCACGACAAACTTGTTCAAGAACTCCCTGAACACCCTACTCATCAAGTCCACGAAATATGCGGGTGCATTAGTCAAGCCGAACGGCATGACAAGCCATTCGAAGAATCCATCTGGAGTCCTGAACGTAGTCTTGTCTATACTGTCTTCAGCTACCCTGAGCTGATGAAATCCAGTAGCCAGATCTAGCTGAGAGAAAACAGAAGCACCAACAAGCTGGTCGAAGAGGTCATCTATCCTCGGTAATGGATGCCTATTTTTCTTGGTCAGCTTGTTCAACTCTCGATAATCAACACATAGACGAAGCGAGCCGTCCGCCTTAGTAGCGAACACCACAAGAGCACCCCATTCGGAAATGCTTCGCCTAATAAAGTTCTTCTCAAGTAGCTCCTTGATTTGCTTACTGAGCTCTCTCCTTTCATGCGGGGCCATGTGCCTAACTGGTAAGGAGACTGGCTTAGCGTTATCGACCAGATAAATGCGGAAATCTATCTCTCGCTTAGGGGGTAACCCCTTAACTTCTTCAAAAACATCAGGGTATTCTCGAACCACCCTTACAGACTGCAGATCATCGATAGACGAGTCAAGAGATTCAAGATAACATAGCATGACGGGATCTAGCGGGTTGCAAGAAATCTCTAGGGTATTACCAAGGCGAGTCATGAGTCTCACCACCTATGCTCACAATCGAGAATGGCTCCATAGCGGGATAACCAATCCATGTCCAAGATCAACCCGTATCCTGTGAACCCGAGAACATAAGCATCACACGAGAATTCTACGGTCAAGATAGAAATCCTCAAATCCATACAGATCATAGATAAATGAGCTGAACCCCCAATCGGATTCGAAACACAAACGGGATCCTCAACTAAGCTAGTACTTAGGTGCAAACTTTCAACAATGTTAGAAGAAATAAAACTATGCGATGCGCCTGAATCAAATAAGGTGCGAACAGGATAATCAGAAATATAAACAAGACTTTCTACAGAAATGCTACCTCGATCCTGAACTGGAGCGGCGTTGAGAGCATGCACTTGCCCTCCGGATGATCCTGCACATTGAGTCTGTCCATGGCCCTGCTTCTTAGGGCAATCCTTGCTAAAATGTCTTGTCTCTCCACAGTGAAAGCACCCACCCAATTTCATTCTCTTCTTCCTACAGTCCTTGGCTATGTGCCCAACAATCCCACAGAAGTTGCACTTTCTTGGGTCCTTTGCCTTGTTCTTGTTGCCCTTGTTGTTCTTGTTGTTCTTGTTACTCTGATTACTCTGATTCCCTCCCCACTTGGAGTCTGTCTTCTTAGGCTGAGTCTCATTGGGCTTGACTTCTTTCTTCCCATTCTTATCCTCTCCCTCCAGCAATGCCATGTTTACTAGGCTCTCGAAAGTGGCCCCCATGGGTATGTGTGACATGGCTAGACCTTGTAATGGCTCATTTAACCCTCGTGCAAAACGTAGAGCCTTCTTCTCGGGAGTATTGACCATGTCCAAACCGAATCGGGTAAGCTGGTTGAACTTATTCACATACTCTCTCACTGTCATGTCTCCTTGCTTCAAAGCTATGAACTTTTCTAGTTGCAAATTTGCCTCTGCAGACGATAGAAACTTAAGCCCAAACCTTGCCCTGAAGTCGGCCCAGGTTTCTACGGGCCTAGTAGCATTGGTGACCTCCCACCAATAAGCAGCTTCCTCCTTTAGTAGCCAAACCGCCAACAGGACCTTTCTACGGTCCTCTATATCAAAGATGGCAAAGAGATCTTCGGTTTCCTTCAACCAGTTTCTTGCTTCCATGAAAGTCTCTGTTCCAATAAATTTTTTGCCACCCATGGCCTTGAAGTCCTTGCAAACCTTGGCAAAATCGGCTTGCGGTTGCTGAGGAGGAGGAGGAGGGGGTGGAACCTCAGTGATAGTGGGAGTGGTTGCTGGACCTGCATTGTTGGCCCTAGCTTCCAAGTACCTCCGGAACCATCCGGGAATGGTGACTCCCTCAGGAAGATTGAGATCGGCCATGCTGAAAAAGGAAAAGATAGATTTAGAACGAGGAAACGAAGGATAGTGCTTATGGCTCTTGGGGGATAGCCTTTCAAAATAAACTAGACTTTTCTTTGGAAAATACTTAATTGGTTTTGAAAATAGCTTTTTAAAAGTAACTTTAAAACCCTTTTTGCTCCAATCTCGTAAACCTTATGCTCTGATACCAAATGTAACACCCCACCTCCGCCAGTGCCACTCTTGCAAGGGCACTGACTTTGGAGGGGCGTTTAAACAAGGTAATCGTGCATGCAGATATCACAAGACAGAACATATAAGTAAAAACAGAGTAAATATAGCAGCAGATAAAAACTAGCATATCAAAACCATAAGTTAAGTTACAACACAGTACTTGATCATTATTTTCCACAAAGTCTAGAAACATAAAACTGGAAACTGGAAAGGAAAACATAAAGTAGCTATCCCCAAGGTAGAAAACCATAGCGAGCTCAAGTCCAAAGCATACATGAGCTATCCAGGAAAAGCAGCTAAGATCCAAGCTAAGTACTGGTATTCCCGCCCTGAAAACCTGGGGGGGGGGGGAATGAAAGAAAAGAGGCGAAAGAAAATGGGTCAGTCAAAAGACTGGTAAGTCCTACCTACTATTGTACAACAACTAATAAAGTTAACTGTATATGTAAACAAGGATGAGTCATAGGATGATAACTGGTATGGAAAAAGTCAACAAGATAGATCAAGTGTGGCACCGCATATACAAGGTTGAGGTTTGCACCAAGTGTACTAGTTTCACAAGTCATGTCAAGTGTAAACAAGAAGTGATCCCCAGGCCCAAGTTTGGCCCAATACCACGAATGACCTAAATCAAGGTCCAACTAGCACGGTCTAGTCGATCGGCTCCCTAAAACCTAACTCGTCAAGTGTCGGTGTCTTACGGCCCAACTACGAAGTGTAGCTAAACTGTGCTAGGTCCACCCTAGGGTGTATCAAGTCCTAGGGTGTCAACCACTGACACAAACCAAGCACGCACAGTTTAAACCTACTGGTGCCCGTGCCTGCTTTTTCAACTCCGGACCATGTGCACGACCCTGGCCCGCCTGAACCTACACCGGCGCACCTACACAGCCGTCGTTTTGGTCGCTTACATGTCGTCCCAGTAATCGTGCCCCACTCTAGCCTAGTCCCTAGGGTATCATGATACAACCAAGAGGGTTACTGGTGCAAAGGACCACGTAACTAGGGTTTCCTTAATGGGTTAAACGTGGTTAACCCAACTCATCCAAGTACCAAGTTGGTTAAGTGTACCCAAGGTTCATGACTTAACCCTACCAACCCATCGTGTTTAATTGGTTAAGTATCAAGCGGTCCATGACTTAACCCTGCCATGTGGCATTAATTAATTTAATGCACCCAACCTCTCACATTAGACCTTGTTGTGGTTACTAGTTAGGCCGGGCGGGTCCGGGTAGGTTTACACAACAACTTAGTCTAACCTCGGGTTTCACGTGCAACATGACCAACTACTCACATTGGGTCCTATTGCTTGTAGTCACTAGTTAAGCCGGTCAGTTCCGGGTAGGTTTATGCTACAAGCTCAACCCAACCTCGAGTTGGCCATCCTCATGTTTTCTAAGTGTCATGTCCATCATGTTTTCAAAACACGTTACAAATTTTCAAGCAATTGGGTAGACCTAACTTAATAGGTAAATTCCCAATGGGTAGACCTAACTTAATAGGTAAATTCCCAAGCTTATGTTTTTATATCTTTTAGGTTTACCCAACCCCAAACGCAATCCCCTCGCTTACATATCGCAATAGCGCATAAAGGATAGAAAGAGGGAACTTGGCAAAATCATGACATAAAGGTGTTGGAGCCACAAGCTAAACATGGTGGCATATGAGACAAAGATGTGATCATAAACTTGCATATCATGTTATCAACTTGCAAGATATTCATAAGCATGCATAACATCATTTTAACTTGCATAGTGTTCATATGCATGCATAACATGGTTTCAACTTGCATAAGGTTCCTATGCATGCATAACATGGTTTCAACTTGCATAAGGTTCATATGCATGCATAACATCAAACTTGGCAAATAGGCGGAACATGGCCATAGATAGCATGAGATAAGAACTAGTAACATGCATATAACATTATATGCACGTTAATACAAGGTTTATGAGAGTTTCAAAGTCGCATCATGCAACATTTCCAACCAAAGATCATATCTTTCTATGCATAAAGCCAAGGTAATGACTTTACTAACATGCATAGAGTAAGCTTATGCATAAAATCATAAGATCAAAGCACATATCATGATTAACCCCAAACTCAACTTGCAACTTAACATATTAACTTCATAGTTAAAATACAAGAGTAGAAATAGGCTTACAATGCTATGACGACTCAAATGAGTATAGCAAATGTAAGAAACCCCCTTATGCAACTAATTAAAACCCCAAAATGCAAGCAAACTTGATCAAGACTCCTCCTTTATGATGCCAATAGAGAAACAAGACTTTAATGCAAGCTAAAGAGGATCATACAAGCCCAAATACACTTGTATGCATGGAAATCTCTTAGAAAATTGTTTAGGAATTTGATGAAGAGAGTGGAGGCCATGAGAGGATTGATTTTGCCATAGTTTAGTTGTAGGATAGATTAATGATGATTTAGGGTAGGTTAGGGTCTTATTTATAGATTAGGCTAGTGATTTAGACCATAGGATTAAACCCTAGTTCTCATTTCAGCCCTCCAAATCGAATCTGGCCCTCTAGCTTAACACATTCTCAAGATGGTGCACCAGGCAGGACTGGGCGTCTGAGCCAAGTCGACAGCCAAGTCGACGGGGCTGTCGACCTGGTCAGACCCAGTCGACACCCAAGTCGACAGGGCTGTCGACTTGGGTACTGTGGCGGGAATTTTCCCGCCTTGGCCCAACTGGCCCAATTTTCAAGCTTAGATTTGAAATTGAAAATTCTGTTTTTATTTAGAGATTTTCTGAAAACTTTGTTGGGCCTTAATCGGGTCATACGGACTCCGATTTTCGAAAACTCGGACTCTATTTCGCATATTTTTCCGAGACGAACGCAATGGCATAGCCCGTTTCCCTTGATTCAGATTTTATTATTTAATTCTGCCTTGTTTTGTGTTATATCTTGTTATTAAAATACGGGTTATTACAATTATCCTGATATCGTCCTTTTCTCACTTTATGCAAGTCATGATCTTTTTATTATTAACATTCTAGGAATATAGCTAGACTTACCAGACTTATGTCTGACCCATTTTCCTTTCGTCTTCTTTTCTTCCGTCCCCCCCTCCCCCCCAGGTCCACAGGGAGGAAACACCGCAGCTTAGTCAGTTTTTCATCCAGCTTGAAGAGAGAAAATGTATTGCTTGGATTTCTTTCATTTGGACCATGGCTTTGGATATCATTTATGGGGATTATGCAGCTTTATTTATGTTTCATGCTCCTTTAACTTTTAAAATCAAGATAGTATTATGGTTGTAATAATTGGAAGTTTGTTTTGAGACAATGTTGGAAATGTTCTGTATAAACACGTATTTATGATAATAAAAGTCTGTTGGTTTTTCCACTGCTTATTTATATGTGTTTATATATGTCTTGTGTTTTATCTGTGTCTTTTACTTATAAACCTCCACCAAAATTAAGGCATTCCCTTTGTGAGTGACCTTAACGGAGGTGGGGTGTTTTAATGTTGGCGAAGTTTATTGTAGCACCCCGTATTTAATTAAATAATAAGATGGGTAATAAATAAAGATTGCATGAATATGTATACATGTATAGAATTTTAATGTTGAAATAAAAAGTGCAAGTTAAGAGAAGAAAGAAATAAATGCATAAATAAATACATGCATGAAAAGCGGACAAGAAATTTGACTACATATGAAATTAAATGCATGCATTAAAAAGGGGAATAAAACAATGCATTAAAAGGGGAATAAAACAATGCGTTAAAAAAGGAATAAAATAATGCATAAAAAGGAATACAACAACAATGAATTAATAATGTCATCAATTACATTAAATAAGCAACCATTAAAGGACAAGGAATTGAAAGGTAGCTTATTGATGAATTAAATAATCAAGAGAATGTGTGTGTGTATACACGTAGATTAGGAATTCAAAAGTAAATATAGTTTATAACTGGAATAATATAAATCAAAAGAATTATATTAAGTAAGTGAATAACGTTATTAATTAACATTTAAAATCAGATATGTTATATCAAGTAATAAAATTAACATTATTTATTAACATTAAAATCAGAAAACAAAACACAGCAGAAAACACACTTGGACCCATAATGGGTCGACCTAGGTCATACATGGGTCGACTCACCTCTAAGGTGGGTCGACACAGAGGTCGACACAAGAGTTCAACCCGGTCGGTCCCAGATCCGTTAGTTTGTGTGACATGGTTTTCTAGTTTATGCAGTTCGGATTTTATTTGATTAAATCTGATGATCAAGACTTTCTCATAGGCCTATAAATAGACTAGCAGAGCCTGGCTTTAATCTCATACTTTCTGAGTTGCTTCCTAGGCTCTGCCATTCTCTTTCCTCTCTAAACCTTTTCAGAAAATAAAATATTAGTTCTTAGGGATTCTGATTCAAGGTTTGAAGATAAGAGATAGGCGTTTAGAATTCCGATCAACGTGAGGTAAGTTCTCGAATCTGATTTGTTTAGGTTTCTCCCTTTCTTTCCCTCTTCTTTTAGTATTAGATTTGTGAATCCGTGGTTGTTTTAATATTATATTCAATTAGGAATACCACGGAATAATAAATCTCGATCAGATTCAAGGATTGGATTATTGTCAGGTGAGTGGATTTAAATTATACCTTTTAATAACAGTATATCTATCGTTTTCATTCCCCGTTATATATATATATATATATATATATATACATATACATACATAACATGCTGAACAATTGGTTATTGTGAAAATTGGCTATTAAACATGTATAGAATACGCTGAAATTAATACTATTGCATAAAGCCTGAATTGTGTGTATATATATATCCTTCGTTTAAGTTAGGAAACTTCTGTAGTACTGTAATCACGAAACCAGAATAAAGAAGTAAACATGAAAGTAAGATTTAATATGCTTGTTGTGGTTAAAAAGAAACGATTACAGTAGTTGTGAATATTATATGACACAAAAATTCAATGTCTAACTCAGAAAATAAGAAAGGAAGGTATATAGTGGACTGAGTTAGCTGGATTCGGAGGAAAAGTGATATATTTCTCTAAGTAACTTATTTCTAAGAACGTAGTTGCAAGAGAGCCACCTCGAAAAATAAAAAGAAAAAACTTGCAACTACGGATCTAGATAGGCGTACATTATGAAAATAAATCACTATATCTTTATGTAAATCAGACTAATAAGGTGCGTGAAATGTTTTCCTTAAAAGAATTATGCATGACAGTGAATAAAGAAAGAAATATTACAACAGTATAAGAATTGGAATGAACGAGAAATAATAATAACCAATAATGATTAAGTATGAACGAAAGAATGGAAGATAATAGGTAGGCTTGTCCTAGGGACGAGTGGAAATTATAATGTAGGTTATAATAAATGGAAAGGAACTTATTGATAAACCTTTGTTAAGAGGACTAAGTAAATAAGTAAATAACAAAAGATTGTGTTAAGCGAAGTCATGGTCAATGAGAAAGAATGTAGTAGGCTTATCATTGGTAGACTTGTAAATGAGAATTATGAAGTCTAATAAAAGAAATTAATAATAAGTGGAATCCCGCTCAAGCAACATAAAAATAAATGAAGTAAGCGGCCGATTATGTGTTGATAAATTTGGAAACCTAAGATAACATGAAATGAAATAAGTTATACTTAATTATATGTACTAAGTAACATGTTAACAGAAAACATGTGGACTGTGATAAGATATACGTAATTATACATTAAGTGTAACATGTTATTGTAACATGTGAATATGAAATTGGACAATGGATGACATAGCAATAATGTAAGAAGATTGTAGATTACTTCCGTCAATTACAGTCAAGGGAATAACATGTTATGGGCTTATTAATGAACTTAAATGGGTTAAATTGTACCACTGAATTAATAAGCAAGAGGGGTCCGTTCCTTAGAGATATAAGGGGATCAGAGAAAACCTGGTAACTTGAATACAAAGATAAAATGTGGATAATCAAGTTTATAGGCAATCTGATAAGACAAGACAAGCTTACGATCAAAAGATTAGACATAGGGTCTGATAACACGTTGGCGTGATGTGCTTGGACCAGTCCGCGTGTACGAAGTGAAGAACCCAACAGGGTAGATCATCGAGGTGTCTAGAGGCACGAGAGGAGCACGTCTATCTGATTCTTTTGCTTGATATTCTGTTTGCTAGCTCTATGGGACTGGAAGGAAGCACACGGCTTTCGAGGGGCGTGGTAGGGTACGTACTCCATGGTGGTCCTCTGTTGCGATGCATGCTCAGGCTGTACTTGCAGAGGTTGGGTCTACGTGTTGCCACCTGGTCAGTATACCTGGACTGCAATAGTAGTTTGGCTATCAGAAGGTTGTGGCAGTATGACATTTGGGTGATTCGATGATTTGCTTACAGATAGGTTGGTCAGGACCAAATAAAGGATAGTAATCGTCGGGTACCCGTCATCGGATGTTAGTGTGATGCAGGAAGACTAGAGCTAAATCTACAGATCACCGATCTTTCACTATCGAGACTTTGGTTGCGGGACACATCAATTTGGATGTAGATTGTTTGCTAGGGGAACTTCACTTAGCTCTTGATGTAGTCTTTTGCGAGTTGAGGGAGGGGTCGAGGTGGGACTATAGCCACAGTGAAAATGCAGACCATAATTTAGATATTTGTACTTTATGCCTTTTTAGTGGACCTATACAGATATTGAAAAGCTCCCAATCGAGTATGTGCATTCAGGTTCATCCCCATTACGGGACTCGGTGTGCAGTTGATAGAACGTACGTGTGAGGATCTAGGTACATGCACACCGCACCGAGTGGTGTATCATAGACGTTAGGGCATTACTCCGTGCTGAGACTTGATTCGATCGAGATAGTAGAGAGAACGTACGTGTGAGGGGGTCTAGATATATGCACATCGTACCAGAAGGTGTATCGTATACATTGGGGCATTACTCCATGCTAAGACCTGATTCTACCGAGGTAATAGACAAAACATATGTGTGAGGGTCTAAGTACATGCACACCACACCGGTTGGTGTATCGTAGGCATTAGGGAATTACTTTGTGTTAAGACTGAGCTTGACTGAGGATTTCGGATATGTAGTCCGTACGCTTACGTAGCATAACGATGGTAGTTCTGTGCGGAATGTGGCGTAGTTATACAGAGATCCGTACGTCGTTTGTCGTAGGATGAGAATTGCATACGCTTCTGTGGTGTGATGGCAGAGACCATGCAAGAAAGGTACCACGGGAAGTACCTTGATATTAGGGGTAGCTACATATATGCTATATTAGGTTAATCTACTGGGAGTTAGATGGGTACGACGTGTGTGTAAGGCCTTGAGTGCTATTAACCCAAAACACCTAATAAACAAGAAAATGTAACAGAACTGTATATGTAGGGTTATTTCATAAGTGCAACTTAGTCCAGTCTCCAGAACTTATGTTCTTACCCCTCCTCATAACACACGTTAGGTTTATGACAGAGATATGATAGTTTTTGATACTTGTTAGGCAGTATTACTACCTTGGTAAGACTATATTTGATTATAATATATTTTATCCATTCCGCTGTGAGATATTTTCTAAGCTCTGATATATTTATTATCTCTGTCTTTTCTGCAGGATACCAGACAAACCAACTCGAGTTTTGATAGATTGGAATTTTTGAAAAAATTCGGTATGTCTGAATTCAGGTTGTTACATCTGGTATCAGAGCTTAGGTTCAGGATTCTTGTATAGATAGTGAGTGAACATATTTGTATTTTTCTGAAAAATATGTATGTATATGTATATATATATATATATATATATTATATACCTTGATCCATAAATGAACCCAATAAATAGGAAGAGCAGTTGATGCAAAGAGTTGGGATATTAGTTATGTACGCTAAAGAAATGATTATGGTAATTTGAGACCCTTAGGTGGTTTGGGTAAAAAGTGTGCAAAGAAATTGGTAATGAAGAAATATGAATCCCATATGTTAGTGCTTTGTATTAGTAGGTTTGCCAGTAGAGTCTTATAAAATTGGAAAAGAGTAAGAAGGAAACTGGATTAGGAATATATATATATATATATATATATATATATATATATATATATATGAGAGAAATTACGTTGTGGGAATATGTAGGAAAGTCTAAGTAAGTTGGGAACCCATTTTGAGTCTAGTCCCATTGGTAACTTTTGAGAACTTGAAATCATGAAAACTTTTGGATAATAGTTTATAGTGTTTTTCAAGTTTTGATGTTAAAAGTTACAATTTTGAAATATGTACTAGCTATATGGTGTAGAAAAAAAAAGGGGATACTTTTGAAGTTTGAAAAAAAAAATGTAAGGAACATATTTTAAAAGTACATATTGAGTTTTGAAGAAAAATAAAATAATGGGGTATATTTTGTAAATGATGATTTCTTATGGAATTTTGTCTAAAATGAATCTTTTCATAAAAAAGTGCACATTATAGAGCATGCATAGCTCACTAGTTTTTATGCTATAATGTACGAAAGGATTAAAAAGCAAAACATGGAAAAGACTGCATCTTGTTAAAAACTAAAATTTTCGGTAAAGAAAATTTTGAAATTCTCTATTTTTTTTACAATTTTTTTGACAAAAAATTTGTTAGGCGGGCAAAATAAGTTGCAAGAATTAATAATAAAGTAAATGTTTGCACCTAGTTGTAAGTAGCTGAACTGACATTGTCAATAAGAACAGCTGTGAAACCAATTAAGAAATAGTTATCCTTGTCTACTCCAGTTTTATGATTTGAAATAAAATAATAATATGTTTTTTTTTTGGATGACATATTTTATGGTTTAGCAAAGATAAGTTTAATGAAGAAAGTAAAGTTTTGACGCTTTTAAATTTTTGGGAGAAAGGTGAAATGAGGAAGTCAAACCACGTTTTTAAAATCATGGGGTAGGTAAGGATTAATACAGAGGGAAGACGGGAATTTTTTTAAGGCTATGAAGTAAATAGCAAGGACTATTTTAAAATAATGGTAAGTTCCCATAGAATGCGTAATTATTGTAGAGGCTAGGTTGTTGCTTGGAAAAGACTGTTAGTGTAACAACCCGGAATTTCTGAACCAATTTAAAATTTTTAATTTTAGCTATTTTAATTGATTTTGAATATTTAAAATGATTTATTTTAAATAATAACAATTTAAAATTTATTTAAGTCGAAGTTAGAATGTATAAATCTATTTTAATTATAAAACGAGCCTGAAAGGGCGCGGTAGTTTGAAAATTCGATTTTATATTTCAATTGAATGTACAAATTCAATATAAATCGGATTTCAATAATACAAGAAACGTTGTAATATTTTAAACTGTAATTTTCTAACGAATGCAAGAAACTGAGATTTCACTTTATAAATTGTAAGTAATGACCAGTTTAAAATATAGAGTAGTCGCTATAGAGAGTGTGTGTGTGTATATATATATATATATATATATATATATATATATATATATAGCCCTTAAAATAGCCCTTTTGCAAACGACCTTCGTTTCTGATGAAACCACTTTTGTTGGATCCGGAATGTCAAATTATTGTTAGGTTTCAAATTTCATAATTTTTGAAATTAATATGTGAGCGCAGTGAATATGTGTTTGGTAATTTTAGTTTGAATTTAATCGACTGGAAAAATGACCATTTTTCAAACGATCTCCAAATTCGACGAAATTAGTTTTGTTAAGACCGTATCATCAAAACATAGCTAGATTTATTTATTTTTTGTAATTTTTGGAGTCAGTATGTGGCCCCAGTAAATTAAAATGTACATTTAAATTCAATATATTGATTTATATTTTAATTTTGATAAAAACTGATCGAAACAGTCAAATTGGCTTACGAAACATAATGGGGGTATTTAGCTAAGGGCAACAATCGTTGGGTTTAATTTGGAGTTCGGAGCGTTTAATTTTACATTGGAGAAATTATTGAATTAAACATTAATATATTTTATATAAATACCCCTTAGATTTCGTAAAACCCTAATTCCCCTAAACCTTTCTGCGCTGCCAAATTTTTTTCTTTGATGGCCAAGATCTTCAAAATTTAATCCTCTATTTATTCCCAATCCACTAATTAATTTGGAAAACTCATAAAGGAAAAATCGAAGAGCTAGGCAAGCTCTAAGTATTGAATGGACGTGATCAAGTTTAATGGAGTAATTTGGTCAGAATCTGGCCACGAAGTGGCTGAGTTCGGTCGTCGTTTTCGGTGCAGACAGGGCGACGAGCTCGCCGTCGCTCACGGCGTAGGGAGAGCAGGAGATGGCCAACACGGTGGCATTTCAGATCGACGTCAAGGCGCCTCGATGTGCACGCGCTGGTAGCTTTCAATTTGGACGATGGGTTTTTCTCGTTACTGGGAATAACGACGTGAAGAAGGATCGGCCTGTTTTGGTTAAGTGATGTAATTAGGGAAGTTAATTTAATTATTTAATTACATAATGTATTTGACGCCATATCTTTTTCATATGAGGTCCAAATCTGACGATTTCAGTTGCATTGAAATCGTTGCGACGAACACTACGCAATGGATCTGACCAAATTGGAATCGGAGCAAAATGGATTTTCAGCTAAATTAAAAGTGTGTTTAATTTAGTTGAAAATACAATCTTCAATTAAGAATGACGAAGTGGAAACGAATGTGATAACTCTCTCACTAAAATATTTGTATAGTTCTTTAATTTATTTTATTACTATAAATATATAGAAATTGCCAGTATTGATTTTTATCTGTTTTAATCATCAAAAATGTTATATGGTGCATGATAGCTCACATTCACTGTTGTTTGAAACCATGGATGATTTGATTGACTATATTGTGTTGTGATTGTAATGACTAACATATTAAAATAATGTTAGCATTAATGTGGTAGTTGGAATTAAATTATAAATATCTATCTATAGTTTAAACAGTGAAAATTTGTTAAGTAGAAAAATAATTCAAACCGAATTAGAATTGGTTAAATTTATTAACCAATGATTTATTTAAATAGACTGTTGTTATTTGAAAACCCCGCATAGGTATTGGGATGATATTTGACTTATACTAATCCCCATATTTAGTTGTATGTCAATCGATTGGTTGACAGATTGTGGTGAACGTTATTTATTTATTTTAATGCTTATCCAGTTGTAGAATGCACTCTGGATGATGTTTGAATGTTTAATGATTATTTAACATTACTGTTGAATACATGCGATGTATGGAATCCATATAAATTTGGTTATACAGATATTAATTGAGTTTCATTCCAATCCAGAATTAAAATGAATATGAAAGAAATTTGGTATATATATTGATTGGGGAAAATGGTTGTTGATGGCGCGTGCCTAGTCAGGAGAGGGTTAATGCATAGATATTATTCCGGTTCTACAAATAGTGCCTTTATAATGGCATTTTTTCTAAAATCATTTGAAGATAAAACGAATGAAATGATCTTTTAAAAATAATTATATATTTTATATAATTTATAAAAAATGGTTTTAAAGTGCTTCAATTTATAATTATAATTTACAAATGAATATTTTAAAATAAAATTCAGTAAAGGATCAAAATATGATTTTGATGTCCAATTTTGGATGGACACGAAAATATTGAAATACAGGAAGCCGAGTTAAGTAGAAGTGCGCCATTTTAACTCGAACGAATTTTTATATCGATTTTATTCATTTTATAATGAATACCGAAAAAAATTGATTTTAAAATCTGATATTTTGAAAATATTACCATTTTAATATTATAATGATATAGAATATTCAATTTTGATTTAAAATTGAAAACGAAGTTGAAATTGTTTTAAAATGGATTTATAAATGATTTATAAAGTATGTTTTAAATGGAAATCGACCATATATAAAAAATGGCTTGAATAGAATGCGCTGCGCAGCGACCGTTCGCGAATTTCTATCATTAACTTCAAATTGATGTAACGGGAAATCCGACCGTTGGATTCTCCTAAAACCAGAACTGGTGGGTTCGTTTCAAAAAGATCTTTCCAATGAATATAAAAGATTTAAGTTTGAACAGTTGGATTTTAAATTATGCCCAAATCAATTTCAGAAAAGGTCGCTATGGATGCAGTTCGGTGACCGTTATTGGAAACTGACTGTAATGATGATAATAAAATTATTAAAAATATGAAAAAAATTGTGTAAAATCATAATAAATGATTTGAAAAGATTTTGGATGAAAAATTCCAAGTATTGAAAAGATAAAAGATATTTTTATCTAAATGAACTAGTTAATAACTAGAATAACAATCCAATGATTTTTAAAAATAATAAATTGGATTGAAATGGTTTCGAAATAACAAGAATTTTCCAGCGTATGAATTGGAAAGGATTTAAACGGAAATAATCTTCGAAATATTTCAATATTGGATTCCGTGATTATACAGATATCGTTGAGGAATTTGGAAGGTACAGATATCGTTATTCCCAATATGATATCCGTTGGTTTCAGAATTTGATATTGGATAGAAGCCGATATAATTTCTATTTAGAGCCTTGTATTTAATATCAAATTAGATTTTGGGTTTATCGTAAACTGTGTCTTAAATAATATTTGTCCTTTAACCCAATTAACAGTGAAGATATGATTTGGAATTTATAAATCTTTTTATTAAGATTTAATGGAAATTTTCCAAAGAATGTTTTCCAATTTAATATATTAAATTGGAATGGAATGGAATTCGATTTGGTGATAATCGAGATGAGTTTTTGTAAAGGAAGACCGTTACTATATATGGAATTTAAAAGGCTTTGTCGTTATTCCATTTATAGTATTGATTTGATTTGGAAAAATATATCGATTATGTATTGATCTGTTTTCCGTGAAGATTTCGTAGTTAATAGAAGATGATTTGGGTTTATCGTGAACTGAGTTTTAAATGACATTGATTCTTTAGCCAAGTTGAAAACAAGATTAATTTCTTAAAATTGAATAATCATCAAGGAATGATTTTTGGACGATTAAAATCAATTGAAGTTTTAATGAACCTTTGATTAGATTGAAAGTTGAATGGTAAATAAATTTACCAAATTAAAGAAATGTTTCGAGACGGAGTACCACCATTTTTACTCTATACGATAGTTAAATTTTTAATTAGATTTGAACGTGAAATGCTAATTAAATTTACCGATAACCCATGGGGTGTTAGATATGAAGTACTACCAGTTTTGCTCCATGAGATGAATAGGTTGGGATTGGGATTAAAATAATAAATGATTACTTCGGTAAGGCTCGATAATCCCGACTAGTTTTATAAACCTTAATTTAATTTAGATTTGTTAAAGGATGATATAAAATCTTTTTCAATGGTTTCTTTCTAAAGGAAGATTAAACAATAAGTTTAAAAGAATTTATCTTTGATAAAATTAATGGGAACCTTTCCTTAAAGATGTGAATATTTGAATAAAAGAATATTCTGGATTGGAATGAGGTGTATGATGTGTTTGTATATCACTTGATTATACGATACGTAAGTTATTCAGAAAAACCGAGTTTAACCCATTCTGAATAATTGTTACGACGATTGAAAGTCGAAGATATTGAAGATGGTGCAAGACCGACAATCTTCACTTCGAATGGATTTCTACTGATGCCTTTGATTGGAGTTGCTACCTCGAAAGGGTTACAGTGGTAGTTGTCCGGACGTACTTGTTGATTGTTCGGATATGCGAAGACCTCTCTCCAGTATCGGACATATGGGACGAGGAATAAGGTGCCTTCAGTTTCGTTCAGACCCAGAACAAACTTGTAAATGGATGTGTGTCCGGCGATGGATTTCATTCTATGTTGATTGGTTTCTATTAAATATATATATGTTTGGTGGCGGGGAATTTAATCTCTTTCTTAACACCCTTCTCTGAGACATATGAGCTTAGAGGTTATATATTGATAGACAACAGTCGTATGGTGTGGATTGTCAACGTGGCATGCTAAAATGAAATGATCAAGGCTTTTGTTGAAAAGAAAAGTCTTGTGGATGATGATCAAAGCATGGCTTTAATTAGCATAGTTTTGTGTATAGCGTTAAATCGCGAGCCTCACACCCGGTATGAGTCAGAAAAGGGATAGTGACTGCAGGGAGTGCACGACGTTTCTTTCTAGCTAGAAGTGGTGTCGTGGTATGGAGCCCAGACATTTTGACTTATGTGGATGATGGAATGAGGATCCCCGATATCGAGTCTCCAATGGCTTAGAGATAGGTCCGATAGGACCGGGAAACGTGTGTTCGGGAATAACCATTTCTCAAAAGTAAGCGAGGACTGGCCCTGAAGATCCAAGGTTTTCCGTAGGTGTGATCCTGAGGCATTTGCTAGAATGTCTCGAATTAGAGAGGATCCATCCCTTGCCTCGACTCATAAATGGAATCCAATTTCCAATACGACATTTTCGGTTTTAGTTGTAAACCTACATGGCGACATAATAGGATGGGTACTATGCCATCTATGATTGATACATTTATATCTAAAGTTGTTTGATACACTATGCACTTATAATAATATCAAAATGATTTGTTTTAAAATGTACGAAGCATGTTTGGCTATTATAAGGTAAAACTCTATCCTCCGGCTTGCGTTGCTTTGTGTGATGGGACCTGAGTCTTATGATAGCTTCATTTTTCCAAAAAGCATTGCGTTTTTGTTAAATCGTTTTATTTCAAGCTTTGGTATTCACATGGAGTAAACCTGTTCCGTGACATATGGCGTGGTCCTGTGAATTATATAATTTTAAAGTATAGTTTAATAACTACTTTAATTCTCACACCAGTCCCATTACTAACCCGGAGTTTATTGTTTTCGCCTAAACTCTAGGTCCCTATATTTTCTACATGGGCAGTCACTAGTTTTGGTTTTGCAGATTTCTTTTCATAGGATCCTGGATTTACAGTTAGAACTATATTCGGAAAGCTCTGTATCCGCGTATTTCTTTCAGTTGTGCTAGTTGATGTATTTTCCGCTACGCATTGTATTTATATATTTTTTTTATTTCCGCTGCTATGTATTTTGAATCTTTGATATTTTTTCGCTGTGTAATAATATTTATTCGCACTCTGATATTCTTGTACTCTGATGTAAATTGTTGTAATAGCAATGAAATTTTCTCATGTTTGTGTTTTGATGTGTCGTGTTCTCAAAGCAATCTGGGCTCCTCCGTCTCTTTGGGGATCGGGAAGTCTGGTTCGTTTCAGCGTGGTATCAGCAAAGTTTTAAATCTCGGATATCGGTCGCGTTTCGTCTCGGGGATTTTATAAACTCGGTCTCGTATCGGAGGAGATCTCGGACGAGATGAGTCTAACTCGGGAGTTCGTCTCAGATTTTCATCTCGGGTCTGAAAGTTCATATCGGAACAATCTCGGGGTACATGATATGTTAAAAATGATATTTTAACAAAATGATTTTTATGAATGTTATCAAAAACATAGTAACTTAAACTAAAAATGCAAAATAACTTTATTATTCTTTATTTTACGAAAGATCATTCATACTCTAAATCATAATATGCTTAAAACAGGAATATTGTTGGACAGGAAACATTAAAAAGATCCAAAACATTAAAAAATTCTGCATAAATAGACCATAAAATCCATAAGTAACATGTATGTAAAAAAGACAAATGTGAAAATCATAAGCATTGTAAAACATGTACGAACATACAATATAGTCATTTAACATGCAAAATGTAAAATATCAAAAGATTGATATGGCTAGATTTGAGTTTTTTAATTATTGTTCTAGTTCAAGCACAGATTTAAATTTTAACCAAAAAGATATAAGATCTCGGACGATATTCCAGTATTTCGTCTCGGTCGATATATCGTTCGATATTGCAATATCTCGGGCGATATATTCGAAAGGAGATTTAGAGTGATATTTGCTGTTTCGTTTCGGAAGGAGCCCAAAACGAGATCTCGGAGGAGATCTCGGGCGATATTTGCGAGATTTGAAACAGTGGGTATCAGAGCTTTGGTTTGCAAAGCTCAAGAACATGACACATTAGAACCGAATGAGAGAATTCATTAGAGGTAGAATTATTAACATTCTATATAAGAATATCCATTAGAGATAGGATTAGTAGCATCCTAGAATGGGAAACTCATTAGAGATGGGGTTAGTAATGCCCTACAATGAGTTGAGAGTGATATATTTTTATGTAACGTATTTGTGATCATTATATAATCCGATTTTAGAAATTATATTTTTAGAAGTTATATATAAAAGTTATATTTTTAGAAAGATAAATAATCAATTAATTGTTCGTGTGATTGTTTGATTTTTTTGTTTGCATACTTATGACTTTTGATTTATATAAATTACACGTTATCTTTGGCAAATTTGGACATTGAATATACTAATACCCTTGTTATTTAATTTAATTGAGTTAAGTTAAACTAAATCTAAAAATTTATTAGACATACATATGCATATATATATGTTGAATAGGTTAATGGCTTCGCGTTGAGTAAAGAAATAAATTGCGTGCCCGACAGATAGGCGCCACCTTAATGAGTTGGTTGCGCAAATTTATTTATTATATAAACTACTGTGAATGCAATTGGATGTGTTCTGATGGTTGTTCTGTGTGAGATTATAAACATACGCCATAGGATAGCAACAGATAAATTATGAACTACACCGCATGGCATACTACATGAAGACAACATATCATATCATATTCCATATAAGCATTTGGCGCTTATATGACGAGGTTTGGATTTCCATACGGGTGAGATGCTTGTATGGCGATGACTGAATTACAGGTTGAACAGAGGACAGATTATGGACTTAATAAAATACATATAAAGGTGCTCCGAGCTGGATTTAATAAAAAACCTACACAGGTCTGGAGATGACAAAAATTCACGTCTCTCTTGTTGTTAATTAAGGCACATGGATTATTTTATTTCCAACACTAGGGCAAGGTATGAGATTATGACTTTTTACATGCCTCCCTTGGGCATAGATAGGTCACAAAAAATGTGTATGATTTTTAATGATTTATTGAGTGCCTAATATGGCCCAATAAAACTTTCAAACCCTCACCGTACTAAGGAGGTTATGGCGAAATTTAGGGTGTTAGCCATATTTTTGAGAAATTAGAAAGTTTTTAGAAACTGAAAATTTGAAGAATGAAAGTTGAGTTAGTTAGTTAAACTACTTTCAGCTCCATTCCTTTTCGAGGATGAAAAGATTTTAAGTGGGGAAGATTGTAACAACCTGGAATTTCTGAACCAATTTAAAATTTAAAATTTTAGTTATTTTAATGGATTTTGAATATTTAAAATGATTTATTTTAAATAATAACAAATTAAAATTTATTTAAATCGAAGTTAGAATGTATAAATTTATTTTAATTATAAAACGAGCCTAAAAGGGCGCGACAGTTTGAAAATTCAATTTTAAATTTCAATTGAACAATATAAATCAGATTTCAATAAAACAAGAAACGTTGGAATATTTTGAACCGTAATTTTCTAACGAATGCAAGAAACTGAGATTTCGCTTTATAAATTGTAAGTTATGACCAGTTTAAAATTTAGAGTAGTAGCTACGGAATATATATATATATATATAGCCCTTAAAAATAGCCATTTTGTAAACGACCTCCATTTCCGATGAAACCACTTTTGTTGGACCTGGAATGTCAAATTATTATTAGGTTTCAAATTTCATAATTTTTGGAATCAATATATGTGTGCAGTGAATTTAAACGTGTTTGGTAATTTTAGTTTGAATTTAATCGACTGAAAAATGACCATTTTTCAAACGGTCTCCAAATTCGACAAAATTAGTTTTGTTAGGACCGTATCGTTAAAACATAGCTAGATTTATTTTTTTTGTAATTTTTGGAGTCAGTATGTGGCCTTGGTAAATTAAAATGTACATTTAAATTTAATATATTGATTTATATTTTAATTTTGATAAAAACTAATTGAAACGGTCGAGTTGGCTTATGAAACATATCCTATTGTGTCCGGAATAGAGGTATTTAGCTAGGGGCGACAGTCGTTGGGTATAATTTGGAGTTCGGAACGTTTAATTTTACATTGGAGAAATTATTGAATTAAATATTAATATATTTTATATAAATACCCCTTAGATTTCGGAAAACGCTAATTCCCCTAAACCTTTCTACGCCGCCAAGCTTTTTCTTTGATGGCCAAGATCTTTAGAATTTAATACTCTAATTATTCCCAATCCACTAATTAATTTGGAAAACTCATAAAGGAAGAATCATAGAGCTAGGCAAGCTCTAAGTATTGAATAGACGTGATCATGTTTAATGGAATAATTTGGTTAGAATCTGGCCACAAAGTGTCTGAGTTCGATCGCCGATTGCGGCGCAGATAGGGCAGCGAGCTCGCCGTCGCTCAGGGCATGGGGAGAGCAGGGGATAGCCAACACGGTGGCACCTTCAGATCGACGTCAAGGTGCCTCGACGTGCGCGCGCAGGTGGCTTTCAGTTTGGACGATGGGTTTTCTCGTTACTAGGAATAACAACGGAAGAAGGATCAGGCCATTTCGGTTAAGTGATGTAATTAGGGAATTTAATTTAATTTAATTAAGTTAATTATTTATTTAATTGCATAATGTACTTGATGTCATTTCTTTTTCATACGAGGTCCAAATCCGATGATTTTAGTTGCGTTGAGATCGTGGCGATGAACACTACGCAATAGAATTGAGAATAATGGAAATGGAGCAAACTGGATTTTCAGCTAAATTAAACGCATGTTTAATTTAGTTGAAAATTACAATCCTCAATTAAGAATGACAGAGTAGAAACTAATGTGAGAATTTTCTCACTAAAATATTTATACAATTCTTTAATTTATTTTATAACTGTAAATATATAGAAATTTCCGGTATTGATTTTTATCTGTTTTAATCATCAAAAATGTTATACGGTGCCTGTTAGCTCACATTCACTGTTGTTTGAAACCGTGGATGAATTGATTGGCCGTATTGTGTTGTGATTGTGGTGATTAACATATTAAAAACAATGTTAGTATTAATACATTAGTTGAAATTAAATTACAAATATCTATTTATAATTTAAATAGTGAAAATTTGCTAAGTAGAAAAATAATTCAAACCGAATTAGAATTGGTTAAATATATTAACCAATGATTTATTTAAATAGACTGTTGTTGTTTGAAAACCCCACACGGGTATTGGGATAATATTTGGCATACACTAATCCCCATATTTAGTTGTATGTCAACCGATTGGTTGATAGACTATGGTGAGCGTTATTTATTTATTTTAATGCTTATCCAGTTGTAGAATGCACTCGGGATGATGTTTGAATGTTTGATGATTATTTATCATTACTGTCGAATACATGCGATGTATGGAATCCATATAAATTTGGTTATATATGGATATTGATTGAGTTTCATTCCAATCCGGAATTAAAATGAATATGAAAGAAATTTGGTATATATATTGATTGAGAAAAATGGTTGTTGATGGCGCGAGCCTAGTTAGGAGAGGGGTAGTGCATAGGCATTATTCTGGTTCTACAAATATCATCGTTGTAATGGCGAATTTTTCTGAAACCATTTGATGATAAAACGACTGAAATGAGCTTTTAAAAATAATTATATATTTTATATAATTTATAAAAAATGATTTTAAAGTGCTTCAATTTATAATTATAGTTTATAAACGAATATTTTAAAATAAAATTCAGTAAATGATTAAAATATTATTTTGATGTCCGATTTTGGATAGACACGAAAATATTGAAATATAGGAAGCCGACTTAAGTAGAAGTGTGCCATTTTAACTCGAACGGATTTTTATATCGAATTTATTCATTTTATAATGAATATTGAAAAGAATTGATTTCAAAATCTGATATTTTGAAGATATTATCATTTTAATATTATAATGATATAGATTATTCAATTTTGATTTAAAATTGAAAATGAAATTGAAATCATTTTAAAATGATTTTTAAACGATTTATAAAATACGTTTTAAATGGAAATCGATGATATATATGTTATATATATTTAATGGCTTAATAGAACGCGCTGCGACCGTTCACGAATTTCAACCATTAACTTCAACTTGATGTAACGGGAGATCCGACCGTCAGATTCTCCTAAAACCAGAACCGTTGGGTTCGTATTTGAAAAGATCTTTCCAATGAATATAAGAGATTTAAATTTGAACAGTTGGATTTTATATTATGTCCAAATCAATTTCAAAAAAGATCGTTATGGATGCAATTCGGTGGCTGTTATTAGAAACCGACTGTAATGGCGATAATAAAATTATTAAAAATATGGAAAAATTGTGTAAAATCATAATTAATGATTTAAAAAGATTTTAGATGAAAAATTCCAAGTTTTGAAAAGATAAAAGATGTTTTTTTTATCTAAATGAACTAGTTAATAACTAGAATAATAATCCATTGATTTTTAGAAATAATAAATTGGATTGAAATGATTTTGAAATAACTAGAATTTTTCAGCATATGAAATGGAAAGGATTTAAATGGAAATAATCTTCGAAATATTTCAATATTGGATTCCGTAATTCTACGGATATCGTTGAGGAATTTGGAAGATACAGATATCATTATTCCCAATGCGATATCCGTTGGTTTCAGAATTTGATATTGAATAGAAGCCGATATAGTTTCTATTTAAAGCCTTGTATTTAATATAAAATTGGATTTTCGGTTTATCGTGAACCGTGTTTTAAATAACATTTGTTCTTTAATCGAATTAACAGTGAAGATATGATTTGGAATTTATAAATCTTTTTATTAAGATTTAATGGAAATTTTCCAAAGAAAGTTTTCCAATTTAATATATTAAATTGGAATGGAATGGAATTCGATTTGGTGATAATCGAGATGAGTTTCTGTAAAGGAAGACCATTGCTACATATGGAATTTAAAAGGCTTTGCCGTTATTCCATTTATTGTATTGATTTGATACGGAAAAATATATCAATTATATATTGACCTGCTTTCCGTGAAGATTCCATAGTTAATGGAAGATGATTTGGGTTTATCGTGAACTGAGTTTTATATAACATTGATTCTTAACCTAGTTAAAAACAAGATTAATTTCTTAAAATTTAATAATCATTGAAAAATGATTTTTGGATGGTTAAAACCAATTGGAGTTTTAATGAATCTTTGATTAGATTGGAAGTTGAATGATAATTAAATTTACCAATTTAAAGAAATGTTTCAAGATGGAGTACCACCAGTTTTGCTCCATACGATAGTTAAATCTTTAATTATATTTTAACGTGAAACGGTAATTTAATTTACCGATAACCTAAGGGGTGTTAGATATGGAGTTCTACCAGTTTTGCTCCATGGGATGAATAGGATGGGATTGGGATTAAATAAATAAATGATTACTTCGGTAAGGCTCGATAATCCTAACTAGTTTTATAAACCTTAATTTGATTTAGATTTGTTAATGGATAATATAAATCTTTTGCAATGGTTTTTTTAAAGGAAGTTTAACAATAAGTCTAAAAGAATTTATCTTTAATAAAATTAATGGGAACATTTCCCTAAAGATGTGAATATTTGAATAAAAATATATTCTGGATTGGAATGAAGCGTATGATGTGTTTATGTATCACTTGATTATAAGATACGCAATTTATTCAGAAAGACCGAGTCTAACCCATTCTGAATAATTGTTACGACGATTGAAAGTCGAAGATATTGAAGACGGTGCAAGACCGACAATCTTCACATCGAATGGATTTCTACTGATGCCTTTGATTGGAGTTGCTACCTCGAAAGGGTTACAGTGGTAGTTGTCCGGACGTACTTGTTGATTGTTCGGATATGCGAGGACCTCTCTCCTTTATCAGACAAATGGGACGAGGAATAAGGTGCCTTCAGTTTCGTTCAGACCCAGAACAGACTTGTAAATGGATGTGTGTTTGACGTTGGACTTCATTCTGTGTTGATTGGTTTCTATTAAATATATATATGTTTGGTGGCGGGGAATTTAATCTCTTTCTTAACATCCTTCTCTGAGATGTATGAGCTTAGAGGTTATATATTGATAGACATCAGTCGTATGGCGTGGATTGTCAACGTGGCATGCTAAGATGAAATGATCAAGGCTTTTTTTTGAAAAGAAAAGTCTTGTGGATGATGATCAAAGCATGGCTTTAATTAGCATAGTTTTGTGTATAGCATTAAATCGCGAGCCTCACACCCGGATATGAGTCAATAACGGAATAGTGACTGCAGGGAGTGCACGACGTTTCTTTCTAGCTAGAAGTGGTGTCGTGGTATGGAGCCCAGACATTTTGACTTATGTGGATGATGGAATGAGGCGCCCCGATATTGAGTCTCCGATGGCTCAGAGATAGGTCCGATAGGACTGGGAAACGTGTGTTTAGGAATAACCAATTCCCAAAAGTAAGCGAGGACCGGCCCCGAAGATCCAAGGTTGCCCGTAGGTGTCTCGAATAGGAGAGGAGCCATCTTTTTCCTCAACTCATAGATGGAATCCAATTTCCAATACGACATTTTTCGGTTTTAGTTGTAAACCTATATGGCGACATAGTAGGATGGGGTACTATGCTGTCTATGATTGATACATTTATATCTGAAGTTGTTTGATACACTATGCACTTATAATAATATCAAAATGATTTATTTTAAAACGTACCAAGCATGTTTGACTATTATAAGGAAAAACTCTACTCTCCGGCTTGCGTTGCATTGTGTGATGGGACCTGAGTCTTATAATAGCTTCATTTTTTCAAAAAGCACTGTGTTGTTTATTAAATCGTTTTCTTTCAAGCTTTGATATTCACATGAAGTAAACTCGTTCTGTGACATACGGCATGGTTCCGTGAATTACGTAATTTTAAAGTAAAGTTTAATAATTGTTTTAATTCTCACACCAGTCCCATGATTGACCTGGAGTTTATTGTTTTCGCCTAAACTCTGGGTGCCCATATTTTCTACACGGACAATCATTAGTTTTGGTTTTGCAGATTTCTTTTCATATTATCCTGGATTTACAGCTGGAACTTTATTCGGAAAGCTTTGTATTTGTGTATTTTTTTCACTTGTGCTAGTTGATGTATTTTCCGCTACGCATTCTATTTATACATTTTTTTATTATCGCTGCTATGTATTTTGAATCTATGATATTTTTCCGCTGTGTAATAATATTTTTTCGTACTATGATATTCTTGTACTCTGATGTAAATTGTTGTAATAGCAATGAAATGTTCTCGTTTTTGTGTTCTGGTGCGTCGTGTTCTCAAAGCAATCCGGACTCCTACGTCTCTTCGGGGATCAGGAAGTCTGGGTCGTTTCAGTTCGTACACAGCAAGGACTAATGGCGACCACTAGATGGTAGAGGGTAAGAAAGTGTTTGGATCCTTTGGTTTGGACTTTTCGTTGTCAAAGGGGACACGGTCCTAGGATTCTAAGCCCTTGATAGTAGCTGTGTAGAGTGCTTGTTTTCCTGTTTTAGTTGAAGGATTAGAAGGCTTATTTGAAGACTAAACTTAGATCAATGGATTAAGTTAAATAATCTAAGAAAAGAGTAATGACATAATTAAAATGAAAATAACAAATCTGGTAAAGCGACAAACATGACAGTTGAGAAAAATGGAAAATTTTGAAAAATAGGTTTTTCCTAAATAAGTTGAAAAAGAAACTCTATAACAAAGGAAATTTTCTTATGTGGACTGTGCTAGGATAGGAACATAGGAAATCTTTGTATAATAGTTACATAAAATCCTAGTACAGGAAGAAAAGGTACATGAAAGAAAAACGAAAGATACAAAGTTTTCCGTTTTTCGCCTTTTTGTAACATAAGAAATTAAATTTTGAAAATTAAAGCTTTCCTGAAATTCACAAATTTAAAGTTGGTTGGTAGGGTATTGGATGCAAAAATTGGATGAACTACGCTCTTACTCTGCAAGAGTGTAGGAAAATTTAGGTGAAAAAGTATCTTGATTTTCAAAATATTGCATTCATACAGAAATTGCCAGTATATTTAGGGTGTATGCATCATGTTTTCAAAATATTTTCAAGAAAAATTGCATTCATATAGGAGATACCGCTTAGCATTCATTACATTTATGTATAGTTATGTTGTATTACAGTTTGCACAAGTGCACGAAAGGCTGCAAAAGTTGGATGCACACATGATGGTTGTAAATTTTTAATGAATTACTTAATTTTACCCCTACCAAATTTTAAGGACGAAATTTCCTAAGGATGAGAGAATGTAACCCACTTCATTTTAATTAAATAATAAAATAGGTAAGAAATAAAGATTGCATGAATATGTATATATGCGTAGAATTTTAATGTTGAAATAAAAGGTGCAAATTAAGGGAAGAAAGAAATAAATGCATAAATAAATACATGCATGGAAGGTGGACAAGAAATTTGGCTGCATATGAAATCAAATGCATGCATTAAAAAGGGGAATAAAACAATGCATTAAAAAGGGGAATAAAAGAATGCATTTAAAAGGGAATAAAACAATGCATAAAAAGGAATACAACAACAATGAATTAATAACATCATTAATTACATTAAATAAGCGGCCATTAAAGGACAAGGAATTTAAAGTAGGTTATTGATGAATTAAATAATCGAGAGATTGTGTGTGTATATACACATAGATTTGAAATTCAAAAGTAAATATAGTTTATAACAAGAACAATATAAATCAGAAGAATAATATTAAGTAATTAAATAACATCATTAATTAACGTTCAAAATCAGATATGTTATACCAAGTAATAAAATTAACATTTCTTATTAACATTAAAACCAGGAAACAAAATGTAGCAAAAACACGCCTGAACCCATAATTCTTCGACGAAGGTCATACATGTGTCGACCAGGGGTCAACCCGGTCGGGCCCAGGTCCGTTTTGTGTGACGTGATTTTATGGTTACTAAGGTCAACTTAAAACCTAATTCTTCTTCTTTTAGTATCAAATTTGTGAATCCGTGGTTGTTTTATTATTAGATTCAGTTAGGGAGACCACAGAATAATAAATCTGGATCAGATTCAAGGATCGGAAAGCTGTCAGGTGAGTGGAGTTAAATTACACCTTTTGATAACGACATATCTATCGTTTGCATTCCCCGTGTTAGTTATATATATATATATATTTAACATGCTGATACTGTTTAGAATACGCTGAAATTAATATTGTTGTATAAAGCATGAGTTGTGTGTATATATATATCCTCCATTTGAATTAAGAACTTTCTATAATATTGTAATCACAAAACCTGAATTAAGAAGTGAACATGAAAGTAAGATTTAATATGCTTATTGTGGTTAAAAAGAAATGATTACAGTAGTTGTGAATATTATATAACACAGAAATTCAATATCTAACTCAGAAATTATGAAAGGAAGGTATGTAGTGGACTGAGTCAACTGGATTTGAAGGAAAAGTGATATATTTTGCTAAGTAACCTATTTCTAAGAATGTAGTTACAAGAGAGCCACCGTGAAAAATAAAAAGAAATAACTTGTAACTTTGGATCTAGATAGGTGTTCGTTATGAAAATAAATCACTGTATCTTTCTATAAAGAAAACTTATAAGGTGCATGAAACGTTTTCCTTAAAAGAAATAAGGAACATGTATGACAGTGAATAAAGAAAGAAAGATTACAACAGTATAAGAATTGGAGTAAACTAGGAATAATAATAACATATTATGATTAAGTATGAATGAAAGAATGGAAGATAATAGGTAGACTTGTCCTAGGGACAAGTGCAAATTATAATGTAGGTTATAATATATGGAAAGGAACTTATTGATAAAGCTTAGTTAAATGAACTAAGTAAATAACAAAAGGTCATGTTAAATAAAGTCATGGTTAATGAGAAGAATGTTGTAGGCTTATTATTGGCAGACTTATAAATGAGAATTATGAAGTTTAATAAAGGAAATTAATAATAAGTGGAATCCCGCTTAGGCGGCATAAAACAAAATGAAGTAAGTAAGTAGTCAATTGTGTGTTGACAAATCTAGTAACTTGAGATAACAATGAAATGAAATAAGTTATACTTAATTATATGTATTAAGTAACATGTTAACAGAAAATATGTGGATTGTGATAAGATAAAGTAGAACATGTTATTGTAACCTATAAACCTGAAATTGGACAATGAATGACATGGTAATAATGTAAGACGATTGTAGATTACTTTCGTAAATTACAATCTGAGGAATAACATGTTGTGGGCTTATTAATGAACTTAAATGAGTTAAGTTATATTACTTAATTAATAAGTGAGAGGGGTCTGTACCTTAGAGATATAAGGGGCTCAGAGAAAACCTGGTAACTTGAATAAAAACATAAATTTGGATAATCAAGTTAATTGACAATCTGATAAGATAAGGCAAACGCACGATTAAAAGATTAGACATAAGGTCTAATAACATGTTAGCGTGATGCGCTTGGATCAGTTCGCGTGTACGAAGGTGAAGAGCCCAACATGGTAGATCATCGAGGTGTCTGGAGGCACGAGGGGAGCACATCCATCTAATTCTTCTGTTTGTTGGCTCTGCGATACTGGAAGAAAGCATGCGGCTTCCGAGGAACGTGGTAGGGTACTCCGTGGTGGTCCTCTATTGTCGTGCATGCTTTAGTTGTACTTGAAGAGGTTGCGTCTGCGTGTTACCACCTGGTGAGTATACCCTGACTGCAACAGTAGTTTGGCAGTCAGAAGGCTGTGTCAGTATGACATTGAGGTGATTCGACGATTTACCTACAAATAGGTTGGTTAGGACCAAATAAAGGATAGTAATCGTCGGGTATCCATCAACGAATGTCTATATGATGCAGAATGACTAGAGCTAAACCTATAGACCAACGATCTTTCACTGTCGAGACTTTGGTTGCGGGACATGCCAATTTGGATGTAAATTGTTTGTTAGGGGCACGTCACTTAGATCTTGATGTAGTCTTTCACTAGTTGAGGGAGGTTTCGAAATGAGACCACATCCACCGTGAAAATGCAGACCATAGTTTGGATATATGTACTTTTGGCCTTTTAAGTGGACCTATACAGATATGGAAAAGCTCCCGACCGAGTTCCGTGCATTCAGATGCAGCCCAATTACGGGACTCGTGTACGATAGACAAAACGTACATGTGAGGGTCTAGGTACATGCACACCACACCGGGTAGTGTATCGTAGACGTTAGGGGATTGCTCCACGCTTAGACCTGATTCGACTGATGTAGTGGACATAACGTACGTGTGAAGGTCTAGGTACATGCGCACCGCACCGGGTGGTGTATCATAGACGTTAGAGCATTACTCCATGCTAAGACCTAATTCAACTGAGGCAGTAGACAGAACGTACGCATAAGAGGCTAGGTACATGCACACCGCACATGGTGTTGTATCGTAGACGTTAGGGCATTACTCTGTGCTGAGACCTGATTCGACCGAAGCATTAGACAGAACGTATGTGTGGTGGTCTAGACCGCATCGGTTGGTGTATCGTAGGCATTAGGGAATTACTTTGTGTTAAAACCGAGCTTGACCGATGAGTTTGGATATGACAGTCCGTACGCTTATGTAGCATAGAGATGGTAGTTGTGTGTGGAATGTGGCGTACTTATATGGAGATCCGTATGTCGTTCGACTTAGGATGAGAGTTGCATGCACTTCTGTGGCATGACGGCGAAGACCGAGCAAGAAAGGTACCACGAGAAGTACCTTGATATTCAGCGTAGCTACATATATGCTATATTAGGTTAATCTACTAGGAGGTAGATGAGTATGATTTATGTGTAAAGCCTTGAGTGTTATTAACCCAAAACACCTAATAAACAAGAAAATGTAACTGAATGGTATATGTAGGGTTATTCTAGAATGTGTAATTTATTCCAGTCACTAGAACTTGTGTTCCAACCCCCTCCTAATAACACATTTGCAGGTTAGGTTTATGGCAGCGATATGATATCTTTGGTTATTGGTTAGGCAGTATTACTACCTTGGTAAGTCTATATTTGATTATATTATACTTTATCCATTCCATTGTGAGATGTTTTCTGAGCTCTTATATATTTATTATCTTTGTCTTTTCTGCAGGATACAAGACAAGCCAACTCAAGTTTCGATAAATTGGAATTTTTGAGGAAAAAAATTGGTCTATCAGAATTTGGGTTGTTACATTTATCCCATTCTTTGTGGAAGGAGAAATCACCTCCATCACAACATATATATCGATCTTGTGGAATATTATGCTGGGTGGAAATAGGTTGAATGTACTCAGTTGCTTCCTTGGTAGTTGGATGTAATGATGGCACAAGCTCATTATTCCTTATGATGTTGCGCACCTGATCAGATGAGTTGCAGATGATAGAGAATGTGAAAATACCTATAAGATCTTTAAGACAAGTACAATTAATACATGGTTGAACCACAAAGAGGTTTCATTGCCGTTGGCAATGAGTTTGGTTAAAAATTATTTTCTGTTAGTGCGAAGTCGAAGCATCATCTTCCATCTCGATGAGGAGTTATTATCTATGGATAAGTGCCAGAATTGTTTTCCAAAGCAACATCGCCAATGCATCCACTTACTCTACAAGGTATTGGAAGTTAAGAAGTTCCACGTTAATTTAAGTATTGCATCCATTTTAGGATCAGAGAATAGTTTCAAACAAATACCCACTTTTGATTTCGGTTTGCATAAAGTCTCCCAAGCTACCCTATGAGAGGAGCCTCCCCGGAAGAAATCAACACAAATATTTTGAAATTTGTCTAATGTGTGCTTTGGAATTTGATACACAAATAACCAATAAGGATGATAGGAGTAAGCATAGAGTTGATTAATCCGGCCCTTTGAGCATAGCTTAAGAGCTTAACCTCCCGCCCCTGCACTCTATTTTGAACACGTGTAGTAAGGCTTGGCACTCTACATAATGTAGATAATTGGAAGACAAAGGAACGCCTTGCTATTTTACTGGGAGAGAACCCTGGTCAACTCCGAGAATTTGAAGAATTGCCTGGGAAGAATTAGTTGATGAACTAAAGGAAACCTTTGTCTTGGCTCCATTTACACATAGGCCTGCAAAAGTATTCAGTTTATACAATATGATGAAGTGATGAGGCAGATTTAATATTAGTTTTTCCAGAGATCATAAGATCGTTAACGTATAGCAAATGGGTTATAGTGGGCTGGAAAGGAAATACAAGAGTGAATTGATTCATACAAGTTGTCTCATCTAGAAGGAAGGTAAAATATTGCACAGCAATAGTAAATAGGTATGGGGAAACAGGTTCCCCTGTCATAATCCTCTCATAGAACGAATGAAACCCTTGGGAATACCCTAACAAAGGATAGTGAAGGCAGCTATGGAGATGCATTCGTATATGAGATTAGTGAAAAAAGTGGGAAAGCCCATAACGTACATTATGTGACATATTAATTCATGATTAACCATGTCATAGGCTTTTTGGAGATCAACTTTCACACAGAACTTAGGTACGCCTTGTTTCCTAATATCTCGAAGAAGTTCGTGGGCTAGCAGGATGTTTTCACCAATATATCTATTGGAAACGAGGGCACACTGGTTTTTATAAAGTGAAAATTAGGCTCACATCCTTAAAACTAAAGTTAATTAAGCTCACATCCTCCCCTTTTGAAAAATATAAATTTCATCCTTCTTTTTGAATTAGCCGCTTATTTTTTCCCAAATTGCCCATTTTTTAATTTACGCCTTAATTAACGCGTATGATCCTATAATTCGGATTAGTGATTTTATTCTTTTCTTAAACATATCTTTCCGTGCTAATGGCGGCGACATCCTCGTTGTGAAATTATTTACTTCGAATACGGATTAAAAATTCATTTTGATCTGCAAAATTTCCCCAGATTTATTGTGATCCACATTTTTTTTAATAAAATGAATGCGTCTTCTTCAAGGTAATTTATGGTTTCAGTATTTTTTTTTAAATTCTGTATACTGTTTTTTTTTTTTTTTGAGTTATCAATGAATTTTTGTTGATTCATTAATTCGATTCAGTTTAAATAGTGTTGTTTTATTGATGGATAGTTCTATTTTTTTTTATAAAGTTGTATTTTTTTGCTTATAAAGGCATATAAAATTGTATGGCAAAATGTTCACTTTTAACTGCATTCATGTATAAAAATATGCAGTTATTATGAATTAGAAGCACATAAAAATGCAACTATTCGGTGTGTTCTGCATGTTTGCCGAAAAGTTTCATATTTGTATGCATATTTTCCATATATTTGCATACAAATATTCATCTATATTAAAATTTTGCATTGAGAATGACTGATGATTAGTAGTGTATTTGTTCGTCTTAATATATATCCATATTTTAAGTGCTCGGGACATATTTTATTACAAAGTATGCGCAAATATATTAAAATACTGCATAATAGTATATGCATATATTAGTGTTATTTGTGTATATTATGCAAATTATTAAAATTAAATGATTATTGTTCAAAAAAATTTAACAAAAATTTTATACTGAATTTTATTTTGCAATCAAATTTGGGAAACCTTTTAGTTTGAATTACTTTAATTAGTCCTGTTTTATTAATTGACAGTTTAATTATATTATAAAATTTTATTTTTTTACTGTTTGTACAGACGTATAAAATTATATGGCGAAGTTTTTTCTCATTTATTCTGTGAAACAATTTTTTTGGCGCATTAACTTTTCCAACTGCAACTGATAACAATAGTTTCATATAACTATGAAATTATTGTCATTATTTAGCCCATACAAAAATAATGCATAACATTTTTGTAATATATGCATTTAAACATGCAATTATTACGAATAAGTGCATAAATGTAATAAACAAATAAAAGTAAAAATCACATCTTAAATGTTTAGAACATTCGCATATATGTAAACAAACAGTATACATAATTACAGACACCAATGTAAATATTCAAAATTATAGTGCATGATATATACTGATTTACCAGCAGTTTCGTACAACTTTTGCAAATATTCTGAGTTGCTGGCAAAAAGTTTGCAACATTTAATAATTTTGTGTTCATTAAAAAAAATCTGACTTCAGAACATAAAATTAAAAACCACTAAAACTAACCAACTACATACTCTAGTTTTCAACGTAGTTCAACTATTCAATAGCATTGCTAATATATACAACCCATGTAAACATCATTTTTTCCATATTCATTTGATCTTGTTTGCTTCAGACAGAAGAAAGTTTTGTGTCAGGTTATCTACTGGGGTCCAACCATGTGGTCTGCAGTTTAGAATTTCGTATGCAAGAGCAGCTCTTTGTACATAAACAGCTTGTGGTGTGTACATTTCATCTTTGATATCGGGCTGTATATCTTCACTTCTTTGTTTAATGAAATTCATGACAAACATTGCACAGTCAACTCTGCAACAATGAAAACAATGTATAACTTAGTCACTTTACGTCACTTTCTACTACAGCTGGTCTCTGCATGGATAAGATTTTTAAATAACATATTTTAATTGCATAAAACTATTAAAAAATCAATTAACAATCAATCCATAATTGCATAATTGAATTCTACATTTTTGTTTAACGGCACAGTCTTACAAAGCTATTACTTGAAGGTTGTACTGTTGTAATAATCTATTCTAATTAAATGTCCAGAACAATGCAACATTTAATAAAAATATGCACATTAATATGAAAATTATACAATCAAATTCAAATTAAAACTTTGTAGATAATTTTAAAGGGGTATACTAACATGCATCAATTAGTAAAAAAAAAAAGGAATACAAGTATGATGTAATATTTAAATCTTTCATCACAGTAAAAAATATTCTTCATAATTTCATTATATTATGAAATTATGTTGAATATACTCATACATATATGCAACTTATTTGAATATTAATTCATTCTGATTTTATTAATTGCACATAATTATGCAAAAATCACATAGAAACATGCAATTATCACATCATTCACACGGTGTATATAAAAAAAGATTCTTGAAGAAGATTTTTACATAACAATCCTTAAATGCATATAACTATGCAAAAAATCTTACATATATGCATACTTTAATGCAACAGTTATTAAAACACCATCAAAAACATTTAATAATCAATATATAAATGCATAATTGATTTCTATAGTTTTGTTTAAATGTACAGTATTATGAAGCTATTAGTTCACGATTTAACGGATGCAATATTTTATTCTAATTAAGTGTACAGAATCATGTAACATTTACTTAATATATGCATGTTAATACGCAAATTTTACATTCAAACTCAACTGAAAATTCTGCAGATATTTTTAAAGATGCATAATAACATGCAACAATTATTAAAAAAAATATAAGCGTGATGTAATATTTATTACATTCATCACAGTACACACATATCCTGCATAGTTCTATTATATTATGCAATTATGTTGAATATATACATACAAATAAGCTACGTACTTGAATTTTACTAAATTCTTGTTTGATTAATTGAAAATAATCATGCAACAATCACATATAAACATGCAACAATCGTATCAATCACACGATGTATATAAAAAAAATGCTTGGAGAAGATTTTTAAATAACCTTCTTTAGATGCATAAAACTATGCAAAAATTATTACATACATGCATTCATTAATGCAACAGTTATTAATACATTTCCAAAATCATTTAACAAACAGTACATAAATGCATAATTCAATTCTATAATTTTGTACAACTTCGCAGTATTATACAACTATTAGTTGATAGTTGTACGATTGCAATAATGAATTCTAATTAATTTAACCGAATCATGCAACATTCAATCAATATATGCACATTAATATGCAAATTTTAGAATAAATTCATCTGAAAATTGACACTAAAACAAGAAATACAAGCACATAATCATGCAACAAATTCCCATTTAACCATTATTCATTACAAAGTACGACATCATTATCTGCAGATTGACACTAAAACAAGAAAATAAGGTTTTTACCTTCATTCTCGCCATGTCCTTCGACAATTCTAATCAACTTCGCTGTGATTTCATGGATTTCCCTAAATCGAGTTAGAAAAATTTCAATCGCCTGAAAACTTTAATTTTTGCTTTCAAAAGTCTGCGCTAATCCTGCAATTTGATACGTGAAACTATTAACCGTGGAATTAGGGTTTCGAGGGTTTCGAAGGGTATAACTGGAATTCCCGATGCTGGTTTTCAAAAACAGGGATGTATTTCATATTCTTTTTATCAGTGGACCTGAGCCTAATTTAAAACGTTAATAGGGACCTGTAAAAAACGCACCCTTTTATAAATTAGGCGAGGGAGGAAGATTTTCAATCAGTTGCAGAGAATCTTGGAGAAGACTTTGTAGTACATATTACAACAAGAAATTGGTCCGTAATGGGTGATATTGGTAGCTTTGTCGATCTTGGGGATAAGAGTGGTAAAGGTATAGTTGACTCCCTTTGGGAGTTTCCCAGATTTGAAAATATCCAAAGCTGCCATGTGTATATCATCGTTTAGTTCTTCCTAGTGCAATTTCAGAAATTTGGTGTTGATACCATCTAGGCTTAGGCTGGAATCATCGTGAATAGAGAACGCTGCTTGCTGTACTTCTAATAAGGTAATATCTTGCATCAGGTAATATCTACCCTCTAAGTTGATTGTGGCAATTAGTTGAAAAGGCGGAAATTGTGATCCAGCAGGTCCATTGAACATAGAATTAAAATAAGATAAATCTTCATTCTCAATCTCATATGCTTTTACATCAATTAACTATCAGGTTGAATCAAGGCTTTTATGTTATTGAAATATTTTCTAGTGGTCATCTTGGAAAAAAAAAATTGGAATTTGTATCACCATCTTGTAACCATTTTACCTTACACTGTTGTTTTAATGACCTTCAAAAAATTGATTGCTCAATCAAAAATTGTTTTTTTAACTTGGTTGAAATTGTTGTATAACATATCATCATCTTGATCCATGTTTACTGCTTGTTCAAGGGAAGATAGGTGTTTCTCCAGCGAGGTAACAATTGTATCTCCTTTCCGTCTTAATTTATTCGAAATTTTTATATCACATTTGCAAGATAGCAACTTGTATTAGAACTGGTAGCTAGGGAGTTCCCAAGTTTCAACATGTAAACCCTTTGTAATACATGATGCGTATACATCAAACAAAAGGCAGTCGTTTTTGTAACGAAAAGGAAATCCCTTAACGGGTGTCGAGGGAACTGAATCTAGTAATATTGGGTTGTGATCACTGGATTTTTGGGAGAAAGCCAAAGCTTTCATATTCATGAAATGTTGTATACATAAGTTATTCACTAAAATTTTCTCGATATGAGTTGCGAAACTACGCCATGTGTATGAAAAATCAAGTGGTTTAATTTCCAGAAGTCCAGTTTGGAGTAAACAAATTTGGAATTCGCGTATCTATTAATATGGAATTAGAAGACCACCCTTTTTATCATTAGAGGATAAGACATTGTTAAAATCACCCGTAAGTATCCACGTAGTGGTAATAATAGAAGTCTGGTCAATCAATGCTTTCCAAATATTTAGCCTCTCTTAAAAATGTTACTGCATTATATGAACGTGAATGTGAGAATAAACCCACCCTGGTTTGTAGCAGTTACTGTAAGATGCTAAGCTAAGATGATCAACTGTCCAAATAGAAGTATCCCACAACAATAAGATACGACCTGAATGCTCATTTGAATTATTAGTTAAGTAACTCCAGGAGTGAGGAAGTTTATTAATAAAAACAGAGAGGTTAGAAGAAGATAACTTATTCTCTACTAAACCAACAATAGTTGATCTCACATCACGTAAGAGGTTGAGTACATCTGCCATGTGAGTCAATGTATTCATACTCCTTATGTTCCATGTCATAGTAGTCGTTTATTTGAGGAGATGCTCCTCAAATTTGTTTTAGGTGGGGCAGGGTTAATAGTTGTTTTTTCGTTGCTCAGGTACAAAGTGTTGGTATCTGCCAGTCCAGATGCATGCCTCTATTAAAGGGTTATCATCTAACATAGCATCGACTATGTTTTATAAGGAGTATGGAAGTATTGTAGCTGGAAGATAGGTTTTTTGGAATGATTCTTGGTCTTGGGAAATGGGGGTGGTAGTATATGTTGTGCAGATGTGGCATTTGTGTTGGACGAGGAGGTCACAGTGTTGGTGGTAGGAATTGTTATACGTCTAGTATACCAAAACAGAGAATAATAAATTATAAACTTGTCGCACAAGTTTATAACTCGAATTTCCACTATACTGGAAATTAATACTATTTAATAATAGCAACAAGAATGTTGTTATCAAGTTATAACAACAACAACTTTATACTATTTTAAGAAATGGCGCAACGTACAGAATGGAAAGATTATAAAATAATGTATAAAAATATACAAATAAATTAAAATCTAACCGTATAATGTCGTATGAGGCTTGTCGTAACAGTTTCCTTAAGAATTTTATTTCAAAATTCTCCCAAGATACAACAAACGTTTTCTGCATGAGATTGTAATGAGTATGTCACTCTGTAATTATGTATAAGAGTATTAGAGAAGAGATAAGGAAGTTCAGATTGGAATAAGTGAGGAAAGTGATCAGGTTTCCTCCTTATTTATAGTTTATCCGCATCCCTTCGAACGGTCGCACCCGAACCACTTCGTACGGTCGCATCTCTTCTGAACGGTCGCACCCGTACCTCTTCGTACGATTGTATTTCTTTCGAACGGTCGTACACGTACCTCTTCGTACAGACACATCTCTTTCTATGAAAGGAAGTGTCTTTTCGTGAAGTGTCTTTTCGCTGAAATGTAACCGTTTGGCGAAATGAAGTGTCTTTTCGTGAAGCGTCTTTTTGCGAAGTGTCTTTTCGCTGAGATATGACCGTTGAGAAATATGACCGTTGGTGAAAGGAAGTGTCTTTTCGCGAAGTGTCTTTTCACGAAGTGTCTTTTCGCGAAGTGTCTTTTCGCAAAGTGTCTTTTCACGAAAAAACATGCTTCTAATAGTCACATCCTTTCACTTAACAGTCGCACCTGTTCGCTTAATAGAAAAAGTATATTTCATTCAATACTTACGATTTCCAACAATCCCCCACATGAATGATAATATTCTTTTCCCCCACACAAAGCGAAATATCACAGAGTATATTTGGAATAATGTTTTATTGTGGATAAGTAGATATTTCACTTTGAACTTTCCCTAGTTAAAACTTATCGGATCTACTTGGCTAATCGGTGAATTATTTCATCTTGAACCGTCAGTCGTTATTGTATATCTAGACGATAAGTTTTACAAAACATCGGTTCCCATCTCATCTAATCTCTTAGTTATGTTCATTTTGGTCCTGAACACTTACTTGGTTCTGCGAGTGTTATAGAGAATAAAAGCCTTGAATATTCTCATAGAGCCGACCCAGCTCACACTAACATAGGTGATCGCAACCATTAAGAGTATCCTACATATACTCCACTTCCTATTTACAAGATATGGCCATCATTAAAAAACATAGTTTTAACCTGTCATTCTTCTGTAGGCATACATTTATATCGTGCACCATAGGAATGGAATAGGACTATGTCCAAACAAATGCATTACGTCTTGAGTTAATCATAACTGGTTTGCCTATTGATCCTTGTCCGTGGAATCTCCAGTTGCTAGGATAGGTTTCCGTATAAGGTAACTCTTGTTGGTTTAGGCTTTCAAACCCATTGCCCTCGATGCGCAGTTAATTTTCTCTCTTGATAAACCTTTAGTAAGCGGATCCGCTAGGTTATCATTTGTTCTCAAATAATCTATGGAAATAGTTCCATTTGAGAGTAACTGCCGAACTGTGTTATGGCGTCTACGAATATGTCATGACTTTCCATTATACATAAAATTATGTGCTCTACTTAGCGCTGCTTGGTTATCGCAGTGTATGCATATGGCCGGTACAGGTTTAGGCCAGAATGGGATATCTTCTAAAAAATGATGAAGCCATTATGCTTCTTCGCCTGCTTTATCTAGTGCTATGAACTCTGATTCCATAGTGGATCGAGCTATGCATGTCTGTTTAGAAGATTTCCATGACACTATTTCCCCTGCTAGGGTAAATACATAACCACTCGTTGATTTTGATTCCTATGAATCAACAATCCAGTTTGCATCACTATATCCTTCTAATACGGCTGGATATTTTCCATAGTGTAAGGAATAGTTTGTAGTATTTTTCAAATATCCTAGCACTCTCATTAGTGCTTTCCAGTGTTCCTTACCTAGATTGCTTGTATACCTGCTTAATCGACTTACTGCATAAGCTATGTCTGGTCTTGTGCAATTCATGAGATACATGAGACATCCTATTACACAAGAGTATTCCAGTTGCATCACACTCTCATTAGTGTTTTTATGCCGTACTTCTGATGGATTAAAAGGTGTCAGTACTTCTTTAATCCCAAAGTTTTTGAATCTTTCAATCACTTTGTCTACATAGTGTGATTGAGATAATTTAATTCCATTAGGTGTTCTCATTATTATGATTCCCAAAATAACGTCTGCAACTCCTAAGTCTTTCATATCGAAACTGGTAGTTAACATTTTCTTTATGGACTCTATTACTTAGGTATTCAGACCTAATATTAACATATCATCTACATATTGACAAATCATTACATATGATTGTCCAACTTGTTTATAAACACACTTATCACATTCATTTATATGAAAACCATTTTTCATCGTGACACTATCAAATTTTGCGTGCCATTGTTTTGGAGCTTGTTTTAGTCCATATAATGATTTTACTAATCTACAGACTTTGTTTTCATTTCCTTTTGAAATGAAATCTTCTGGTTGCTCCATGTAGATCTCTTCATCGAGATCACCATTTAAGATTGTTGTCTTTACATCCATTTGATGAATCCCTAGATTATAAATGGATGCAATTGCTATTAGCATTCTTATTGAGGTTATTCGTGTAACCGGTGAATAAGTATCAAAGAAGTCCGCACCTTCTTTTTGACGATATCCTTTGGCTACTAATCTGGCTTTATATTTATCGATAGAGCCATCGGATTTCATTTTCTTCTTGAAAATCCATTTGCAGCCAATTGGTTTTATTCCAGGTGGAATATCTACAATTTTCCAAGTTTTATTACTTAGAATTGAATCAATCTCACTTTGGATTGCTTCTTTCCAACATGCAGATTCAGAAGATGACATTGCTTCCTTGTACGTTTGTGGTTCATGTTCTAACATATATGTTAAAAAATCCATACCAAATGTCTTGGAAGTCCTAGTCCTTATGCTTCTTCTGGGCTCAATTTCCTCAATCTCATGAGAAATTACATCTTCATGTGATTTATTTGATTCTTCTCTTGTCCTCTTAGGGACAATATTTCCTTTATTCCTTTTGTGTGGAACACGCCTTCAAAAAATGAGGCATCTCTTGATTCCATAATTGTATTTATACGAATATCAAGTATATCAGACTTGAAAATCAAAAATCTGTAGGCACTACTATTTTGGGATGGCCCTAGATAGTAACAATCTACAGTTTTTGGTCCAAGTTTGACTTTCTTAGGAGGCGGAACTGGAACCTTTGCCAAGCACCCCCACACTTTGAGGTATTTAAAGCTTGGTTTATGTTCTTTCCATATCTCAAATGGAATTGTTCCTGTTTTATTGTGAGGAACTTTATTTAAAATTTGATTAGCCATATTTAAGGCTTCCCCGCCAAGCTTGTCGGTAAACCAGAAGTTAAAAGCATTGCATTTGTCATATCTTTTAACGTTCTGTTTTTTCTCTCGGCTATACCATTTTGTTGTAGTGAATATGGTGTTGTTGTTATTTTCTGCACAGAATTGTTTAAACGGTGATTCATATTCTCCACCTCGATCAGATCTCAATATCTTGATCTTTTTATTTAACTGATTTTCTACCTCAGTTTTATACTTTATAAATGATGTTATTGCTTCATCCTTACTATTTAAAAGATATACATAGCAATATCGTGTACAATCATCGATAAATGTGATAAAATACGTTTTCCCACCTCTTGTAGGTATTGGTTTGAAATCACATAAATAAGTGTGTACCATACCTAGTGGTTCGGTGTTTCTATCAACTGTATGATGTAGTCTTTTACCATTTTTGCTTCTACACATGTCTCACATTTGTAGTTTTTATCTACTTCGAAATTTGGTATTAATCCCAAGTTTGATAACTTTTTCATTTCTGGGAATTTATGGCCTAATCTATCATGCCATAATAAATTTTCATGCTCAAGCAAATAAGAAACTTCAATTTTATTAATAGCACAATTAGAATACATAGGTTTATTGCCGATAACGGCTACATTCGCCTTAAATAGGTCATCACATAAATACCCTCTTCCTATATACATTCCAGTTTTGTAGAACCATCTTGTCTGACTCAAAAACCATTTTGAATCCTTTCTTTGATAAAACTACACCAGAGATGAGATTCTTACGGATGTCTGGAACGTGGAGCACATCATTTAATTTGACAGTTTTTCCAGAAGTAAACTTGAGGATTACTGTGCCATTGCCTTCGACTATGGAAACTGCAGAATTACCCATATAGAGTTTTTCTTGGTGGTCGATTTTTGTATATGTAGAGAACATGGATTTATCAGAACAAATATGACGAGTAGCACCTGTGTCTACCCACCATTGATTAGGATTCTGAACCAAGTTGCATTCTGATACAACTGCTGAGAAGTCAGGCTTGCCCACTTCCATGTTACCCACTATATTTGCCTCTTTATTGCTTTCCTTTTTGTGTCGGCAATCTCTAGTGGCATGTCCCGCTTTTCCATAAACCCAGCAGTCGCCATTGAACTTCTTGGCTCGCTTGTTATCTTTTGGTTTGTTATTTGCAGCTTTCCTTTTCTTCTGGAAATTCTTCTTTTTGTTTTTGGTCTTGGTCCCCTTCAGTAACAAGCGCCTCCTCGCTTTGTTTCGTAATTCCACGGTTATCTGCTTCAATTTTTAGTCGGACTATAAGATCCTATAGAGAGATTTCCTTCTTTTTATGTTTCAAATAGTTGCGGTAATCTCTCCATGACGATGGCAGTTTTCACGTGATGGCTTCAACCAAAAACGATTCTCCAACCTTTTGACATTCCGCTTCGAGTTCATGAATGATAATTCGCAGTTCATGTAATTGAGAAGTCACTGGTTTGGAATCGACCATCTTGTAGTCCATGAATTTGTCTACAATGAATTTCTTAAGACTGATATTCTGCGTCTAATACTTTGTGGCAAGTGCATTCCAAAGAGCTTTTGTTGTCTTTAAAGGTTGATATACTTTGTATAGCACCTTATTGAGACAGTTCAAAATATAGTTTCTACATAAAAAATCAAAATGCTTCCAAAAATTAACCACTGACTCTTTGCCAGTTGGTTCCTCCTCCTCGAGATATTTTTGCAGACCAAGTGTGGTGAGATAGAATAACATCCGATTCTGCCATATTAAAAAATCATCACCATCTCCCTTGAAAGGATCAGGTCTGTTGTGAGTAGTAGTCTTTGAAAGTTCTACCGTTGCCATCTCTATTTTAGTAAGAAAATAGTAAAAAAATAATGATGTTATAAATGTAGTATACCAAAATAGAGAATAATCAATTATAAACTTGTCGCACAAGTTTATAACTCGAATTTCCACTATACTAGAAATTAATACTATTTAATAATAACAATAAGAATGTTGTAATCAAGTTACGACAACAACAACAACGTTATACTATTTTAAGAAATGACACAATGTACAGAATGGAAAGATTATAAAATAATGTATATAAATATACAAATAAATTAAAATCTAACCGTATAATGTCATCTGAGGCTTGTCGTAACAATTTCCTTAAGAATTTTATTTCAAAATTCTCCCAAGATACAACAGACGTTTTCTGCGCGAGATTGTAATGAGTATGTCACTCTGTGATTATATATGAGTATTAGAGAAGAGAGAAGGAAGTTCGGATTGGAATAAGTGAGGAAAGTGATCAGGTTTCCTCCTTATTTATAGTTTATCCGCATCCTTTCGAATGGTTGCACCCGTACGTCTTCGTACGGTTGCATCTCTTCTGAACGGTCGCACCAGTACCTCTTCGTACGATTGTATCTCTTTCGAACGGATGTACTTGTACCTCTTCGTACAGACGCATCTCTTTCTATGAAAGGTAGTGTCTTTTCGCGAAGTGTCTTTTCGCTGAAATGTAACCGTTTGGCGAAATGAAGTGTCTTTTCGTGTAGTGTCTTTTCGCGAAGTGTCTTTTAGCTGAGATATGACTGTTGGGAAATATGACCCTTGGTGAAAAGAAGTGTCTTTTCGTGAAGTGTCTTTTTGCGAAGTATCTTTTCGCGAAGTGTTTTTTCGCAAAGTGTCTTTTCACGAAAAAGCATGCTTCTAATAGTCACATCCTTTCACTTAACAGTTGCACCTGTTCGCTTAATGGAAAAAGTATATTTCATTCAATACTTACGAATTCCGAAGGAATCCATTTACGGTCTGAATGAGCAACATAAGCAGTATCATTATGGCCGAAAACAAGACATTGTTGACATTTAGTGGAATGTATTCGTATTCAACTTGAATATCTAATTTTATACCAGTATGGAGAAGGATAGGGATAATAGTAAGTCGGTATGCATATAAATCTCCATCTATACCCTGGCGAATTTTGTAGATTTTTTTGAAGTAGTGTTCTCATCTATCAATGTGGGCTTGGATATGAAACTGGAAATTGTCTGGAGAGCCTGTTTAGACTACATTTCCATAGATAGGTTGTGAAATCGAATCCAGATATGAACCTTTGATTTATTGAGCGAGTTGAAATCATAACTTGGTTCCCATGAATCGATCAAAAGGAATCTGCCAAATTAAGTATGAATATATGGTGCAGTCAAGGATTCTCAGATAGTCTTCTTCCTTGTCAAACTGGACATCGAAGTGGTACTCAGAAGATAAGTGAAGATGGAAAGAACCAGTCGGTTTCCAAACGCGCTTGATATATTCTTTCAGTTTCACGGCAGAAAAACGGAAATCAACGAGTTTCAAAGTAATAGTATTCCTCCATGACTATACCGATTGGTTAAAAATGGGTTCGGGGATGAACGCATAATATGTAGTAGGTAGACGTATTCAAGGGTTCAACTATCAAAGGGAGTAAGGTTTGGTTGCCGGACGTCAGCATAAGTGGATGGTGGACGGTTCGTGGATGTGGCAGGCACAGCGGTTGTTTTTGTTGGAACTTTTTTTATCCCATTATTATCACAAAACCAATTGGCTATGTGATGGGGAACGTCTTAGTTTATATCCAGGATCTTAGTTCAGTATTTCCCGATGTGGGACAACTTTGAAGCACCATTTTAACACACCCCCTTGCTTCAAAGTTGTTGAGATCGAAGCACTTTCTCTTCGATTTTGTGATGCACTTTCTCATCACCTTCAATTGTTGAAGCACTTTCTCTTCAACTCTACTGAAATCCTGAGCTCTGATACCAATGTTAGAGTTTATTAATCCCCTTATTATCACAAAATCAATTGGCTTTGTGATGGGGAACGTCTTAGTTTATATCCAGGATCTTAGTTCAGTATTTCCCGATGTAGGACAACTTTGAAGCACCATTTTAACAGTTTTGAGTGGTGGAGAAGCGGGTTGCTATAGTGTAGAACGTGGGAAGGAAGTAAGAGCGGAATCCTCCATGTTCAAAGAGAAGTTCTTATGAAATTATACATATAGAGGATCAAGAGCACCTCACATAGTGTAGCACAACTTTCATTTAACACCATGATTTTCACCACACATTCTCATTTTTTTTCACTCTTTCCACTTTCGCTCCCCACTAACCTATTTACTTATAAATGATTGACTGTTACTTGGGTGCAAAAGGAGAGGTGCCATATAACCCTCTTATATATATACACACACACACACACACACACACACACACACACACACACACGCACACACAAATTAGGAGACACAAAATTTCCATAACCACATTACCCCTTGATTTCCACTCCTCACATAAAGACAAATAGATCTAACGACTTAGATTTTGTATATCTCATTTTGTGTCTAAATAAACACCCATATATATATTGTGTGTGTGTGTTTGTGTGTGCGTGCGTGTGTCCACTATACACTTTGGCAAATATAATAAGGTTCCATATCCTTAAGAGCGACTGTGTTTTTACATTGGCTCACCAAGTCTACCTTAACCCTCCTCTTTTATCTTTACTTGAGACAAGCTACATTTAAAACTACATAAGCGGAGTTTTATGCTTTTACTTTTAAATCTTGTTATTATTATTGCATTTACATTGATGTTGTCCTTTTGTTTTGAGTTCTATCTTCAGCGAACCCCAACTTGTTTGTTTAGGATTAATGACTAGTTGTTACTGTTGTCCTTTTTGTTGTTATGTGTGTGTATACACACACATAACTTTGACACAAATTGAGATAAAGAAAATCTCAGACGTTGGATCAATTTGTCCATATATGAGGGATGGAAATTAGAGGGCAATTCAATGGTTGAGATTTTGTATCCCTCAATTTTGGTTAAATTTATGTGTCTAAATAAACTTTCCTATATATATATATATATATATTCATTATACGTATTTATGCAAGTTAATTTGGTACGTTCATATAAAAATTATTAAATTAAAATTTATATTTTGTTTGATAAAAATATACTGAAAAATATAAAAGAAAACAATGTACTATTTTATTGTAATATGGTTTGAACTTTCCATTTGAATATAACTGTTAGCTATGGAATTCAAACTCCAAACATCTTATTTACATATAAGGGTATTTTGGAAATTTCCAGTTGGACCAAAAATTTATATTCCTATACTAAGAATTAATAAAGATATACGAGTTATAATACATATAGAATTTAAATGTACCTTAGGTATACTTTGATACATTGTTTCAGTGCTTCAAATACTGATTAAATACATGTTAAATACATTTTAAAAGCATACTAAAATATTTAATACACATTAAATACATTTTAAATGCACTTTAAGTGCATATTAATACACTTGAAAAGCAATTTAATACATATATATTGGAGAACAATTTAAGACATACATGTATAAAAATTCATTTACCATACTAAAGAAAATAGAGTCGATGTTGTTGTTAACACTGTTAAAACACAGTTCAAAGCACTGGGCCGGTCGCAAATATGGATCAGCCTCAACGAAACGGATCGGATCGGTCAGTATTCACGGATCGGTTCAGCCAGTTTCAGTGGCCCGGGTTGGACAGTGGTAACGGATCGGGTCGAACGTTTCCAACAATTCAGGTCGGTCTGTTCTTTAAAGCACTGGATCGGGTCGGTCAATATCGAAGCACCGGGTCGGCCAGTGAAAACGGGTCGGGTCGGTTCATATATTCAAGAATGGGTCGGCTATGTCAAAACCTTGCGGACGTGAAGCACCAACAAATTTCAATATGAGCCAACTTGTATGGCTCTGGACGTGAGGCAATATATTTAGCTGATCACATAACGAGATGCTACACAAAGTATACTCATGCCAACATAACAACTTGTCTGCATACATTTATATGTACGTTTATTCTAGTGCAAAATCAGCAGAGTTTGGTGTCACGTATGATGGGTTTAGAAGTCGTGGAACATGCAACAAAAGAATGCCATTTTCGTACTCACCAAATATGTTGACCATACAAAAAGTATAAAATATACATGTAAATGAATGGAGAAACGAGCGTGCTACCAAAATAAGGTCTGGACGTGGAAATCTTATAAAGATACAAGTCATATCCAAGAGAAATGGACAACATTAGCAATGCGTACAAATATCACCCGACATACGTGAGTCAACAGTAGTCTAAAATAGTGACATGGTTATGCATGTGAAGGAACACATATAAAATGATTATTTTACAATGAAGAACGAATCAATTCCAAAGTTCATATGGGTTGGTCTGTAGCATGACGATCTCCACATAAAATATGAGTCGGTTCAGATAATAACAAAAAATGGCCATGTGGCAGGAGTCAGCTAAATACGTGAACGGATTGGTGCACAGTCATTATTTGGATAGATATCATAGTTGACTCGGGTCGGGACATTCAATACGCAGTGGCATTTCAAAATGAATCGGGTCGGACATATTGTGCATGCGGCGTCATTACAGTAAATTGCATGGCAGCCAACAACACACGCGGACAAATGGCTCGGGCACATCATATATGCGATGGCACATTCTGTAATTAAACCGGGTCGGTGCGTTGTACAACAGTGGATCGGGACATCTAAGTAAAAGACGGAAGAACCAAAAGGAATTTGGACCAGTACATAACAAAAGTGGATCGGTACTGCACCAATCCAAGTCTACCCCGATCCAAACTACGCCCGATCCAAGTCTACCTCGATCCAAACTACGCTCGATCCAAGTCTACCCCGATCCAAACTACGCCCTATCCAAGTCTACCCCGATCCAAGTCTATCTCGATCCAAACTACACAGCAATGGAAGAACTGTAAATATTGGACCATGACAACTGTACACAGCTGTAAAGTGGGCCGGTGGCATTTCTGTAAATAATGTTTACCCCGAGCAAGATCTATGCCCGAGCCAAACCCTGCACTCTGTAAGTACGAAACTGCCATCGCCTCCAAACTTCTTCTATAAATAGCCCCTTATTCCACAATTCAAGGGGCCGATTTCTTGACCCCGAAGGGCTGCCTAAACCATTCCTACACTTCTCTAAAAGCTTCAAAAACATCATTAATGGCCAACATTATCTCCTTCTTCCTCCTACATGAAATGGATCTAATCTTCTCCGAGCACCATTAATTCACACTCTGATATACTCCAAGTGATCTCCAATCGCCATTGCTCCTCCAAAAGCACGGATCTAACATCATTTTCATGACGGAACCAAGGAAAAGTGCATACATACACAATCCAATCCGTTCCTCCTTGAATCTAAGTATGATCTAAATCACAAAGAGAGCAAAAGGTGGCGAATTATCTCAAAAGTGGTCAAGTGTAATTAATGAGATGTATGAAATCATAAAATTTGTAATTCTTTCCATAATGATGAAGAATGATCTAAAAGTGGATGTAGATTCACATTAAATCGAACCACTATAAAAATCCCATGTCCTTTACCTGTTTTTCTTCATTTATTTTGCGATTGTGCCCCTTTTATTTTCTAACCATAATTGGTGAAGTGTGAATCACACCCTTGGTGTTGATTCCAATTTTGAGATCAACATTTTGGCGCCCACGGTGGGCCGCGTTCGCTTCTCCTACCTCCTCTCACACTCTCACAAGGTTAAACGCTTTGCCATTAAACTTTTAAGTCGCATCCATCTTCAAAAATATGGCCAAGTCTTCTTAGACCGTTAGCAAAACCGTGGTAGAAGCCGATGATGTTGCTAATGAAGAAACACCGCTCGGAAACTGCTTTGAAGTTGGCGAAAATTCAGAAGGCGGAGCCGGTGTGACCAGGAATGAATTAAAAATTGCTATTGCCAATGTCAACAACTGAATGGATGCCTCTACTAAAATGATGATGGAGAAACTTGACGCCATTCTTAACGCTCGATCAAATCCAACCCCTCCGAAAGTGCATGTGGGTCCCGAAGAGAATGATAAATCCCCCGCTTCCGATCATGACTGTAACGACAACATGGAAGATAATTATGATTGGGCAAGTGACAGGGACGATGCTAACATCAAAGAATTGAAATCAAAAGCTAAGAATCATTCCAAAATGGATGCTCGAAAGATCACTAACCCTATCACGAGGGCACCCCCTCGTCGAGAAGGCAAAGTACCTAAGCTCTCTAATCGAGATCGTATGCTTAGGCGAACATTTGGTAAAGAACTCAGCTTCACAGAGCGCCATAACACTGAAGAATACATTTCGGATATGATAGAACGAGCCATGAAAAAGAATCAAGCTAGCAAAGACGATGAAAGAGAATGAGATTTCTCCCTCGATAGGACTCCGTTCACCGAAAGGATCCTCGAAGCAGAATATCCAAAGAAATTTAATCCTCCGACTTTGCCTCCATACAACGGCCTCGTTGATCCCAACTACTTCCTACCAAATATGAGTGGCATATGAGCACAACTAAAGTGACTGATGAGATGAGATGCATGTATTTTCCTCTTTACTTGGAAGGTGCTGCATTACTATGGTTCACGAAGCTACCACCCAAATCTATCGATCGATTCTATGATCTAACCAAAAAGTTCAAGGAGTAGTTCCGCTTGTATGCTACCAAGGTCAAGGACACTATAACGCTCTCAGCAATGAAGTAGAAGTCAGGGGAAACTGTCAAAGCCTTCCTTAGTCGATTCAATATTGCCTTATCTGAAGTAAGGAATCCGGAACCACACATAGTCCTCATGGCTCTACTCGATGCTATAGACAAAGCAACCGAATTCGGGAGGTGGATAAAGATGAAGGAACCAACTATGCTTAACAATTTCTATAAGAAAGCGGAAGAGTACATGAGGGTGAACGATAATCCTATACCTCTTCAGATCATTGGTGGTAACCAACTCCTTGAAGCTCCTAAAAGTGTAGCAATTCAATCCAATCAGAAGAATACTCAAGGGCAGAAGCGAGCCAATGACGGAAACAACAACAAAGTTAATAAAAAGTTTCGTCCTCTTGACTCGTCTGATCTAACACTTCTGAACGATACTCCTGAGAACATTTACCTTGCCACAAAGGATGCAGAAAATTATCCAGAGCCTCGGCCAATGAGAATGAATGACCATCTAACCAAATCTGGGAAGTTTTGTCGATATCATAACCAGCCAGGTCACAACACCAACGAGTGGAGACAACTAAGATCATTGATCGAAGAGATGATTAAGAAGAACTGTTTGCAACAATATGAGAAAAATTCTCAAGATGCAAATCCTTTTACGACTACCCAGGGGCAAGTGGCATCAAATGACCACTCCGGTCCAAGCAACGTAGCTTCTGCTCACACTATTCCAAGGCTGATAATCAACTGATGACCATTGATGATCCAATATTCGCGGCTCAGAAGAAGCGATCACTATCGCATTTACTTTACTTCCTGCATTACTTTACTCTTTGCTATATTCTACTTTCTTGTAAATATTCTATATTACATGCATTGCACCGAAAATAGCACTATGAATGAAGTATTACCTGCCTGTATAAATCTATGTCTTGCCAATTTACACGAAAATTTGCTAACAGACGATTTCTCATTGCAGGCTATCCGACGAGCTCTTGCTTTCTCACAACCCGACTAAGAGACAGCTCCGATAATTCCAACCCAGTGGTTGATCAAGAGAGCCCTGACGAGTCAAACGCACAATAAAGCATCAAGCAACCCCGGATTCAAAACCTCATCCCTCAAAGGTTCGCGGGAGTCTAGGGCACGTCAGTCATGCAGCGATCACTTACCAAAGTTAAGTGACTCCGACCGATGACTGACGTTTGCTCTGCGGATCGAAGCAACCTTCACCTTACCTCATGGTTCATGGAGGTCTAGGTGCTTCAGCCGGGCAGCAACCACTTACCAAAGTTAAGTGACTCCGACCGAAGGCTGATGCCTGCTCCGTGGATCAACCCAACCTTGCCTCGTGGTTCATGGAGGTGCAGGTGCTTCAGCCGGGCAGCGATCACTTACCAAAGTTAAGTGACTCCGATCGAAGGCTGATGCCCGCTCTGTGGATCAACCCAACATTACCTCATGGTTCATGGAGGTCCAGGTGCTTCAGTCGGGCAGCAATCACATACCAAAGTTAAGTGACTTCGACCGAAGGCTGATGCCCGCTCCGTGGATCAACCCAACCTTACCTCATGGTTCATGGAGGTCTAGGTGCTTCAACCGGACAACGATCACTTACCAAAGTTAAGTGACTCCGACCGATGGCTGATGCCCGCTCTGTGGATCAACCCAACCTTACCTCATGGTTCATGGAGGTCCAGGTGCTTCAGCCGGGCAGCGATCACTTACCAAAGTTAAGTGACTCCGACCGATGGATGATGCCCGCTCTATAGATCAAAACAACCTTTACCTCATAGTTCATGGAGGTCCAGGATGCTTCAGCCGAGCAGCGAGCATTTACCAAAGTTAAGTGACTTCTACCGATGACTAACACCCGCTCTGTGGATCGATATAGCCTTAACAAAAGGTTCGCGGGAGTCCAGGGTACCTCAGTCAAGCAGCGATCACTTATCAAGTTAAGTGACTCCGACCGATGGCTGATGTTCGCTCTGCGGATCGATGCAACCTCACCCCTCACCCGAACACCGCTGGAGTTTGCACTGCAAAATGATGCGACAACCAAAAATCATTTCCATAAAGAAAGCAATTTCTCCACAGGAAAAATCAACAACGCTCGATGAGCTCCATCATTTTGACTCAGTCAACAAGAGAAGACAAAACGTTGGATTAAAATGAACTCTCCAAAACACGGGGCATCCAATGGAGTCTCCAACGTCAAAACTGATCAACAAAGCAAACAAAAATTGAGCTATAAAAAAAATTCTTCTCGTAATGAAGACTGGTGATGACCACCAGAGCCGGGGTACCAATAATCAAAAACTTCTCCGAATAGAAGCAGAGAATAAATCACCAATACATATTTCTCAAATTAAAAATATCTAATACCATCATATAAGTCATTAAAACGATAATGTTTGAAATTCACAGTCGGCTTAGTCGATTAGTTGATTTTAAGCATTAACGCAAATTCGAATTAGAATATTGTATTTGTGCAGACAATATCTGACGGGTTATAAACTGTTAAATAAAATAATTATGTGCAGACACTTTATTCGGTTCAAAATAAAATTCGCTATATTTCATTCTCTAATGATTAACTAATCCAATATCGATAAGGACGACCGATAGTGAAGCATAAGTCCAAAACCGTGCAATTGCTTGTTTTAATTACAGGACAGGTGAAAAGAAACATATGAATTCAAAGTATGAACTACCATAGCAAATGAAAAAGGTATAAATGAACCTCAGTGCAGAATATATCAACATCAATGTTTATTTCGAAGCCCGCATTTCCCGCAAGCAAAAAATACAAGCTTCAAGGGACTAATGTTAACACTGTTAATACACAGTTCAAAGCACTGGGACGGTCGCAAATATGGATCAGCCTCAACGAAATGGATCGGATCGGTCAGTATTCACGGATCGGGTCGATCAGTTTCAGTGGCCCGAGTTGGACAGTGGTAACAGATCGGGTCGAACGTTTCCAACAGTTAGAGTCGGTCTGTTCTTTAAAGCAATAGATCGGGTCGGTCAATATCGAAACACCGGGTCGGCCAGTGATAACGGGTCGGGTCAGTTCATATATTCAAGAATGGGTCGGCTATGTTAAAACCTTGCGGACGTGAAGCTCCAGCAAACTTTAATATGAGCCAACTTGTATGGCTTTGAATGTGAGGCAATATATTTAGCTGATCACATAACGAGATGCTACACAAAGTATACTCATGCCAACATAACAACTTGTCTGCATACATTGATATGTACGTTTATTCTAGTGCAAAATCAGCAGAGTTTGGTGCCACGTATGATGCGTTTAGAAGTCGTGGAACATGCAACAAAAGAATGCCATTTTCGTACTCACCAAATATGTCGACCATACAAAAAGTATAAAACATACATGTAAATGAATGGAGAAACGAGCGTGCTACCAAAATAAGGTCTGGACGTGGAAAGCTTGTAAAGATACAAGTCATATCCAAGAGAAATGGACAACATTAGCAATGCGTACAAATATCACCCGACATACGTGAGTCAACAGTAGTCTAAAATAGGGACATGGTTATGCATGTGAAGGAACACATATGAACTGATTATTTTACAATGAAGAACGAATCAATTCCAAAGTTCATATGGGTTGGTCTGTAGCATGATGATCTCCACATAAAATATGAGTCGGTTCAGATAATAAATGGAAATGGCCACGTGGCAGGAGTCAGCTAAATACGTGAATGGATTGGTGCTAGTCATTATTTGGATCGGTATCATAGTTGACTCGGGTCGGGACATTCAGTACGCAGTGGCATTTCAAAATGAATCGGGTCGGGCATATTGTGCATGCGGTGTCATTACAATAAATTACATGGACATGCATCAACACACGTGGACAAATGGCTCGGGCACATCATATATGCGGGGGCACATTCTGTAATTAAACCGGGTCGGTGCGTTGTACAACAGTGGTTCGGGACATCTAAGTAAAAGACGGAAGGACCGAAAGGAATTTGGACCAGTACATAACAAAAGTGGATCGGTACTAGCCCGATCCAAGTCTACCCTGATCTAAACTACGCCCGATCCAAGTCTACCCCGATCCAAACTATACCTGATCCAAGTTTATACCGATCCAGACTACACAGCAGTGGCAAAACCGTAAATATTGGACCATGACAGCTGTACACAGCTGTAAAGTGGACCAGTGGCATTTCTGTAAATAATGTTTAGCCCGAGTCAAACCTTGCACTCCGTAAGTACGAAACTGCCATCGCCTCCAAACTTCTTCTATAAATAGCCCCTTATTCCATAATTCGAGGGACCGATTTCTTGACCCCGAAGGGCTGCCTAAACCATTCCTACACTTCTTTAGAAGCTTCAAAAACATTGTTAATGGCCAACATTATCTCCTTCTTCCTCCTACATGAAATGGATCTAATCTTCTCCGAGCACCATTAATTCACACTCCGATCTACTCCAAGTGATTAATTCCAATCGCCATTGCTCCTCCTAAAGCACGGATCTAACATCATTTTCATGATGGAACCAAGGAAAAGTTCATACATACACGATCCAATCTGATCCTTCTTGAATCTTAGTATGATCTAAAGCACAAAGAGAGCAAAAGGTAGCGAATTATCTCAAAAGTGGTCAAGTGTAATTAATGAGATGTATGAAATCATAAAATTTGTAATTCTTTCCATAATGATGAAGAATGATTGAAAAATGGATGTAGATTCACATTGAATCGAACCACTATAAAAATCCCATGTCCTTTACTTGTTTTTCTTCATTTATTTTGTGATTATGCCCCTTTTATTTTCTAACCATAATTGGTGAAGTGTGATTTCACACCCTTGGTGTTGATTCCAATTTTGAGATCAACAGTTGTGATTAATACCCTTATAACTTATGTAGCCTAAAAAAATGTTTCATTCACTCATGCCATGGCCAATCATACCTAAGGCAGTTAAGACTAGCTTATATATACTTATTTTAACAACTCATATTTCTTACGCACCAATATTTAGATAATTCATTTATTTAAATATTAACTAAGTTAATCAATGGACTAAAAAATAGATTTTCACAAATAGGCGAATTACAACTCAAGATCACTTTCATTCGGATTGAAATGTCCAAGCGATAAAGAAAGAGTATAAACATCTGTATGTTTTGTTTAGTGGTTATAGCATGCGAATGAAATTTACTTGATTTAATTGATTATTTAAGTGTATTAGTGCTTTAAGTAATTTTTAAGGGAATATAATATTTTTAAATTGGTTATGATTTATGAAATGGTATGAATAAACATATTATTTAGTTATAATTGTATAATAAATTATAATGAATTATAAGCTTATTGTTGTTTTATATATAATATATTGTGTTTAAAAATAATAAACAAATAGATGGATCATCTTTATTTTCCTAAAAGACATGCAAAAGTTCCAAAGATAAGTCGATAAATTGCTCCTCAGAGTAAATTATAACCCTTTTAATCCTTCAGCCTCCTAAGTGTTTTGTTTTATGTCAAACTAAATAGGTTAGGTAATGGAATTCAAATATGGGATTTCACACATTTATACATTACCAACTTGTATGATTAGAGGAATGTTAATTGAATTTTATATGTTTATATCATTGTTTTAACTGATTAAATTGGTTTAGTTGACTGAATTGATAGTAGATTGGAATTGAATGATAGATAAATAAATTACGTGTTTTATTTGTTAGTATGATATGTGGCTATGTTATTCAAATGGAGTTGATGTCTTTTGACTCGTTGTATTGATTTTTATTTATCCTTTTCGTTTGTTAGTGCGGTCCCTTTATTTTAAATTGTTTAACCTGTTCTATTCATATATATTATAGTTTATCTTCTTAATGTGAAATTGAAACGATGTTACTTTGTGATGTTTAGTTCTTTACTGTACTCTAATAGTCTATTTTTTGTGGTATTCAGAGTTAGACATTGTCATTTGAAATATGTAAAGGTCTTAGGCAAAGTTACATTTATCTTTGAAATTTTAAGCATGACATTCTTTTAAGAGGGAAGAATGAAATATCCTGCATTTTATATACACTAGAATACTAACGTAATTGGTTTATTTAAATATTAAGTAGCTAACTTAGTCGTTAGGCTATAAGACTCCACTTTTACAAATGGATGTATTAAGCCTCGAGATCGTTTCTATTGAGTCTAGAATGTTTAAGCAATAAAAAATGAGTATACATGTCGATATGTTTTGTTCGATGGTTGCAACATGTGAATGAAATATGCTTACTTTAGTTTGATAAAAAGCGCATTATTGCTTAAATTGATACTTAAGGGAATATAATATTTTACAAAATGGTTATGATTTTAGAAGATAGTTTAAATGAGTATATTTGATTATAATTGTATGATTTAATAATAGTAAGCGTTTAAATGGATTATAAACAGTCTGCCCTCAATAATATTAAGATATGACTGAATCACCCCTTTAACTTTTGGCAAAATATGGCAATTACATAGCTAATTTTTGGTCATGTAATAAACATATGAAACGATCACTCTTCACCAATTTGACCTATTCAATTCGACCAAATGGAAGCATATTTTTAAGGGGTAACGTTTTCCGAAAGTTCGAAAAAAAAATCTAGCTCGAGATCCGCTTTAACAATTTATAGCTGAGTGGTACAACATTAAAAAATGATCACCCCTTATCCAAAATTGAAGTGTTATTAACAATACCCTATTTTTATACAATTTCTTTAAATAGTTGAATTGATTTAGATTAGAATTGAATGACAGATAAATAGATTGTTTGATTTATTTGTTAGTATGTTATACAGTTATGTTGTTCCCTTTTGATTTTTAAGGTGGATTTTTGAAGTATATTTTATGATTTGGTTTTATTAAATGTTTAATTTCGTTAATAAGTATTTAGGCATGTGTACATAGTAAAACCCATTTAACAATGCCCCTTTGAAAATACAAAAAACTTTCTTCTGCCTTCTTATACTTCCATTTGATGTGACGGTTATATCTTATACATGCATCCACTTCCTATCTGATGCTTTGTAAAATATTTCAAAACAAGTTAATGTTTCTACCGCTTTTCATCATATGTTAGCTTGTTTTTATCACTATAGCTTTGAGCTAGTAAATCAGATCAATATTCGCAATAACTTTTAAAAATGTGTCCAAATGGATATAAAGTTTTTCTCAACATTCATCCTTCTTACTTCTTCGTTATTGCTCTTTTGCAGGTCATTTCTTCTAATTCTTTTGAAGCATTGTTGAACGTACAGTGGAAATGATGAAGTTTCGGTAGGGGTCACCAAACCAGAAGTGTTTTGTAGCGCAATTCTTCTTGCAATGAGGTTTGGCCAAACATTTTGGTCCCTCATGTCCAAAAATGAAGCCCTTTTTATAGTGGTTTTTTCTTCGTTTGTTGAATTTTTTTTCAAATAGGGTTGTCAATGGATATCGAAAATCCATCCATATCCAAATTTGTAAAACAAATTTATAATTTATATTCCAATAAAAGGATGTAGATGCGATTATGAAGGTATCCATATCCGAAAATTACTTGTTCAGTTTCCATCAAGTTTCATATTTTGTGTATTCTAATACAATGTGATGTGTTAATTTTTTAAATAAAATTAGCGATTTGATCATATGCATTTAACACATATTCATTGCTTCAAGTTATTTATTATTACTATATTTTTCATACTTCTATAACATTGAAAAAAACATTATTAAGATATAAATTTATGTTTATATTTATTAACTTATTCACCGTTAATGAATAATAATTACTCGATATTTTTTCTTATCTACGCGTGCGGATATCTGACATTCGAAATTGTTTTTGATGCGGATATGAATAGGATAAGTCAGCATTCATATCCAAAAGTATCTTCTAACATGGGTATTCTCGAACTGCAACTATGAACATTTGAAAACTAGATGAAGGTATATTTGTTTCATGTTCTACGAAATTCGATGAGACCGGGACTGATAAGGGCTTTATTTGGATATTATTCTTAGAGCATTCACAACCGCATGTCAGCTGGGAATCAACTGGCCCCTAATTGGTGGTCAGTTGCTCTGATTTGGGTTGCTTTGGAGACCCCGGAGGTTGTCAAAGCAGCCTAGTAAGTTGGAAGGAAACACGGTTTTAGCCGGCTTATTTAAAGTCGACTAAGGTTAGCCGACTTTAAATAAGCCGATTAAGGGGCAAATTTTTTGCCCCGTAGTCGGCTAAGGCAACAGTGAAAAATTTGTTGCCTTATAGCCAACTTTAAATAAGTCGACTAAGGGACAACAACTATTTTCCCGACCATTATTCCTTTCCATGCTCCCTCCTCTTCCATCTTCCTACCTCTAGATATACACCAAATCTTACAATTCCATGCTACACAATTTTCTCCTCTATTTCTCTACTGCCTAACTAATATTTTACTCTTCATCTAATTGCAATGTCAAAGAACAACAAAGGAAAATCTAATGTGTCATTTCAATGCAATCTAAATCTATACAACTATCAACCTAACCAGTATCAATTTCTTACACAAACCTCCTATCAGAACACTCAAAATTCCAATTCTAGCACTATCCAAAATGCACCCAGTTGAAATAAATCTAGAATTTCTATCATTCACAGCAATATTCAAATCATTATCAAAATACCCAAATTTCTGGCTATATGCAGAATCCCTCATTTCAATAAAACTATAGTGATCGACACTACTTGTCTCCCAGTATCCAACATCGATATGGGCTTCCTAGTACATCTCCTAATATTTCAAGAAATTTGAACCTTTTATATGGAGATAATAGTTGCAGAAACGATGAAATCGAAATTAATGTTAACGAAACCTTGGATTCGTGTACTAATATCCCGCTTACGAAATGTCAAAGAATTGTAAAATGGTCCCCTGACGAACAAGATGAATTAGCCTTTTGTTGGGTTGAGTGTTCCAAAGATAACAGAAAAGATACGGGTCAAAGTGAAAGTTCATTTTGGAATTCAGTTTCGAAATTATTCATTGGTCTTATTCCACAGAATCCTCCAAGATCCATTGACTCTTTGAAGAAGTTTTAGAAGAGAATCAGTGCTAACTGCTAACGTTGGAAAGAGACAATGGTCGGACCGAATAGTAGACGACAAAGTGGTGCAAACAACATAGATTTGGTGCTGCATTTTAATATGTTTTCTGTGATTATGTTCTTCTATCTTTTTTTGACTTACATGAATTCACGCTATGCAGCTTAACTAAGCAATGCAATATATATGTCGAAACATAACAACCAACCTCTCAACTTGCACAATTGCTAAGACATACTTTCAAGGAAAGAAAAATGGTGCACATTATGAAAGAAACATTAGGTAATGCGTTTTATGCCTAGAAAACCGTCTGAAGAATTTAGCCCCAGTAGTTCAGATCCACCAGAAAATGGCCCATTCATATCTAGTTCAGTTGGTAAACCAGCAGGAAAATATATATTGAAGAAAAAACCACCAAAGATTATAGCCCATATTACGAACAACTTGGCGGCTATATGACAGCTGCCGAAGAAGCAAATAATTTATACATGGAAACAAAGGAAGCGAAGAGAATAGAGAGAGCACAGAAAAAACAACAACGACATGAAGAGGTTTCAACAAATGGGAATTAATGGCTTGGAGAGACGAAACCAGGAGTTAGCTCAATAATAACAAGCAGATGATATCGCTTTTTCAGTTACAACCTAAACATACTAAATCCATAACAAAGGTTGTATATGGTAAAGAAAATTCGGGGTACCATAGACGCCACGTATGTCATTGTTTAAGTCTGACGCGCTTTTATTTTAGTTATGATTTGTAGACTTTATTATTGTTTTAGTTGTTTGATTCTGTTGCGTTAGAAGTTGTATCATAACTGCTGATGGAAATTTGAGTCGTACTCATAATATGTATGTTATATCAATTTAAAACCGGTTCATTAAAGCTTACACAATAGATAAAACCGATACATATTGGAAATAAAACATAGAAAATGAAACTGAAGTCAATGCATAAATTTAGCAACTAACTAATAGTTTCCCATATGCTTCCAACAATGTTCCACTAGCTCTTCCCCTAGGTCTAGATGGGCTTGTGGATGTCGAATGTCTTGAATGCATTGCAAGTATTCTGCAAATGTATTCAAGTCCTTATAAGGTTTTATTCCTAAACTTTACCGCAACACCTGGATAGTTTCGAAGCTGAATTTCATATCCACCTCTTTCTTCTTCAGCAATCATATTGTGTAAAATAATACAACAATACATGATATCAGATAAAACTACTTTATCGATGTAGTATGCTTCATTTCTTTGTATATGAAACCTACATTGAAGTACTCCAAATGCTCATTCAACATCTTTCCTCAAACTATCTTGATGTTTGGTGAATTTCGCTGTTTTCTCATTGTTTGGCCTTTTGTATGCTTGCACAAGCATTTTCCATTTTGGACAAATTCCATCTACCAGATGATATCCAACATAATGATGTTTGTCTCCTATTTTGTAGTTGTATGGACGTTTTGGATCGTTGTACAAGTCACTAAATAAATATGACTGTCGTAAAACATTAATATCATTTTGAGAACCACGAATGCCAAAAAATGTATGCCATATGTATAGATCAAATGAAGCAACAACTTCTAATACCAACGCAACCTTTCTGCAATGACCTTTATACTGCCCTTGCAATGCCACTGGATAGTTTATCCACGTCTAATGCATACAATCTATGCTACCCATCATTCCTGGAAATCTACATTGAGATCCCATTGCAAATCATCTATCAATGTCACAAGCCATTGGGGATCTAAGATACTCTTCACCGAACTCACGCACAAAAGTTCTGCAAAATTCTTTCATATGTAGGATCACTATTGAGTCTTCAATTCTTACTTTGCCATCCAGGGAATCACCCGAACTTCCATATGATATCATACGTAGTGAAGCCGTAACCGTCTGCAGGGTGAAATTCCTAGTTCATTTATTTCATTTCTTCTATGGGTGAAAAATATGTTTGTTGCAGATACTTTGTCAATAACTCGATCAAATACGACCTTTGACATATAGAATTTTTAATGGAAACGTACTTCTTTATATACTGAGTTTGTCGCAAATTCATCCTTGACCAGTTGATTGTGACCACCAACGTAGTCTCATCCGTATTGCAAATTTGTTCTACCAACAACACTTCCTTTTTTGGTTGAAGACGAGCTTTCAGCGATATCACCGTCCATCGCAGCTCTTGTTTCATTTGGAAACATACTTTGCTTCTTATTACTTTTCTCATGAAACTCTCTGACGCCGAGAATAATGACGACGAAGAAGATGTGAAGCACCATAAAATTTTCAAAGCACTCATTGAAGGATATTAATTCAAATGGAATGAGTACTTTTTTTTGCTTAAGTTGGTGTTAAGAGGATGCGAAGCACCATATAATTATAGGAGTTGGTATGCAAATGTTTGTATGTTCGGTCTTGTACACTAACATGTGTAGTGCTTCATTGAACAAGCCACTCTCACTTTAATATGACTAATATTTTAATATGTCAGTGTTATAGTAATACATTCATGAATTCGTCATTTAATGTGAGTGTTTCAGTACTTGTGTTTCACTGATAATTTAAGATGTCAGTGACATTTCAATTTAAGATGTTAGTGATAATTTAAGGCGCCAGTGACATATAACAATGATAATTTAATTTACCAGTGTCACGGTCAAACAGTGAACCTGAATGTCATTGTTCCAGTTATGTATTTAATATCAGTGGTAATTTTAGATGTCAATGATATTTTTAATATGCTAATGTCTGTGTTTCAGTTCGTGTATTAAATGTTACTGATAATTGAAGCTGTCAGTAATAATTGAAGTTCGTGTATTAAATTTTAGTGTCATCATCAACCTTGACCTTTCTTTATTACATACAACGTGACCGTAGAATACACAGTAGCGTGTTGTCACTATCAACTCAGTGTACAATAGCGTGTTAAGTATATGTTTTCTTTATTCAATACAACGTGACTATAGTGTACAACAGCAATGTGTTGTCACTATCAACGGAGTGTACACGACAATGTGTTTTCAACATCCACTTTGTTTGTTTTCTTTATTCAATACAATGTGACTACAGTTTATACAATAACATGTTGTCAACACCAATGACTCGATCAGCATGTCACATTAATATGCCAGTGATACCTAAATGGGTCAGGCATACTTTACTATGTCAATGTCACTTTAATATCTCAATGAGATTTTTTTCCTTTATATACTTTAACCACAGACATCCGAATTTAATCAGTATTTTCACCTTTTTCCTTAATTTTCTAGTTGAGCAGATGGATAATTGGGTGTTCACCGATAATTTATTGGTGCAACATGCTGAACAATGGGAAGCCAAATCAGAAATTATTCCTAAAACTCATCATCAAACATTTCATTATAGAGATGACGCTATTGGTGATTCTAATTTGGAGAGCCATGCTTGTGTAGACTCGAAAAACCAAAGGATATGAGAAACATAAGTAACAACTATAGATTCAGCCATCCATCATGGCCTAAATATCATTGTGGTTGTATGTATCTAAAGCTTATGGCTATGAATAGAAGAGATATCGGACATCGGTATTACGATTGTCCAGAGTACCAAGGTAAACACTGGAACCTGAATGGTGTTCCTTGTGAATACGTAAAGTGGGTTGATCCTGAGATTTGCCTGAGAAGAGTTCAATTTGCACGAGAGATGCAAAGTAAAGTTCGAACATTGGAAGCGACAGTGAGACGATTTGAAGAAAAATAATAATCGTTTAGTACTCCAAAATAGCATGCTACTTGGTATAATAAACTAAATTAATGCATCACTAGTCTAATGTATCACATTGATTGTACTTTGTATTTCTTGTTTGTACATTGTATTGTGACGTGTATTGGATTCAATATATCAGTTTGAAGTTCAAACCTAAAAAGTATGAATTGCCGCTATGTGAGGAGCTCGAATTAATAAAATCTAAGTATTTCATTTAATTTAGGAACTACCATAATGCGATTTTTTTAATAATTTAATTTGGACATATAAAAATCTAAAAAATGACATCTTGATTTTTCTATTTTATTAGAAAACCTGAGTTTAGTAGACCCGGGAGATTTTTATTTCCAGGAATTCCAACGTGTATTGGATTCAATATATCAGTTTGAAATTTAAACCTAAAAGGTACAAACTGTCTCTCTGCAATGAGATCGAATTAATTAAATATAAATATTTCACTTAATTTTAGGAACTACCATACCATAACTTTTTAAATAACTTATTTTGGACATATCTAAAAATCTCAAAGATGAAATCCTTATTTTTCTCTTTTGTTAGAAAACCTTAGTTTAGTAGACCCGGGAAATTCGTGTTTTAAAATATTCCGACGTGTATTAGATTTAGTATGTTAGTTTGAAATTCAAACCTGAAAAGTACGACCTACCGTTACGCGATAAGGTCGAATTAATTATATATAAATATTTCAATTAATTTTCTTTTACAACTAAAAACTCCATGGCATGCAACAAATTATGCCAACTTTAACTTCATTTGTTTTCTTTAGGGTTGTATATCAGACAGGACGGTCCATTGTCCGGCTCGGTCTGAAGCTATAAGGTGTCTGGTCCATGTCCGTCCAGTTCTCTTATAGGACAGAGCTTGGACACACTAGTGTTCAGTCTGATCTAATTTTTTTGATGTTTTTCTATTATCCAAGGCTATATCGGACATGACAGTCCATTGTCCGGCTCGGTCCGAGGCTATATGATGTCTAGTCCGTGTCCGTCCAAATTCTTATAGGATAGAGCTTGGACACACCTCCATCCGGTTCGGTCCGACCCGTTTACACCCCTAGTTTTCTTTACTCAATACAACGTGATTGTAGTGCACATAGCAACATGTTGTCAACTTCATATTTATTTGTTTTGTTTACTCAATACAATATGGATATATTGTAAATAGCATCGCGTTGTCAACATCAATGACTCGATCAACGTGTTGTCATATCTAATGTGACAAACACTCATTAATTTGTATTCACTGACAACCTCTACTTTTCGTGTGGCTTGTGAGAAGGAGTTAAACAACTCGGGTCGTCCCCTATTCAATAACAATGTTACATGTATAAATATGGGCTGCAATATATATCTACTTCACAATTTTAAACTCATCTAAACTCCTTCTTCCTCTTACCTCTACAAACCAGAAACATGTCTTTATGGCCTTCATCTGACTGGTGGCCAACAACAGAACCTTCTAATATTGCACAAACCGATGAAAATTGGCTTATCGAGTATCAAGAGCAATGCTACGAGGACATTTTGTTGTGAGCTCCCAAACCTTGACTAACTTCATCTTCATGAGCCTTTAGAACCTCCGTATGAACCAAAGGTTGATCATGGTTTTGTTCTTAACCTATAATTCAACAAGCAATGGAATAATTTTCAATTAATCAACCTCTATACGAACTAGAGGTAAACCAGCTTTAGCTATTCAACATCTGTATGATCAACATGATGACTCATATCCAGTTTGCGGGTATATAGTAGAGGTTGTAGTCAGGCGAAATGGAAAAAATATTTGTCGTAGAGTCCAACTATGTCCATTTTGGCCAAACTGTTGCGACTATTCAGAATGGGTGGACGATCGTTTATGTGCATGAGGCATCACACATGCAAATGTGTTGGAATATGAGATAAGGCATCTAAAGAATGCTTTAGACACATTGCAAATTCAAGGAAACACTTAGTTTTTATGTTGTATGTTTACTAGGTTTGGTGTTTCTAGTCAATGTGCTAAGTCTGTGGTTCTTTATTGTTATTTGATTTTGGTTTTATTCAAAAAAAATATGCCTAAGAAATACAGTCATAACTAAAAACATTAGTAAGAACAACCAATAACCGCAATCATTTTCTTTACATACATTTAATGATCCTAAAAATATATCCATTTGAGGTAACATTTGGCTTACACAGTATTGACGTCAAAAGTTGGTTAATGACAATCAACCCCCAATGTGTGCTAATCACACAAGATAATATTCAAAAAATGTGGAAAAAAGTAAATAAACACATAAGGCACATATTTTTATAGTGGTTCAGCTTAAACCAAGCCTACATCCACTTTATAATCTTTGTTTATTGAAACGACCCAAACTTCCCCTTTCGAGAAAGCATGGATTGAGTTGAGAACACGATGCATCAGAACACAAATAACAGAACAATTCATTGCTATTACAACAATTTACATCAAAGTATAAGAATATTTCAGAGTAAGAATAATTATTACACATTGGAAATACATTATCAGAGATTTTAAATTACATCTAAATAGCAGGGAAAATAATACAAAACACAACTGAAATTGACCAAACACGTTTTAATTTGACACACTCCCATATTAATTCTAAAAATTATGAAAATTGGAATCTAGCAATAATTTGACTTTCCGGATCTAACAAAAGTGGTTTCGTCGAAAACAGAGGTCGTTTGCAAAATGGTTATATTTAAGGGCTATATATAATATAAAATATATATAAATTCCATAGTGACTATTTCAAATTTTAAACTGGACATAACTTTTAATTCCCGTTATCAAATATGGATTTTTCACATTCGTTAGAAAGATATAATTAAACAGATTCAAATATTTCTGGTTTACTGAAATCCGATTTATTTTGAATCATGTACATTCAGTTGAAATTTGAAATCGAATTTTCAAACAGCCGCGCCATTTTAGCCTCGTTATATAATTAAAATAAATTTATTTGTTCTATCTTCGATTTAAATAAATTTTTAGTCGTTATTATTTAAAATAAATCATTTTAAATATTCAAAATCCATTAAAATAACCAAAATAAAAATTTTAAATTGGTTCTGAAAATTTGGGTTGTTACAATCTTCCCCACTTAAAATCTTTTCTTCCTCGAAAAGGAACGGAGCTGAAATTTGTTTAAGCAACCAACTCAACTTTCATTCTGGCTTTCATTCTTCAACTTTTCAGTTTCTAAGAATTTTCTAATTTTTCAAAAATTTGGCTAACACCCTAAATTTTCGAAAAATTTCGCCATAACCTCCTTTGTACGGGGAGACCTTTAAAACCGCAACTAGCCACGCAGGGCCCTCATCACCCAAAAAGAAAAACAAAAAGCTAAGCGGCTTGTCAATTGGCTTATAAAATCATCAAAACCCAAGAAATACAGTAAACATGTACCTATTTGTCGGGCATACAATTTTATTCCTCTTCTTAACTTCCATGCTATGACCTGTTCATTTTATATGCATGTACATATATGCAATTCTACTCAATTTTAAATTCAGTTCAATATTAGATTCGATTTGGCTTAATTTACCTTTCATTCACATATTGGTTTCAACAATTTTATTAATTAAACTAATAATCAAACAACACAACCAGCAATCAGTTAGTTGATTAGCTTTTCAAACATATACTTGTGTGTATATATATATATATATTCAAAATCATGTTTTTGATGCCAGTTCACAACAATAACCCTATCTAATTTTGGTTCTCATACCAGTCAATTGGAAATATATAGATATCCCACTTTCGTCACTCGAAAATATATACTGATAATGCTGCAGCATTATCAGAATCAACCCCGGGCGACTAGAGTGTGATTCTATATCCATCCAGTATATTTGAGGCTTCAAATACACGTGGATCAGATGTATATTAAAGTCTCCATATACTCGATAGTCCAAAATGAATTTAAAATAAAATACTCAAATACGTATAATAACGTTTAAATTTTCAAAACAAAATTTGTTTTCACTTTTATTTTAAAAATAACACTCTTCCAACTTGTTCTAGGATACCACTGATCCCATCTCAAACGAGTCATTCTCATTGGATATTACTAATCCAATTTCTGATTAATTCTTTCATTCAGTTCTAATGTGTCTTGTTCTCGAGCTCTGTAAACCAAAGCTCTGATACCACGCTGAAACGACCCAAACTTCCCCTTTCGGGAAAGCCCAGATTGAGTTGAGAACACGATGCATCAGAACACAAAAAACAAAACATTTCATTGCTATTGCAACAATTTACATCAGAGTACAATAGTATTCCAGAGTATGAATAATTATTACACATTGGAAATACAATATCAGAGATTTAAAATTACATTTATATAGCAGTGGAAAAATAATATAAAACACAACTGAAATTGACTAAACATGTTTTAATTTGCCAAGCTCCCATATTAATTTCAAAAATTATGAAAATTGGAATCTAGCAATAATTTGACATTCCGGATCCAACAAAAGCGGTTTCATCGAAAACGAAGGTCGTTTGCAAAATGGTTATTTTAAAGGGCTATATATAATATAAAATATATATAAATTCCATAGCGACTATTTCAAATTTTAAACTGGACATAACTTTTAATTACCGTTATGAAATCTGGATTTTTCACATTCGTTAGAAAGATATAATTAAACAGATTCAAATATTTCTGGATTTACTGAAATCCGATTTATTTTGAATCCTGTACATTCATTTGAAATTTGAAATCGAATTTTCAAACTGTCGCGCCATTTCAGGCTCGTTTTATAATTAAAATAAATTTATTTGTTCTAACTTCGATTTAAATAAATTTTTAGTCGTTATTATTTAAAGTAAATCATTTTAAATATTCAACATCCATTAAAATAACCAAAATAAAAAATTTAAATTGGTTTTGAAAATCCGGGTTGTTACATTTATACTATCGATTACAGGTTACAGTTGTTTTTCAGTGGAAGAAAATTGAGAAAGAAGAAATCTTTACACGAAATCCTTGTGTTGTACTTAGAATACACAGCATGTTATTTTAGGGATGCCGAGTAGAAGACTTCGAGTAGCGGATTGAAGATCCCTCCCCATTTCTGGAAACGATTGTATTTATAGACGAGAAGGTGGGCTGAGTTAGTATGTAGCGTGGCACATATCATTTTGGGCCTGGACAAGTGTAACTCGATCTTGTAAAGTAATTGTAGGAGGAGGGACCCGGTTTACTACTGATGAACAGTTCTTCTCAGAAATCGTGGCATACGTGGAGCTTGGAACTTAGCACATAAAAAGTAGTGTGAGATAAAGATGACCGGTTCTATATCCTTAGGAGTAGGACTTCGTCTTGTAGAAATTATTTTGCCTTGGTATTCTCGATCTGATATTCTAGACTTGATCTGATTCTTCAGGAACAGCCCGATCGATCGAATGATGGCCTGATCGATCGGCTCGGTTTTTGACTTCATAAAATGTCAACTTTAAGGGATAAAGCCTTTACTTGCTGCAAAGCCTATCTGGGTCGAATTATAATTGATCGACCTATGATGAAAATCGACCCTGGGAGCATAGATCCGGGCCGACATCTGGTAATGAGATTTGATCTTGAGTTGTGACGACTTTTGTTAAAAAGCCAGTCAACACTTTTCCCTCTAGAACACATCTTTTTTGACAAAGAATGGTGTGTTCTGGATCTTCCAAAGAATATTAAACAGAAGTCTTTTGTATTATGATCTGAGAATCCATGGTTATGCCGAACCATATTATGAGAAAGGCCAGAAAACCGACAATCGCTAATGATTGTATTAAGGCCAGAAAACTAATGACTACTGGGATCGTATTAAGGCCGAAAAACCAACAATCACCATTGATCGTATTAAGGCCGGGTCTTCGATAATGCCAGGTAATTAATTGACCATACCAAGTTAACTTCAGAGAAGAGTAGAAGAACCGGGATCTTACCAAGTAAAGTGGCTCTTGTAAAGGGCTTTAAGGCAGACATGCCAGATCCTGACCATGTCGTTCGGGTTGTCAGGTATAAGCCATACCTGGAAATCCAAAGAGGGGAATAAACCATGCATAAAGGTTTGAAGCGGGGTATCATCCATACCCAGAGTTCAAGGAGGATGAGCATAAACCATGATCGGTTTCAGTGAGAGGGTAAATCCATACCCGATGGACGAGCATAAGCCGTACTCGGTTTGTAGAGTGAGGTATAAACCGTACCAGGAATACGAGTATAAACCATATTGGGTGAATTATGGAGAGGTATAATCCATACCCGGAAATTTGGTAAAGGATATCAACCATATCCAATGATTTTGGAGAGGTCTATAAACCATACCCTTAACAGTTCGACGAGTATAAAATATACTCATAGGTCAAGTACGAACCATATCCGAGTTTAGGATCGAGCATCAGCCATGCTCAGGGTGTGATCTGACAAGGTTGAGTATAAGCCATACTCTTATTGAGAAGGAGTTAAGTTTTTCATATCCTGACAAGTAGATTTTTGGGAAAGGTATAAACCATACCCAGAGGACGAGCATAAACCATGCTCGGTTTAGAAGAAGGGGTATTAACCATACCCTGGTGACAAGCATAAACCAAACTCGGTTTTGTTATATGGGCGAGCATTAACCATACTCAGCTTAATTAGGTTGGCGAGCATTAACCATACTCGGCTTTGAGGCACTTGTCGAATCCCGACAAAATGTTTGAATCGATCAAACATAATCCATGTTTGAGAAAGAAAGTTTATTGCTGCTAAGGAGCTATTACAGAAATTAAAACAAATCCTAATAGGTTCATAATTGAATCTAAAGCATGCCTAGGGATTAAATCCTAACCCCGTACATGTGTACTTCAACATAACCACATTATTAAAAAAGAATAAAAGTACATTTGTTATCTAAGAAATAAGGTGTATCCGCAATGATCTAAGCCAGATCAGTTGATGATGATGCCGCGATTGCTAGGTTCGGGGTCTTTCCCGTTTCGGGAAGCTCGGGGACCGACCTGAGGAGCTTAGGAAGGTAGCTGTGGCAGTGTGGCTACTGTAGATTTTTGAACATACTTGGGTAGCTCTCTACCTCTAACCCTTTCCTCGATGAGATCGCGCAAATGCCTGCATTCATTGGTGCTATGACCCGCCATATTATGATACATGTCGTGTTTTCCTAATTTACGCTCTCTTTGGGTCGGCTTCCTCTTGGGAGGCTTAGGGAAAGGCAGAGATCCTCGCACATTAAGGTAGATGTCCAGTAGGGAGGAGTTAAGTTCGGTGCATCGATCATGCTTGTCTTCTCTCCGAAATCACACGTTCCGATCGTTCTTTTACGAAGCTTTTACTTTTCCTTTGTTCTGGCCAGTGATATTGAATGGACCTCCATCCTTGGTAGCAAGTACTTTGAGATTTTCCATCTTGATGTTAGTCTCCTATTGCCGGAGGAATCTATCCGCTTCGACATAAAAATCTTCAATATCCTTAGGAGGATCTCTAGTTAGGGAGATCTTGAAATCAGTTCAGCTCTGAACATCGGCTATGGCGGCCATAAGCACCATCGATGGCTCAGGTCGATCGACAGATGCTATGGCCGCATTGAATCTTTCTAAGAAGGAGTGTAGGGTATCGTCAGACTGCTACTTAATGGATGTGGGGAATATGACACTCTTCGGTCGGGAGATGTGGACTCTGAACTGCTCTATGAAGCGGGTGACCAACATATTCCAGCTGTTGATCGATTCAGTTGTTAGCTACTGAAACCACATACTGACAATGTAGATAAGAACGAGAGGGAAGCACTTGATCATGACGTTAATTGATGCTGATAGCACTTCCATGTGACGCATGTATCACATGAGATGTATGGTTGGGTCGATCCGGCCGTTGTAGGGCTCCAGGACAGGAAGCTTGAAGTCTGGTGGATTTCGAGAGTTTCTGATTTCCCATGTGAATGGGTTGTGCTGTATGTTATCCACATCCTGTTGAGAAGAGGTGCCTCTGGTGAAGCGTTTGATGATGCTTGCAACCTGACTCCCATCTCTAAGGAGTTGTTACCACGAATCGAATTCTGCATTGGGGACATTTGTGAGAATCCCAGTACTAGGACTGGGTGGAACATTCCCTGAGTTCTTGAGGTCGGCCCACGAGAGTTGAGTGAAGGTGGTCTACAGCCTCAAGCCTTGATTCGGGAGTAACTTGAGCTGCTTGGGTGGAATATGGATTGGGCCGAACCATATCCTCTTTGGTTAGACTAGACCGGTTCGGGATAGCATTTCCTGTTCGAGACCCGGTATTGCCCCCACTCAAGGCGACAATAGTGTGATTTACCGTAGCGTTTCCCTCCATTACGTTGAGTACCGGTATGGTAGAGTGGTCTTGGTGACAGGAGGGTCGTTATCCCAAGCCCTTCTTAGATCGGTAAGCTAGGAACGCTGTGGGGGAGGCTGCATAAGACGGGTTTGTGGTAAGATACTGGGTCGGACCAGAAGTTGCATCGATCCATTTTCTGGTCGACCCAGAAGTTGCACTGGTTTAAGAGCTATTTGTCTAGGGAGTTGAGTCGAACCCTGGACTGGAGGCAAATTGGTAGACCAATCCAGAACTTGACCATGGCCAACCTGAGAATCTACAGCTACTCTAGCGCCGGTAGTTGTCGGAAGTGATGACATTAGATCTGGACGATCGGGAAGAGAAGTTGAGCCAAAAGGAACCGTAAACCGATCTGGGCTTGGATTACTTCAGATCGTAAATTAACTATTGCCTCATCTTCGTCTCATGTAGGAAGTGGTGCTTGGTTGCTCAGTCCACCTTCCATCTGAGTGAGGAAATCCTTCATTATTTCCTGCTGCTTTGCGAGAATTATGTCCTGATGTGCTACCTAAGCTCTGAGCTTGGCCAAAACTTTATCCATATCGTCTCCAGTTAGGTATTGGGATGATTCTTCATGGGAGGAAACCTCCTGGCTTGCCCCCGTTGCTACTGCGTCTGCTGCACCAGCTGATAGAGATTGAGTGTGAGAAGGTGCTGAGTCCTTATTCTGTTTTGCCATTGCTTCTTTAAGAATAGCCCAAGGTCGTAGGGTATATCCGTACACCCCTTCCTGGCACGCCAAAGTGTTAATGTCAAGAGTTGGTCTGTTGATGATCAACCCCCAACATGTTTTAATCACACATGGTAATATTCACAAAATGCGGGAAAGAAGTAAATAAACACAGAAGATACACTATTTTTATAGTGGTTTTGGCTTATACCAAGCCTACGTACACTTTATAATCTTTGTTTATACTATCGATTACATGTTATAGTTGTTTTTTAGTGGAAGAAAGTAGAGAAAGAAGAGATTTTTACACAAAATCCTTGTGTTGTACTTAAGATATATGGCATGCTATTTTTGGGATGCCGAATAGAAGATTTCGAGTAGCGGATTCAAGACCCCTCTCCATTTCTGCAAACAGTTGTATTTATAGGAGAGAAGGTAGTCCAAGTTTGTATGTAGCGTGGCACATATCTTTTTTGGGCCTGGACACGTGTAACTCGATCCCATAAAGTAGTTGTAGACGAAGGGACCTACCTGGTCTACTGCTGATGAACAGTTCTTCTCAGAAATCATGGCAAACGTGGAGCTTGGAACTTGGCGCATAAAAAGTAGTGCAAGATAAAGCTGATCAGTTCTGTAGTCTTGGGAGTAGGACTTCGTCTTGTAGTAAATAATTTTGACTTGGTATTCTGGATCCAATATTCTAGACTTGATCTGATTCTTCAGAGACATCTCGATCAATCGACTGATGACCCGATCGATTGGCTCGGCTTTGACTTTGGGAAAATGTCAACTTTAAGGGAGAAAGCCTTTACTTGCTGCGGAGCCGATTCGGGTCAAATTATGATCGATCGACCATGATGAAAATCGACCTTGGGAGCATAGATCTAGGCCGATATCTGGTAATGAGCTTCGATCTTGAGTTGTGACGGCTTTTGCCAAAAAGCTGGTCAACACATACAGTTACAATAATATGAATAAACACAAGTTTGTTTCTAAAGAAATGAAAGTGCAATAATTTTGCTAACCAATAACAACAAATTAAATTAATAGTAAAAGTAATACTAATAAGTACATAATAGGCAATAAGTAATAAAAGTACAAGACACGGTATAAATACTTCAACTACATACAAGAACAACGATAATAATAGTGGCAAGTACACATGGAACACTCCAATTGAACTGAGATAAATAATGAATGTACATGCAAATAAGCAACTAAAATATACCACGATATAATACAGTGATACAAGCAAGGGTAACAGAAATGTTTAATACATGAATTAAGGCTCATGAAACTGGTATGTATCATCAAAAAGAGGAACTGCATGCTCGCCACCGTCATCATCATCGTCATCGCCAAATCTCGGTCTAGGATGATATTGCTGCTCATCACCAGTAGTAAGCTTGTTAATACGAGCAGTCAAATCATCCATTCTCCATCGGTGCTTAACATACATCATGTGTCATAGTCCCGTCTGCATGAAACAAATCCTCATAAGAAATTACAGCTGGATCTGGATACTGTATGACCTCTAATTATGGAATATCAATATATATATCGGCTCCAGATGCAGTTGGTATGCCAACAATCCAACCATAGTCCGGTATCATGGAAGGCTGTGGAGGCTGCTAAACCTGTGTACTCTGTGAAAGGTTCTAAAAAACAGGAGGGACAAGTCCACTCCTAATAACAGAAGTGTTAGTTCACGAGTATTTGATTCATGACAAGCAAAAAGAGAAAATCAATGGAGAAGTGATGTAGTATGATTATTTGTGATTTAGTTGTGTTATATATTATTAAATTCTATCCTTAAATATTACAACATAATAACGCAAAAGAATATATATTATATATTAGCATGCAAGTGCCAAAAACTGTGCCTTTGTGCACAACCTAATCGACTGGTACGGGGTCCAAACTAAATTTTTGTTTTTGGTCGTGCCGTTTTAAAGCCTCCATCCACCTTTTCACTCCCATTTCAAAGCTCCACCCTTTCATACTCAAAACCTAATATTTCTGACAACTTATAAATCCATTTTTTTAGCTTCTAAATCTTATCAAAAATGGCTCCTCCTAAGAAAACAAAAGGAGGTTCATCCTCCTCTCAAAAGCCTATAGATTCATACGTTAAGAAGTGGCTTTATAATGATACCACTGTTGAAAGATGGCACAAGACGGAGAAAACAAGATTCATTGAAGGTGCGTTTGTCCAATTTACCGCTTTCAATTCCTATGGTTTACAAGGGTTAGCTTAAAGAAGTAGACTTGAGTCTCTACTCGACTACGAGAAAAATAAGCTGAAATTAAATCATGTTATGGTGAAATTATTCCTTTTTAACCTCAATTTAGATCATCAAACCCTTGAAAATCCCGAAAATTGTGTATGGAGTTTGGTTTGCAACAAAGAGGTGTTCCTTTCCCTTGAACAATAGGGTCATATTTTGGAATCACTAACCGACGGGATAGGTCTTGAAGAATTGAATTATGAATCATGATGAGGTAGTCACATTTTTATAAGCGAAAATTCAGATGGAACAAAAACTACGGGTCTACGTCCAAGTGCTCGTTTACTTCATCATGCTTTAACACATACAATACTACTGAGAACCGACACATTTGATCTCATTTACACTGAAACTTTTCAAGCTTTGTATGCAGTTTACGATGATGTACAAGTTAACAGGATGAAAATGATATTGGATGAGATATTGGGTTTTAACCAAGGAACTATGAAACATATTTTCTATGGCGAGTACATTATGAGATTGCTTGTCAATATTGAAATTCCTGACCCTACATTAGAAATAATGGATGTGAAGATTTTAAATAGCAAAAATATAAAAATGAAGATGTCTCCACCAAGCCTTAGCATAATGATCTTTGAGGAATGAAAACAAAGGAGTATATCTCATGAAACTCAAGGTCAATCATTCTATCCGACCAAGTCCGAAAAATGTTCGTCTTACTACACCATCTCAAACGACTCGAGAAGCCATTGATGTAGTTGCCCGGAATCAACTACTACTTGAACCACGTCCCAAAAGGATGGACAAGAAGGTAGATAAGAAATTTAACATGACTCAATCATTTCATGGAAATATATAGGAAGCTATATCTTGCTCTACTTCCATATCTACTCACGCTAAAGATTCGGCAAAAAGGCCAACGCCATCATTCACATGGCCCACTTTTGAGAGAACAAGTTCGAACACAATTTGATATAGTGTGATGATAGTAAGTTTTCTATATTTTCTATGAGCTATTATGAGACTTGTGCTAAATAGTCTCTTATGCTCTTTGAACTATTTTATTTTGGCTTGTGAACATCTATTATGAATCTATGAACTCTTGTATGCTATTTATCATGTTATTATTTCTTTTTTATCGACGTCAAAGGGGGAGAGGTAAGTATACTAACTAATTGTTACAAGAAAAACATAGCCACATACTCAAGGGGAGAGAATTCATATATATCACATATTCGGGGGGAGGAATATGCACTTTGATACTATATATAAGAGGTTTTCATCAATCAAAAAGCGGAGATAATGTTAGTTCATGAGTTTTTGATTCATAACAAGGAAGAAGAGAAAATCAATGGAGAAGTGATATAGTATGATTATTTATTTAATTGTGATATAGTTGTATTATATATTGTTAATCTATCCTTAAATATCACAACACAATAACACAAAAGAAATTATATTATGTATTGGCACACAGTGTCAAGACTGTGCCTTTGTGCACAGCCCAGTCCATTGGTCGATTTTATACCAGTCGACTGGTATGTAACAATATGCACAGCTTTGTGCACTTGTGCATACATATACATATATTTGAATTTCCACCAGTTGACTTGTCATTTTCTACTAGTCGACTGATGTTTACCAACTGCCATTTCCAGTGAAGAGACACTTCTTTTCTTGAAGATGTTCAATCTAATTTCAAAAGAAATGGATGCTTCTTTTGATTGAAGCTCTTCATAAATAATTACTACTCTTCATATACTATTTATACACTACAAACACCATTTTCCAAATCATCAATTCTTATTCTAATTTCTGATTTTATTCTCGTTATTCTCTTTGCATTCAAAAGCTCTCGAAGGTACTTTCATTGTTTTGGATCATTGCTTCTACATTCATACTTTCTGATTCAAAAGCAATCTACTTCTTTTAAAAATCTTCACAAACGCTTCATATATTTAAGGATAAGATTATAGGAAGGGTGTACTTAAACCGTAACTAATCATTGTTACATAAAACACATATATTGTTAAAGCTTCTGTTGTATTTGTGAAATCTTGTTTTGTTACTCAGGCGTGAAATGTCCTTCGGCTGCTTGGGAGTGCGTTAATATATTCCTCTGGGTGATTGAGGGTATTGCTATAGTTGAAATTCCAAAAGGAATCTGGGGCTGAACGTAGGACGGTGCTCTGAATCAGTATAAAAATTCTTGATGTCGTTTATTTTATTTACTACACTTACTCTGCTTATTTGTGATATTAGTTTATTTAGTTATTCTCGTTAAATATTTACTTGCATAACTATATGAAGTAAATCATATCACATTATTAAGTCTTCCGCATATACACTCAGTTCCATAATACTCGATCATATAACACTTTTTTCAAGAAGGACCAAAGAAACCAACTGATGCAGCATGTGTAAAACTTGTCGTATGTAGTAGGGTATAATACTGATGCCAGAATGAAATGTATTCCCTACGTATAATGAGGAAGTCACTTCCTGGACACCACTCCCCGATGGACTGTTGTAAGTAAGTGCTATCGTATACCCTCAAATGAGCTCCATCAAATATTTGTGTCTAGTAACGCTCGCCGGAGTACTAGTAGTAGCCTAAACTAGGTAGTGATAATGCCAATAGAAAGCGTCTTCCCAAAAGAAAATTAGCCTGCACTGCTATGGGTTGGTCATAAATGGCGTACCACCACAACGCCATAAAATCGACTCTCGCAAGGTCCGCAACTCAATTTGATTACGGGAAACTGCAAAGACATGTTGCGTCTGCCCTCCTGAAACCTACCTACAGTCATCATCGAGCGCCTACGCTCTGACTCGAGAAAAATAAAGGGATAGTGTGGGATCCAAGGTAGGACAGTTCATGTTATGAAAGTACTCTTGATACCAATACTGCAAAAATCTCCTAGAGACGTCCTAGGCCTAATGACGCACTGATGATCCAACCTTTTATACAAGTAGGTTTGTATAGGTGTACCCCAGTCATACACTCTTGGACTAGTGTCGAATGAAAACTCTGCAAAAGCCACCACATAACCACAAGGTAGAGTGCTCGAAGCGTTTGAAAATAATAATTTTCTCATCATGTATAAAACAAAAGGGAAGAATCTCCAAATGGTTATCTACATGATATACATTATACATGTACTAATTCCTGCATTGCTTGTTTGAAGTATGAGCAGCTAGTATGGAAACCAGAAGTAATGCCGTCGTGTAAGTCAAGATGTGGAAGTAAACTAGACAAAAGGTCAAAGTCCTGATACTGCTCATCGTATGATAAGGTTCCACCCTGACCGATAGCTATACTGGTAAGCATAGTAAATCTAACGGGGTGAAGCCAAACTCTCCAAACTAAAGTGGAATGTATGAGTTGTTTTTCACCAACAAGCGGCCAATGCACCATATAACTGAACATCATTATTTATAAGGTTTTCGATACCTATTTAAACAATTATAAACTAATAATAGCAAATAAAGCGAGTACACAAATTACTTGTAGGTATGTATGAACAAACATACTCAAAGGGTCTTCAAATCTGATATCACGAAAATACACATGAATAATGGCCTCAATGTCGTAAGCACGAATCATAATATATATACGGACAATACTAACCCAAGAGCAATATGTATGCTCATGTCGAGTCTAATATTTACTAGGATTATTCAATTTTAGTACGATAATACTATCTTAAAAAAGAAGTCAAATAAAACTTATAGGTGCGTCAACTAAAGTGCTGACGTGTTCTTCGTCTCCAAAAAATTCATGAAAAATAGTCAACTATTTGCCCGGTCTCAAATCCGGGTTCCTGTGAGGATCCAGAACTGCATGATCACTACCTCTAGCAACGTGTCTTCTCCTGATAGTCGTTGTACGACGTCCTTCGGTACCGCTCCATTTACTGGTGCGTTCTCATCATTTGGATTAACATTACTTGCGCTTCTGCTTCCACGAAATGTCCTCCATGCTCGTCTCGTTGTTGTTGTTGTTTTTTTTTTTTTTTTTTTTTTTTTTTTTTTTTTACTGATTTTTTTTTCCCTTCTAATTTGAAGGAGGGTGACGGCAGAGAAGAAGAGGACGGTTTCGGGTTTAACAATGTAGCCGACTTATAATAAGCCATCTATATATAACAATAAGCTTAGCCGGTCTAAAATAATCCCATTAAAGGAAAAAAAAAAAAAAAAAAGTTGCAACGTTTCCGATGGGCTTGTTGTCGGGTGAGCACGTTGAAGACAACCCACCGCATTCGAGGCATGTGGAGTTAAGCGTTATCGGTTGCGTACGGTAAAAAAATCAATCAGTTTTTTGTTTGCTTATTCGGTGAGCCGAAGGTAGTGGGAACTAGTTATTGTCGCTTGCATATATCATGAAAGCATTTGCTTTCAGTGAAGTTCCTCCATTCTTAACAACCACGTGGAATTCCAAAATAAAAAATTTCTAAAACCATGAATTTATTCCCGCCACTCAATTGAATGATGTATCCTCTGTTTACAGCCACCCGTTTGTATTATCTGAGATTTCTTCATGTCAATTTGGTAGTGGGAATTGTTTGCACTTAATATGTTTGATAAAATTGTTCGGCGGCACGAAACTCCAATTAAATTTACATATTTCAAGTCACCGAACCATCAAAAGGAAAAGGCTCAACAAGTGTAGCTTCTCTGTATTCCTTTTGTACATTTATGCTAGCTTCAAGGTATGATTCCCTTTTTCATTTTTTTCATTTTTTTGGTATCTTCGAACTCTTGTTCATATGTTCAAATTTGTATTTGTACTTGTATAGAGTTGAAATATAGTTTGACAAGTGGTGTTCTTATGATCAAAATTCATACTGTGTAGCAATAAATTCCAGATTGGAAAAAGCAAAATCGTTTCACTACCAAATGGTTTGCTGATACCCAACAAAATATAAATACTCAATTACATATTGTGTATGTTTTGAGATATATATATATATATATATATATATATATATATGCATTGATATCCAATCCTATGTATCTAAAAGAAAACATATGCAGTTTACATAATATGTTTCATAGTGAAACCTTATTCTTCCTGCAAACTGCAAACTGATACACAATCTGATATATATATATATATATATATATATATATATATATATATATATATATATATATATATATATATATATATATATTCTAATCTTATGGTTCCGGATGTAGATCCTTACAAAATAGTACATTTTGTTCTCAGGACATGACAAGTGTGTTAACGGGTCAATGTGGAACATTACATATTGGAGATAAATGTTGTAAAAGTGGATTCAACAAGGTCTATTCTAGTATAAAATTTGTTAATGGGAGAACAGTATATACTTATGGTGATTGCAAACAAGTAGCATCACCATGTAGGCTTGTTTTAGTTAGAGCACTTAACAGTAATGCAGAGCAAAGCAACGAAGATGATGATGAAAGTGACAAAAAAGAATCTTCTCAGAATAAAGATGATGAGGTACTTGAACTTTTTCCTACATCAGTGTAGTCACTTTATGGAAATAGATAATGAACTAACATCGATATCTTATTTCCAAACCAAATGTACATTTGAATGATATACTTGAGTGTTTCATAGGCAAACAAAGGAATGTATAGGGAGGGACTGGAGAGATTGATTGGACAAGATGACTCTACTTTCAGTGGGGTAGATCTTGCAACGCTTATCAGAAAAAAATATGGTAGATCGTATGATGTTCAACTTATTAAAAAGGTGCAATTCTTGATATTAATCTACTGTTAATAATACAGATATTTATCAAAGTGCAAATTGTCATAGGTTATCAAAGTGAAAACGAAAAGAGGGGGGGGGGGGGGGGAGGGAGGGAGGTGAGGTGTTATGATGATGTTCATGCTCCATTATCTTGTTGAAGCATAATTTGTGCTATATTCATCAAATTATCCTTTATGTTGCAGGAATTCATGGGAAAAAACTTATTAGCAATGAATGTCATGTGGAAGTATGTGGAACAGGCAAGTAATTTATTGTGAAATATATTTCAATTATTTCTTTTTTATACAAATATGGTAGCCTTATAGCTTGGTTGGATAATCACAGTGAGTGTAGTGTAGTAGAGCTATTCCATGTTCTACATCAACTGAAAGCTAATACTTATCCTTCAAAATTTTCTCTTTCTTTAGCGATCATTTCCATTGACTGAAGAGGAATATCTTCTGAGGCTCGATGATGTAGCAAACACATTAAAATGTTGGGGAGCTGTCTCGCATATCAGAAATAGTCTTGAAAAGTTGAAGGAACGACCTCGGATTGGCAAGGTAGTTGTACTATCATTAAATTTTGTTCTTGATGACATATATTGTCCTCACTTAGGCATTGATACTTTGGTGTCCTTGGTAAAGCTAACGTTCTTATTACACCATAAACCATTAAGTCCTATTCCATGCATATCTATATGACAATATTAGTTGGGAATGTTAAACAAAGGAAATTCCACATGTGCTTGTATGTTATTCTTTTTTGTAACAAATAGATGTTACATGTAGTGGAAATGTCATGTATATCTAGCTTGAGTTATTTGCGAGGACTCTTATGTTCAAGCCACTAGACATACAATAAATATACACACTGTTAAGTATGGATGAATATTTGATTGGTTATCCATTTTAACACTTTATTTAGGAGTATTCATTATAATTTGAAATAAAACATAAACATATGATTAAAGTATTATTATTTATTGTTATTATGCTTTGTAAAAGTAAATTTGATGCATATATGATAAATAAAATTTATTTGGATCACTACACTAGTCTAATTTTTTTGTTACATCGATAATTTTAAAAATATGATAAAAGTTTGGTTAATTTGGTTAAAACGATAACTAGACTAAATATTTTTATGGGTTATAATTGTAAACTAATCTAGTTTCAGAACCAAACCAAACTAACCAAAATGGATTGATTTGGTTGGTAACTTGGTATATTTGGCATAACCAAACATGCTCACCCCGACCGTTAAGTCATCCAAATGTAGTGAAGACTATTTGTAAACCTATTTTCAGCGATCAATTGCATTATGTTCTGTATGTTTTTGCTGCATATGCCAACATGTTCAAACCAAGGATCCATACTCAAATTTACATTGAACCGAGATTTATTTAATGAGATTTGTGATTTATTTCCACTTATTTTTGGGTTCCATATCTAGCCAACCCCAACTTGTTTGGAATATATGGCTTTGTTGTTGTTGTTGTTGTGATTTATTTCCACTCTCTATAACTATATAAGCTATCGGATTCAATGTTTATGTGAGATGAAGGAGACACTTCAAAACTAAGTTAGTGGAAAGGTTTATGTAGAAAGGTGGAGTGAGAAGTGTGAAGCAATATGTACTTCAGCATTAGGATAAATCACTTTTGTGGTACATGATATGGAAATAGACATACTAGGTGTCAAAACAATGTTTTCACATTGTGAATTGGATGGTGAATTCTAGATGATACAAGTAAGGGTTTTGTAGCACAAGGACTGCCAACAAGTTTGAGGTATTTATATGGGTTGAAGATCATCTCATAGTCGTCTCATTAATGGCAGAGAAGTATGACAAGTTTGATTTGAAAATTTATTTGATAGAAGCGTGAATGGTTCTTTTTATCAGGAAATGTTAGAAAATGGCGATTAGATGATTTTTCTAGTGTACATGGGCGCTATGTTCATTACATCCAAGAATATTTTGAAAATTAGGGAAAAATTACTGAATTGTGATCAAACTAGATTTTCTTCCTCTTCCTCTTCCTCCTCCTCCTCCTTCTTCCTTGAGAGGGTGAGGTGAATCAGGTGATCGTACATGTAGAATTTTTTGTGTGAAAAGTGGAAGGATATGGTATACGTTTGATTTTTGAAGTATTCCATGTGGTATATATTGATCAAATCCAAAGGATGTTAAATATGACCTGGATTAAATAATTATCTTCTGACCCATTTTCGATAATCACCACAATTCAAAAATAAAATCTAGGCACCATCTTTTGAAAACTGGAAGCAATCTCTTATAATCTTCGAACAAGTACAGTGATTTTTCCTCAAAATGTACATGAGATCTTTGTATATCCTGGAACTGGGAAAGAGGAATTTTACTTAGAAAACAGTGGTTTTATTGGTTTGACCTTGATTAAGAAACTTTCGCCGTGGAGATGAAAAACATCTTTAATAGTGCATTTGAATTTTTTGGCAAACCTCTTCTTAACATGGTTGTAACGGTATGATATTTTTATTTTCATTGTCCAAGCAAAACACATTCATGTGGAAACCATTATCCAAAATCATTATACTTCGAGTCCTAAAGACATTTAAGTTAACATTTTAAGTGATAGGCTGCAACATCAAATGAAGGAATTAAGTGTCGGCCGTCTAGGAGTTATAACCATCCTTCGTTCGCTTTGGCATACAGAGGAAGGAATGCTAAAGGAAGAATTGATGTTGATAGGAAAGCTCTAAGTCTAAAACGCTGTGAAATCGACTGAAGATAACATCACAATATGATATTTGCACAAAGCTCAGTCACTCAAAGAAAACGAAGGGTTTACATATGTAGATTATAGCTAATGTATCATCTTATACTTGTTCATGTTCTGGATATGATCTCGACGTTGACAGAAACACAGTTTAATCATAAAGTGAATTTCCAGAGGCCTAAATTTTTACAAGGAGTTTGTTTTAGGGAAACAAACGTAGAAGTTATTCATTGAAGCATAAGATGCAAAACATTCATGATATATACCGGTTGTCTAGGGATTTACACCACTATTTTCTTTGCGAAGAGGTATGCACTTTTTATTTTTATTTCCTTTGAAATGCTTTGTGTGTGCCGAAATATAAGTCATGTTCTTTTAGTAAGTTCGATTTTTTAGGACATTGATAGAAAATAAATGGAGATAACTTTGAAAGCACTGAACTTCGACAAGGGAAAGTGGGTATATTTTTGGAGAATACTTAAGACTGCAAGCGCTATAAATTAATGAGATACTATGCAACGCCAGATGATATGCGATCAAGTGAGTTATAGTAAGAAGAATTGAACTTTATATAAACTTTTATTGCTGGTAGCAAAATTAGGTTGGAGGCTTGAAGGGACGGGAAAATTCGTTTGACCTCCCTTTATGTCTTTGACGGTTCATGACATGAATAATGGTATGCTTGGGCCTAGAACATTAGAAGGCATTAACTCTTAACTGCATGATGATGCAACGGTTAATGTATCTGTAACCTAAAGTGAAGAAGATGATCAGATGAGTCCTTTTTGATAATTCAACTATTTTACAGGATAGTGTATATATTGTAATATCAATGATGATCGTCCCATGTCTAGTATGGGTTCTCGCCAGTGGTCTTATGTTCAAATCACTACCATACATAATTACCATATTTAAAAATAAATAAACAAACTAAAAATATAAGGTATATCATACTATTGAGTAACCCAAACGTTCTGAAGACTGCCTGTAACCTAATAATCAACTGCATTATGTTTCATATGTATTCGCCGCACATGCCACTGGATGATGTTCAAACCGTGGGTTCATATTTGAATTTTAAATTGAATTATGTATAAAATGAGGCTTGCGAAGTAGTGTCGCTTTCTATGGTTAAAAAATAGCTGAATTGTTTTCCATAACTATTATATTAGCGTTGTTGGTAGCTTAATCTATGACATGATTTGTACAAAGTTGAACATTAGTTTAGGGCTGAAGTTGCCAAATACATCCGTCTTGCCCTCTTTGGAGGCCGAACAGGTTATGATGAAGTAACATTTTTGTTCCATGGTAACGCTAATGTAATTCTTTGAGCAGAAAGAAATATGTGATTATAAGTCATGTTGCATTTTGTTTGGGACATAACATATTGAGATGAGAACCTTTGGTGTTTTCCATTGATTCTTCAACTTGTTTGGTGGTCTTACAGCTAATTTTCATGTGGTTTCAGGCGGTAAGCATATTTATAGACATGGATGAAACTGGAGGTCGTGCAAAGGAATGGATATACAAATGATCCTTGTTTAGGACATATATATATACACTCAGATTGTTGATCAATGGATCATATTCCTACCAAAGTGCATATCTCAAAGTCAGCACGTATTAGGCAAAAGTTATTGTTCTTATCAAAAGTTTCACGTGTACATGGACTTAATGCTACCAAGGTCGTGCATCTGAGCATGTTTGTATTTGTCAGTCTGACTTTTATTCCAAAAGATCAATATTACAAACAAATTTTAAGTCTCTGTGTTTATTCACATTGGTTTATATCGTTTCTGTATATAAATTGGCGTCCTAGTTTTTCTACATTTTTGATTTATGCCAAGCTCAAATTTGTACATTTATGATTATAGTAATTTACTTATCAACATTATAAGTGCTGAAAATAATTTTATTTCAATGCTTCTAATATATAAAAAATAACTATCTAATTATATTATATTGTATCTATTCTAGTAAATGATTTTGAAAATATTAATTAATTAATGGGCTGTAAAATGGGGAACAATGCAATTATTTTAAGAGATGATATTGATGATAACACTACTACAACTACAAAAGTGGGCACACAAAATAAAAACACAAACGAAAAGAAACAAACACACAAACAAAAGTAAAACAAAACACAAAAACAAAATGAAACAAAACACACAACTCTTTGTTTTTTTTTAAAAGAACCCAAAAACAAGCACACACAAAATGAAAAAACAAAACAAAACAGAAAAACTATGAACAACACACAAATTTTTCTCTCTTTTTTTTTTAAGAAAAACAAATAAGAAAATTAATTCGAGAAATAAAACTAAAATTAAATTCGACACTAATGTGCGTACGTTGCATGAAAAGTGTGGCGAAAGCTATGCTTTCTTTGATCTTCTGCCACAATATTCATATGTTGTTGCATTAAATGTGAATGCACTGTTGCGGTTGGAATTCTAGTGCTGTGACGTGCAACACCACTCAAAGCGTAGCTTTACATAAATACAATTCAGGTCAGCGATCCTCGTTATCAGAATAAACAAATAAACAACCGTAGATGATGATTTAATCCAACGGTACAAACTAATCCATGCTTGCTATATAAAACATTACTCCATCATCCAATCAGTGACAACCACCTCATTGTATTCTTCTGCTTTGTGAAATTTTAGTATGAATTTTTGCCTCAAAAGTTTAAACCTAAATTCACGTCACCTTCGATTCCCCACCCAATCGCATCTATTCCGTCCAATCTCTTCCCGATCCGGACGAGTCGTTCACCCGTATCTAATCTGCTACACGCACAAATATTTTCCATTTGATTTTGGAAACTACCAATTTCAATGTTTCGATTTGAAGAGTATCGACGTGGACTTGCTATGGCATTTCTCCCCTGCGTGATTTATCCTACAAGTCCATATGAAATGACGTCAAAGTAGGCAGTGGTACAGTCATTTTCTAAGTATGAGTTAAGTTTGTGTCCTTTGCTTTACTATGAATTTGTTTGTATTCTTTCTAAAGTATTTATGTATATATATGAGCTGTGAAACATGGACACCCTGTCTATTGAATATTAGGTATGATAGAATAAGTAAATTCATTTCTTTAGAGGTTTACCTGTCACGTTTTAAAGCAATATATCCTAGGATCGCCTCTGCTTTCAGTGTGATTGTTAATTTTGTGTGTTTCTCAAGATTAGAGGAGCCACTACGCCATAAGTAGTTATGTACTTGGATAGTTATATTTGGGTTTGCAAATTACTTTTCAATGTAAGTCAGTTGGGAGGAAACATGATCATGAAGTCCAAATATGAAGCCAAAGTAAGTCAGTTGTAAAAATTATTTACTGAAAGTCTTCCACCTGGATCTCTTGCTTTCAGATGCTAAACATGTATTAGCCTGATCATCATTGTGTAACTAAAATTGAACATATGCTCAGTTTTGCAAAGTGAGCCCACTTCAGCATCCAAATTAGTTGGTAAGCAATGCCGTCTTTGATGCTTCATATGTTTTCTTATTGGAATAGTACATAATTTTCATTGAGTTTTCTCTTCTGACTCAAAATCAAGCCTATGATTACTGTTTTCTTCATTATAGCCTTTGTTGTAGGGCTAGGTCCTAGTATTCCTAGAAACATCTTTGATTGAATTCGGGTATGCATCCATATTATGCCTTATTTGCATTTTCTCTGCTCTGGAGATATTAACAAGTAAAAGAAATAGTTTAAACAATAAATTCAACCGAGACCACTCAAAAATATTGTTATAAGATCTGATGATGTCTACATTCCTCATCGTGTATCAGCCCTGCTTTGGACAAAAGGTATGTTATTGGAGTTTAATCCAAAGAAATTATGTGAAATGTTTATTCTGCATTCCTCATGATTGTCTTTTTTTTTTTGAGTAGAACGGTTGTGTAGCGTCAGCCGATTAATTTATATAATACATAGTAACAAGCCTAACTGACAAGCCCAGTTGGTAGCAAACATCAAAAGGCAGCAAAAAGTATCATAAAGAAGTCTAAACATAACTTAATACATACATACATATATAGTGTAACGACCCGGGTTTTCACGATCCTGAGTAATCGACATAAACTCAATGTCGACTATCCAAACATCGGAAATACCAGATGGTTAATGAAAGAAATTAGAGAGTGAGAATAGATAAGATAGAAACTTAGAATAGAAAAAGAATAAGAACATACAACATTATCAGAGTAACACGAAACTCATAGCGGAACGAACAATATATAATGGGTACATAACTTTGAAATAAAACTAGTATATGTATACAACAACATTATCAGAGTACAACAGTTACAACACAGCGGAAATAACAATAGCTATATAATCCTGAAGCCTCCTACTCCAGCTCTTCAAGTATTTGTAACATCCCGACTACTTGACTGCCCGTACAAAATTGGGCACCCAAGAGTTTAGGAAAAAAAAACAAAATAAACTCTGGGTCAGTCATGTGATTGGTGTGAGTAAACTCAAATCATTTGTTTAACTTTTCAAAATCCTTTTTAAACAAAGGGTAATCGTAAGACCGATCCACACATAAACACAGATGGTTTTTACCTTATGATAACCCAAAATATTTTTCTAAAACGATACTTGTCTGGTATTATAATAATGTCATCTCACGTTCTACATATATAATATACAATCAAAATAGCGGGCTCTTATTGGGTAATGGATTTCCAACTCTGACAAGCTATGGAACCACCTTCCTATCAGTGTACTCTAGAAGCGATACACTGGAGTTCAACAAGAACATCTTGTAACTCGGCCACACATGACCGACCATTCATTTCGCTTGAATGTTCCGAATATATTGTCACCTTATGGTTGGTATACCAACATAACCGTTCCCGGGAGATACATAATCGAAAGATGTAACAAATATGAATATTCTCTAGATGGTGACAATATACCCTATTTGGGTGCAACCCACTTAGCCATGCTGCTTGCCCGATTTCTGTCATTTCCCAGTTGATGAGGCTTGAGGTCATAACGTATCCTTAACAGATCACTCCTTATTTACTTTGAATGCCACATCGTCATACCCGCCAAATCACAAATTGATTTCCCAAAAAATACCATGGGTATAAGCTAAGAGAAACGAATTCCTCCGCCACCAACGTAAATACATTTGAAACGATCAACTTACACGATCTACCAGATATACTCTGTCAGACATTCGTCCATTCAAGTTGTCCTGGGACTGGACAACCTGAAGGCACTATTCTGTAAATCCATCTTAAGCAATTTCTACCTAGGATTTACTGAACAACCCTTGCATAACTCCGTCTTCAATTATCTTCATCATATTTGATTCACAATGCTGATGCCATACGGAGTGGTTTTCAGATAACATATCTGATCTCGGTCTCTCCGTATTTGACAACGGAAATGGTCAAAATCTTTGATAGTCGGTGATTTAACTATCAAAGGAAAACATGTGTGCAACCATTGATATTATTTCCAGATGGAAATTCTATCGATCAATCATCAATCAACATTTAATCATTTCCCCATTTCACGTTTCTATGTATTCATCAAATTCTAATTTTCTAATTTTAGAAAATATATTTTATTAACTTTGGAAAACATTTCCATTTCTGATTCACGCATCATTATCTTCCCACCTCTATCAGTCTCTAACTGTAAACTAGTAAGAGAACAACTTCCTAAGAATAAACCCCGAAGGCCAAAACCAACATCAGATCGATACCCAGAAAGCCATTCAACTCAACTAATTTCCAGTCAGTTTCTAATTTAAGTAATTCCATTTAAATTCCTAATTCAAACCCCAAATTCCTTTATAATATTTTATTTGCAAAATATTTACTTTAAATCAATATCATGTTACACCCGTGTGCGAAGCATGGGTGTAAACCTTCCTAATGTAAAATTCTCTTTTTACAAAACTCTATTCATTTTCCAAACATTTCCCTTTTATAGTTCTATTTGTTTTCTAAATAAATATTCCTTAATTATATTCCTTTTATAAAATTTCTTTATTTTATAAATATTTCCTTTCATAAAAATTCTATTTATTTTCTAAATAAATATTTCCTTAATTATTTTCCTTTTATAAAAATCTATTTATTTTATAAATATTTCCTTTTAAAAAAATTCTATTTATTTTCTAAATAAATATTTCCTTAATTATATTCCTTTTATAAATATTTCCTTTTATAAAAATTCTATTTATTTTCTAAATAAATATTTCCTTTTATAAAAATTCTATTTATTTTCTAAATAAATATTTCCTTTTTCAATATAACATTGAAAATTTCCTTTTTAACATTCTAGTATTTCTTATGGTATTTAATGTACCATATAACAATGATCGGTATCATTCAAACATACAAAATCAGCAACAGATTTCATATCACATCATATATTACAATGTATGAAAAAGCAGTAAAATAAATGTTGAGGAATCCAGTTGGATTCCTCCGACCTTTTTCCCTGCATCCACAGATGTTACACAATATAATTCACATCAATTTCATTTCAGTATGAAATATTCCGATAAACAAAATCAATATTTGATTAACGATATATATATATATATATAACTATATCGATATTTTCAACCAATCAATTAGCAGTTCAACCAAACAGTCAACACACAACAATCAATCATCATTTATCAGTTCTAAAAATATGAACTGGTAGAGTTAGTGAGTTTTACTCACATTGGTTTGCAGATGAGGGCTCTGCTTTTGTTTTTCGTTTAAAATTAACAGCGTTTGATTTTATCACTAAATCCAAACAGCTCCGTTTTCAGTCATATCGATTCCATAACGAAGATCACGTCGTCAATAATTCACATAACCGGTTTTGTCTGATTCTTAATGTCGTAATTAGTTTAATTTACCATGCTTAAATCCTTTTTGAAGCAACTGAAACCACCACCCCATTATTATCAACATCCTCCAATCGATCTCCTCCAACTGCACTATCACATCCCCGGCATCATAGTACAACTACCAGACCATTTCACAGTTCAGCTTCTACACAACAACTACAACTTCTCCAATCTATACAAACATCCACCTTCCCATATAACTGCATGTGATAGCCCGTAACTTCCCCGGTAAGGAAAGCCCGGATTACCTTGAGAACACGACAGAATGGAACGCAAACAGAAGAACATTTCATTGTTTATTACAACAATTCCATCAGAATACACGAATATACAGAGTATAAATGAATATTACACAGAAATATCAGAGATTTAAATACATTGCAGCGGAAAATAATACAATATACAACTAGAAGTAATACACGGATACAGAGCTTTCCGAGTATCGTTCCAGCTGTAAATCAGGATCCTGTGAATATAAATCTGCAAAACCAAAACTACTAGCTGCTCGTGTCAAAATAAGGGCACCCAGAGTTTAGGTTAAAACAATAAACTCCAGGTCAGTCATGGGACTGGTGTGAGAACTAAAATAGTTATTTAAAACTTTACTTTAAATCGGATATATCAAGGGACCACGCCGTATAACACGGAACGGGTTTCCTCCCAAGAATACCAGTGCATATAACAAAACAGCGCAATGCTTTTTGGAAAAATGAAGCTATTATAAGACCCAGGTCCTATCACACAGTGCAACGCAAGCCGGGGGATAGGGTTTTCCCTTATAATAGCCAAAGCATGCTTGATACGTTTAAAACAAGTCATTTGATACTATAATAAGTGTATAGTGTTTAAAACAATTTCAATCATAGACGGCATGGGTACCATATATCATGTCGCCATACTAGGCTCTACAATCTAAACCACAAATGTCACGTATTTAAAAGTTGGATTTCCATCCGTGAACCGAGGCAAAAGATAGTCCTCAACCGATTCGAGACGCTCTAGCCCACCCCTCAGGAACAGCCGCAACTGCCCCTTGGATCGTCAGGGCCGGTCCACCGATGTGGATTATTATGCCTGAACACTACGTTTCCCCGCCCTTTGGGGCGTAAATGAGCCAACAAATGACTCCATCGGACCCGGATCGTCCGATCAAACCGAGGCGCCTCGCAACAGCAACAACCACATAAGTCAAACTCGTCAGGGCGTGTAAAACCACTGACGCCACTTCTAGCTAGAAAGAAACGCATGCCCTCCCTGAGGTCCTTCTCCCGTTTTTAGTTCACAACCGGGGTGTGAGGCTCGCGAATTCACGTTACACAAAGCTATGCCACACAGGCGGTGCTTTGATCATCAACCACAAGACTTTGCTTTTCAACAGAAGCCTCGATCAATTGCCACTTAGGCATGCCACACTGGCAATTCACTCCATGCGTTTGATATCCATCAATATATAACCTCTGAGCTCGTACGTCTCAGAGAAAGGCGTTAAGCAAGAGAATAAATTCTCCGCCGCCAAACAGATATATATTTAATAGAAATCAATCACACAGACTGAAATCCAATGTCAGACACACAGTCCCTTTACAAGTTCGTTCTGGGTCTGAACGAAACTGGAGGCACCTAGTACCCCGCATATCCATCGATCTCCAAGTACGTCTGGACGACCACTAACTAATTCCCTCCTCTTGGGTGTACGACCCAATCAAGATCATCAGTAATCACCCAAACGACGTGAAGACCTCCGGTCTTCAACCACCGTCTTCCTCTTCGACACCACGTCGAATTAATTATTCAGAATGGGATAAACCCGGTCTTTCTGAATAACTCGCGTATATAATAAACAAGTGTTACACAAACACAACATACGCCTCATTCCAATTCAGAATATTCTTTTATTCAAATATTCTTATACTTTGGGAAAGGTTCCCATTAATTTTATCAAAGATAAATTCTTTAATCTTCTTTGAATATCAATTCAAACTAGACGGGATTAGCGAACCACACTGAAGTAATCATTTATTTCCCAATCCCAACCTATTCATCCCATGAAGTAAAACTGGTAATATTTCATATCTAACACCACGGTGTTATCGGTAAATTCAATTACCATTTTAAGTTCAAATCTAATTAAAGATTTAACTATCACCTGGAGTAAAACTGGTGTTACGCCATTCTCGATCTTTTCAATCTAATTAAAGATTCAATAAAACTCCACTTAGTTTTAATCTTTAACTGGGTTAAAGAATCAGTGTCATTTAAAACACGGTTCACGATAAACCCAAAATCACATTCCATTAATTATCGGGTTAAAGAACAAGTGTTATTTAAAACACTGTTCACGATAAACCCAAAAATCAATACCAATTCAATTCCAATTAAATATTATTTAATTGGTACACTTCATTAAATCTAAATAAAAAGATTTAATCTTTTTCTCAACTGGGCTTAAGAACAGTGTTAATGATGACACCATTCACGACAAACCCAAATCACATTTGATATTAAATACAAGGCTCTGAATAGAAAATATATCGGCTTATATTCAATATCAAATTCTACGACCAACAAATATCGTATTGGATAACGATATAAATATATCTTTCAAATTCCCATAGCAATACCTATATCATCACGAAATCCAACATCGAAATATTCCAAAGGCAATTTCGATTCAAATCCATTCCAATTCAATTATTGGAAATTCTGGTTACTTTTAAAACCCTTTTCAAATTCAATTTATTTATTTAACAATAAATAGAATTATAATTCTAGTTCAAAACTAGTTCATTTCGATAAAAATCTATTTTTATCTTTTCAAATATGGAGTTTTTCATCCCAATTCTTCCCAAATCATTTCTTATGATTTTACACAAATTATTACTATTTTTAATAATTTTATCAAGGCCCGTACAGTCAATTTCCATCAACGACCATCGAACTGCACTTACAGCGACCTTTTCCAAATTTGATTTGGACATAATTCCAAATCCAACCATTAGATTTCTAATTTCTAATATTCGTTAGAAAGCTCTTTTCGATACGAACCCAACGGTTCTGGTTTTAGGAGAATCCGATGGTCGGATCTTCCGCAATATTCATTCGAAATCAATGGTCGAAATTCACGAACTACCGCAGCGCGGCGCGTTCTATTCAGGCCATTATATTATATATATAATATATACTTCGTCGATTTCCTTTTAAAACGTATTTTATAAATCGTTTTAAATTCGTTTTCGAAACGATTTCAACTTCATTTTAAATTCAAATCAAAATTGAATTTTTCCTTATAACAATTCAATTCAATTTCAAATCGAATTCATTTCTATTCAATTTAAGTTCGAATTCAATTCTATTTTCAATCCAATTCGAATTCGTTTTATTTTCAATCCAATTCGAATTCTAATTCGTTTCACTTCAATTCGAATTCTAATTCGTTTCAATTCAATTTAAATTATAATTCGTTTCAATTCAATTCGAATTCTAATTCGTTTCAATTCAATTTAATTCGTATTTCATTTCAAAATATTCGATTTTGAAATCACTTTTCAATATTCATTATAAAAACGAATACAACCGATATAAATATCGTTCACGTCAAAATGACGTCAATCTAATCAACACGACTTTTTATATTCTTATTTCAAATATTCTATTTCAAATATTTCTTTTTTCAAATATTTCTTTTCAAATATTTCTATTCAAAACTAGAATGAGGCCCAATTAATTTACCATAGATTTTATTTTTATGAATTTCCATACAACGCATGTATATATCAACAATGACAAATAATCAACCATCATCCAAAGTGCATTCTACACTGTATAAGCATCAACTACAAATATTTAACGCTCATAACAGTCTGTCAATCAATCGACCGACATACAACTATTTATTGGGATTAGTGTATGTCATATATCATCCCAATACCCATGTGGGGTTTCAATCAATCAAACACAGATTTTATTTGTGCAGTTGGACGATGTGTAAAATTTATCGTCTCAATCAATATCAATCAAATGTGTGTATATAAACAAATCGTCCGATTTTGTTTATATTTATTTCATTTCAAATGCACGTTAAAATTTTTATTTTCAACTATAAAATATTTTAACTATATAAATATTTTATTTCATTTCACATCACGGCACACAATCAACTACACATCAAAATCAAACAAACAAGCATACAAGCCGTCCATGGTCTGTGGACGACGGGTGTCGGGTGCTACAAACACCATCTGCATCCTAGTATATATTTTAACTAGAAAAAGAAAATCAAATGTGAGAAATTCTCACCCAAGCTAAACCAAACGCCACGACTCTTCATATGTAGGAAGATCTCGCCGTGCTCGCTTTTGTCACTTTCGTCGCCCGTGTTCACTACATATATAAAAATCGAATTTTTATCTTCACCTCACATATATAAAAATCAAATTTTTATCTTCACTTCGTTATAAAAATTATATTTTTATATTGCTCTTCTCCTAATAAAGATTATATTTTTATTTCTCTACATGAACAAAAATCATATTTTTGATATGCCACTAGTATAAAAATTATATTTTTAACCTTTCTATATTATAAAAATTATATTTTTAACCTTTCTATATTATAAAAATTATATTTTTAACCTTTCTATATTATAAAAATTATATTTTTAACCTTTCTATATTTTAAAAATTATATTTTTAACCTTTCTATATTATAAAAATTATATTTTTACACGCTCACTTTCATGACAAAGATTATATTTTTCTATAAATAAAGATCTAATCTTTCTATGAACGAAAATATAATCTTTTCTTTAAGAATCTAATTTTTATCTATGATAAAAATCAAAACCTTCGTGTATTAAAAATTACAACTTTACCCTTTTTAATTACATAGATAATTTAAAATAGATACTCACTGTTAATCTCGCTACCAACCGCAATGCCTGAACCCTACTGCTCGATTGTTGAAACCGTCGCCATCCAACTATGTGCTTCCGGAGTCCTTGAGTGGAAGTGCCGGAGATGGACGATGAAGTGACAGCGGCGGCTACCGCTGCTCTTCCCTTCTTCTCCACGCACCTGCACGCCATCCACATCTCGACAGAGGCGCGGTGCCAGAGGCCTTCGACGGAAAAGGAGGGAGCTGCGAGGTGATGGCGGCTATGGTGGTTGTGGTCTCGATTTGGGCGCGAGGTCTGGGTTTTTGATTGGAGGAGGGGCGACTGGAGAAGGGGAGGCGGGGCGCAGGTCGGAGATGGACGGATCGATGAGGGGGGGGGGGGGGGTGGCGAGGTCTGGCGCGACAAAGGGTTTCAGGTGGGGCGGACGACGATCAGAGGTGGCGGTCTGCTGAGGGAGAAGCGATGGATCTGAGGAGCGGCGGTTTTAAAGAGGGGTTGATCGATTTAGGTTAAAGAGAAAATAAAGAGAGAGGGGGGGTTTAGTGAATTTATATATTATTTTATTTAATTTATTTTCTATTTAATCCCAAAAAGGTTGACTTTCCATTTGAACTCCAAACGAGGCCCAACGACTGTCGCCCCTAGGGTAATACCCCCATTCCGAACACAATGGGATATGTCTGGTAAGCCAATTCTATTGTTTCGATAGGTTTTCATTGAATTTAAAATATAAATCTTTATATATTCAATTTAAACGCACATTTTAAATTACTGGGGCCACATGCAAACTCGAAAAATTACAGAAAAATTATTTCTAGCTTCGTATTGACGATACGGTCCTAACGAAACTAGTTTCATCAAATTCTGAGACCGTTTGAAAAATGGTCATTTTCTAGTCGATTAAAATCAACCAAAACTGGTCAAACGCGTTTTCCTTTGCCACGCTCACATATTGATTCGAAAAATTACGAAATTTGAAACCTAGCAATAATTTGACATCACGGATCCAACAAAAGTGGTTTCATCAAAAATCGAGGTCATTTGCAAAATTCCCATTTTTAAGGGCCAGAATTCCATAGCGACTATTCTGAATTTTCAACTGGACATATCTTTCTATCCCCGCTATGAAAATTCAATTTTTCGGATTCGTTGGAAAGATATTCTCAATTAGATTCAAATATTTTTGGTTTCGCTAAAATCCGGTTTATTTTGCAGGCGGTACATTCATTTGAAATTTGAAATCGAATTATCGAACTACCGCGCCATTTTCAATTCCTTTTATAATTATAAATAATTATTTATATTCTAACGACGATTCAAATAAATATATACGTTCGAATTCTATTCAAATTAAATTTCTCGTCGTTTTTATTTAAAATAATTCATTTTAAATATTCAAAATTCGCTAAAATTGCCAAAATAAATTTTTTAAATTGGCCCAGATTTCCGGGTTATTACAATCTCCCCCAATTAAAACTTTTCATCCCCGAAAAGGAACGAAGCCGAAAGTTGTTTAACTAATCAACTCAACTTTCATTATTTTCGTTACGGCTTAAGTTCTTCAACTTTTCAGTTTCTAAGAACTTCTCAAATTTTTCAAAAATTTGGCTAACACCCTAAATTTTTGAAAAATTTCGCCATAATCTCCAGTACACCGGGGACTTCGTGATATTTCATATAGCCTCCCATGGACTTCTTCAATCAAAAAGAAAAAGAAAAAGCCAAGAGGCTAGCCAATCGGCTCATAAAATCATCATCACCCAAACAAAACAGTAAATTATGGTAAACATGTACCTGTTTGTCGGGCAAACAATTTTGTTATTTTGCTCTAGCCTCCTTGCTATGACCCGTTCAATGTATATGCATGCATTTGCAAATAATTTTCAATACAGTTCAATATTTGGTTCAATTTGGCTAAAGGTTCAACATTTTAATTAATCAAACTATAATCAAACAACACAATCATCAATCAATTAGTTGATTATCGTTTCAAATTCGTAACTTTGATATATAGTCAAAAATCATATTTTTGATGCCAAATCACAACAATAAGCCATATCTAATTTCGGTTCTCACACCAGTCAATAGGAAATATATAGATATCACACTTTCGGCACTCGAATATAAACACTGATGATGAGGCCTCATCATCAGAATCATCTCCGGGCGACTAGAGTGTGATTCTATATCTATCCAGTATATTAAACTTCGAATACACGCGGATCAGACGTATACGCAAAATCTTTATATACTGCATTGTCCAAGTTCAATATAAAATAAATAATCAAATACAAATAGTTGATTTGAATTTCAAAACGAAATTTGTTCTCATTTTCAAAAATATACTCTTCACACTCGTTCTAGGATACTACTGATCCCATCTTTAACGAGTCATTCTCATTGGATATTACTAATCCAATATCTGATGAATTCTTTCGTTCGGTTCTAATGTGTCTAGTTCTCTGAGCTTTGTAAACCAAAGCTCTGATACCAACTGTGATAGCCCGTAACTTCCCCGGTAAGGAATGCCCGGATTACCTTGAGAACACGACAGAATGGAACGCAAATAGAAGAACATTTCATTGTTTATTACAACAGTTCCACCAGAATACACGAATATACAGAGTATAAATGAATATTACACAGAAATATCAGAGATTTAAATTACATTTAAATACATCGCAACGGAAAACAATACAATACACAACTAGAAGCAATACACGGATACAGAGCTTTCCGAGTATCGTTCCAGCTGTAAATCAGGATCCTGTGAATATAAATCTGCAAAACCAAAACTACTAGCTGCCCGTGTCAAAATAAGGGCACCCAGAGTTTAGGTTAAAACAATAAACTCCAGGTCAGTCATGGGACTGGTGTGAGAACTAAAATAGTTATTTAAAACTTTACTTTAAATCGGATATATCAAGGGACCACGCCGTATAACACGGAACGGGTTTCCTCCCAAGAATACCAGTGCATATAACAAAACAGCGCAATGCTTTTTGGAAAAATGAAGCTATTATAAGACCTAGGTCCTATCACACAATGCAACGCAAGCCGGGGGATAGGGTTTTCCCTTATAATAGCCAAAACATGCTTGATACGTTTAAAACAAGTCATTTGATACTATAATAAGTGTATAGTGTTTAAAACAATTTAAATCATAAATATCAATCATAGATGGCATGGGTACCATATATCATGTCGCCATACTAGGCTCTACAATCAAAACCGCAAATGTCACGTATTTAGAAGTTGGATTTCCATCTGTGAACCGAGGCAAAAGATAGTCCTCAACTGATTCGAGATGCTCTAGCCCGCCCCTCAGGAACAGCCGCAACTGCCCCTTGGATCGTCAGGGCCGGTCCACCGATGTGGATTATTATGCCTGAACACTGGGTTTCCCCGCCCTTTAGGGTGTAAATGAGCCAACGAATGACTCCATCGGACCCGGATCGTCCGATCAAACCGAGGCACCTCACAACAGTAACAACCACATAAGTCAAACTCGTCAGGGCGTGTAAAACCACTGACGCCACTTCTAGCTAGAAAGAAATGCATGCCTTCCCTGAGGTCCTTCTCCCGTTTTTAGTTCACAACCAGGGTGTGAGGCTCGCGAATTCACGTTACACAAAGCTATGCCACACAGGCGGTGCTTTGATCATCAACCACAAGACTTTGCTTTTCAACAGAAGCCTCGATCAATTGCCACTTAGGCATGCCACACAGGCAATTCACTCCATGCGTTTGATTTCCATCAATATATAACCTCTGAGCTCGTACGTCTCAGAGAAGGGCGTTAAGCAAGAGAATAAATTCTCCGCCGCCAAACAGATATATATTTAATAGAAATCAATCACACAGACTGAAATCCAATGTCAGACACACAGTCCCTTTACAAGTTCGTTCTGGGTCTGAACGAAACCGGAGTCACCTAGTACCCCGCATATCCATCGATATCCAAGTACGTCTGGACGACCACTAACCGATTCCCTCCTCTTGGGTGTACGACCCAATCAAGATCATCAGTAATCACCCAAACGACGTGAAGACCTCTGGTCTTCAACCACCGCCTTCCTCTTCGACACCACGTCGAATTAGTTATTCAGAATGGGATAAACCCGGTCTTTCTGAATAACTCGCGTATATAAAAAACAAGTGTTACACAAACACAACATACGCCTCATTCCAATTCAGAATATTCTTTTATTCAAATATTCTTATACTTTGGGAAAGGTTCCCATTAATTTTATCAAAGATAAATTCTTTAAATTTATTCTTTAATCTTCTTTGAATATCAATTCAAACTAGATGGGATTAGCGAACCACACCGAAGTAATCATTTATTTCCCAATCCCAACCTATTCATCCCATGAAGTAAAACTGGTAATACTTCATATCTAACACCACGGTGTTATCGGTAAATTCAATTACCATTTCACGTTCAAATCTAATTAAAGATTTAACTATCGCCTGGAGTAAAACTGGTGATACTCCATTCTCGATCTTTTCAATGTAATTAAAGATTCATTAAAACTCCACTTAGTTTTAATCTTTAACTGGGTTAAAGAATCAGTGTCATTTAAAACACGGTTCACGATAAACCCAAAATCACATTCCATTAATTATTGGGTTAAAGAACAAGTGTTATTTAAAACACTGTTCACGATAAACCCAAAAATCAATACCACTTCAATTCCAATTAAATATTATTTAATCGGTACACTTTATTAAATCTAAATAAAAAGATTTAATCTTTTTCTCAACTGGGCTTAAGAACAGTGTTAATGAAGACACTATTCACGACAAACCCAAATCACATTTGATATTAAATACAAGGCTCTGAATAGAAAATATATCGGCTTATATTCAATATCAAATTCTACGACCAACAAATATCGTATTGGAAATAACGATATAAATATATCTTTCAAATTCCCATAACAATACCTGTATCATCACGAAATCCAACATCGAAATATTCCAAAGACAATTTCGATTCAAATCCTTTCCAATTCAATTATTGGAAATTCTGGTTACTTTTAAAACCCTTTTCAAATTCAATTTATGTATTTAACGATAAATAGAATTATAATTCTAGTTCAAAACTAGTTCATTTCGATAAAAATCTATTTTTTATCTTTTCAAATATGGTGTTTTTCATCCCAATTCTTCCCAAATCATTTCTTATGATTTTACACAAATTATTACTATTTTTAATAATTTTATCAAGGCCCGTACAGTCGATTTCCATCAACGGCCATCGAACTGCACTTACAACGACCTTTTCCAAATTTGATTTGGACATAATTCTAAATCCAACCGTTAGATTTCTAATTTCTAATATTCGTTAGAAAGCTCTTTTCGATACGAACCCAACGGTTCCGGTTTTAAGAGAATCCGACGGTCGGATCTCCCGCAATATTCATTCGAAGTCAATGGTCGGAATTCACGAACTACCGCAGCGCGGCGCGTTCTATTCAGGCCATTATATTATATATATAATATATACTTCGTCGATTTCCTTTTAAAACGTATTTTATAAATTGTTTTAAATTCGTTTTCGAAACGATTTCAACTTCATTTTAAATTCAAATCAAAATTGAATTTTTCCTTATAACAATTCAATTCAATTTCAATTCGAATTCATTTCTATTCAATTTCAGTTCGAATTCAATTCTTTTTTCAATCCAATTCGAATTCGTTTTATTTTCAATCCAATTCGAATTCTAATTCGCTTCACTTCAATTCAAATTCTAATTCGTTTCAATTCAATTTAAATTCTAATTCGTTTCAATTCAATTCGAATTCTAATTCGTTTCAATTCAATTTAATTTGAATTTCATTTCAAAATATTCGATTTTGAAATCACTTTTCAATATTCATTATAAAATCGAATACAATCGATATAAATATCCTTCACGTCAAAATGGCGTCAATCTAATCAACATGACTTTTTATATTCCTATTTCAAATATTTCTTTTTTTCAAATATTTCTATTTTCAAATATTTCTTTTCAAATATTTCTATTCAAAACTGGAATGAGGCCCAATTAATTACCATAGATTTTATTTTTATGGATTTCCATACAACGCATGTATATATCAATAATGAAAAATAATCAACCATCATCCAAAGTGCATTCTACACTGTATAAGCATCAAATACAAATATTTAACGCTCATAACAATCTGTCAATCAATCGACCGACATACAACTATTTATTGGGATTAGTGTATGTCATATATCATCCCAATACCCGTGTGGGGTTTCAATCAATCAAACACAGATTTTATTTGTGCAGTTGTGCGATGTGTAAAATTTATCGTCCCAATCAATATCAGTCAAATGTGTGTATATAAACAAATCGTCCGATTTGTTTATATTTATTTCATTTCAAATGCACGTTAAAAATTCTATTTTCAACCATAAAATATTTTAACTATATAAATATTTCATTTCATTTCACATCACAGCACACAATCAACTACACATCGAAATCAAACAAACAAGCATACAAGCCGTCCATGGTCTGTGGACGACGGGTGTCGGGTGCTACTAAACACCGTCTGCATCCTAGTATATATTTTAACTAGAAAAAGAAAATCAAAGGTGAGAAATTCTCACCCAAGCTAAACCAAACGCCACGACTCTTCATATGTAGGAAGATCTCGCCGTGCTCGCCTTTTGTCACTTTCGTCGCCCGTGTTCACTACATATATAAAAATCGAATTTTTATCTTCACCTCATATATATAAAAATCAAATTTTTATCTTCACTTCATTATAAAAATTATATTTTTATATTGCTCTTCTCCTAATAAAGATTATATTTTTATTTCTCTACATGAACAAAAATCATATTTTTGAAATGCCACTAGTATAAAAATTATATTTTTAACCTTTCTATATTATAAAAATTATATTTTAAACCTTTCTATATTATAGTTATATTTTTAACCTTTCTATATTATAAAAATTATATTTTTAACCTTTCTATATTATAAAAATTATATTTTTAACCATTCTATATTTTAAAAATTATATTTTTAACCTTTCTATATTATAAAAATTATATTTTTACACGCTCACTTTCATGACAAAGATTATATTTTTCTATAAATAAAGATCTAATTTTTCTATGAATGAAAATATAATATTTTCTTTAAGAATCTAATTTTTATCTATGATAAAAATCAAAACCTTCATGTATTAAAAATTACAACTTTACCCTTTTTAATTACATAGATAATTTAAAATAGATACTCACTGTTAATCTCGCTTCCAACCGCAATGCCTGAACCCTACTGCTCGATTGCTGAAACCGTCGCCATCCAACTATGTGCTACCGGAGTCCTTGAGTGGAAGCGCCGGAGATGGGCGATGAAGTGACAGCGGCGGCTACCGCTGCTCTTCCCTCCTTCTCCATGCACCTGCACGCCATCCACATCTCGACAGAGGCGTGGTGCCAGAGGCCTTCGATGGAAAAGGAGGGAGCTGCGAGGTGATGGCGGCTACGGTGGTTGTGGTCTTGATTTGGGCGCGAGGTCTGGGTTTTTGATTGGAGGAGGGGCGACTGGAGAAGGGGAGGCGGGGCGCAGGTCGGAGATGGAGGGATCGATGGGGAGGGGGGGTGTGTGGCGAGGTCTGGCGCGGCGGAGGGTTTCAGGTGGGGCGGACGACGATCGGAGGTGGCGGTCTGCTGAGGGAGAAGCGATGGATCTGAGGAGCGGCGGTTTTAAAGAGGGGCTGATCGATTTAGGTTAAAGAAAAAATAAAGAGAGAGAGGGGGGCTTAGTGAATTTATATATTATTTTATTTAATTTATTTTCTATTTAATCCCAAAAAGGTTGACTTTCCATTTGAACTCCAAATGAGGCCCAACGATTATCGCCCCTAGGGTAATACCCCCATTCCGAACACAATGGGATATGTCTGGTAAGCCAATTCTATCGTTTCGATAGGTTTTCGTTGAATTTAAAATATAAATCTTTATATATTCAATTTAAACGCGCATTTTAAATTACCGGGGCCAAATACAAACTCGAAAATTATAGAAAAATTATTTCTAGCTTTGTGTTGACGATACGGTCCTAACGAAACTAGTTTCATCGAATTCTGAGACCGTTTGAAAAATGGACATTTTCCAGTCGATTAAAATCAACTAAAATTGGTCAAACGCGTTTTCCTTTGCCACGCTCACATATTGATTCGAAAAATTACAAAATTTGAAACCTAGCAATAATTTAACAAAACGGATACAACAAATGTGGTTTCGTTGAAAACCCAGGTCATTTGCAAAAATTCCCATTTTTAAGGACCAGAATTCCATAGCGACTATTCTGAATTTTCAACTGGACATATCTTTCTATCCCCGCTATGAAAATTCAATTTTTCGGATTCGTTGGAAAGATATTCTCAATTAGATTCAAATATTTTTGGTTTCGCTAAAATCCGGTTTATTTTGCACCCGGTACATTCATTTGTAATTTGAAATTGAATTATCGAACTACCGCGCCATTTTCAATTCCTTTTATAATTATAAATAATTATTTATATTCTAATGACGATTCAAAAAAAATATACATTCAAATTCTATTCAAATTAAATTTCTCGTCATTTTTATTTAAAATAATTCATTTTAAATATTCAAAATTCGCTAAAATTGCCAAAATAAAAATTTTAAATTGGCCCAGATTTCCGGGTTATTACACTGCATCTTTCAAACCCTTCTGAAGCCTTTCCCCATTTAACACCATTTACTTTAAATACCAAAATTAGTTAGGTTAATCCTTCCCTAATCGTTATTAGCCGACTAAACTCTTTCTTCCAGGTTGGAAACAATGGCTTTAGCACCTCACCGATCTTCACTCACCCACGTCCAACCATGCCAGTACCAACAACTCGCGTCTCTTCCTCCTAGAAGACAGAGAGAATCCCACTTCAATATTGGTCAGTTCGAACACGACTTCTCACCGTTCACTACAAATCACGGAAAAGTCACCAATATTTCGCTCATCACATTCTCTACAACTACTGACCATTCTTTCCCAACTCGCGGTCCTTCCAAGTTTTCCGACTTTGTCCTGTAGCTTGCTACGTCGCTACAGAAAGTACGACACATTTTGTCTTAGAAATCCACAGAAAAATACCCGTGGATGCTACTCCTTACACCCAATGCCACCACATTCTTCAAAAGTTGAACTAGTGATTCAAATACCCAAATCGAAGAACCCTAGTTTCGAAATGAACACACTTTAAAAATACAAGCGAAGAGAATTATAGTCGAACCCTGAGAAAAGCATATAGGAATGAAGAGAAAGCCACGAGGAATACAACAATACCAGTTTTGGGATTTTAGGAAATTTATATGGTTTGTTTTGGATTTTATCCTCTGGTTTTGCTCACGAAGAAAACAATGGCGGATTTTATGTTGACCAGAAGAATAAGGGTTTGGAGAAGTGTAGCGGTATATATAGGAAGATTTTATTATTTTTCTATTGATTATTTTAATCATTTATATCTAACCGTTAAGTTCGTTCATCGTTAAAAATTCCTATGATCACATGTGAAACCCGTTTTCAGTGAAAATGGATAGGCAACTATGGTTTGACATTACGGACCCAACGAAACTGGTTTCGTCGAATTCCGACTCCGTTTGCTCACACAGTGTATTTTTAACCGTCAAAATACTGACAGTTTTTCACATTAAAAATCTGTACGGCCACATACTGACTCCAAAAATCACGGAAATTGAAATCTAACAATAATTTAATATTCCGGATCTAAGAAAATTGGTTTCGTCGAAAACGGAGGTCAATTGCAAAACTGGCTATTTTTAAAGCTCTAAATAACCATTTAAATATATATATATATAAATATATTTAAAAACAATTAAATTAAATAAAAATAATTTAATATTATCGTGTATATATATATCCAAATAAAATATCATACAACTCTGAAATAACATATTTGGATTTATATCTCCATATTTCGAATCCAGAGTTAAATCGATATTCAGTTTATATTGAAATTCCATTTAAATATAAATAAATCTTTATAGAATTATAAAGGAATTCCATAGCGACTTTTTTAAAATTTGATTTGAACACAACTCAAAATCTACATAATGAAATCCCGATTTTTCTATTTCGTTATAAAAATATACTTCACCAGCTCTGAACGTTTCTTGTTTCACAGAAATCCGGCTTAAAACAGATTCTGTACATTCGTTTAAAGTTTGAATCGCCTAATTGCGAACTGCAGCGCCATTTCGAGCTCGATTTTAATTATCATATAATTATATGTTCAATTGTCGTTTATATAATATATTCGTTAGTATATTTCAAGTCAAAACTGAATTATATATGATCCAATTCACACAATATTGTGAATTCCACTATTTTCGACTATTTCGGAAATTAAATATATTATTCTATTATTTATATTAATTAAATATTCAATATTATTTAATTAAGCAACCATTTAAATCTCTAAACACTATTTAAAATAATTAAATAAATTAACTATTATACCGTAAAAACACGGTGCGTTACATTCTTCCCCCCTTAAAATAATTTCGTCCTCGAAATTGCTACGGTTGTAAACTAACCCTATTGACTGGTACAAATTTATTTGTTTACTTCTTTAACTTCAATTTCAACTGAACCAATTTAATTTCAATTAAATTATTAATTTATTCTGAATAACTAAAATTTTCAAAAATCCTGAAAATTTTCTAACACCCGAAATTTTCGAAAAATTTCCCCAGCACCTCCTTTGTACGGATCAATCGGTACAACTACAACTTGCCTTTCTAGGCCTTCTCCAACCCAAAAGAAAATCAAACAGTAAAGCGGTTTGCCGATTTGGCTCATAAAAACTCATACCCATATAAATATAAACTGGTACCTTTTTGTCGGGCATATCATCATACCCTTTTCATCTATTACCAATTCTGCATATACCAATGTCATCCCAATCAAACTCAAATCACTTTTATCTTCAACCCAACCATTCGTTCCAGGCTAAATTCCATTATCAATCTCAAGTACCATTCTTGATTTTCAATTTAGTTTCACAAATTTCCATCTAATTTGTTTTAATTCAAACAATTAGTTTCTCAGAGTGCTTAAACCACTTTGTTTTTCTCAAAAAAGATCAAATAATTTTTTTCAAAATTCAAACAACTTGTTTTCGCAAAACATATCCAAAACAAAAATTTTGGTAGTAATCCGTCACTTACAACTCGAAAATGAGCAACGATGATGTCATTATCATCATCGGAACCTATTTCCAGCTATCGAAGTGAGTTCAATACTATATCACTTTCAAAACCATATCTAAACACTTCCATTTTGAAATTCATTTCAAAATACCATTAACAATGCTTTAAAACAATTTAAAATCTCCCAGGATTTTAAAATTATCTTATATTTAATTCAAATCCATTTACAAACAGCTTTCCAAACCCCAGAGTTTTAAATTACAATTCTGGTTTAAATTCAGATTTAATTCTTCTGATTTCATATACTACACTTGTATGAATTCTGATTTGGTATTTACATAACCATTTAATTTATAATCTTACTCGATTATAATAACAGCCAATATATTCAATATACGATAATACTTCAAATATTAATCATACTTTTATATCAAAATATGATTTGGGTAAAATTATATCATTTACCCTCTTTTCAAAACATGTCATGTCGGTTCATCGTATTCAAGTGTTTATAAACTCCTACCGATACAGTGGATCAAATTGATCGGCCAGGACCCATAAACAACTCAACCAATAAATCACCACAATATAAAAAACTTTTTATAAAATCTACAAATACGCTCTCTCGTATATATACACTCAACTCAATCTAGGGCATTATTAACCCTATCTATACTGACTCACGTCACAGATACAAGGTAATTACTTAACCTTAAGCTCTGATACCAACTGTAACAACCCGGGTTTTCACGATCCTAAGTAACCGACATAAACTCAATGTCGACTATCCAAGCATCGGAAATACTGGATGATTAATGAAAAAATTAGAGGGTGAGAATAGATAAGATAGAAACATAGAATAGAAGAAGAAGAACATACAACAATATCAGAGTAACACGAAACTCATAACGGATCGAACAATATATAATAGATACATAACTTTGAAATAAAACTAGTATATGTATACAGTAACATTATCAGAGTACAACACTTACAACACAGCGAAAATAATAATAGCTATATAATCCTGAAGCCTCCTACTCCAGCTCTTCAAGTATTTGTAACATCCCGACTACTTGACTGCCCATACAAAATTGGGCACCCAAGAGTTTAGGGAAAACAAAACAAAATAAACTCTGGGTCAGTCATGTGATTGGTGTGAGTAAACTCAAATCATTTGTTTAACTTTTCAAAATCCTTCTTAAACAAAGGATAATCGTAAGATCGATCTACACATAAACACGGATGGTTTTTACCTTATGATAACCCAAAATATTTTTCTAAAACGATACTTGTCTGGTATTATAATAATGTCAAGAGCAAGTAAATAGGAATCTAGCAGAACGCTTTTATCTCACGTTCTACATATATAGTATACAATAAAAACAGCGGGCTCTTATTGGGTAATGGATTTCCAACTCTGACAAGGTATGGAACCACCTTCCGATCAGTGTACTCTAGAAGCGATACACTGGAGTTCAAAAAGAACATCTTGTAACTCGGCCACACATGACCGGCCATTCATTTCGCTTGAATGTTCCGAATATATTGTCACCTTATGGTAGGTATACCAACATAACCGTTCCCGGGAGATACAGAATCGAAAGAAGTAACAAATATGAATATTCCCTAAATGGTGACAATATACCCTACTTGGGTGCGACCCACTTAGCCATTTTGCCTGCCCGATTTCTGTCATTTCCCAGTTGATGAGGCTTGAGGTCATAACGTATCTTTAACAAATCACTCCTTATTTACTTTGAATGCCACATCGTCATACCCGCCAAATCACAAATTAATTTCCCAAAAAATACCATGGGTATAAGCTAAGAGAAACGAATTCCTCCGCCACCAACGTAAATACGTTTGAAACGATCAACTTACATGATCTACCAGATATACTCTGTCAGACATTCGTCCATTCAAGTTGTCCTAGGACTGGACAACCCGAAGGCACTATTCTATAAATCCATCTTAGGCAATTTCTACCTAGGATTTACTAAACAACCCTTGCATAACTCCGTCTTCAATTATCTTCATCATATTTGATTCGCAACGCTGATGCCATATGGAGTGGTTTTCAAATAATATATCTGATCCCGGTCTCTCCGTATTTGACAATGGAAATGGTCAAAAAATTTGATAGTCGGTGATTTAACTATCAAAGGAAAATATGTATGCAACCAACGATATTATTTCCAGATGGAAATTCTATCGATCAATCATCAATCAACATTTATTCATTTCCCCATTTCTCGTTTCCATATATTCATAAAATCCTAATTTTCGAATTCTAGAAAATATACGTTATTAACTTTGGAAAACGTTTCCATTTCTAATTCACGCATCACTATCTTCCCACCTCTATCAGTCTCTAACTGTAAACTAGTAAGATAACAACTTCCTAAGTATAAACCCCGAAGGCCGAAACCAACATCAGATCGATACCCAGAAAGCCATTCAACTCAACTAATTTCCAGTCAGTTTCTAATTTCAGTAATTCCATTTGAATTCTTAATTCAAACCCTAAATTCCTTTATAATATTTTATTTGCAAAATATTTACTTTAAATCAATATCATGTTACACCCGTGTGCGAAGCACGGGTCTAAACCTTCCTAATGTAAAATTCTCTTTTTATAAAACTCTATTCATTTTCCAAACATTTCCCTTTTATAGTTCTATTTGTTTTCTAAATAAATATTCCTTAATTATATTCCTTTTATAAAATTCTGTTTATTTTATAACTATTTCCTTTTATAAAAGTTCTATTTATTTTCTAAATAAATATTTCCTTAATTATAATCCATTTATAAAATTATGTTTATTTTATAAATATTTCCTTTTATAAATTTTTTACTTATTTTCTAAATAAATATTTCCTTAATTATATTCCTTTTATAAAATTCTGTTTATTTTATAAATATTTCCTTTTATAAAAATTCTATTTATTTTCTAAATAAATATTTCCTTTTATAAAAATTCTATTTATTTTCTAAATAAATATTTCCTTTTTCAATATAACATTGAAAAATTCCTTTTTAACATTCCAGTATTCCTTATGGTATTTAACGTACCATATAACAATGATCAGTATCATTCAAACATACAAAATCAGCAACAGATTTCATATCACATCATATATTACAATATATAAAAAGCAGTAAAATAAATGTTGAGGAAACCAGTTAGATTCTTCCGACCTGTTTCCCTTCATCCACAGATGTTACACAATATAATTCACATCAATTTCATTTCAATATGAAATATTCTAATAAACAGAATCAATATTTGATTAACGATATATATATATATATATATATATATATATATCGATATTTTCAACCAATCAATTAGCAGTTCAACCAAACAGTCAACACACAGTAACAATCATCATTTATCAGTTCTAAAAATATGTCATAAAAATATGAACTGGTAGAGTTAGTGAGTTTTACTCACATTGGTATGCGGATAACGGCTCTGCTTTTGTTTTTCGTTTAAAATCAACAGCGTTTGATTTTATCACTAAATTCGAATAGCTCTGTTTTCAGTCACGTCAATTCCATAACGAAAATCTCGTCGTCACAAATTCACATAACCGGTTTTGTCTGATTCTTAATGTTATAATTAGTTTAATTTACCATGCTTAATTCCTATAACGACCCGTATTCTACATATCATAAGATTTTAGAATATTTATTTCTTTCCCATATGAAGTCGTATGGTCATGTAACTTTGGGAAACATCTATTAGAGTCATTTCCCATGTTCATGATTTTTGTCGATTTTTAAATGACCATTTTGCCCTTAGTTGGTACTGTTTTGGCCATAACTTTTGATTGGAAAGGAATTTTGACCTGAAACCACTTCCATTAGATTCGTTTGATGGTTTACCTTTCCGTAGAGTGGTCATAATAGCCAAACGGACTTACCGTTTGGGAGATATGGCTGAAACAAGGTTTGGAGGGTGAAAAACTGCTTAACCGGGCCAAATCGGGTGATTAGTGAGTAGGCCCATAACCCATTTCGGGATTAGGATTATGGGGAGGCTGAAATGAGATAGAGGATCATTCCATTTCAGTTTTCTAGCCTCCACTTATCACCAAGGAACCCTAAAAATGGCCTCTAACCTCTAAATCACCTCCAAATCACCTTTTGGTCAAGGATTAAGCTTAGCAACATCTAATCAAGGGAGATCTACACCTAAGCAACATAGGAGCTGCTGTTTGACAGTGAGATTCACATCAAATCAGAGAATTATTTCAGATCTTAGTTTATTTGTGGCTAAGGTGAGTGATTTGCATAGTTTTACACTAATCATGGCTAGTTAAGGGTAATTAGTGCTAATTAGCGAATTTAGGCATGGTAAAATTCGGGAAAAATGTTCATAAATTCCTAAATGATGTTTTAGACCTCTGATATGAATTTGGGTTAATTTGGTTAAGTTTTGCTAATCCTATCATTAGTTTCACCTAATCATGCTTAAGGGGAAATATGGGATTTTGGGTATGTTTGATCCATTTTAACCTATCATGTTGATGTTTTGATGTTTGTGGTTGATTATGCATGTTGCTATGACTGTATGAAATGCTTTGTGATTGATTTCAATAGTTAGAATGGTCGAAAACGTCGTCGAATGGCGTAAACACTTGCTGGAACAGTCTCAGAAAACAGTGCAGGGTTCAGATTGGATCGGACATAGGGCTCGGATCGTATATGTTGAACTGAGCAAAGAATCCGATCGGAACCCGACACTTGGGAAAAAGTGGCAAAAAGGAAGGCCACGCTAGCTGAACTGGGATCGGATCGGATCGAGGAGGACGAATCGGATCGAGGAAGACGGATCGGAGTGAAGGCATGAGGATGGATCGGATAGGAGTATGTGAAGGACGAGGACACGGATCGGAACGGAGGCACGAGCTGGAGGGGAGATGACACCCGACCCGACCCGAGGTAAAGCACCCGAACCGAACCGATGGAGGACAACCGACCCGAACCGCACCAGGAGAAGACCCGACCCGAACCAATGAAGGATACCCGACCCGAACCGATGGCTTGAAGAGGACCCGATCCGACCAGTATTGACCAATAACCCGAGATGCAAAGGTAGTCCAATATGGGAAGTTAGAGCTCAGGATCCAGTTGGGAACCAATGAGTTCACTTCATGGTTGGACTTTGCTGCGGGACGTGTGCTAAGGAGTTGTCGACGTTCATAACTTCGATTCACCACTAAAAATGGATGATGGCTACTTATCAGTGCAGTAGGGTCATTATGACCTGAGGGGCAAAGTGATGGTAGCAAGACTACGTTATCAGTGCAGTAGGGTCATTATGACCCGAGGGGCAAGGTGATGCGTAGTAAGACTATGAGCCAGTGTAGTGGGGTTCTTGTGACTCCATGGGGCAGACTGGACATAGTAAGGATTAGTAAGGCTATGAGCCAGTGCAGTGGGGTTCTTGTGACTCCATGGGGCAAAGTGGACATAGCGAAGGATTTGTGGCTACGTTATCAGTGCAGTGAAGCCATTTATGACTTCATGGGGCAAAGTGATCGTAGCAAGGTATGTTGGGTGATCGAAGTGGTGAATATCGTATGCTTTACGCACTGAGTGAGAGATGTGAGGATGGATGCTATGCTTGATTGTTTGCCATCATTATGACATGCACACCTTCCCCACCTCAGTATCTTTACACTGTTTGATATGGTACCTTAGAGTGTTGTACAGTATGTAGTGCTAACTCTTTGGTTGCAGGTCCAGGTTCAGGTTCAGGTATGTTTTAGTCTACCTGTTATTCTTCACTTTAGATGCTTATCGCTCATACCAGGCTTTATGTCTGACCCAGAGTTTTATGTCTCCTCTTATTACTCTGGGTGCTCACACGAGCAGACTAGAGACAAGTTAGCTGGTGATGCGCGAGTAGCTGATTCGGACGCGGGCAGGAGGCTTCCACGTATGATATACATATATACACATTCTCCCTGTGTCGTTGGTGGTCGCTACTTGGGCATTAGTAGTGTACCTCCTTTATCTTACTTTTGCTTTGAGACAGTTTGAAAGTTGCAATAAGCCGTATTTTGGATTTCCGCTGCTATGATGTTTAGTTCTGATTTTCAGCTTATGCACTGTCTCTCCTGTTTTATGTCAAGTATGTTATTATTATAATTTGTTCTATGCGCTGTGAGACATTCTACAGGTTCTTTGTATGTTCATTTCCTTCTTCCCTTTCCCTCTCACGACCCGTTCCGTGCTAACTGGACATGTGTACAGCGCACCTTTGGAGTAAATGTCGGTTGGTGCGGGGCGGGCCGTCACACTTGGTATCAGAGCTCTAGGTTGCGTAGTTAACCTAGGGAAAGACACTAGGGAGAGTTAGTACGTATATGAGAGCGCGTATTTGTGATTACTTTGGTTTTCAAAAGCTATGTATATATATACTATTAGTAGTATAAGAATGAAGTCGCACTGCACTAGCACCACTATGGGGTCGTTAATCGTTTCCCTTTTCAGATTGACGATGAGCCGAGACACAAGGGGTGCTGGTAGAGGGACCAACCAAGGGAATGCCGCTGACATGAGGGCAATGTTTACTAACCTCATGAGAGACATGCTTAGAGAAGTTCAAGGGGCAGTTCCCAATCCCGGGGTTGGTGTTGGCCCAGTAGTGCAGGCGCCTAGGGTCGATTTTGCCAAGTTGTGCAAGGATTACACTAATCTTGGTGGAAAGCCGTTCCACGGAACGGAGTCAGCCACAGATGTTCAGGACTGGATGGATAGATGTGACCGTATCTTCGATGACTTGGGTCTTGAGGATGCGAAGAAGAGAAGGCTAGCGTCTCGTCAGCTGCAAGGGCGAGCGATGAATTGGTGGAATGCCATTAGAACAGCTACTCCAAAGGATCAGGTTACTTGGGATCAGTTCAAGGGTCACTTTAGCGAGAAGTTCATTCCAGCTGCCCAGAAGTCAGTATTGTTCAAGAGGTTCTTGGAACTCAAGCAGGGTTGCAGGGCAGTTTCTGATTATATTGCTGAGTTCGACACTTTGTCGAAGTATGGACTGTCTCTTATCGACACTCCTGAGAAGAAGAATGAGAAGTTTATTACTGGTTTGGATGGATACTTGGGGGAAAGGCTTATCAACCACATCGATGAGACTTTTGAATCGATCGTGGGGAAAGCTTTGAGATCAGAGAGTCTTTACCCTAAGTCAAAGACTGAGGCTGCATCTGCAGAAGGGCCAAAGCCGCAAGCAGGCGGTGGAGGCAAGAATAACTCTTAGAATAAGAGGAAGCAGGACCAATCTAAAGGTGGCAAGAAAAAGAGCAAGAAGGATGTTGAGTGCTTCAGCTGTGGAAAGAAGGGCCATTATGCTAAAGAATGTCGGGCCAAGCCAGCGGAAAGGAAGTGCTACAACTGTGGTCAAATGGGACATCAGAAGGATAAGTGTCCGCAACCTCTTAAGGAGAAGCAGATTGTGAAAGAATATGCTATTGATGTTGTTCCTTCTTCGTCGAATGCCCCAACTGCAGCAGAGAAAGGAAAGAATGTTGTTATTCAAGGTATGCTTTCTATTTATGATGTACCAGTTCGAGTTTTGTTTGATACCGGGGCTTCCCGTTCCTTCATATCTAGTGACCTGGTAGATAGGTTGGGACTGGAACCCGAGATAGTCGATAGACCATTGGTTGTGACGAACCCGATTGGTGGTTCGACTAGCCTTAGTATGATTTGCAGGAATTTGGTCTTATCGAGTCATGGATGTATGTTTGTATGTGATTGCTTTGTTTTGGGCTTTACTGGGTATGGCATTATATTGGGAGTCGATTGGCTCCAAAGATACGGGGTGGTGGAAGACTGTGAGGGCTTTTTGGTGACAGTGAGGGCGGAGGGTAGTGTTTGGTAGTCTACCTAGTGATGGGGTTATGGCTAGTTTTGTAAATTCCCTCGACATTACGCAGGATGAGTTGTCAGATGTGCCCGTGGTTGGCCAGTATCCGGACGTCTTCGAGGAGGTGACCGGGCTTCCACCACACCGAGAGATTGAGTTCCGTATTGATTTAGTGAAAGATGCCAGACCTATAGTGATGCCACTTCGTCGTATGGCACCAAGGGAGCAGCGAGAGCTCGGGGTACAAGTCAGCAATCTTTTGAAGAAGGGATTTATTAGAAGGAGTGTCTCCGAGTGGGGAGCACCAGTTGTATTTGCCACTAAGGCAGATGGTTCCCTTCGTTTGTGTGTGGACTATCGCGAGTTGAATAAGGTAACGAGGAAGAATAAGTATCCTCTACCGCGGATAGATGATTTGTTTGATCAACTGGAAGGAGCAAGAGTGTTCTCCCAGTTGGACATCGCGACAGGATTTCATCAGCTTCGAGTAGCAGGTGAGAGTGTTCCGAAAACGGCATTTAGGACGCCGTCTGGATTTTATGAGTGGTTGGTCATGCCGTTTGGGTTGACCAATGCACCAGCTTACTTTGTGGATCTTATGAATCGAGTATTCAGCGATCAGTTGAATAAGTTTGTTCTTGTGTTCGTGGATGATATCCTTGTTTATTCAAGGACAGAGGAGGAACACAAGGGACACTTGAGGATAGTGATGGAGGTGTTGAGGAAACACCAATTGAAAGCGAAATTCTCAAAGTGTCATTTTTGGAGAAGGGAAGTAAGATTCTTGGGTCATGTGGTTTCAGAGAATGGTATTGCCGTGGACCCTGCGAAGGTGGCTACGGTACAGGATTGGCCTACGCCCAAGAATGCAACAGAAGTAAGAAGTTTCTTGGGATTAGATGGATATTATCGTAAGTTTATCCAGGACTTCTCCAAGATAGCAGCACCGTTGACTCAGTTGACTAAGAAGAATCAGTCCTTCGTCTGGGACGAAGTGTGTGAGGATGCCTTCAAGAGTCTAAAGGAGAAGTTGACGCGTGCGCCAGTGTTAGTCATTCCTAAAGGGAATGAAGAGATGATGGTATACACGGATGCTTGTGGTATCGGACTGGGTGCAATATTGATGCAAGGAGGTAGGGTTGTAGCTTATGCTAGTCGACAGCTAAAGCCGCATGAGAAGAAATATCCTACCCATGATTTGGAATTGGCAGCGATTGTGTTTGCGCTGAAGATGTGGAGACACTATCTCTTGGGAGAAAGATTTGAGTTGTTTACCGATCATAAATCGTTAAAATATCTCTTCTCTCAGAAAGATCTGAATCTCCGTCAGCAGAGATGGTTAGAGTTCTTGGCTTCGTATGATTTTGATATCGCATACACACCTGGGAAGGGTAATGCGGTAGCCGATGCCTTGAGTAGGAGACATGCCAGCTTAGGGGCAATGTTTCTTGAGTGGAAGCAACTGGAGTATATCGCGGGGTTTGATTTCAGACCAAATTGCGAATTGGATCCAGTCATGCTAGCTAGTTTGGCGATCAGACCCACTTTGATAGAGCGGATTGGTTCCAGCCAGAGGGACGATCCTAACCTATTGGAGATCATCTCCAAGTTAGAGATGGGTATCGATGAGGAGATGAATGTATATGGGCTTGATCGAGATGGATGACTTCGGAAGAATGGAAGACTAGTTGTACCCAACGTAAATGGTTTGAGGGATGAAGTGCTTAGAGAATGTCATCACTCAAAACTGACTATACATCCCGGTGGTAATAAAATGTATCGAGACATGAAGCAGACTTACTACTGGGAAGAGATGAAAACAGACGTTGGGAAGTTTATATCCAAATGCATGAATTGCCAGCTAGTTAAAGCCGAGCAAAAGAAGCCTAGTGGGTTGTTGCAACCATTAAAAATCCCCGAATGGAAATGGGAGCAAGTCTCGATGGATTTCATAGATGGTTTACCAAGGACTAGATCGGGATATGATAGCATTTGGGTAATTGTGGATCGACTGACTAAAAGTGCAAGATTTATACCAGTCAAATCGACCAGAACGGCAGCCAAGTTGGCAGAATTGTATATGAAATGGGTAGTGAGATTTCATGGAGTACCCAAAAGCATTGTGAGTGACCGAGACCCGTTGTTCACTAGTGGGTTTTGGAAGAGCTTACAAGAGGCTCTAGGGTCAGGATTACATCTCAGTACCGCATATCATCCTCAGACCGACGGTCAGACGGAGAGGGTGAATCGTATATTGGAAGATCTCTTGAGAGCGTGTATATAGGATTTTGGTGGATCATGGGATGACCATTTGCATCTAGTAGAGCGTGTATATTGGATTTTGGCTCCATATGAAGCTTTGTACAGAAGACCGTGCAACTCACCATCATGTTGGATAGAGACTGGCGAGAAGTTTGTGCTTGGACCAGATGTGGTGAGAGAAACTTCCGATAAGATCAAGATCATTCAGCAACGAATGAAAGCTGCCCAAGATAGGCAGAAGAGTTATGCTGATAAGAGGAGAAGAGACTTGAAATTCTCCGTTGGTGACTTGGTGTTTGTCAAGATCTCTCCGTTGAAAAGCGTGATACGATTTGGCAGGAGAGGCAAATTAGCACCAAGATTTGTTGGCCAATTCCCTGTTCTTGAACTAGTCGGGAATTTGGCATATAGAGTTGGCTTACCAGAGAAAATGGCAGGAGTTCACAATGTATTTCATGTTTCCCAACTAAGGAAGTTCGTCCACGACTCAGATATGACTATTTCACCTGATCAGTTAGAGGACTTCGAAGTAGAACCCGAGGCGGTTGGGAACCGCAAGCCGATCCGTATTGTGGGGCACGATACGAAGCAACTTCGAAGGAAGGCGGTGAAGCTAGTTAAGGTTCAGTGGGGCGAGAACGAGAATGATTGTACTTGGGAGACAGAGGAGAGCATTAGGAAGGCATATCCAGAACTCTTTGCCTGGTAAGATTTACTTTGCGATTTAGTTATTCCGCATGCTAGGATAGACTTATTTTACTTGTTTTGCATGTTTGATGATTGTTTTATGATTGATAGGCATGCGGGACCTTTGTGTGTGTTTTGATTAGGGAATTTTGGGGGCGAAATTTCTTAAGGGGGGGAGAGTGTAACGACCCGTATTCTACACATCATAGGATTGTAGAATATTTATTTCTTTCCCATATGAAGTCGTATGGTCATGTAACTTTGGGAAACATCTATTAGAGTCATTTCCCATGTTCATGATTTTTGTCGATTTTTAAATGACCATTTTGCCCTTAGTTGGTACTGTTTTGGCCATAACTTTTGATTGGAAAGGAATTTTGACCTGAAACCACTTCCATTAGATTCGTTTGATGGTTTACCTTTCCGTAGAGTGGTCATTATAGCCAAACGGACTTACCGTTTGGGAGATATGACTGAAACAAGGTTTGGAGGGTGAAAAACTGCTTAACCGGGCCAAATCGGGTGATTAGTGAGTAGGCCCATAACCCATTTCGGGATTAGGGTTATGGGGAGGCTGAAATGAGATAGAGGATCATTCCATTTCAGTTTTCTAGCCTCCACTTATCACCAAGGAACCCTAAAAATGGCTTCTAACCTCTAAATCACCTCCAAATCACCTTTTGGTCAAGGATTAAGCTTAGCAACATCTAATCAAGGGAGATCTACACCAAAGCAACATAGGAGCTGCTGTTTGACAGTGAGATTCACATCAAATCAGAGAATTATTTCAGATCTTAGTTTATTTGTGGCTAAGGTGAGTGATTTGCATAGTTTTACACTAATTATGGCTAGTTAAGGGTAATTAGTGCTAATTAGTGAATTTAGGCATGGTAAAATTCGGGAAAAATGTTCATAAATTCCTAAATGATGTTTTAGACCTCTGATATGAATTTGGGTTAATTTGGTTAAGTTTTGCTAATCCTATCATTAGTTTCACCTAATCATGCTTAAGGGGAAATATGGGATTTTGGGTATGTTTGATCCATTTTAACCTATCATGTTGATGTTTTGATGTTTGTGGTTGATTATGCATGTTGTTATGACTATATGAAATGCTTTGTGATTGATTTCAATAGTTAGAATGGTCGAAAACGTCGTCGAATGGCGTAAACACTTGCTGGAATAGTCTCAGAAAACAGTGCAGGATTCGGATCAGATCGGACATAGGGCTCGGATCGGATATGTTGAACTGAGCAAAGAATCTGATCGGATTGGAACCCGACACTTGGGAAAAAGTGGCAAAAAGGAAGGCCACGCTAGCTGAACTGGGATCAGATCGGATCGAGGAGGACGAATCGGATCGAGGAGGACGGATCGGAGTGAAGGCATGAGGATGGATCGGATAGGAGTATGTGAAGGACGAGGACACGGATCGGAACGGAGGCACGAGCTGGAGGGGAGATGACACCCAACCCGACCCGAGGTAAAGCACCCGAACCGAACCGATGGAGGACAACCGACCCGAACCGCACCAGGAGAAGACCCGACCCGAACCAATGAAGGATACCCGACCCGAACCGATGGCTTGAAGAGGACCCGATCCGACCAGTATTGACCAATAACCCGAGATGTAAAGGTAGTCCAATATGGGAAGTTATAGCTCAAGATCCAGTTGGGAACCAATGAGTTCACTTCATGGTTGGACTTTGCTGCGGGACGTGTGCTAAGGAGTTGTCGACGTTCATAACTTCGATTCACCACTAAAAATGGATGATGGCTACTTATCATTGCAGTAGGGTCATTATGACCTGAGGGGCAAAGTGATGGTAGCAAGACTACGTTATCAGTGCAGTAGGGTCATTATGACCCGAGGGGCAAGGTGATGCGTAGTAAGACTATGAGCCAGTGCAGTGGGGTTTTTGTGACTCCATGGGGCAGAGTGGACATAGTAAGGATTAGTAAGGCTATGAGCCAGTGCAGTGGGGTTCTTGTGACTCCATGGGGCAAAGTGGACATAGCGAAGGATTTGTGGCTACGTTATCAGTGCAGTGAAGCCATTTATGACTTCATGGGGCAAAGTGATCGTAGCAAGGTATGTTGGGTGATCGAAGTGGTGAATATCGTATGCTTTACGCACTGAGTGAGAGATGTGAGGATGGATGCTATGCATGATTGTTTGCCATCATTATGACATGCACACCTTCCCCACCTCCGTATCTTTACACTGTTTGATATGGTACCTTAGAGTGTTGTACAGTATGTAGTGCTAACTCTTTGGTTGCAGGTCCAGGTTCAGCTATGTTTTAGTCTACCTGTTATTGTTCACTTTAAATGCTTATCGCTCATACCAGGCTTTATGTCTGACCTAGAGTTTTATGTCTCCTCTTATTACTCTGGGTGCTCACACGAGCAGACTAGAGACAGGTTAGCTGGTGATGCTCGAGTAGCTGATTCGGAGGCGGGCAGGAGGCTTCCACGTATGATATACATATATACACATTCTCCCTGTGTCGTTGGTGGTCGCTACTTGGGCATTAGTAGTGTACCTCCTTTATCTTACTTTTGCTTTTAGACAGTTTGAAAGTTGTAATAAGCTGTATTTTGGATTTCCGCTGCTATGATGTTTAGTTCTGATTTTCAGCTTATGCATTGTCTCTCCTGTTTTATGTCAAGTATGTTATTATTATAATTTGTTCTATGCGCTGTGAGACATTCTACAGGTTCTTTGTATGTTCATTTCCTTCTTCCCTTTCCTTCTCACGACCCGTTCCGTGCTAACTGGACATGTGTACAGCGCACCTTTGGAGTAAATGTCGGTTGGTGCGGGGCGGGCCGTCACAAATCCTTTTTGAAGCAACTGAAACCACCACCCCGTCATTATCAACATCCTCCAATCGACCTCCTCCAACTGCACTATCACATCCCCGACATCATAATACAACTACCATACCATTTCAAAGTTCAGCTTCTACACAACAACTGCAACTTTCCAATCTATACAAACATCCACCTTCCCATATAACTGCATCTTTCAAACCCTTCTGAAGCCTTTCCCCATTTAACACCATTTACTTTAAATACCAAAATTAGTTAGGTTAATCCTTACCTAATCTTTATTAGCCAACTAAACTCTTTCTTCCAGGTTGGAAACAACTGCTTTAGCACCTCACCGATCTTCACTCACCCACGTCCAACCATGCCAGTACCAACAACTCGCGTCTCTTCCTCCTAGAAAACAGAGAGAATCCCGCTCCAATATTGGTCAATTCGAACACGACTTCTCACCGTTCTCCTTCACCACAAATCACGGAAAAGTCACCAATATTTCGCTCATCACACTCTCTAAAACTACTGACCATTCTTTCCCAACTCGCGGTCCTTGAAAGTGTTCCGACTTTGTCCTGTAGCTTGCTGCGTCGCTACAGAAAGTACGACACATTTTGTCTTAGAAATCCACAGAAAAATACCCGCGGATGCTAATCCGTACACCCAATGCCACCACATCCTTCAAAAGTTGAATTAGTGATTCAAATACCCAAATCGAAGAACCCTAGTTTCGAAATGAACACGCTGTAGAAATACCAGCGAAGAGAATTATAGTCGAACCCCGAGAAAAGCATATAGGAATGAAGAGAAAGCCACGAGGAATACAATGATACCAGTTTTGGGATTTTAGGAAATTTCTATGGTTTGTTTTGGATTTTGTCCTCTGGTTTTGCTCACGAAGAAAACAACGGCGGATTTTATGTTGACCAGAAGAATAAGGGTTTGGAGAAGTGTAGTGGTATATATAGGAAGATTTTATTATTTTTCTATTGATTATTTTATTCATTTATATCCAACCGTTAAGTTCGTTCATCGTTAAAAATTCCTATGATCACATGTGAAACCCGTTTTCAGTGAAAGTGGACATGCAACTATGGTTTGACATTACGGACCCAACGAAACTGGTTTCTTCGAATTCCGACTCCGTTTGCTCACACAGCGTATTTTTAATCATCAAAATACCGACTGTTTTTCACATTAAAAATCTGTACGGCCACATACTGACTCCAAAAATCACGGAAATTGAAATCTAACAATAATTTAATATTCCGGATCTAAGAAAATTGGTTTTGTCGAAAACGGAGGTCATTTGCAAAACCGGCTATTTTTAAAGCTCTAAATAACCATTTAAATATATGTAAATATATTTAGAAACAATTAAATTAAATAAAAATAATTTAATATTATCGTACATATATATCCAAATAAAAATATCATACAGCTCTGAAATGACATATTTGGATTTATATCTCCATATTTCAATTCCAGAGTTAAATCGATATTCAGTTTATATTGAAATTCCATTTAAATATAAATAAATCTTTATAAAATTATAAAGGAATCCCATAGCGGCTTTTCGAAAATTTGATTTGGACATAACTCAAAATCTACACAATGAAATCCCTATTTTTCTCTTCCATTAGAAAAATTTACTTCACCAGCTCTGAACTTTTCTTGTTTCCCAGAAATCCAGCTTAAAACGGATTTTGTACATTCGTTTAAAGTTCGAATCGCCAAATTGTGAACTATAGCGCCATTTCGAGCTCGATTTTAATTATAATATAATTATACGTTCAACTGTCATTTATATAATATATTCGTTAATCTAGTTCAACTCTAAACTGAATTATATATTATATATGATCCAATTCACATAATATTGTGAATTCCACTATTTCCAACTATTTCGAAAATTAAATTTATTATTCTATTATTTATATTAATTAAATATTCAATATTATTTAATTAAACAACCATTTAAATCTCTAAACACTATTTTAAATAATTAAATAAATAAATTATTATATCGTAAAAATACGGGACATTACATATAGACACCCGAACAATGACATTGGTAGAATCAGTTTAAACCAAATCAGGTCTTTACGGTTGTGGAACTTCCAACAGATTCGTTAGGGCTTTGCAGCTATGGGAGAGCCAGTCCGAAGTGAGCATCAGCATGTGATGGACCCACAACATCAGGACAAGGGGTGAAGTAGTTTGGCCAATCATATTCCATGTCCCTATCCAGTTGGGGAGATGAAGGAAGCAAATGTGGCGACTGATGAAGAGGGAAATAAGCTTCTTGATCAACTTCTTGATCTACCCACTGATCATTCATCTGGTTCATTGGGGCTTGGTTATCAACACATATGTCATGGCTGGCTTCAGGAAATAAGCTTGGCAAGGGTGTTGCAATGCAGCTTCATGTATCATTGCATCAAATCTCTCATTTGAATCCATTTCCACTCAGTGATCACACAAACATGGAACCACATGTTCATCCTTATTGCCTAGAAAAAGAAGTTCAGGCCTTGTTCCAGGATGAGCATGGGTACAACGCTGAACCTTAATGAGTTGAACCTTGTTATTGAATCGAGCAGCAAAAGTATTGATAGAGCCAATGCCTTCATAAAACTGCATTTTCAGGTAGAAAGATTTATGGTCAAAATGAGACCAGTCACAGTCGTCAATTGCAAGCACACGTCCCATTGGCTTCATTATTTCTTCAACAGCAGGAACATTACTCTTTAGGAAATCGGGAAAGCCATCAACTGTAGCCCATGATTCCACTTCTAACGTTGGTTCAGGCTAAAATTCTTCACCAGACCATTCTTGCAGATAAATAGCACCTCCGGGTTTTGTTAAGACTTTCAACATTAGTGCATGATCTCGCTTACTGTAAGATGAGCATGATACTAGAAAAGAGTTATTGGATACAACCCGCATAGGCCACGCATTATGATTCAGAGTCACCTGAAGCGTGTGATGCACAGATTCAACATTCCAATGTCATTTAAAAACAGTGGCAGTGATGTATAGCGACGAGTCCTCCAGTGAATTTTTTTGAAACTTTCGAAGCTTTAGGTTTAGGGGATATGGAGATGGTGATGGTTCTAAAGCTTGAAAGGATACGCGAGGGACCCACCGTAGGGTATCACAAAATATGCGAACTGGAAATGTTATGCACAGATGATGAAGCATACTGAAAGTGCTTATTTTTTGGGAATCGCTGGCACGAGTGACCAATGGTGAATGGTCAATTTTTATAACTGTATGCATAAGATTTAGTTAAGATGGCCAGATGGTTCATTGCCATTGTTGGATCTAGATTAACCCTAGAGGGGGTAATAGGGTTTATTGAATTTAATTCGAGATATTAAAATATCACAGAACAGATTGCAGCAGATAAAAATAAATGTAGGAAATAAATAACACAGATTTTACCCAGCTTCGGCAGACCTTGCCTACTGCTGCATTACTAGGATTTTTACTAGGTATTAAAACGAATCTCGCTTACAAACCCTGTAAACTCTCTAACCCTACTCCTGTTTAATCCTACCTCAAAACCTTAGACTGATTTATATACCCTAAATCAAATTTTCCCCTAGTTAGAAACCCATAACTAGTATACCCTAGTTTTTACAAATACTAGTTAACTCCTGGTTATTACGGACACTAGAAAACCGCTAGTTAAAATCCTAAAACTAGACAACCTAGTTTTTACAGAAAAAACTAGAAAACAAATACGACGATTTTCAAAACAAATACAAAAATACACTTAAAAATAAAATAAAAGCGAAACCCCTCTTTTTATAAATTATAAACACAAGGTCGGCCCCGTTTTTATTTATCAAGCCCTATTCCTCTTTCTCTCTAAAAATAGCGGCCGATCCAATTGAAATATTAGGGTTCTGTTTCCAATTCAAATCTCGATTACGAAGATGAGTGTTTTGGAAGTTCTCTAAAGCTTGAATCTTTGTTGCTTGAACGTCAATTGAATTGGTCCTGCTCGCGATTGAAAACGTTGTGAGTAATTTCTGATTTTGATTGCCTTTTTTCTCTTAAATTTGTTGTGTTGGATTTTCAATCCTTTCCTGTGATGAATATGGCGTAGATTATATAGGATAATTAAATTCCTTAATCTACTCTCTGATTTCACATATGACTGATCTTGATTGCGTATGAATTTTGCCTTGATTGTTGCTCTGATATCCACGACTTTGATGACTTTGAGCAATTCTGAAAGTAGCTTGATTGTGCGTGATTGATCTCTTGGTTTGTTGCCGTTAGAAACTTGTTTATTTTTGAGAAAAACTTCACATGATTTTATTGTAGATGATCCCCTGTGAATTTGAAAAATTCTTGCCAAAAATTTATTCCTGGAATTTTCCAAAAATAAAAAATGCCCTTTGTCCAGTATTAATTTCTGGAAATACAGTCTTGCCAAACGAAAATAATCTTAAACTCTTTCCATAAATTGGTACTCTGATTTCTGTTTAAAAACAATCCTAAGAAATAATAACTTGCCAAAACAAGTTATTATAATTTCTTTTGGAGATAAATTGTGAAAAGTTCTTGCCCAAAATAAATGTTGAAAATGCCCACTGTATATTTGGAAAACTGCCCACTGAATTTCTAGTAACTTTGATATTGTTTCTTGCTAAACAAAATGTTCATTTCTGGACACTTATTTGCAATTTGCTCTTACCCAAAAAAAAATGATAGCTAAAATTCTAGAAAAAACAATACTGGTCATGCATTTGCCTTGCAAAAATCTGTTTTATAAAAATAAATCTTGTCCAAAATAGTTTGCCAAAAATGTGATCACTGAAATGTTTTGTTTTCAGGAAAAATTTCTTTGACAAAATTATTGACTGCCTTTTCTTATATATTTGTGTGCACTGTCGCATATTTACATACTGGCTTGAAAATTATATTTGGTGCACAACTTCGGTTTTCTTGTATATTTGCACAAGAACCCATGGACATGCAAAATAGTATGAACCTTGTGATTTCCAGATTTAAAAACAGATTCATTGCAAAAAGAAAAATCCAAATTTCTTACTTGTGTTCATCATGTTCATATAAGTTGAAAAACTGGTTTGGCCTTGTCGCATGCTCGATTAAACTGTTTTGCTGCTGCCCATAAACTTGTCATATTTGAGCATTTGTATTTGAACACGTTGTTGTTCATATACGTGTAAATATACACATTGGCTTGAACACACATACATGTTAATTGTTATACCTTTTTTCAAACTGGCTCGACTAGACTTGCTTCAAGCTTACCCATGTTCGTATTGTTGCTGCTGTTTGAAACATGAATGTATCTACTTTGGACTTGTAGCTGCCATGACCATGCAGTTGCATGCATTTGTTTTAAGAAAAACTTCGGCTAGTCTTGTGTATGTATAACAATGCACTTGAAATTTTTGTTGTGTATACATGTGTACCACTGTTCCATATTTCCAGAACCATTTGTTGTGTTCATGGTACGTGACACCACATACATTCATTTTTCTTTGCACATTGATTGGTATTGACTTGGAATTTTACTTGAGTTGTACATGTTGGACGTACATAGCTTCAGTCTTGCTTTTGAAAGTGTCTAAGCAGCAGTAGGATCATATGGAGTATGAGTATGATGAAATGTATTTAGTAGAGTAGTAAGTAAAAATCACACAGTCGATTTATACTGGTTCGGACCATTGTCCTACGTCCAGTCCCAGACTCCCTTCTGGTATTTCACTAACACTAATACCCTCACTTTAAGCAGAGGAACATGTTCATAATTACCCAAACAACCGAACGAGATTTCTTGCCTCAACCGCTGAAGAGGACTTTCTCAATACAGAATAATTGCTGACTATTTACGTTCTTGATAACACGGATATGTCAATATGTAGTACACCCTTCCATAGTCTTTCCTTAATGATAATCGTGAAGCTTGTGAAAGAGTATGGATGATTAAAATCTCAAGCACTTGTAAATAGAGTGCTTTTAGAGAATATATGCTTTTAGTGTAATGACCCGCCATTTTGACCGTGCCGAATCGACAAAACATGTCAACTCGAAACGTTCAAAACAACCGATTGTTACTAGCTTCTGAGTTAAATAGAATAAATCACGTAATCACAGATCACAGACACAGATACAGAACAATGTAATATCTCGTAGCGGAAAATTTAAAATACAATAGTAGTTCATGAAGCTACTAAATAAATTTTACATCAGAGTTTACATAAATAATACAGCGGAAGTCTAATACTATGAATTTTAGATACATAAATAAAAGATAACTATATAGACTGAAATGATAAGAATAACAGGAACTGGATCAACTAAACAGGTAGATACAGGTGAGCAAATCCAATATAAACTCCAACTCCGAAAGTGAATCTCAAAAGCTTTAATACTCAATCTGACCCGAGCAATAATGCAAAACAAAACAACTCAGATCAGGACTAACATTCTCATGGAAGTAAATCAACTCAAATGAAATGTTCGATGAAATGCAATCAGTAACTTAGAGGACATTTGGGATCAGCATCCTCTAAGGATCCACCAGACTAATACTATAGAGTCTAATACTCTATATACAATAATGTCTATCAGTAAAGTAAAAATATCAAAATAGCGTAAGTGGCATTACCATGATAACCCTTACACCGTTTATATATTCCTGTAGTATATACAAGGCCTTAATTCCACCGTAAACTGGAGGTTGATCAGAGGGCACTCCATATAAAACAGTACCAAAAAAGTCGCAGTGAGTGCGTATAAGGCGTGTGACAAGGCACGCAAGGAATGCCAGGGTGGATTCACCTTTTGCAGAGGCGGACTGTGGTAACGCATAACAGCTACTATCGCCCACCTCGAGACACACTCCCATAATCAAAAGGGCCCAAATCGAATCTCAACAATAATAGAATAATATCGAAGAAGTGTGCTCGATAAGAGGTATGACCTCACTTGGTCTCGGCATAGCTCCTGTTTTAGCCACATCAAGCAGACTCAAGGTAGTCAGGGTCTCGTAATTTATATGAAATACAAAAATGGAGTCATTCGCCAAATCATCCCCTTTATTTTGGAACTCCACTGCGAGTTGTCAAAGTGGTTTTCGATATTGACAGAGAGTATGACAATAGCCGATCTCGGTCTCTTTAACAACCAATCGTTTACATTTTTCACACCGTGGTCATTTATTCTATAAATCGCTTATAAAATAGTATTTGCGAAATCTCATATTCAAATTTGAATTCAAAGTTAAATATCTAACTTCGAATATATTCAATTTTTGAAATCAACTCATTTATATCGATTAATCCATCGATTTTGAAAATATTCACATAACGACTTTCAATTCAAAACGACTTACAAAAAAACATATCTTAAAGGTCGCAGTTATTGTTAAATCAAAACACAAATATTTAACTTCGAAAATATTTCGGTGGATTTATATTCATCAATAAAATCCGAGTTCAAACAAGTCCATTGATTCAATTTTACCTAAATAAGAATTCGCTTAAATTAATTCTAAATTTCACTATTTCGGTTCAATTCAATATATACAATCAATTTCGAATCTAACGATTTCAACTGAAACAAATCATATCATATAAATTCAAATAACTCGTATAATTTAAATTTCCTATAAAAGATTCAATTGAGTTGATACGAAATTCCAATACTTAAGTTCAAATTTAGTTTATAAAATTCAAAAAGAATCTCATAAACTAAATCATATCTTATAATTTATGTCGTACAATCCAAAATCGTTACTTACAAATTCGATTTGTATGATTTAAAACCCATTCTTATAAGTTCGACTTATCTCCTTTCTTAATTTAAACTAATCGCTTTACAAAATCAATTCCATATATGAAATCTATATATTCTAATTCACATTCCGTTGATTTATTATAAAAATCATTTCATAACTATTATAGATTCAAATTCATTTTTTAAATTTGGAAATTCAAATTGAAAACAATTTTACAATTCAAGTTCATGTCTTATAAGTTCAAATCAATTCGAATTCAAATTCATTTCATATTTTATCCAAATCAAATTCATCTCCATTAAAAGTTCATATCAGTTTGAACTCATAACTTAATATGAGTTCATTCGTTATTCAAATATCGTTATATAAATTTACATTTTTAAACTTCGAATTTTAAATCGTGAAATCTAACTTATCCATCTTGACTTTATTATTAAGGTTTATAATATATATATATAAGAAATTAATTTTGAAAATAGATATGTATATATATAAGTTTATAAAATTTCAAAATTACTTAGAAACAAATTATAAACATATATAAGTTTAAAATAATATAAAAATAGATTAAAAAATTATTATTATAATAAAACAAAATTAAAATACTTATATGAATAAATTATATTGTTTAAAATAAATAAATTCGTAAGTAAAATCTTAAATAAATATTTACTCATAAAATCATTTTAAAACATATAATTTAAAATTTATAAAATTTCAGTTAAAAATCTTTAAAATATAAAATATAAAATTAAACTTCTCAAATCAGTTAACTTCGAAAACATGGCCAACGGTGCCCGTATATAGTTCTCTACCCTATGGTCAAGTAATACAGATATTTATCATTTCAACCCACAATTTATTAAATTTCTACGGGTCGATCATTTCAACCCGCGATCCCAAATTCAGCAAAAATCGTTCAGGTCTATCATTCCAACCCCTAACGATTTTTTCCTATTCTAATGTCTGTTCGGGTATGTATCATTTCAACCCTTAGTGATTTTTCCTAAAACTATGGTTTCAACAATCTTAAACAACAATCACATAGTATCAATCACAGCTTATATATCATCAGTGAAACTATGTATCATATGAATATATCGTGTCACATATGAAATGTGCATACATATCAAATCAAACAATTTCTACATAGAATCCTATACATTTCATATAACAGTTCATTATTGATCTAACATCCATGAATAATGCAAGTCAGGTGTGAGATAAACTCACCTTGTGTGGCACAGAATGTGAGACAGAAGTCGAATTGACACTGAATGAAGCGACAATTTCCAAGCATGGTTCAAAATAGATTCAACCCGATGTCATTCAAAAAAAAATTCGTTTTCAGGAGGAGGAATGGATCGGTTCGGCTATTGGGTTTTCGAACTCACACCTAACTCGATACAAAAATAAACACAACAATTTTTTTTTAAATATTATATTTTTGTACAGACACAAGCAATACAATCATAATATTTATATATACTAAAATTCACGGTACACCAAAATTTTATATAATATAAATTATACACCAAGTAACTGCAAAACACAATAAACTCCGCACACAACTCAACACACAATCCAAAACACAAATCACAAAACAAAATACACGACAAAACACACGCAGAACACTCACCCTAGAATGAATCACACATAAATAATACACTCAAAACTCACACAAACAGGTCAATATAAACACAACACAAAATAATACACACACACACACACGTAGAAGGTCAGGTTCAGGCAATAGATTGTGGCATTTCAGCCGAGGCCAAAAGGGAGGTTCGAGTGTTGATGAGGTGGAGTTGAGAGGAGCGACGACTAGTCTCGACACTACTGTTGCAATGGAATGGGGAAGAGCCTGCGGTCTGAAGGGGAGGCGAGAGCAGGTGACATGGTTTTGGTGCTTGGCGAGGCAAGGGCGAGTTCAGTTCGTCGGGGAAGAGAGGTCAAGGCTTAGGAATGGAAAAACGTGGAAGCAGGTTGACATGGAGGAAGGCATTGTTTTTAGGGCTGAAGGGGGTCGGCTTCATTGCTGGTAAGGAGAGGAGGTGCGGAGCTGGTAGTCGGAGCTTCAAGGAGATGGAGGGCATGGCTGTAGGAAGGGCGGAGGGCGTGAAGAAGCAGGTTACAAGGGGGAAAACACAATGGGAAAATAAGCTGATGGGAGAGCATGGGAATGGTAGGAAAATGGGAAGGAACATGGTACTTTGTCCATTTGTTAACAGGTGAGATGAAGGGATGTTGGTGAAGAAATAGGATGGGCGAAGTATGGGAGAAACAACAGCTTTTGTTTTCTTTCTTTTTATAAAACTAGTGTGTAACCCGTGCGTTGCACACGTGATTGTAAAAAAAATAACATATTTACTATTTGCGATTAAAAAAGGAGCTTATTAAGCATTATCTGATAATTCAACTGAACATACATTATCTGGCAGTTTAACTGAAAAAATTATTAGAAAAATAAGTAAATGATTTTAGGTATAATTTTTTTTAAATATGGTGTATAATTTTATGTTATACATCTTACGCTTTATGTTTGAGTAAGCAAAATATTTTTCAAACAATGTGAGTATGCATTATGTGACATAATTAAAATTACAATTATTATTATTTGTAATTTATGTTTTGTAGCTTACATAAATAATATGTATGTGTATGTATTTGAGAAATTTTTTATCATTTCGTTAATATGAATATACTATACATGTTGAAACTGATGTATGTTACTAATTTATTCTGTGGATTGGGAAATATTATTTAATAGAATTAGTTAAATAAGTTAAATGTAAAATTATGAACTTAGTTTAAATATATAGTATAGTAGAATGAATCGAAAGAAATTTGTTTAAAAATAAATTTCCTGCGGAGTAATTGAATTAAAAAAGATTTTTGTGATATAATAAATGGGAAATTTTTGGTATAAACTAATCGTAATTGATTTACAAATTAACTTTATTATTGTCATTGACATACATAATTTATATTATGTGATTCATACATATATATAGTTGAATGGAAGGATACACTTTTGTTAATATGAATATACATAGTAAAATTGACGTATTTTTTTAAGAGCTATTAGAGAAATGTACTAATTATTTGTTAAGATTATTTGAATAGTTATAATTTAGTGGAAATAAGGCTCCTCCCCTTCTTTTTGTTTTAAATATAACCCACGTCCTTGTCTAAGTTTCAATGCATTTTCGGTCCCTGTTTTCCAAACTTCCGCCTGCTGTTTTGAACACTTCCGCCTTTACGTTTTTCTAGCCCAAAAAAATGCGCTATCAGGTAAAAAAATAATCTATATTCTGGAAACGTCCGGAGAAGTCCACGCAAATTAAAAAAAAGTTGCATACATATGTGCAACTTTTACCAATAGTTACACACATGTATGCAACTATTGCATACATTGTTTGTGTTGAAAAATCTAGACGGAAACTTGCATACATGTGTGCGATTATTCTGAAATACTTGCACACTTGAATGCAAGTATTTCATGAAGAAAAGTTAACTGAATTTTTGTCTGTTGATTGTTGCATGCATTCGTGCTACTTTTATGTTTTATCTGAATGCAAATAAATTCAAACTGATTTGCAAGTGTGTGAATTATTGCATATTTTCATGCAAAAATTATGCGATACTTGCACAGATGTATGCAAGTATTTTCAACACAGATGCATAACTGAGATTCTTGCACAAATGTATGCATGTAAATCAAAATATGTGCATATTAGTATGCATTTAACTGCTGTTTTTCTGTATTTTTGGTTTTGACGTGGTTTTTGATGTTTTTTTGGGCTGATTTTTTTTGCGTTTACCTATTTTAATTAAATACGAAGTTACGTGATTTTTTTATATTCTTTTTTTTTTTACTGTTTTATCGAAAAATAGGGACTAAAATTACAATAAGTTTATGACCGGATGTGAGCTTAATTTTAAAACTTAATAGGGACCTGTGCCAAGTAGACCCTATAATTTAAGATTTCATAGGTAGTTTAAACGTATGGATTTAAATATAAAATATAATGAAAGAATTAAGGTGGCTCCGTAAATAATTGTGGAAGTGTTAAAATGTGATATTTGAAGCTATAATTGTTTTCTTCAATTATTGAAAAATTTACTGAGATAAATGTATAACGTATAAAGTTACTATCATTGCTTACATATTGTATAAATCGTCTAGCTTTTTTAACTTCGTATTTAAAAGGAAAACCGATTTCGCCTTCTTTCTTTATATGAATATGATATACATTTTAAAACATCATATTCAGCGTTAATTAGATGAAACAACGTTTACTGATTGAATTTATTTGCTAAATTCAAAACCATATAATTAATTTAAACATATTGCCTTAAATATTCAATGTCAAGTGATATTATGGAGTATTTTGCCGCCCCCTCACCCCCTAAACAACAGACACCCCACAACAACAGGAAAATAGTTAATATTGATTGTTATCATGTATATAATTTATGTTATGCGGTTGATGTGTTTATATATTTGAATTACTATTTTTCTCATTTTTTAATGTGAATATAATTAATATTGATGTGATTTATTTGGCGAATCAATGAAAAATAGTTTGCTAAAGTATCTTAATTAGTTTTAATACTATGCAATTAATTCTAAATTATGGTACTAAATGTATAACATCCAAAAGGAATTGTGAAAGACTTAAATTATTATAGGAAATTTGGAGTGTAGGTATTTTGAGCCCAAATTTTTTTTTTGGTCATTTTTAGTGTTTGAAAGAAATATTAGTTAACTAAACTTATTTAATTTTGAATTTTGTTATTAATTAAAATGTGTGAACTTAAATATAAAAGTTTAGGAGCTAATAATTAAATTATATGTAAACAATCGTGTTGCCTTTAAAATGTCCACATCAAAATGTAAAGTAACGAAAGAATAGGAAGATGCAATGAATTTTACAGTGCAATGTATAGTTAACATATGGATTTTTTTGGATTAAAGTTGGTATATTTTTATGTATATGATTTATGTTATGTGATTGATATATTTGTACATATCAGAGTTTCCTTTTAATACCGTAATGTGTATATGTTTAATATTGATTTATTTATTTTTGGTATTAAAAATAGCTTGATTAGGCGATTGTAAATTTAAACTATAAAAATAATGCCATATCAAATATATAACTTGATTTATGTTAATGAATTACATATTTAATGGTTAATTAAAATGGAACCTTATATGACTAAACGTAGATTTGAAGTAACAACGATTTCTTTATTGATTTTATTCTCAATTAGCGTTTACGAAATTTCCATTAATTCAATAGTATGAAAGGAAGGTTAATTGATGTAGCTAGAAATTCAAATCAATTTGAATTGAAGATAAAGATTGATTTTGCATAGAATGAGTAAAATAGTTATTTCATAAGCTTGCAGTATTGAAAAGAAAAAGAACTAAAAATAAACGTTGTATACAAATTTTTTTAGGGGATTGTTAAAGGGACCCCATATTTGGTTAAGGGGAGGATAATTCTAAGGGGACTCCAACTTATTATTTTTTTTATTAAGGGAGGGTCTGGTTTATTTTAAAAGAAAAAGAAAATGAGACATAATTACCCTTGGCTCATCATTTATGTTAAACCCCAACTTACTAAATTCAACACAATGACGAACGCGCGAATTACTAAAAATCTCAATTACACAAATTCGATACAACATATTAGAACAAAATTTCCATTTTTGCTTTTGTTTCAAATTAACCATACCAATTCCAATATAAAATTACAATTAATTCCCTGATCTCATGTCTTCTGATCACCCACGGAACTTTCTTATGTCTCCATTACATTAGCTACGCCACTTTTTATTTGGAAAATTCTATTCATACACCGAAAATTACTTTATGTACACCACTATTTTGCTAAAAATATATATTATTAAATTACCCTTCTTCTTTATTGCAATTTTACCTTTTTAATTATAACTCATCAAACTAAAACATTATAACTAACGGTATTTAATTAAATCTATGTAAAATAATTTGAAGAACATAACGTATTTTTAAACATGAAACATAAATTTTGAATTACGTGAACTTTTACAAGTAACTATTTAAATTTAGAGTCATTTGATTCTAAAGCAAAGCTACTTTTGCTAAAATTAAGAATCTTTTGTAGCATAATAAATTGTTACCGTACATTCAAAAAATTAAAATACATTTTACTGAATTTATACTTTATTTAGTGCATAGATTTCCTATTTTCTATAAATAAATTTGAAGTTTTAAAGAGAGAAGATGAAGAAAAAATAAGGCTAGTGTTGTAAAAAATACAGTGTATATAAAGTAATTTTTTGGTGTATGATAGTTTATTTTATTTTATGGTGTATATTTAGATATTATTGATCCATGAATAGAATTGACCTTTTTATTTTTATGTGAAACATTAAATTGTAAGCATTAATTATGGATTAGGTATTAATGAGAATTTTAGGGGGTTAATATCGGAATTTTAATTTTTATGTTTTAGGGGAGGCTAATTTATTTTGTCCTCCCCATAACAAATATACAATAAATAAAATATGATCCTCCCCTTAACCAAATGTGGAGTCCTTTTAACAATTCCCTTTTTTACTGTAGATTCCAGATTGTGACACATCACAGAAAGAAGTAATTAACCAAAATAATATCAAATGGGCATTGTTATTGACACTCCAAATATTGTTAGGGGGAGGCCAATTTTTTACTTTCTAAAAAATTGTTAAGGGGAGTACCAAGAAGGAAAGTAGCCCCTTAACAAATAAATGTACTTTTACATTATTATCCATTTAGGCTTAATTTGGGTTTTTGTGATTTAGGACACTTATGATTTTACAGTTGGCTAATTCTATTTATACACCAAAAATTGCTAAACATATACCAAAAATTATAGTAAACTAATATACACCATATATTACTTTACATACACTGTTTCTTTTACTAAAATATCTATGTTCTCATCTTCTTTTTCTTTCCTTTTTCAAATTTAAAACACAATTATCAAAAATTAGAAACTCTTTGCATCAAATTGAGTAAAATTTTACAAAATGAAATATATTTCTTGTACTAATATTGCGACTTTTATTAACTTTATGAAAAAAATTCAACTTCAAAAAAATTACTGTAATTTTACAAAATAAATCAACACTTCTAAATTAGACCATTATTTATGAATGTTTTCTTAATTGAAATTTTAGATTTCATGATTAAATAATTCATTAACATATCTAGTTTGTATCAAATTTCAATACTTTTAAGAATGATTTAACTTTTATATGCAGAAGTATTAAAAAAATAACTATGAGAAAAGGGTAATTTAGTAATAAAATTTTATGGAAAAAAATAATGGTGTGTGTTAAGGAATTTTCGGTGTATAAATATAATTTGCCTTTATGGTGAGTAATTTTTAGAAGTAAGGGTAAAAACGTAAAAAGTAAAAAAAATAGTCGCCTACATTGATCCCTCCCTTAACAATTTTAAAAAAATGGAGTATTCTTAAAATTTGGCCTCCCCTTAACAGAAAATGGAGTGTCAATAACATTGCCCTATCAAATTTCTCCTTTTGAAGATAGCGACACATCAATTTTTCACCATCCATTTTTCACCATGAAGTCCACCTGTAAAAAATAGAAGGAGAAAGCTAATGAGATAAGATGGAAGTATAAAATTTTAATTAAATTTTTGATTCGTATATCACTTACGATTACTGAGGTAAATTTAGCATTCCAAATAAAATCATCGTTTGATCGAGATCTTTCATCGTCATCTGTCATTCTGTGGATTTCTGACTATCTTTCATTCCAATGATTTTTGAGATATATCTTTTGTTGAGTCAATCTATGCTTATCATAGAGTTTACTATCCATTGGTTGATTGATACCCTTATGTTGAATGCTTTACTTGATGGAACGACGATAAAGATATTTATTAGAATTGTTTAAAATAATGTTAAAAAAAATTGAAGGATATCTACCTCTTTACCGAACAATACCAAAATATGTTGTGCAACTGTAATCCATGCTAACTGTAGAGGAATCCACTAACATAAGTTATTTGCCGCTATATTTCTTTAAATTGATTGCAAATTAATTGACTGTAAATTAATTGGCAGCAGCAGAAAGTTAATTAGGTATACATGCAGACACTGATTTGTGTCTACTTTACTGATTGGCATTTACATAATCATGCCAAACATATATGATTTAACTATCGTATATCATCCATGGTTTATTAAAAAATATAGATACATGGCCAACATGGCATTAAAAAAAGTATCCTCTGCATTTTACTATAAATGGATAGCAACCGGCCTAATAAGAATATATTATGTCTTTCACTTATTTTGTAGATTAATCCAATGTTGTTCCTTCCATAGTTATACCTGCTATGCCATTTAAGCTTCTGTAACATTTTCATGTTTATAACAAATAAAGATATTGCACACGAATGTCCATAGGAGCATTAATGGCGATAAAATGGTGCTTCATCTGTGTAATATTAACTATATCACTTATGCAAACAAAAATACAGAGGTTATTGGATGGCTGGCATTTTAGTTTCAGGATGTTATTAGTTGCATCCATGCAAGTTGAAGGAACCCGCTAAATAAATAACCCATCAATTTATTTCACTAATTAAACTGTCTTCACGTTAGTTTCCAATAAATTAATTGCCAATAAAGGGTTAATTAGGCATACATGCAGGCATCGATTTCACATCTAGCTACTTAACTGAATAGCATTTGTTTAATAACTGATGAAATGCTCATGCATGATTCAAGGAAAAGTTTACCATCACAAAACAATTCACTGAGAATTAAGCGTTGTTTCATATAGGAGTATGAACTGGACTTGGTTGTGTACTTGTATTTCTTTTTTTATGTGAAAGATAAGTCTCAATTTAAGCTTTTTATGCTCAACGATTCAATGGAACAACTGTTAAGAGGATTTTTGCTTGTTACCGAATTATTGGACAGCTGAGCTATCAGCTAGATATTAGTACATGATCATACAAACTTTGCTAACATTTGATAAAGAAGCATAGGAGCAACATGTACCTAATACTATCAGATCTCTGATCTTTTGCTTTAACTTGTCAAAAAGCTTTGCTACAACCTGCATTGAATATTTATACATATTTGAAAATCAAGCTCATTTAAGGTCTTAAAACTCATTAAAGTGTATATTTTGCACTCATACTCCGTCAGACATTCGAATAAGATAGTCCGGGTAGACAAACATGGCTGCAACAAATTCAAATATACAAAAGATATGCAAGGATGAAAAAAAAAAACAAAGGCAACAACAAATGACATTCAGAAAACAGTCAGTTCTTACTTCACCATCCAAAACTAAGAAGAACGTCCTTCTGGAATAAAAAAAATAATACTAAAAAAGGGAATTTGAAAATTGTTAACGCAAAAATACAAAAAATACAGTGCACAAATAGTAAAAATGATCAAATTATATAAATTGACTACTAAACTTACTCTTTTTTTTTAAATTCTGACACCAATAAAAAAAAAATCTTAGTTCTTCCATTGTTGTAGCCCTAGAACGGAGGAATTGAGTAAGTTTTTGATAAATGGGCATAAAATAGAGAAAGCGATAACTGATAAAGGGGAAGCTCATATCTATACTGATGCAATGGAATTATCTTGAAATATATTTTGACTTGAGGGCATTGGACTTGTTCTCAAGTCTACACGCAGATATGGTTGAATTGCTCATTTTGGGAGAATTATTAATAAATAATTAATAAAGATTGTTGTATTATTTTGATTTAATAAAAGTATCTTTAGAGTTTTAAGGAGAACTGAGAGAATTGAGAGAATCAAGGGAAATTGAAAGAATTAAGGAGAGGGCTAGAAATTCTTCTTCTTTACTATTATTTTATAGATTTCTTAATGTAATCGAAATGAAAGCATTTGCACAAGACCATAATGTCAGAATATCATCATGCATCAATTGTAGGGAAAAGTGGCAATTGATTATCAGTCTCAGTTTAATTTTTCTTTCAACAAAAAACACCACTCACATCCTCAAAATATAAAATCCTTAAAATAACTCTCTCTCATACACAAACTGATTTTGGATGATGTAAGCAACGCAATATTCAGTCATATACACGAAGACACTGAAAACTGAAATTATACAGAGAACAATTATTTGAACTTGATGTACTTTTTTAAGTGATAAATGTATACAGTTATCAATAACTGAATTGAAGGTGAAGAAATAATTGCACAAACTTATTTCAAAGTAAAGCGAACTATAGTGCAAAAATTAATCGTAGGGGTATTAAAGAAGATTTAAAATTTTAAGCGAACTAAAGTAAAGCGAACTATAATAAGAAGATTTAAAATTTTTAGTAGAGAAGTATATTACATGTTTATGTCACTTCAAATTTTTTTAAGGGGATCCAACAACAAAGATCTATGCTGAACTTAAACTCTAATATCAATTTTTAGGACAATAGATGTTAAAGATTCTCAAATAATCGCAGAACTTCGTACATGACATAGGAAACACACAAATTAGCAGTCCTCAAAGTTTGTGAGTACCTTGAACTGGATTGAGGTTGGCTAAGTGATTTGAACATAATTATCAACTTTAAAACAAAAGCAAAACAATAACTCAGAGCAGCTATAACTCAATTGAAGAGAAGGAAAAGTGGAAAAAGGTTTATTAAACTATATAAATATAATATATAAAGCATAAGTATGAGTAGACATCTGTTAAATATAGTGGGTCTGATATTGGAAAAACACTTAGCAAAACAAAAACATGAATAAAAAATTAAAAATATGAAAAACAAATAGGCAGATTACTTGTTGATCCTTTTGAATGCTTATACTTCTTTCTAAGATGAAGTATGAGTTGGATAAAAATGGATCAGTACCAAGAGAGTTCATTTGACTTCGAACTCAAAACACTTGCTCATGAAACTGAAAGTATCTATACATTTGTAATGTATTAAAATTATATATCAAATGTAGGAAAACACTGTGTAAAAATACATTATTAATATCATAACAGTTACTCAATTAAGAAGGTAAACCGATATGGAAATGAGTAGAACTAAAATGAAAACTTCGTACATGTATGTGTATATGATTCAATTAAGATCATCTTCATATTTTGTCACATTAACAGTAGCAAACTTTATCATTATGCAACTTTTACTATCATAGCTAAGATTTAAACTTGACTGCTTATTACATAATGTTTAGGACATCATTTGATTAACCTAATACAAACAACTTGTACCAAAAACAGCATTTTCGATCATTTTTTATGTTCATAATACTGTGACAGAAAATGATGAAGTATTATTCTGTTATTAAAAGTAATTGTGTTAAGCTAAACCATTAGATGAAGTTATTAAACTATAGCAGCATAATTGAGTAGAGTTAGTCCAAAAGCTTGTGGTAAGTGAGGTATAATTCGAAATCTTATTGAATATCAACAGTTAGTCCAATAGAACAACTTTATAATTGAAATCAGAAACTTACATTGTATATAAAATATAGCTCGATGCTTTGAAAAGAAATAAGTATAATTGAGTAATCTTATGTACCTAAGCCAGTAATTCAACAATTGATGGATTCTTCTACCGTAATATATGGTCTAAAATCTCATCAGACAATTGCCCTGTCTCACGTTTTCCTTGTATCTTCCGCCTTTGACGTTCTGAAAAAGAAACAGCGCAAGCGGATACCCGATGATTTGAGTAAGAACTGAAAAATTAGAAAATAGTAGTAAAATCACATAGTCGTTGAAAATATACCCGATTGAGAACTGGATTTCGCCAAATAGTAGTAAAATCACATATTCGTTGAGGATATACCTGACTGAGCATGGATCCAGAAGATTCCGTAAATTGTTATGCATGAAATTCAAAAAATTAAAAGTACAAAACGATCTGAAAATATAATATAGAAAAATTTACCAGCTAATTCGATCAAGAGCAAGAAAACCTGTAAATAGAAATAGGGAAATACCCCGTTCACAAAGTTGAATCTAAAAATAATAATCGTTGGAGATCTAGACATCGATGGGAAGGAAGAGGCAGAAATCAGAGGCGGAAGAATACTCAGAAGGCGAAAGAAAAGGAGGGCAGGACAAAAGATGCGGATGAATACGATTGGGTTTTAAAATTTATGAGATAGGCCGTAAGCTTGTGAAATAGATAATAATAGTATATTTTAGTATAAAATATCAGGAGACTTTTAAGGAAAGCAAAGATAACTTGATTAGCTTGATTTAATAAAAATATCTCTATAATTTTAAGGAGAATTGAGAGAATTAAGGAGAATTGAGATAAATGAGAGAATCAAGAAGAGAGCTAGAAATTCTTCTGCTTTACTATTATTTAATAGATGGCGATGTCTATTGGGGCATGTAATGACCTTTTACATTTAAATCTCATCGGGAATTGGTCTCCCTATTAAATTGCACCGGTAACAAGTGGTTTGCGTGATGCATTGGAAAGGAAAGGCACTATAGATCCGTTATTCAATCTTGATGTAGACGAACGAAATAAAGTTGAAGCGTCAAAGCACTAGTTAACATTTAAATCAGAAAGAAGAACGAACGAACAACATAAAATGAAACTGACAGTTCAATTTTTAAATGGAACAAAAGATTTGAAAATATATAATTTAAATGATATTTACAGCAACAATCGATCAACACAAAATAACAGATCAATAGGAGAAATATATTGATATAAAAATCAAAGATAAAATTTTATTAATATCAAAACAACATAAATAATAATACGAATTTAAATAAAATTTTAAGAAATAAATTCTAAATCTAAATAAATGAACTCAATAAAATTAAGTAAATAAGATTTGGAATACATCTATTGATTTGTATTATTAAATTATATTTAAATCAAAATCAAAATCAAATTCATTTGCCATATAAAATTCAAATAACTTAGTTTTGAATCAAAATAAAAACAGTTATCTTAAAAAAATACAAGCCAATTGGATTCTAAACAAACAAATAAAATAGATTTTAAAATTTAAATAAAATAATTGAATAAAAATACACTTATAATTTGGGTTGTTACAATCTCCCCTACTCAAACCTTTTCATCCCCAAAAAGAAACGAGGCAGGGAATAGCAATTAAATAATTTATTTATACCAATGGTTCATATTTATTCTCATGCGTATATATATATAATTTGAAATCAAAAGTTAAAATATATTCGAATATTTCAAATAGTTTTAAATATTCACTCGATGTCTCGATTGGCGATATATATATCTATCCCACTTTCGAAACCTGAAAATAGATATCGATGATGCCGCGGTCATCACCAGAATCATTTCCAAGTGACTAAAGTGTGACTCTATGTCTATATAGGACTTATAGGATTTAACATTTACGTTGATCAGACGTATACACAAATCATAGGTATTCGGTAGGCCAACTTTAACGTCAGGTAAATACTCAAAACATCTTTCTATATTTAAACAGAATATATACCAAGTTTCAAATCATATATTATATTATATTTCAAGTCAATAAAATTTTAAGTAGGGAAAAAATATATTTCTGCCCCACTCATTTATTTATTAAAATTCAACTTCAATCTCTAAAAAATATACAACAATATTATTATTAAATCAAATGCATAACAATATTATTCTATATAATACCTGAATATTTCAAAACTAATTTATCAATATTTAAAACTTATAAAACTAGTTTAATTCCATAAGTTTATCATATATACATATCACAAATAAAAATCTTTACGAACCCTTTTAAATTTTGTAAATTCATATATATATATATATATATATATATATATACATACATTTATAAACTATATCATCATTAATTTTAACCGAGATAAAATCATTTTCTTACAAAATCTACATCTTTAAATGTTACATAAAATATAAACATCAAATCTTTCAAAATATTGGTATTACCAAAGAAAAATATTATTTTCAAATTTACATCTTCTAAAAAAAATATCAGAATTTTAATATTATATCAAGAGAGTTATAATAACTATTTCAAATCTATGTTTAGATAGGAATGGACTCGCTAGAAAATTTATACTCTTCTTCTACTTCTTACCCTGTTATGGACAAGGATAAGTTATAGAATTCGAGTTAAAAGATGAACAACAGATAGAACCTAATCAAAGAGGATTACGACAGAATGGATTCAAATGTAAAGGGAATTTCAGAAAAGATTTAAATATTAAACAAAATTTTATATTCGGAAATATTTGTTTAAATATTTAAAACCATTTTAAAAACCATTTATACATTCAAAATACGCTCCCTCTAAAGAAGGATTCTGCGACAAATTCAACTCATTCTAGGGTATTACTACCCTATTTCTAAGGAGCTTTTACCACATAGGCTAAAGCTTTGATAAACCAAAGCTCCGATACCATATGTAACGACCTGCCATTTTGACCGTGCCGAATCAACAAAACATGTCAATTCGAAACGTCCAAAACAAATTGTTCTTATTAGCTTTTGAGGTAAATAGAATAAATCACAGAATCACAGATCACAGACACAGATACAGAGCAATATAATATCTCGCAGCGGAAAATTTAAAATATAATAGTAGTTCATGAAGCTACTAAATAAATTTTACATCAGAGTTTACGTAAATAATACAACGGAAGTTTAATACTATGAATTTTAGATACATAAATAAAAGATAACTATATAGAATGAAATGACAAAAATATCTGGAACTGGATCAACTGAATAGGTAGATACAGGTGAGCAAATCCAATATAAACTCCAACTCCAAAAGTGAATCTCAAAAGCTGTAATACTCGATCTGACCCGAGTAATAATGCAAAAAAAAACAACTCGGATCAGGACTAACATTCTCATGGAAGTAAATCAACTCAAATGAAATGTTCGATGAAATGCAATCAGTAACTTAGAGGATGATTGGGATCACCATCCTCTAAGGATCTGTCAAACTAATACTATATAGTCTAATACGCTATATACAATAGTGTCTATCAGTAAAGTAAAAATATCAAAATAGCGTAAGCGGGATTACCATGATTACCCTTACACCGTTTATATATTCCCATAGTATATACAGTACCGTAATTCCTCCGTAAACTTGAGGTTGATCAGAGGGCACTCCATATAAAACGGTTCAAAACAAAGTTGCAGTGGGTGTGTATAAGGCATGTGACAAGGCACGCAAGGAATGCCAGGGTAGATTCATCGTTTGTAGAGGCGGACTGGTGGTAACGCATAGCAGCTACTACCGCCACCTCGAGACACACTCCCATAATCAAAAGAGCTCAAATCGAATCTCAACAATAATAGAATAATATCGAAGAAGTGTGCTCGATAAGAGGTATGACCTTAATTGATCTCGGCATAGCTCCTGTTTTAGCCACATCAAGCTGACTCGAGGTAGTCAGTGTAACACCCCACATCCGTTCCGTTAAGGTCACTCACAAAAAGGGAATGCCTTAATTTCAATGGAGCATTATGGGTACTGGATCATAAATATTACAAGACAGATATATATATAACAAGGGAAAGTGAAGTAGAAGTACTTCAAATCATTTAATAAATAGAATTGTTTACAATAAAAGCCCATCAACTTCCAATACCTAAATACATAGCTAAATATCTATCTTGCTCAAAAACAAAGAAGCATGAAAATAAATTGTAGTATTCCCCAATAAAGCAAAGCAAGCCATAGCCAAGAGTAATCCAAGCAGTACATGAAAGGGCCTTGGAGCTTGGTAAGATCCGAACTAAGCTGTATTTCCACCCTGCAAACCTTGGGGGGGAACGGAAGAAAAAGAGGCAAAACAAAACGGGTCAGTCATAAAGATTGAGTAAGTCCTAGTGACTTTCAGCATAAAAACAGGTAAAGATAACATGGCATGAATAAACTGAAAGTAAACATAAGCATGATGACAAGATAAGCTACAGGCACGATAACTAAGAATAACATCATAGGATTTCTGTCATGTATAACATTGCAAGGTTCCCATTCAAGATGAACTAAGTATAGTTTCGCAAGATTTCTATCAAGCATCGCAAGATTTCTCTGCTTCACCATTTAAAATGATATCTATTTGCTCTGCACCACCTAACTAGTGTCCCAACTAGTAATCTATATAACATGATCCCAATCCCCGAAATTAAGGTTACTTTCACGTGTACATCTATTATTTATTACCTAGATCTAATCTAGGGTTTTCTATTGAGCGCTTCCTAGATTCAACCAGGATTTATGCCACCTAGGTCCAACCTAGGGATTATGCTACCTATTGAACACTTCTCAGATTTAGGTTTTATGCCACCTAGGTCCAACCTAGGGATTATGCTACCTACGTGTGTCATACGGCCCCCAATGATTGTAGATACCTATGCTGGTCCCACCATGGGGTGTATCAAGACCCATGGTGGCGGCCCCGACACAAACTCTAGAAGGCATAGGTTATACTACTGGTGTCCCCAGTGCCCTGGTTGTCTGCTCCGGAGTGTGTGCACGTCCGCACCCCATTAGACCTACACTGTGCACCCACCACTGTCGTTTGACCGCTTACAATCTGCCCAGTAATCGTGCCCCACCCTGCCTAGTTTCAGGGTACCGTTGATACCTGATTTGGGTTACTGCTGAAATGGGTCCCCGTTACTAGGGTTTCCTACTGGTTAAGTGTGTGGGCCTATATATACAGATATTACCCACCTTCCCGTGATGTACTTAACCCACCTATTCAAGCGTGCTTATTAATAGTTAAGTTTGTGGGCCTATATTTACTAATATTACCCACCAACCCGATATGTACTTAACCCTCTCCGTCCATTACGTTAAGTTGGTTAAGTGTTTCATCTTGTTTTACTTAACCCTACCACACATCATGTTATATCGGTTAAGTGTTGTTCCTTGTGTTACTTAACCATACCGCAAGCCTTGTTATACTGGCTAAGTGTTCTCCCTTGTGTTAACTTAACCCCACCGCATGTCATGTCATATTGGTTAAGTGTACATTGACTTAGCCCACCTACTTATCATGTTGTGACGGTTAAGTGTTACCCTCTGTTGTTACTTAACCTTACCACGCATCACGTTATATTGGTTAAGTGCATGTTAACTTAACCCCATCCACCAGTCATATTATAATGGTTTAGTGTTACCCTCGTGTGTTTACTTAACCCTACGACGCATCAGGTTATATCGATTGGGTGTTATCAACCTATTCAAGTTAGCCCAACCCATCCGCTAGTCATGTTATAACGGTCAAGTGTCATTAGCCTAGCTATGTTACTTAACCTACCCATTAGTCTGATTAACAGTTATGTTAGTTAAGCCCACATTTATAAGTTTTACATGTTCTTAACTCATACCGGTTAGGTCCATATTCTCATGTCAAATTTCCATGTCATCCCACCTAACCCTCTAACCATACCCACGTCTTATTATGGTTAGTATTCCTTAATTCATTCATTATGACGAACAAATCACGACCTCTCATATTAGACCGTGCATTTTGTGGCCACTGGATTTGCCGGGCGGTTCCGGGCAGATTTACACCACAAACTGTGTCTAACATCGTGTCGTAAATCGTTACGCCTACAATTCGACCTTCGACCTCTCACATTAGACTAACACTTTGTGGCTACTGGATTTGCCGGGCGGTTCCGGGAAGATTTACACCACAAACGGAGTCTAACCTCGTGTCAAAGGTTCATTAATGGTCGTATTCCACCCAAAACCCCAATATCAGTTCATGTGTTTAACATATAGAAATGTTCATGATTCACGTTTTTGCCCCAAAACGTATTCCCAAATTACTATCATAATTCACTATAAGGTTATGCCAAGTTACAGCCTTTTATTTACAATACATGCCAATTACCCAAAACCCAACTTAGGCGCGTTCATATTAAACCTCCACTAAGTCATAGATTATCATATATGTTTCAACTCCAAATTTTACATAATTAACATATGCCCAAGTTCTAGATTACATGTAAATTTTACATATGCCCAATTCGTACCAAATTTACATATGTTCAATTTAAGCCGTTTTACATGTATGCCAATTTACACATATACCAAGTTTCCTGCCGCTTTACATATGTCAAGATTCATGATTTACATGTTTACAAAGCTATGCCCAATTTACATAGATCAAGTTTTATACCCAAAATTACATGTATACTACGTTTACACCAATTTACTCATAACAAGTTCTAGCCAAATTACATATATCAAGATCCATGTCAAATTATATATATATATATATATATATATATATATATCAAGATCCATGTCAAATTATATATATCAAGATCCATGTCAAATTATATATACCAATCCCCATTCTTGCAATTACCATTATAATGACAATACCCAAATATTAAGTTTCATGTTAATGGTAAATTATCCCCAAACATCAAATTTTCATATTATACCTTCGATTCCACCAAACACATATATTCCACTAGGCAATATTCCAATATTTCCCCCGTATACCATCGCACGTATATCGTAGTTTAGGCCTAGGTCCGAAATTAACCTAGGTTCATCAAAAGAAAATAAATAAGGGGAGGTAGAAGTTGCAATAAAAACAAGATCAGAGAGAAAACGACATAAAAGCATCATCTCAGGCATAAAGAATAGATCTTGATAATAATATCATCATGAACCAAGAAAAACTGATTTACAACAGGCTGAATAGACCATAAACTTGTCATGCGAATAAAGATAGAAAAGTTCTCAAGATCGAGATCCAAGAAGAAACAAGAATTGAATCAAAAGTCCAATTTCACTTCATCACATGTCCATATTAAATTTAATTATTTTAATTTGAAAATAACTAGAACTTACAGAGCATGGCTAATGAATTAAGAACTAAAATTGTCGTAGAACGTTGCAGAGACATTGATTTATCTTCTTGAATTGTTGTAGAATTGCTGTAGAAGCTTTAATCTCTAGTTTGAATCTAGTTTGGAGGCTAAGAGAAAAGTTTAGAGAGCGGCGGCCATGATCAAGAGGAAGTCCACCAGTATTTTGGTGTCATATGAATTCTTGTATGAATTAGGTTAGGCCTTAGGATGTTTAAATAGGTGTAGGAACTAGTTTAGGCCCTTAGATTAACCCTAGAATCAATCCGGACCATCAAAACATGTCTCAGGCTTCAAAAATGAGTTCTGGGTCAAACCAGGCCGACCAGGTCGACCTGTAAGGTAGGAGGTCGACACTATGGTCGACCTGGGGGGTAGATCGACCCTATGGTCGACCTGGGGGGGGGGGGGGGGGTAGGTCGACCCTATGGTCGACCCCTTGGTCCAGTGCTGCCTGAAAACTGCTGAAACTTGTACATGCCATAACTTCTTCATCCGTACTCCGATTTTCGAAAACTCGGACTCTATTTCATGTAAAATTTCGAGACGAACGCAATGGCGTAAAACGTTTTCCCTGATTCTGAATTTAAAATTTAATTCTTCCTTGATTTCTTGTTTTAATATGCTATAAAAATACGGGTTGTTACATTCTCCCCTCCTTAAAGGATTTCGTCCCCGAAATCTTCAAGTTAAGAAGAATGTGTCCTACCATCCAATCACCCATCTACTCAATCATCAATCACAGGCATTCATTGTCCTTAAGAGATTTCTAATGCGGTATGAACATATGCAGAAAGTGTGTGTATATGTTCCTTATCTAATGCAAATGATCAGGCCTGATTGATCTTCTTAATGAAAAATATGTTTAGTGCAATGAGTCCAACATGTATGCAAATAGTCCTAGTCACATAAACACTATATGTTTGCACAAACATCCATTCATATGCATCATCCATATGATAACACATCCAATTTCATCCATAGACAAGTATAAACACTCATGCATATGCAATATGGAAATGTGTCTGAGCCGATCTAGTGCCTAATGTGTGTTATGCAATCACGAGCAACCGCTAGCAGCCACTTGCAACCACTTGCAACCATCAATCATAACATGTCTCAAACACATGCTTACACCCAATTGTTCCTACCTAAAGGTATAGTCGAACGATAGAAGCAAGTAAAAACCTTGTGCCCATTAGGCAATGTCAAAACTGGAAATATATGTCACATATATACTGATTTGGAGAAGAACTCCCTAAGCACCAGCCCCGAAGACCGAAATCAACATCAGGCTGACACCCAAAGAATTACTCAACCCAATCAATATATATGATTCTAGGAAACTAAGCATGATGGACTCCTTTTAGGTCACAAGGAAATCCCTTCCTAAAACCAACTTGTATCTTATAAAACCCAAAGAGTTTAGTCAACCCAACGGACACCCTCAAGCCCCAAAATGTATTACTAACAAATGAGTCATCCTCCCTATGGGGTTTCTAACAGAAATGGGATTGAGAATAGGACCGAGAGGATATACTTGAAAGATAGCATGCAAATTAGCTCTACAGGAAAAGAGGGATCAAGAATATACTCTTAAAAAGAAATATGATACGCGTATCTAGTCTTCAATCTTCTGAGTCGCATTTCCTTGAGCTTAACTCCATTGTGCTTTCACCGTCTTTAACTTCATAATTTCGTAGCTTCTTAATTATTGTTTCCAAAATATGAGTTGGAACTCATTCCAATGTTGCCTATCATTCCACTTTTCCTTATTCTTCATCTAGTATACTCGGCTTAAACATAACTGCGTACTCATGGTTTCATGCAAGCTCTCCAAAATTCACTATAAGGTATTCCACGTAGAAGAACTATCTCTTGAAAAAAAACAAAAATGCCAACCATGTTGCCAAATGTACTTACTAAGGTGATTTTCTATGACTCATGCATAAGCGAAATGAACCATTCGCCTTAGTGGCGAACACTACTCGGGATCAATAGATGTATCAAGAGATTCTAGGTAACTAAGCATGGAAGAACCCTAAGGGTTACACTAGACTTCGAGGGCATTACCAAGGCAAGTCAAGAATTTAACTACCCTCTTTTCATACTCAAGAATGGCACCATTATTGGATAACCACTCCATCCCTAGAATCAACCCATAGCCCAAAAACATAAGCTTTACTTCTAAACTCAACACTTAGCATAGACATTCTCAAATCCAAACAAGTCATGAATAAATGAGCAGATTCCCCAACATGATTTGAGGATAAAATGGGATCCTCTACTACGCTAGTACTAAGGTGCAGAGACTCAACTATCGAAGCAGAATTAAAAGGATGTGATGTACAAAAACAAAGTTCTAATGGGATGATAGAAAAGAAAAGCTAAGCCTTTAACAGAAACGTTAACACCTCTCTTAGGTACGCTAGTAGTGAGAGCATACAATTGCCCTCTCGACGATCTTGTTCTTTGCCCTTGTCCTTGTCCTATAATACTTAATTACATGTCCCTTTTTACGATACCAAAGATATTCTCTCTTGTCATGGGTTTTATTATTCTTTCACTTTGCCTCTTTCCTTTCACCTTTCTCCTCTTTCGTGGATTAAGCCATATCAACAAGTTTCTCATCCTTAGGCTTGTGTTCTTTATCCTCGTATGGCTTGTTGAAAAGTTTCTCGAAATCTACTTCCATCGCACGACAACCCTACAAAGCTTGAAATAAGATTAGTCGCAAGTAAAACTACTGCGGCTACAGATGGAGGTTGGACACTACTTTACCCTCCGACTTGTGTCGTACGCCTACAAAACTATGGTGAAAAGAGAGAAAGAAGAGATTCAAAGAGAGAATCAAAAGATAGTGCATATGGCTTTGGGGAATATGCCTTTCGTAAAACAAAACTTTTCTTTAGAAAAATGCTTCTTTGTAAATGTTTTGAAAATAATTTCAGAAGGTTTTTAAAAGCTTTTTGCCCAGTCTGGTAACCTTCTGCTCTGATACCAAATGTAACACCCCACATCCGTTAAGGTCACTCACAAAGGGAATGCCTTAATTTCAATGGAGCATTATGGGATCTGGAACAGAAATATTACAAGACAGACATATATAAAACAGCAGAAAGTGAAGTAGAAGTACTTCAAATCATTTATTAAATAGAATTGTTTACAATAAAAGCCCATCAACTTCCAATACCTAAACACATAGCTAAATATCTGTCTTGCTCAAAAACAAAGAAGCATGAAAATAAATTGTAGTATTCCACAATAAAGCAAGGCAAGCCATAGCCAAGAGTAATCCAAGCAGTACATGAAAGGGCCTTAGAGCTTGGTAAGATCCGAACTAAGCTGTCTTTCCACCCTGCGAACCTGGGGGGGGGGGGGAACGGAAGAAAAAGAGGCGAAACAAAACGGGTCAGTCATAAAGACTGAGTAAGTCCTAGTGACTTTCAGCATAAAAACATGTAAAGATAACATGGCATGAATAAACGGAAAGTAAACATAAGCATGATGACAAGATAAGCTACAGGCACGATAACTAAGAATAACATCATAGGATTTCTGTCATGTATAACATTGCATGGTTCCCATTCAAGATGAACTAAGTATGGTTTCGCAAGATTTCTATCAAGCATTGCAAGATTTCTCTGCTTCACCATTTAAAATGATATCTATTTGCTCTGCACCACCTAACTAGTGTCCCAAGTAGTAATCTATATAACATGATCCCAATCCCCGAAATTAAGGTTACTTTCACGTGTACATCTATTATTTATTACCTAGATCTAATCTAGGGTTTTCTATCGAGCGCTTCCTAGATTCAACCAGGATTTATGCCACCTAGGTCCAACCTAGGGATTATGCTACCTATTGAACACTTCTCGGATTTAGGGTTTATGCCACCTAGGTCCAACCTAGGGATTATGCTACCTACGTGTGTCATACGGCCCCCAATGATTGTAGATACCTATGTTGGTCCCACCACGGGGTGTATCAAGACCCATGGTGGAAGCCCCGACACAAACTCTAGAAGGCATAGGTTATACTACTGGTGTCCCCAGTGCCCTGGTTGTCTTCTCCAGAGTGTGTGCACGCCCGCACCCCGTTAGACCTACACTGTGCACCCACCGCCATCGTTTGACCGCTTACAATCAGCCCAGTAATCGTGCCCCACCCTGCCTAGTTTCAGGGTACCGTTGATACCTGATTTGGGTTACTGCTGAAATGGGTCCCCATTACTAGGGTTTCCTACTGGTTAAGTGTGTGGGCCTATATATACAGATATTACCCACCTTCCCGTGATGTACTTAACCCACCTATTCAAGCGTGCTTATTAATAGTTAAGTTTGTGGGCCTATATTTACTAATATTACCCACTAACCCGATATGTACTTAACCCTCTCCGTCCATTACGTTAAGTTGGTTAAGTGTTTCATCTTGTTTTACTTAACCCTACCACACATCATGTTATATCAGTTAAGTGTTGTTCCTTGTGTTACTTAACCCTACCGTAAGCCTTGTTATACTGGCTAAGTGTTCTCCCTTGTGTTAACTTAACCCCACCTCATGTCATGTCATATTGGTTAAGTGTACATTGACTTAGCCCACCTACTTATCGTGTTGTGACGGTTAAGTGTTATCCTCTGTTGTTACTTAACCTTACCACGCATCACGTTATATTGGTTAAGTGCATGTTAACTTAACCCCATCCACCAGTCATATTATAATGGTTAAGTGTTACCCTCGTGTGTTTACTTAACCCTACCACGCATCAGGTTATATCGATTAGGTGTTATCAACCTATTCAAGTTAGCCTAACCCATCCGCTAGTCATGTTATAACGGTCAAGTGTCATTAGCCTAGCTATGTTACTTAACCTACCCATTAGTCTGATTAACAGTTATGTTGGTTAAGCCCACATTTATAAGTTTTACATGTTCTTAACTCATACCGGTTAGGTCCATATTCTCATGTCAAATTTCCATGTCATCCCACCTAACCCTCTAACCATACCCACGTCTTATTACGGTTAGTATTCCTTAATTCATTCATTATGACGAACAAATCATGACCTCTCACATTAGACCGTGCATTTTGTGGCCACTGGATTTGCCGGGCGGTTCTGGGCAGATTTACACCACAAACTGGGTCTAACCTCGTGTCGTAAATCGTTACGCCTACAATTCGACCTTCGACCTCTCACATTAGACTGACACTTTGTGGCTACTGGATTTGCCGGGCGGTTCCGGGCAGATTTACACCACAAACCGAGTCTAACCTCATGTCAAAGGTTCATTAATGGTCGTATTCCACCCAAAACCCCAATATCAATTCATGTGTTTAACATATAGAAATGTTCATGATTCACGTTTTTGCCCCAAAACGTATTCCCAAATTATTATCATAATTCACTATAAGGTTATGCCAAGTTATAGCCTTTTATTTACAATACATGCCAATTTCCCAAAACACAACTTAGGCGCGTTCATATTAAACCTCCACTAAGTCATAGATTATCATATATGTTTCAACTCCAAATTTTACATAATTAACATATGCCCAAGTTCTAGATTACATGTAAATTTTACATATGCCCAATTCGTACCAAATTTACATATGTTCAATTTAAGCCGTTTTACATGTATGCCAATTTACACATATACCAAGTTTCATGCCGCTTTACATATGTCAAGATTCATGATTTACATGTTTACAAAGCTATGCCCAATTTACATAGAACAAGTTTTATACCCAAAATTACATGTATACTATGTTTACACCAATTAACTCATAACAAGTTCTAGCCAAATTACATATATCAAGATCCATGTCAAATTATATATATATATATATATATATCAAGATCCATATCAAATTATATATATCAAGATCCATGTCAAATTATATATACCAATCCCCATTCTTGCAATTACCATTATAATGACAATACCCAAATATCAAGTTTCATGTTAATGGTAAATTATCCCCAAACATCAAATTTTCATATTATGCCTTTGATTACACCAAACACATATATTCCACTAGGCAATATTCCAATATTTCCCCCGTATACCATCGCACGTATATCGTAGTTGACCTAGGTTCATCAAAAGAAAATAAATAGAGGAGGTTGAAGTTGCAATAAAAACAAGATCAGAGAGAAAACGACATAAAAGCATCATCTCAGGCATAAAGAATAGATCTTGATAATAATATCAACATGAACCAAGAAAAATTGATTTACAACAGGCTGAATAGACCATAAACTTGTCATGCGAATAAAGATAGAAAAGTTCTCAAGATCGAGATCCAAGAAGAAACAAGAATTGAATCAAAAGTCCAATTTCACTTCATCACATGTCCATATTAAATTTAATTATTTTAATCTGAAAATAACTAGAAGTTACAGAGCATGTCTAATGAATTAAGAACTAAAATTGTCGTAGAACGTTGCAGAGACATTGATTTATCTTCTTGAATTGTTGTAGAATTGTTGTAGAAGCTTTAATCTCTAGTTTGAATTTAGTTTGGAGGCTAAGAGAAAAGTTTAGAGAGCGGCGACCATGATCAAGAGGAAGTCCAGTAGTATTTTGGTGTCATATGAATTCTTGTATGAATTAGGTTAGGCCTTAGGATGTTTATATAGGTGTAGGAACTAGTTTAGGCCCTTAGATTAACCCTAGAATCAATCTGGACCATCAAAACATGTCTCAGGCTTCAAAAATGAGTTCTGGGTCAAACCAGGACGACCAGGTCGACCTGTAAGGTGGGGGGTCGACACTATGGGCGACCTGGGGGGTAGGTCGACCCTATGGGCGACCTGGGGGGGGGGGGGGTAGGTCGACCCTATGGTCGACCCCCTGGTCCAGTGCTGCCTGAAAAATGCTGAAACTTGTACAAGCCATAACTTCTTCATCCATACACCGATTTTTGAAAACTCAGACTCTATTTCATGTAAAATTTCGAGACGAACGCAATGGCATAACCCGTTTCCCCTGATTCTGACTTTAAAATTTAATTCTGCCTTGATTTCTTGTTTTAATATGCTATAAAAATGCGGGTTGTTACAGTCAGGGTCTCATAATTTATTTGAAATACAAAAATGGTGTCGTTGGCCAAATCATCCCCTTCATTCTGGAACTCCACCGCGTCAGCAGTTGTCAAAGTGATTTTGGGTATTGACAGGGAGTATGACAATAGCCGATCCCGGCCTCTTTAAGAACCAATCGTTTACATTTTTCACACCGTGGTCATTTATTCTATAAATCACTTATAAAATAGTTTGTATGAAATCTCATATTCGAATTTTAATTCAAAGTTAAATATCTAACTTCGAATATATTCAATTTTTGAAACTAACTCAATTATATCGCTTAATCCATCAATTTCGAAAATATTCACATAACGACTTTCAATTCAAAACGACTTACATAAAAGCTTATCTTAAAGGTTGCATTTATCGTTAAATCAAAACAAAAATATTTAACTTCTAGAATATTTCGGTTGATTTATATTCGTCAAAAAAATCTGAGTTCAAACAAGTCCATTGATTCAATTTTGCCTTAATAATAATTCACTTAAATTAATTCAAAATTTCATTATTTCTGTTCAAATTCAATATATATAATCAATTTCAAATCTAACGATTTCAACTGAAACAAATCATATCGTATAAATTCAAATAACTCGTATGATTTAGTTTTCCTCTAAATGATTCAATTGAGTAGATACAAAATTCCAACACTTAAGTTCAAATTTAGTTTATAAAATTCAAAACTAATCTCATAAACCAAATCATATCTTATAATTTAAATCGTACAATTCAAAACCATTACTTATAAATTCGATTCGTATGATTTAAAACCCATTCTTATAAGTTCGACTTATCTCCTTTCTTAATTTAAACTAATCGCTTTACAAAATCAATTCTATATATGAAATATATATTCTAATTCACATTCAGTTGATTTGTAATAAAAATCATTTCATAACCATTATAGATTCAAATTCATTTCTTAAATTTGGAAATTCAAATTTAAAACAATTTCATAATTCAAGTTCATCTCTTATAAGTTAAAATCAATTCGAATTCAAATTCATTTCATATTTTACCCAATTCAAATTCATCTCCATTAAAAATTCATATCAATTTGAATTCATAACTTAAAATGAGTTCATTCGTTATTCAAATATCGTTATATAAATTTACATTTTTAAACTTCGAATTTTAAATCGTGAAATCTAACTTATCCATCTTGACTTTATTATTAAAGTTTATTAAATATATATATAAGAAAATTAATTTTGAAAATAGACATGTATATATATAATTTATAAAATTCCAAAATTACTTAGAAATAGGTTATAAACATATATATAAGTTTAGAATAATATAAAAATAGATTAAAAATTTATTATTATAATAAAACAAAATTAAAATACTTATATGAATAAATTATATGGTTTAAAATAAATAAAATTTTAAGTAACATCTTAAATAAATATTTAAATCTATATTTACTCATAATATCATTTTAAAGCATATAATTTAAAATTTATAAAATTTCAGTTAAAAATCTTTAAAATATAAATATAAAAATATAAAATCTTAAATTAATATAAAATTAAATTTCTCAAATCAGTTAACTTCGAAAACATGACCAACGGTGTCTGTATATAGTTCTCTATCCTATGGTCAAGTAATATGGATATTTATCATTTCAACCCGCAATTTATAAGCTTTCTATGGGTCCATCATTTCAACCCGCGATCCCAAATTTAGTAAAAATCGTTTAGGTCTATCATTTCAACTCATAACGATTTTTTCCTATTGTAATGTTCGTTCGGGTATGTATCATTTCAACCCTTAGTGATTTTTCCTAAAACTAGGGTATCCACAATCTTAAACAACAATCACATAGTACCAATCACAACATATTTATCATTAGTGCAACTACGTGTCATATGAATATATCGTGTCACATATGAAATGTGCATATATATCAAATCAAACAATTTCTACATGCAATCCTATACATTTCATATAACAGTTCATTATTGATCTAACATCCATGAATAATGCAAGTCAGGTGTGAGATAAACTCACCTTGTGTGGCATAACATTTGAGAAAGAAGACGAATTGACATCGAATGAAGTGACGATTTCCAAGCATGATTCAAAATAGATCCAACTCGATGATCATTCAAAATTTATTATTATTATTTTTTTCCAGAGGAGAAATGGATCGATTTGGCTATTGGGTTTTCGAACTCACACCAAACTCAATACAAAAATAAACACAACAAATTTAATTTTTTTTAAAAAATATATTATAATTTTGTACCGACACAAGCAATACAATCACAATATTTATATATACTAAAATTCAAGGTACACCAAAATTTTGTATAATATAAATTATACACCAACTCACTGCAAAACACAGCACACTCCGCACACAACTCAACACACAATCCAAAATACAAATCAAAAACAAAATACACAACAAAATTAACCCACACTGAACACTCACCCTAGAATGAGTCACACATAAATAATACAATCTCCCAAAACTCACACAAGCAGGTCAATACAAACACAAGACAAAATAATACATACACACACACACGTAAAAGTTCAGGTTCGAGAAATAAGTTGCGGCATTTCAGCCGAGGCCAGGAGGTAGGTTCAAGTGTTGATGAGGTGGAGTTGAGAGGAGAGACGACTGGTCTTGACATGGCTGTTGCGATGGAATGGGGCGGAGCCTCGGTCTGAAGGGGAGGCGAGAGCAGGTGATGCTGTTTTGGTGCTGAGCGAGGCAAGGGCGAGTTCAGTTCGTTGGGAAGAGAGGGTTCAAGGCTCGGGAAAGGAAAAACGTGGCAGCAGGTTGGCGCGGAGGAAGGCATGGTTTTCAGGGCTGAAGGGGGTCGGCTTCATTGCTGGTGAGGAGAGGAGGTGCAGAGCTGATAGTCAGAGCTTCAAGGAGATGGAGGGCGTGGCTTGAGGGTGGGCGGAGGGCGTGAAGAAGCAGGTGACAAGGGGGGAAACGCAGTGGGAAAATAAGATGATGGGAGAGCATGGGAACGGTAGGAATATGGGAAGGAACATGGTACTTTGTCCATTTGTTAATAGGTGAAATGAAGGGATGTTGGTGAAGAAATAGGATGGGCGAAGTATGGGAGAAACAACAACTTTTGTTTTCTTTCTTTTTATAAAATGGCGATGGCTTTTGGGGCACGAAATGACGTTGTACGTTTAAATCTCATCGGGAATTGGTCTCCCTATTAAATTGCACCAGTAACTAGTGGTTAACATGATGCATTGGAATGGAAAGGAACTATCGATCCGTTATTCAATCTTGATGGAGACGAATGAAATAAAGTTAAAGCATCAAAGCACTAGTTAACGTTTAAATCAAAAAAATTAACGAACGGACAACATAAAATGAAACTGACAGTTCAATTTTCAAATGGAATGAACGATTTGAAAATATTTAAATGATATTTACAACAACAATCGATCAATACAAAATAACAGATCAATAGGAGAAATATTTTAAAATAAAAATCAAAGATGAAATTTTATTAATATCAAAACAACATAAATAATAATACGAATTTAAATAAAATCTTAAGAAATAAATTCCAAATCTAAATTAATGAACTCAATAAAATTAAGTAAATAAGATTTAGAATACATCTATTGATTTGTATTATTAAATTATATTTAAATCGAAATTAAATTCGTTTGTCTTATAAAATTCAAATAATTTAGTTTTGAATCAAAATGAAAATAGTTATTTTAATAAAATACAAGCAAATTGAATTCTAAACAAACAAAATAAAACAAAATTTAAAATTTACATTAAATAATTGAATAAAAATACACTTATAATTCGGGTTGTTACATTTAGTAAGATAAAAGAATTAGAATGAAATTCAGTGATTGGATCACTTAATCAAGTCTCTATTTATAATATACAAAGAGTTACAACTAATCACAAAGAGTTTTAATCAAGAGATACAAATTAGAAAGTTGTGACTCTTCAAAATAGGTTGCAACCCTTCGTAATCAAATGTTTGAATAGAAATTTCAGATGTATGTTTTGATTTAAAAATAAAACAACAAGGAAATAGTATATTTCGGAGCAGGTTCAGATGTTTGAAAAATTCAGAACAAACATCTGAATATTATGTAAATTTGAAATCTGTTTCAACAAACAGACGTCTGTCTGGAATATTTCAAACGTCTGTTTTCTGAGCAAAACTTATTCCTTGCTTATTCCAGTGTGAAAAGTGTGTATGTATATAATATGTATGTGTGTGTAATCATCAAGGAAGACTTTAACACATAATCTAAGACAAACAAACTCTTACAATATATATAATCTTCATTTTGTGTTCTTGAATCTGCTTGTCCAATATCTTCCTGCAAAACAGAGTTAGTTGATATAGTATATATGCTTACGTATAGTTGTCATAGTCAAAACGCTATATAGAGAGATTCAACATTCTCACCCTTCTTGACTAATGACAACTATATAAGCTCCCCCTGTCAATATGCATATATCATTGCTTCTTTCTCCCCTTTTGTAATTGACAAAAAGGGATACTTATGAAATATCTATGCTCGACACACAAGCACACCATACAGACATATAATAGACAAGCACAACTGTTTAGACATAACATACCACAACACATAATAGAGTTTTGTGCTGAAATAGAAAGCTAAGTACCAAAAAATATTACCTACTATTTAGCTAATTAAAAGTTTCTAGTCAAAATATGTAGATCACCATATCACTAACCATTCTTACCAATCCTTGGAAGTAGATGCCACAATAGTTGTTCCATCGTGTTTGGGAGCGCCTTGTTCAGAACTAGTATCGGGAACTTATTCGGTCGAACTAGATGACCATTGAAATGGAGCCGGAGTATGAGCTTGGCTAGAAGAAGTCCCGGTGCAAGAAATTGCCTCCCAAATTTTGTTCAAAAATCCTTTGATGGAATCAAATTTCTTGTTTGTTTGCTTTTCAAAACGCTTCAAATATTTATGAATTTTAGATTGATTGCGTGGTAGCGTAACTAAGGCTTGGTTGGAGGAAATGTCGGGAGAAATGACTTGAATTCCTTCTTCTTCCCTAGGTTGACGGCGGTGAGAAGGCTTGGGTATAAGAGCTTCTGGCTAAGATGCAACGTGTTGGGTCCAAGTATCAAAAGACATATACTCCAAAGTTGCCAGATTAGGATCAATATCCGTGAGCTTTAAGGTTTTTGAACCAATTTCTTTAATGCTTAGAGAAGGAGTATCGGGTATGGTTATCTCACAAGTGGTAAGAATTCGAGTAATGTAAGCGCCGTAATGAATAGTCTTATACTTACGCTTGTAAGTAATATCCGTCCATTCATCTAAAATGATTTTTGCCTAATTGATTTGGTTATTTGATTATAGGGCATACAAGGCTTGGAAATCACGTTTGTAGACCTTTTCATAACTTCCTTTGCGGGGTTGGATTATTCGGACCAATATTCGGTTTAATAATCGAGCTTGTGGTCGTAGATGAGTGGAGGTAAGTTCATGCATATTAATGAGATTATCAGAAAGAAACTTGTGTGATATCTCATCCCTTATAGTCATATCAATTTCTATTGTGTCAATATCAAATCCTTGCCAAGCACATTGCGAAATTTGACCTAATCATTGAATTGGAAGAAGGATACGTTTTCCACATACCCAAGACCAAACACAATCCCTTTTGTTTTGAGGTCTTGTATGATCAAGGTTTAAGTTTGCTAAAAACAACTTTACTAGCAAAGGACAAATTTTGACATTATTTCTATTAAAATCGACTAGAGATTCGAAGTGATAATGTTGAGCATATTATAGAATTCGATAATTAAAGAGAGAATCGAACTTAACAAAAGCACCTTCAAAGAATTTGGAATCTTTCAATGCCTTGTACATTGCCTTGGCGGTATCATCCCATAGCCATTTTTGAATTAATTCGTTGGAAGGAGGATTTAATTCTTCTTCTCTTGTACATTTTCCTCGATTTGCCATAATTTTGTGGTAAAAAGGTGAAGTTTTTAAGTGATTTTGAGAATTGGGAGCTAGTGTTTTTATAAGAGGTAAAAAGACGGAATGGTAAAAAGTGAAGAGATGAAGAGTTATAATGCTTGGTATTCCCTTTTTTAAAACATTTCTCTTCGAATTCAGACGTCTGATATTAAAAAACAGACGTCTGTTTTTTATTCAGTTTGTTCCTGCAAGGAATTAGTTCATTTTTGAGTGAATTCAGAAGTTTGTTTATTTCTATTTAGACATCTGTTTTTGTATGGTATAGAATATGTGTTTTGGTAATCAGACGTTTGAAAATCTGAGTCAGACGTCTGTTTATGATAAATTTCGAAGCAACAAGAATATAGTTCATTTTGGCCTTCTTTCAGATGTCTGTCTTGTTTATGTCAGACGTCTGTTTGGTTACAAAAAAATTTATACCTTGTATTCATACGTCTGTTTAATTTAAATCAGACGTCTATTTATATAAATTTATATGAACACGACTTTGTTTATGATAAAGAAATTTATTTCATATATAAATAGAGAATGGTTTCAATAAGATAAGTTAAATAATGAAATGTAAATAATATTAAACGACAGTTAATTTTTAGAAGGCAGAGTCTTTGTCGATGTTGAAAAACTTTTCCCTTCATTTGCTTTGTAATTCTTGTCCCAAGAGTTTGAACTATACGATGGTCGCTGGGGAGAGAAGGTATAGTATTTCTTTTTAGGATTAACCGGATCTTTGTCAGTTTGATAGGATGAGGAAGGATCAATATGGTCTGGTGGAATTGGTAAGGGTGAAGAAAAGTCCTCCAATTTTGGGCCACAAAATTTATAAATCATTTTTTCAAGAAGACTTAAACCAGTTGCGGTGACCTTTTGCACGAAGTATAATTCTTTTTGGAGTGCTATTTGCTCTGTTTGATAGTGGTGAAATTCATCTACTTTCCTTTTTATATCCGGTGATGAAAATAGAGCTCTTTTAGCCTTCTTTGAATGCGGAGTGAACCCTATGTGATAGTTTCCCCATCGATATTGTGGTTCATTTGTAGGAGTTGGTGTAAGAAATTGTGAAGTATCAGACGAACTATCTGTTGTGAAAGTAATATTGATTGCGGAATTCGAGTTGTTGGAAGACATAGTTGTTTGTTGAACTTCTTTTAAGTTTGTACTTAGTGTTTTGATTTGTAGTGAATAGACATAAGCTTATATAGGTGAGATTAAAGAAAAAACATGTGGTTGGTATTTCAGAAGGTTATAACCAGAGAAATACTTAAGCATAGTGAGTAATTTTAGGAAATAAGCTAAATTTGGCTAGTAGGTTAAGATGAATACGAACTTACCAATTTTTTTATAAAGTAATATTATACTAAACTGTATATCTTTAACTGACATTATCCCTAATTCATGTCTAAGTTTAATAAAAGTATTTTCTAATAGCGGTTTAGGGAATATGTCGGCAATCTTATTTTCAGTTGAGATATATTCTAAATTTATAATATCTTTTTCTATGTTATCACGTAAAAAGTGATGACGAATGTCAATATGTTTAGTGCATGAATGATTTATAGGATTTTTAGATAAATTTATTGCACTAGTATCATCACAATATATTGTTGATTTTGTTAAGTTTACTCCAAAATTTTTGAGTGTTTGTTGCATATAGATCATTTATGCACAAGTTAAAGCAACAGATATGTATTCTGCTTCACATGTAGAGAGTGATACACATTTCTGTTTCTTACTAAACCAAGATACAAGTGATTTTCTAGTGAAATGGCACGTACCACTTGTACTTTTTCTATCCGTCTGGGATCCATCAAAATCAGCATTACTGTAAAATACTAATTCGACTGGACATTCTTTCGGATAAAAAAGACCGAAGTCCTTAGTGTTATTAAGATATCTTAGAATGTGTTTCATTGCTCTTAAATGTGATTCTTTAGGATCTGCTTGAAATCTTGCATATAAACATACACTCATCATTGTTTCAGGACGGCTTGCAGTTGAGTAAAGTAATGAACTAATCATACTTCTATATAGTTTTTTATCAACACTTTTTCCCTTTTCATTTCTTTCAAGATGAGCAGTAGTACTCAAAGGAGTTGGCTTTCCAGAAGTATTGTCTAAACCAAAACGTTTAATTAGATTATTACAATATTTTTCTTGATAAATGAAAATACCATTTGAAACTTGTTTAATTTGTAAACCGAGAAAATAAGATAATTCTCCCATATGAGACATTTCAAATTCGTTTGTCATAATTGTAGAAAATTCGTTACATAAGTTTTCATTAGTTGAACAAAAAATAATATCGCCGGCATAAATTTGTACAATTAAAATATCTTTATTTGTATTTTTAATACATGATGTTTGATATGCTATTCCAATATGAAATCCTGAATTTATTATGTAACTTTTGAGATCATACCAAGCACGTGGTTCCTGTTTTAAACCATATAAACCCTTTTTAAGTTTGTAAACATAATTTGGATATTTTTCATGTATAAATAATGGTGGTTATTCTACATATACATTTTCTTTAATAAAACTGTTTAAGAAAGCACTTTTAATGCCCATTTGATAAAGTTTGAAATTATGAAAACACACGTAAGCCAAAAGAATGTGTATAGCTTCAAGTCTTGCTACAGGTGCGATAATGTTTCTTCATGATCAATATCTTCCTCTTGATTATAGCCTTCTGCTATGTAACATCCCATATTTCTGTATATTTAAATTTCGATTTAAAATAAATAAAATGGAATAATATTAGAGAAAAATCAAATTTTGTTGATTTTATGATAATGATTGTTTGAGTTAAGTATGAATAATTTTTTTCCAAATTTAGTTTATTTATAAATTGTTGGGATTTGAGAATTTATATTTTAAATGACTTTAAAAAAAAATTGAAAATTTTATTTGTAAATAAATGAATTGGGATCTAAAATGTGCGAAACCAATTTATAAATTTTAGTTAAGTCATAACTGAATTGAAATGGAATTTACAAATATTTAAATTTGGGTTAAAACAATTAATCGAATACTTGAATATTTTATTTATTTAATTAACTGTGAAATTTAACTGTTTTGGCGACTGTCTCGGAATTCGACGAAACTGGTGCCATTAGATCCGGAACAGTGAATTATGGTAGGATTCCAATTTGCGTTACGATCCGACTTACTATTTGATCGTACGAGAGAAAATGTGGAAGATAACAGTGTAACATGATAATTGGTTATTTATCCTATTGGGCCTTCTTTATTTACATAAATAAAACCCATCTAACACCTCATCAGTTCATTCTACACTATATGTATACTTCTCCCATCACTTTATCTCCAATGGCTGAAATAAGGATTCCAAACCCTAGATCAAATAAAAATACAGACTTTAAAATCAAATCTCTTCAAAACCCAACAAATTACATATCAAATCGAAGCCCTCGACGATACGAAACTATTGGTACCTTTTATTTCGACATGGAGTACCCAGAGCTGCCAGAAATCAACGGTCAAAGCTTTGAATTGCGAAACCCATGAAATAAAATTGGGGTTTTTCGTTTCTGAAGCTAATCGGGAAAATCAAGATATGGGTATTGTCGAGGATGACCATACGAGTTCAACGGCGGTGACGACATCGTCTAAAAGTCAGTGAGGTGGTTGGGAATTGCGATTTAGGGTTTAAAACCCTCTTCTTTCAAGTCAGCGCTGGCGGCAAGCTACGCTACCGGGGGTCACGTCGTGGGCTAGGTTGGGTGCGTGGGTCCGTAAGCTTTTGATCGAGGGTGGTCGGAGATCCTCAAGCGGACAGAGCAAGGAGATATCGGCGGTCAAAGTTCGATGGTTTTGGGTTGCTCGCGTCGTTCGGTATAACGAAATAGTGGGGGCACGAGCGGGAAGAAGAATCTCCTTGCTGATGTGGCAAGTATTAGTTTGGTAAAGGAATATAGTGTATATTTTTATATAATTTAAAATTCAAATAGAAAAACGCTGATAACTTTCTCGTTTTAACTCGGTTTTACGCATGGTTTGTTGCGTTGGGATCGTGGCGAGATTGCAGACGTTTTGGCACAAGTTTGGCTACGTTTGAAGACTGTCAAATTTTGGCCTTTAGTTGGATGTTCGACTAAGTAAAGACCTAAAGGTGAGTGATTTTATCGCTCACAATGAATTGAATTATTCCCATACTTATTGAATTAAAATATGAAATAAGTTTGGTTGCATGGTTGTGATTGCTGTTGAATTGGTTGCGTAAATTTGATATTCAAGTGTGTTGACATGCAAATTTGATCGATAACTAGTTATTTAATTTAAATTAAATTTCTAATTAGAAATTTTCATCCTTCTTAACCCATGAAACAGCTCAATACTGATCAATTGGATGAAGTGATTTGTGATGGATGTTTGGTTGGAATTTATGACTAAATTAATATTGACACTGCTAATGCTCCATATTCAATGTATGGTATTACATGTTTATTGTGACGATTTATCCCATTTACCCTTGATGTTACGGGCATCGAATAAACTCGGGATTTATCGATTTAAATAAATTAAGAACACAGAGTGAAATGGTAAATCTCTGTGACCCTGATTTGGATTGAAATGATAGATCCATCCCTGAAATATCGAGGAATTAAATTAAAACCACTTGGCCATGGATAGATTGTTATATACAGACATCGGTTGGTTAAATGATTTTCAATATTTGGAAATTTTATTTGATAGAATTTTCATTTAGAAGAATGTACCAATACTCGATAAATCCATTTCTTTAAAGATTCTGATCTTAGGATGTTTATTAGTAAGGGTTAAGGGAACTTTCCCAAAACAAAGTGGAAATTCTTAAATTGGGATGTGAATATGATTTGGAATTATTCAGATTTATGGGGTGGATTTGAATGAAATAAATTCTTATTGAATTTAAATATTGAATAAGGGAATCGAGGTATTCTGAGTTGTTTAACTCAGTTTTGAATTCTTGAAATCGAACAGTTGTTTTGAATGATGTTTGAAACAAGATATGAGACCTATGTAAACTCCATTGACTGGGGTACAGATTCAAGTACTGGAAATTCGGAAGGAAGGAACTATAATGATTTAAAGAATTTTATTATATATATACACTTCTTGATTTCAAATGTACTATTCCTTCTTAAAAATTTATTTATTTAAAACTTTTCCTATAAACTATTTCGTTATAACTAAAATATTCCTTAGATTTTATTATTTAGACTAAGCTGTAAAACTTTTAAATCTTATATATATACGTCGTGTTTTGAAAATTACTTATTTTATTCTAGCTAATATATTCCGCACATACACACACACACACACACACACACACACACATATATATATATATATATATAAAGATTTGGATTTATAAGCATTTATTTTCAAGTTATATTAAATGATCATAAATTTCTTCCAAATGGAAGTGTCGAATCTAAAACCGTTGTTCAAATGGGGTTGAGATAAATTTCATTCTATTTTAATGTGAATCGATTTCTAAACCGATTTTTGATATGGAAGTGTGAATTATATGCTACTCAAATATGAATCTATCTCCTAAGGGATTGAAATAAGTTATGAAGTATATATTCTATTTGAATATGAATGGATTTCGAACATAAATTGATTTGGAATAATTTGAAATCTTTGAGATGAAATATATTCTATTTGAATATAAGTCGATTTTGAAATATTATATGATTATGATATAAGGATATGGAAATATATTCTAATTTAGAATATAATCGGTTTGGTATGATTGTGATATTTTGATATGAAAATATATTCTATTTGAATATAATTTTGGGTCGAAACAAAACATGATATTTTGATATGAAAGCGAACCTTTATGAAATATAAAAGAACCAACCGATGTGAAAGATGTAAGCGTTGGTTGTTAAGGAGACAGGAGTCGACATAAGGCATACTCTCTGTCAATGTTGATACTACTTTGACAACTGTGAACGTTACGACGTATCCAGAATGATGTATGATGAGTTGGAGGCGATTATTGAATCGAAGAAGATGAACAATGACGAAATAGCCCTAACCTTTGGGTCAGAATTGAAATGACTAAAACAGGAGCTATACCGTGATTAATTGAGGTAGCACCTTTGATCAGACACACTTCTTCGATACTATTTCTTTGACTTTGATGATGATGATGATTTGGGCCCTTTTAATTTGTGAGTGTGATCCGAGGTGGGCGGTAGTGGCTGTTATGCGTTACCACCGGTCCGGGAGTGCAATTGGTAGAATCCTACCCTGGGCATTGCCTCGAGTGCCTTGTCATATTTATCCATATCGAGCCCTATACGATTTTGATTTAACATTGCCTTCTAAGGAGTGCCCTCTGATAACACCAGTACAGTGAATTTACGGTACTGTATAGACTGTTGGTGCCTGTAAACGGCGTAAGGGTAATATGGTAATCTCGCTTACGCTATTTTTATGGTATTTACTATACTTGATAGACACTATCATAATAGCGTATTATACTATGTATGTATTAGTTTAACGGATCCTCGAAAGATGGAGAAATCCCGTAACATCTCTTGAATTACTGCACCCATAACACTCAAGTTATTTCGTATTTTGATTTGACTAATATGAGAATGATTTATTGCTGATCCGAGTGTTTGTTGTGTTTCTTTTTATGCAATACGCTTGGGTCAGCAGATGTTGCAGCTAGCGAAGATTTTACTTCCTTGGAGTACGAAGATGAAGTTGATGTATATCTACTATATATAATATTTTTCCGTTGCACTTTGTTTCCGCTGTCATGTATGTATATCTTTATATGTGTAACTCTGATAACCATTGATGTTATAACCTATTGTACATATATTTCAAATGTTTAAACTGCTATTTAATTATTATATGTTGTCCTTCCGCTGTGAGGTTCTATGATTGTGTTTTTCCCTTCTTTCTTTCTTTTCTTCTTTTCCCAATAACTACCTATATTTGAGATTGTATGGGTCGACATGTGTGGTTTATTGTCGATTTTAAATGTTCGAAAATCTGGGTCGTTACAGTTGGTATCAGAGCAGTGGTTAGCGATAACCTTGGCTCTGTTTGGGAATTAACTCATTAGAGATGGGGTTAGTACTGCCCTAGAATGAGTTTGAGTGATGTATGAGAGAACGTATTTGTATTTTGATACAAAAATGGTTTTATATTGTGTTGATTTGTTCTGTTGAATATTTATGGATTCTGGTCGATATATGGGATGCCATAGAATCGATAGGAATTTATAAATAATCGAAAAGAATGGATCGACATAATATGGTTGGCGATTATATTTCATATATATTATATATATTATTGATTTTAAGTGTATAAGCATTGATCGTTAGTAGGTAACATATTAAGTTAATACCTATTACAGTTGATTCAATATTAAATTTAATAAGGAAATTTAAATGGTCTATGAAAATATTTGAAAATGAAATGATACATTAAGTATAATTGGGTGAGAAAGGTTTGAGATTGAAATAGAAAAGAACTTTAAACTTGATCCCGGGGTACTTTTGAAATAGTTTTGTCAAATTTTGACATAATATCGTATTATAAGTATTTTCGAAAGAAATGGTTTAAAGGATTTTAAAAGAAATAAGTGTGTAATCCCTACTCGGACATCAGAAATGACTTCGGTAATGAGTGCATGCATTATCGACGTTTATTATGAAGTGTCTGAGTGGGGGAGACCACTCCATACTTTCATAACTTGTTGAAAAGAATTTTGGATCTAATTTCCAAAGGTATGTAAAGTGGAGTTTAAGATTAAACCAGGATTGAAATTTCTTTGTTTTGTTAATTAAAGCTTGGATTTCAATTTATGGAATGTTTTCTATGGATTTTATAAATACATATGCATTTTAAACTTCATTTATTAAACCCGTAATCAAGCAATTTAAGTTCATCCTAACTAACTACATCGATTCAAGATTAATTTTCTCGATTCGTTGGAGTTTTAGACCTTGAAATTATGGAATGGACTTAAGAACTACGGGGTCGCCACGGAACTCTTAAATATGGATGATAATAAGGGAAACAAACCCCAACTTTGGTTAGTAAGGGTGTTAGAAGAAATTTAAAATTACCTCGAAATAAATTCAACTTAAGTCAACCAAAATAGATTAGAGGATTAGGTTGTGTAAAAATGGTGTTAACTTATGATGTGGCTAATTAATAAGATATTAAGTTAGTCGAGAAGGAATTGAAAGGAATTTGTGTTATTGATGAAATGGGAATGGTCGATAAACTAAACGGAGAAAGTAAAAGATGAATTAGTGTACAGGTGAAATGAAGACGTAAAACCTGAATGGATTAAACCTCGGTTGGTCAATATATCGAATATAAACCTAAGTATAAACAATGAAAAGAATGGATTGTAAAACATTTTATCAGATGAAGTATAACTTAATTCGGAGAGAAACCGAGTTAAATAAAGTAACTTAGGAAATCAAATAATAATGATTGAGAACTAAGTCTAAAATTTAGAGTTGGAAACCAGCCTTAATTCAATTTGGAACTGGAAAGTCTAAGTAATGAGTCGAGTTAAAGAAACAAACGTTAATATAGTATGAGATGCGAATAAGCGAAAAGAGTTAAGGTATGGATCGAAGGGCCGAATATAAGAATAACAAGATGCGAATAAATTTGACTTGTACGAAATAAGGTAATGGTTAAGCGAATCATTAGTGAAAAAATTTAAAATATTGAAATGCGATGTGAAAAATAGAACTTAACCAGAATTGGAAGGATTCAATGAAACGAAATCAATGTTGAAGACTAAATAAGTTGATAGAATGAACGTATATTGGTGGATAGGTAAGTAAAATAAGATTTCGAAATGAGAGAAATAATTGGTTATATACAAACCATCGCTGGTCCTAACCCTTAAGTATGGATTTAAAGTTGACTAAATGGAACGACATTCATGAAATATGGATGAAGAAATAAGAATAAGAAAGGAATTTGGTGAGTTTATTCATATTAATGATTGGGCAAACGGAATGAGATAGAATGAGATTATGAATGAAACTTGGTGACTTGGTAAATAAATTAATTTGGTTGAATTAAATAGAAGGGAAAGCGAATTTTAAATCTATTTGGAAATGAGACGATTAGGAAAGGAAATAGATGTAAACGAATTGGCAAATGTGTCCCATATTAATGGATTGAGCAATGAATGCATATCGAGATTGTAGGAAGGTAAAAAAAAATAAGAATTTAAGTTTTAACAAGAAACAATGTTTGACATGAAGCGAGAAATTGGATAGAAAGAATATCGGAAATTGAGTAAGCAAATTGATTTAAAATCCATTTCTCAATCAGTGGAGTGATAACAAATTTTAGGTGAAGAAGAATTTTCAAACGTTTGGAATTCGGAAGTTGAAGCTCTAAATAATCGATGTTCATGCGAAAATCTGAAATGTTCGATAGGCTGTAGTAGAATAGTCATAACTTTTGATTGGATGATCGGAATTTGACGATTCCGGACTTGTTGCAAACCTTAGAAACTGATCAAGAACTTCCGTTAATAGAGCCTTGTCAAATTTCAGGTTTGTTAGGTTGAAATCAAGGAGTTAGTTGTAGTTCAACGTGCAGAAAAATATAAATCTGAAGCGTATACCTATATTGTTTTGACCATAACTTCCTAACGGAGTGTCGGATTTCGATGCGCAAGTACAATTCGGAAAGCCCAGGATCTGAGCTAAAACCTTTCGTTAATATTCTTTGTAAAATTTTGAGATTTAAAAGGGTGAAAACTGGGTTGAACAACTCAGATCTGCATTTTTCAGTGTACAGACTGAGGTGTTCGCCTTCACTAAAATAGCCATAACTTTTGAACGAATTATCCGAATTCGACGAATCCAGAAAATTCGGAAAGGCTGGAAGAAATGCCACAACTTTTGCCTTGTGTTTTAGTCCAATTCCATCATTTATAGGCTGATAATCGATGATTTGTTTGCTGGTCTGTCATGAATATTATAGCTTTGTAGTTGAAATGTCGATGATATGTTGTGTAAGTTATATGCATTTTCTATTTAGTGTATGCGTGTTTGATTCTCATGTATATGTGAGTATGTAGCAGGTGAAGGGAAGTCGCGCTACGCTTCGGAGCTCGCTTGCGCTAAATGCTAAGCTAAATAAATTCGCATATAAACACTAAAGAAGGTAAGTATTTGTGTTATATTGTTTTGGGTTTATATATGTGTTTCTCCATTCTTGGGATGCCTCATCGTGTGATGAGATGAATATTGAGTTTATATATATGTTGGGATTTTCCCAGACCTCTCCGTATAAGGGAGATGCTGCCGAAATTTTCCGTGATTTTGAGAGTTAGAAAATTTGTGAGATTTTTCAATCATATAACTTATTTTACAAACAATATATTATAAATATGGATTTGGAGGTATGAATATGGTCAATATCGTATTTCGTTCTCTTTTCGAGGACGAAAAGATTTTAAGTGGGGGAGAATGTAACATCCCATATTTCTGTATATTTAAATTACGTTTAAATAAAATGGAATAATATTAGAGAAAAATCAAATTTTGTTGATTTTATGATAATGGTTGTTTGAGTTAAGTAAGCATAACTTTTTTCCAAATTTAGTTTATTTATAAATTGTTGGGATTTGAGAATTTATATTTTAAATGATTTTTTTTAAAAAATATTTGAAAATTTTATTTGTGAATAAATGAATTGGGATCTTAAATGTGTGAAACCAATTTATACATTTTAGTTAAGTCATAATTGAATTAAAATGGAATTTATAAATATTTAAATTTGGGTTAAAACAATTAATCGAGTAATTGAATATTTTATTTATTTAATTAACTGTGAAATTTAACTGTTTTGGCAACTGTCTCGGAATTCGACGAAACTAGCGCCATTAGATCCGGAACAGTGAATTATGGTAGGATTCCAATTTGCGTTACGATCCGACTTACTATTTGATCATGTGAGAGAAAATGTGGAAGATAACAGTGTAACATGATAATTGGTTATTTATCCAATTTGGCCTTCTATGTTTACATAAATAAAACCCATATAACACCTCATCAGTTCATTCTACACTATACGTATACTTCCTTCATCACTTTATCTCCAATGGCTGAAATAAGGATTCTAAACCCTAGATCAAATAAAAATACAGACTTAAAAATCAAATCTCTTCAAAACCCAACAAATTACATATCAAATCGAAGCCCTCGACAATACGAAGCTACTGGTACCTTTTGTTTCGACATGCAGTATCCAGAGCTGCCGGAAATCGATGGTCAAAGCTTTGAATTGCGAAACCCATGAAATAAAATTGGGGTCTTTCGTTTCTGAAGCTAATCGGGAAAATCGAGATATGGGTATTTTCGAGGATGACCATACGAGTTCAACGGTGGTGACGGCATCTTCTGAAAGTCAGTGAAGTGGTTGGGATTTGCGATTTAGGGTTTAAAACCCTCTTCATTCAGGTTAGTGCTGCGGCAAGCTACGCTACCGGGGGTCACGTCGTGGGCTAGGCTGGGTGCGCGGGTCCGTAAGCTTTTGATCGAGGATGGTCGGTGGTCCTCAAGCGGACGGAGCAAGGAGATATCGGCGGTCAAAGTTCGGTTGTTTTAGGTTTCTCGCGTCGTTCACTATAATGAGATAGAGGGGGCACGAGCGGGAAGAGGAATCTCCTTGCTGACATGGCAAGTATTAGTTTGGTAAGGGAATATAGTTTATATTTTTATATAATTTAAAATTCAAATAGAAAAACGCTGATAACTTTCTCATTTTAACTCGGTTTTACGCACGGTTTGTTGCGTTGGGATCATGGCTAGATTTCGGACGTTTTGGCACTAGTTTGGCTGCGTTTGAAGATTGTCAAATTTTGGCCTTTAGTTGGACGTTCGACCAAGTAAAGACCCAAAGGTGAGTGATTTTATTGCTCACAATGAATTTAATTATTCCCATATTTATTGAATTAAAATATGAAATAAGTTTGGTTGCATGGTTGTGATTGGCTGTTGAATTGGTTGCGTAAATTTGATATCCAAGTGTGTTGACATGCAAATTTGATCGATAACTAGTTATTTAATTTAATTTAAATTTCTAGTTAGAAATTTTGATCCTTCTTAACCCATGAAATAGTACAATACTGATCAATTGGATGAAGTGATTTGTGGTGGATGTTTGGTTGGAATTTATGACTAAATTAATATTGACACTGCTAATGCTCCATATTCAGTGTATGGTATTGCATGTTTATTGTGACGATTTATCCCATTTACCCTTGATGTTACGAGCATCGAATAAAACCGGGATTTATCGATTTAAATAAATTAAGAACACAGAGTGAAATGATAAATCTCGGTGACCCTGATTTGGATTGAAATGATAGATCCATCCCTGAAATATCGAGGAACTAAATTAAAACCACTTGGCCATTGGATAGATAATTATATACAAACATCGGTTGGTTAAATGATTTTCAATATTTGGAAATTTTATTTGATAGAATTTTCATTTAGAAGAATGTACTGATACTTGATAAATCCATTTCTTTAAAGATTCTGATCTTGGGATGTTTATTAAAAAGGGTTAAGGGAACTTTCCCAAAATAAAGTGGAAATTCTTAAATTGGGATGTGAATATGATTTGGAATTATTCAAATTTATGGGGTGGATTTGAATGAAATAAATTCTTATTGAATTTAAATTTTGAAAAGGGAATCGAGTTATTCTGAGTTGTTTTACTCGGTTTTGAATATTGATTTGAATTCCTGAAATCGAACGGTTGTTTTAAATGATGTTTGAAACAAGATATGAGACCTATGTAAACTCCATTGACTGGAGTATAGATTCAAGTACTGGAAATTCGGAAGGAAGGAGCTTTTACGATTTAAAGAATTTTATTATATATATACACTTCTTGATTTCAAATTTACTATTCCTTCTTAAAAAATTATTTATTTAAAACTTTTCCTATAAATTATTTCGTTATAACTAAAATTTTCCTTAGATTTTATTATTTAGACTAAGCTGTAAAACTTTTAAATCTTATATATATACGTAGTGTTTTGAAATTTCCTTATTTTATTCTAGCTAATATATTCCACACATACACACACACACACACACACACACACACACACATATATATATATATATATATATTATAAAGATTTGGATTTATAAGCATCTATTTTCAAGTTATATTAAATGATCGTAAATTTCTTCCAAATGGAAGTGTTAAATCTAAAACTGTTGTTCAAATGGGGTTGAGATAAATTTCATTCTATTTGAATCGATTTCTAAACCGATTTTTGATATGGAAGTGTGAATTATATGCTATTCAAATATGAATCTATCTCCTAAGGGATTGAAATAAGTTATGAAGTATATATTCTATTTGAATATGAATGGATTTCAGACATAAATCGATTTGGAATAATTTGAAATCTTTGAGATGAAATATATTCTATTTGAATATAAGTCGATTTTGAAATATTATATGATTATGATATAAGGATATGGAAATATATTCTAATTTAGAATATAATCGGTTTGGTATGATTATGATATTTTGATATGAAATTATATTCTATTTGAATATAAATTTGGTTCGAAACAGAATATGATATTTTGATATGAAAGCGAACCTTTATGAAATATAAAAGAACCAACCGATGTGAAAGATGTAAGCATTGGTTGTTAAGGAGACCGGAGTCGACACAAGGCATACTCTCTGTCAGTGTTGATACCACTTTGACAACTGTCAACGTTACGACGTATCCAGAATGATGTATGATGACTTGGAGGCGATTATTGAATCGAAGATGATGAACGATGACAAAATAGCCCTGACCTTCTGGTTAAAATTGAAATGACTAAAACAGGAGCTATACCGTGACTAATTAAGGTAGCACCTTTGATCGGACACACTTCTTCGATACTATTTCTATGACTATGACGATGATGATGATTTGGGCCCTTTTAATTTGGGAGTGTGATCCGAGGTGGGCGGTAGTGGCTGTTATGTGTTACCACCGGTCCGGGAGTGCAATTGGTAGAATCCAACCCTGGGCATTGCCTCGAGTGCCTTGTCATATTTATCCATATTGAGCTCCATACGATTTTGATTTAGCATTGCCTTCTATGGAGTGCCCTCTGATAACACCAGTACGGTGAATTTACATTATTGTATAGACTGTTGGTGCCTGTAAACGGCGTAAGGGTAATATGGTAATCCCGCTTACGCTATTTTTATGGTATTTACTTTACTGGATAGACACTATCATAATAGCGTATTATACTATGTATGTATTAGTTTAACAGATCCTCGAGAGATGGAGAAATCCTATAACATCTCTTGAGTTACTGCACCCATGACACTCAAGTTATTTCGTATTTTAATTTGACTAATATGAGAATGATTTAGTGCTAATTCGAGTGTTTGTTGTGTTTCTTTTTATGCAATACGCTCGGGTCAGCAGATGTTGCAGCTAGCGAAGATTTTTCTTCCTTGGAGCACGAAGATGAAGTTGGTGTATATCTACTATATATAATATTTTTCCGCTGCACTTTGTTTCCGCTGTCATGTATGTATATCTGTATATGTGTAACTCTGATAACCATCGATGTTATAGCCTATTGTACATATATTTCAACTGTTTGAACTGCTATTTAATTATTATATGTTGTCCTTCCGTTGTGAGGTTCTGTGATTGTGTTTTTCCCTTCTTTCTTTCTTTTCTTCTTTTCCCAATAACTACCTATATTTGAGATTGTTTGGGTCGACATGTGTGGTTTATTGTCGATTTTAAACGGTCGAAAATCTGGGTCGTTACATGCTACTAATCTGGCTTTATTTCTTATAATATTTCCTAGTTCACCAGCCTTATTTTTATACAACCATTTGTAACAATAATAGATTGATCATTTGGTCGAGGTACTAACTCCCTAACATCATTACGTTCGAATTGATTTAATTCCTCTTGCATAACTATTATCCAATAATCATCTGTAGAGGCTTCTTTTGGATTTTTGGGTTCGATAGTTGAAAGAAATTCTACATGACCCATTTGATTTATTTGACTCCTTGTTCGAATGTGTGGATCAATTTCTCCAATAATGTTTTGGGTAGGATGATCTCATAGATTCTGGGAGGTGATCTAATTTGTTCTACGGAATTATTTTCAGTATTTTCAATAATTTCATCATTAACTTTATAATTTACATTTCTATCAAAATTTTCATCAAAAGACAAGTGTAAAGATTCTTCTATAACATTAGTGCGTTTATTGCAAATACGATAACCTTACTATGTTCTGAATATCCAACAAAAATTTAATGATTAGCTTTTGGATCAAATTTTCCGAGCTGATCTTTAATGTTAAGAATAAAACATTTAGAACCAAAAACTTTAAAATAAGAAATGTTTGGTTTTCTTCCATTAAGAAGTTCATAAGGTGTATTTTTAGTTAGAGGGTGAATGGAAATTCGATTTAATACATAACAAGCGGTTGATACAGCTTCTGCCTAAAATTGTTTTGATAAAGTGCTTCCATTTAATAAAGTTATAGCACATTCTTGTAAAGTTCTATTCATTCTTTCTACAACCTCATTTTGTTGTGTAGTTCTAGGAAAAGAAAAATTACGATTTATTCCTTTCTTTTTACAAAAAATGTTCAAAAGATTCATTCTCAAATTCTCCACCGCGATCGCTATAAATGTTTTTAACTCTTAGATCTTTAAAATTTTGATTTTTTTAATTTTAAAATGTCCAAAATTATCGCTTTTATTTTTCCTCAAAATAATCCATATATATCTTGAAAAATCACCAATTATCACAAATACATACCAATTATGATTTCAAGATTGAACTTGAGTAGGTACAAATAAATCCATATTTAATAGTTCTAACGGTTGTAAAGTTGATATAACCTTTTTAAATTTAAAAGAAGATTTTGTTAATTTTCCTATTTGACGATCTTCATAGAGATTTTTTTACTTTAAATTTTATTTTAGGTAAACCTTTTACTAACTCATTTTTCAAAAGTCTCTACATAGTTTAAAGTTTATATGACAAAAACGCTTGTGCCATAACCAAGAATCGTTACTATTGGCTATTAAACACATTTCTTTTTTATTATTAACTTTCATTTTTAAAACATAAATATTTCTATCTTTATTTCCTTCAAAAATACTACATTTATTTTCAGAAAGCGTTATTTTAAAACCTTGTTCACATAATTGACTAATACTAAGTAAATTATGTTTTAAAGTTTTAACTAAGGAAACATTAGTAATAAGGGGTAAATTTTAAATACCATAGACGCACACATCTCCTTTGCCAATGATAAAACCTTTTGAATTATCTCCGAAGGTAACAGAGCCACCATCAAAGTATGAAATATTGGTAAGCATATCTTTGTCTCCGGTCATGTGTTTTGAGCAACCACTATCTAAGATCCATTTTCTCTATGAGTGGGACCTGCAAATTTTTTTAATAAGCGTATTGGTACCCACATTTTGATAGGGTCCTAAGAGTTAGATCTTAGGAAGCCAAACCCAAGTGGATTTAGTGTCCCTTTGTACAAATAATTTTTATTATTATGAACATATTCCATAAATGATTTGATATGTTTATTCCTAATCAAACTATTGTTAGTTTTCGGAACCCATATCTCAATTTTATTAATCTTTTTGGTGTATTTTTGTTTATCTCTAATTTTTGAATCAATTAACCTCTTATTTTTCTTTGGAGAAATTTTCGACTCTTTCCTAAATCCTAAACCATTTTTGTTTGATGATGATTGAGAATTTTCTATGATCCTTGATAAATTTTCTCTACCCTTATTGAGGTTAGATATATTCTTAGAAATACTATCTAACTTAGTTTGAATACTTCTATTTTCCAATTCTAATTCTTTTATTTTGGTTTTAAAAATGTGATTTTCAGAATTGATTTCATTATTCTTTGCCTTCTGAGTTTCAATTTCTTGACTCAAAAGCGAAAGCTGACTATTTGAATTTGAAAGAGTCTTTTGAACCTTTTCAAGTTCTTCTTCTAAGATTATTTTTTTCATCTTTTAGCATGTCTCTCTCAAACTAAACCTTATTCTGATTTTCACGAGTTTCTTTAAGTTTTTTCTTAAGTTTTTTCATAGTGTTTAAAAATTCAAAATTAACTTCTATTAAATCATCATAAGATAAATCACTTACTTCAGATTCTTAAGCCATGAAGCACACATTTGCTTGTTCATTTTCACTATCACTGTTTTATGAATCTGAATTTGATTCATCCCATGTAATAGAAAATGCCTTCTTTTTGAATTTTTCTTTCTTATTCTTATTGTTGAAATTCTTCTGATTTTCTTTTATTTTTGGACAATCCTTTACCATATGACCTTTCTTGTGGCAATTAAAGCATTCTAAATTTGACGATGAAGGCTTGCTTGCGGTATTCTTCCTAAAATTTCCTTTTCTATATTTTAGAAATTTCTTAAATTTTTGGGCAATAAAAGCTAAATTCTCATCTTCTGATTCTGATTCTTCTTTATTGGCATGAAAGCCACATTATTTTTCTCTTGAGCTAATTCCATTTTTGCTTGAATATTTACTTCATAAGACATGAGATTGCCTATGAGTTCTTCTTGTTTTATAGCTGATAAATCATTAGCTTCCTCAATGGCTAGTACTTTTCTTTCCCAATCGTCAGTTAGAAAGTTTAGCACTTTTGACACAGTACCAAAGTCACTATATTTTTCTCCCAGTCCTATCAATGCATGTAGAATGTCTTGAAATCTTTAATACATTTCATTGATGGTTTCATTTTGTCTCATTTTGAAGTTCTGGAACTGGTTTTTGAGCATTGAAATCTTTGTTTGTTTGACTTTGCTTGTTCCTTCATAGATAGTTTTGAGTGTTCCCATATTTGATAAGCTGATGTACAGATGCTAACACGATTGAACTCGTTTCTATCCAAGGCACAATATTGCATATTCATAGCTTTGGCATTTGCATTTGCCTCATCTTTTTGAGTTGTTGTGCATGCTGATTATTAAGTTGTAGGTGCTGTGAATTCTTTTTGAGTAGCATTCCGTGCAATAAATCTACTTGCTTGCATATATATCCTCATTCTTGTAGCCCAATAGTTGTAGTGCATTCCATTGAATAGAGGCGGTCTTTGAGTAAATTGTCCTTCGGCAGATGTAGTTGAGCTAGCACTTGGATTATTCTCCATTTTACCAAAGTATCAAATAACGGTGTTACGGTCATAGGATGGCCTTGCTCAGATACCAATTCAAAGTGCCTAAGCAGCGGTAGGATCGTATGGAGTATGAGTATGATGAAATGTATATAGAAATAGAAGAGTAGTAAGTAAAAATCAAATAGTCGATTTATACTGGTTCGGACCACTATCCTACGTCCAGTCCCAGACTCCCTTCTGTATTTCACTAACACTAATACCCTCACTTTACCCAGAGGAACAGGTTCACAATTACCCGAACAACCGAACGGGATTTCTTGCCTCAACTGCTGAAGAGGACTTTATCAATACAGAATAATTGCTGACTATTTGTGTTCTTGATAACACAGATATGTAAATATGTGGTACACTCTTCCCATAGTCTTTCCTTGATGATAATCATGAAGCTTGTGAAAGAGTATGGAAGATTAAAATTTCAAGTATTTGTAAATAGAGTGCTTGTAATGACCTGAAAATTCCCCTCGCGGGAAATCACCGAATACACTAACTTTGGGCATACAACACATCAGAACAAATAACAGAAGACTTTTATAAACATTATAATAATGTTACATCAGAGTACAGAATATCAGAGTACATCGAATACATAATAATGCAGCAGAAGATTAATTTACAATAAACTCAACACAATGCAGCGGAAGACTATCATTGCTCTGGCCACAGCTTTAAGTTTCGATCCAAAATCCTACCTAAATAAATAGATATCTACAAAACAAGCCACTCGACTGCCTGTGTGGAAAAGTGGGCACCCGAGTTGCAAAGTGGAACAAACTACGAGTCAGTCATGGGACTGGTATGAGAAATCTTATTTAACTTATCTAACAATAATAAGGCTAATCACAGGACCACGCCGTTAGCGCGGAACGGGTTTACTCCATTGGGTTGCCAGTGCAAGAAATAAAGTAAATCGGTAAACAGCGCCATGCTTTTTAGAAAAACGAAACCATTATAAAACTCAAGTCCCATCACACAATGCAATACAAACCAGAGGATAGAGTTTTACCTTATAATGGTCAAAATTGCTTGATACGATAAAACGGATTTGATATTATTATTAGTGTATATATGTTTCAAAAACATTTCAATCATAATGTATCAATCATAGATGGCATAGCTACCATATACTATGTCGCCATGCTAGTTATACAATCAAAACCGCATGTGTCGTATTGGAAGTTGGATTTCCATCATGAACCAAGGCAAGAGATAGTCCTTACCAAATTCGAGACAATCTAGCCCATGTCTCAGGACTCGGACTCAGGTGAGCCCTTAGGAGCCGCAGCGCCGGTCCATAAATATTTTAGTGGATTATTACTCCTGAACAATACGTTTACCCGCCCTATAGGGCGTAAAATAGAGCCACTAGGGACTCAAATCTGAGGCGCCTCGCAATCCATCATCCACATAAGTAAAAATGTCTGGGCTTGTAAAACCCTAACACCACTTCTAGCTAGAAAGAAACGCATGTCCTCCCTGGATCCTTCTCCCGTTTCTAGTTCATACCGGGGTGTGAGGCTCGCGAAGATCATTACACAAAGATATGCTAAATAAAGCTGTGGTTTGATCATCAACCACAAGGCTCTGCTTTTAACCAATAAGCCTTGATCATTTGCAACTTAGCTGCCACGTTGTCAATCCATACCATACCATTGATTTCTGCCAATGTATAACCTCTAAGCTCGTATGTCTCAGAGAAGGGTGTTAAGCAAGAGAATAAATTCTCCGCCACCAAACAGATATATATTTAGCAGAGATCAACGAATACAGCATAAAGGAATACAACGTCATACATACCATCCATTTACAAGTCCGTTTTGGGTCTGAACGAAGCCGGAGACACCTTATTTCTCGTCCCATATGTCCAATATAGGAGAGAGGTTCTCGCATATTCGTCGATCTCCAAGTATGTTTGGACGATCACCACTTATTACCTTGTCTTGGGATGCCTCCTAATCAAGACATCAGTAATCATCCAAACGATGTGAAGACCTCTGGTCTTCAACCACCGTCTTCATCTTCGACTTTTAATCGTCGTAGTAATTATTCAGAATGGGTTGAACCCGGTCTTTCCGAATAACTCGCGTATTTTATAATCAATAAGCAAGTGCTATAAAACACATCACACGCCTCATTCCAATTTAGAATATTCTTTTAATAAAATATTCACATTATTAAGGAAAGGTAACCATAAATTTTATCAAAGATAAGTTCTTTTAAGTTTATCCTTTAATCTTCTTTTTAAAGATTCATTAAAACTCCAATTTGGTTTTAATATCAAAAATCGTTACTTTATGATTATTCAAATTTAAGAAATTAATCTTGTCTTTAACTAGGTTAAAGAACCAATGTCATTTGAAACACAGTTCATGACAAACCCGAAATCATCTTCCACTAAATATGGAATTTTCACAGAAATCAAATAAATATATAATCGATACAAATTTCCGTATCAAACTAATAATATAAATGGAATAACGGCAAAGCCTTTTATATTCCATATATAATAACGGTCTTCTTTTACACAAGTTCATCTCGATTTTTTATTAAATTGAATTCCATTCAATTCCAATTTCTTATATTTAATTGGAAAACTTTACTTTGGAAATTTTCCATTTAAATCTTAATAAAAGATTTATAAATTTCAAATAATATCTTCACTGTTAATTGGGTTAAAGAACAGATGTTTTTTAAAATACAGTTCACTATAAACCCAATTCACATTTCTTTTATTCCAATTACTAAATATAATTGGAAACTCTAATAATCTTAATTAAAAGATTTATTCTTTACTCCACTGGGTTTAAGAATAGTGTTATTAAAGACATCATTCACGACAAACCCAAAATCCAATTTTATTTATTTAAAAACATTGGATTATTATTCTAGTTAATAACTAGTTCATTTGATAAAAATGTATCTTTATCTTTCCGAAATTGGAATTTTTCATCCAAATTCTTTCCAAATCATTTATTATGATTTTACATAATTTTTACACATTTTTAATAATTTTATTAAGGTTCTTATAGTCGGTTTCCAATAACGGCCACCGAACTGCATTTACAGCGACCTTTTCCAAATTTGATTTGGACATATTTCTAAATCCAATTGTTAGATTTCAAATCTTTTATATTCATTAAAAATCTCTTTTCAATACGAACCCAATGGTTCCAGTTTTAAGAGAATCCGACGGTCGGATCTCCCGTCACGCTAATTTGAAGTTAATGGTCGAAATTCGCGAACGGTCGCTGCGCGGTGCGTTCTATTCAGGCCATTAAATATATATAATATATATTTCGTTGATTTCCTTTAAAACGTATTTTATAAATTGTTTATAAACTCATTTCAAAATGATTTTAACTTCATTTTCAATTTTAAATAAAAATGGAATATTCAATATCTTTATCATATTAAAATAATAATATTTTCAAAACATTAGATTTTGAAATTACTTCTTTTTGATATTCATTATAAAATGAATAATATCGATCGAAAAACCTGTTTGGGTTAAAATGGCATTTGCTACTTAATTCGGCTTCATATTTTTATATTTTTGTGTCTATCCAAAATCGGACATCAAAATCATAATTTTATTCTTCACGGTATATTATTTTAAGATATTGTTTATTTTAAAATATTCTTTATTTTAAAAGATCCTTTATTTAAAATATTATTTATTTGAAATATTATTTACATTAAAATGTTCTTTTACATCCTTTTACACTAAAATGTTATTTTACATAAAAATTTTCTTTTTCATTCTTTTACATTAAAATGTTATTTTACATAAAAATGTTCTTTTTCATCAAAATAATCTTTATTCTAAAATATCTTTATAAAACATTATTTATTATAAAATATTATTTATTTCTGAATTGGAATGCGACTAAATCAATTACCATATAAATTCAGTTATATGGATTTCATACATTGCACATGTTCAACGATAATGATAAACAATCATCAAACAATCCATTCACATCCAAAGTGAAGTTTATAACTATGTGAGCATTAAAATAAATAAATAACGCTCATCACAGACTGTCAATCCATCAATTGACAATTAATTAAATATTGGGACTAGTGTATGTCAAACAACAACAGTTTACATAAATAAATCATTGGTTAATAGATTTAACCAATTCTAATATGGTTTGAATTATTTGCTATTTAACAAATTTTTACTATTTAAAATTATAAATGAATATTTATAATTTAATTTCAACTACCATATTAATGTTAACATTATTTTAAATACGTTAAACATTCCAACATCACAAACACATATTTCAAGACATGATTCATCTTATTTAACAAAACGTATTCTAACAAGATGACATTTCTATTTGACAAAACATATTCTAACTAATTTGATATTTTTATTAAACAAAAACATATTCTATCTAAGTGACATATTTATTTGTAAAATATGTTTTCTAACATAAATGACATCTTTATGATTCATCTTATTTAACAAAACGTATTCTAACAAGATGACATTTCTATTTGACAAAACATATTCTAACTAATTGATATTTTTACTAAACAAAAACATATTCTATCTAAGTGACATATTTATTTACGAAATATGTTTTCTAACATAAATGACATATTTATTTACAAAATATATTTCCTAATATAAATGACATCTTTATTTCACTTGACATTTAAAATGACATTTTTTATTTCAACATAACATTTTCTACAAAATGACACATTTATTTTAACATAATGTTTTCTACATAACGGCAATTTTATTTACAAAATAACATTTTCTACAAATTGACATTTTTATTTATAAAATATATTATAACTAAAATATGTTCTAACTAAATAACATATTTTCTAGTTCTAATGACAAAATAAAAAGACAATTTTGGCAAATGTACATGTTTATAATTCTAGTGACAAAAAAAATTTATTTACATGGCATGTTTTCAATGTTCTAATGAAAATATAAAAAGATAATTTATTTACATGACATGTTTTCAATGTTTAAATGACAAATAAAGAAGTGTTATTTGCATAATTAGGTTCAATGTTTTCTAGTGACAAGTAAAAAGGAAATTTTTATTTGACAACACTTCTATTTTAAACATGACAAATAAAAAGGATATTTTCATTTGTATAAAATTTCAATATTTAACATGACAAATGAAAATGACTACTTGTGTTTGTACACAAATCTAATTTCACCATAACAAATAAAAATGATATTTTAATTTATTGACAATTCTAATTCAACATCATAAATAAAAATTGATATTTTTAATTTGTTGACAATTCTAATTCAATAAAAATGATATTTTGTTTTGACACAAATATAATTCAACAAAAATGGCATTTTGTTTCGACACAGATATAATTCAACAAAAATAGTATTTTGTTTTGATAATCTTATTTCAACAAGAATGTAAATTTTTGTTGTCTACTTCTTTTTAATGATTCATATTACAATAAAAATGTAATTTTTATTGTCTGCTCTTTTTAATGATTCATGCTAATATAAAAATGTAATTTTTATTGTTTCAAAATATTTTATTCCTAACATGATAAAAAAAATTATCAAACAAAATCGTATTTTTACATATGATTATTCTTCTAACATGATAATATTCTAAACAAACCAAAACACATTTTTAACATACATAATTTAATCCCGCTACCCATTGCAATCACAAATCAACCAACTGAAATTTTACACCACACGGATATAAATTTTATATAGCATAAATATGAATTTTACATCGCAATTAATAATTAATTTCATTTTAAAATAGTGATCTCACCTTGGTCGATTTTATTTTTTATTTTCATTTCTGTACAGTTCAGATTTGAATTTGCTCTGTTTCAGTTCTGATCAGCTCCATGTTGTAGATCTCATTTTTCTGTTTCCAACGCATTTCGTTTTGTTCAATTCTGACATTGTTTGGACAAGTTACAGTCGTTTAAATCTTAATTACAACAATTGACAAATTAAATAACTAATTAATTTAATAATTCTCACTTAACCCCTCTTCTACTTCCCGACGTCTTCAGTATAAACACCGAAACCCATCGTTCCCTTCACCTCTCTCCTGCGCGCGCCGCCTAAGGCCCACCGTTCACCGATCAGAGATGCTCACAACCACCGCCTACGCTTCCTTCCCCTACGCGCCAAGGATGGGACAATTCACACCCCCCCGCTTCCTCGAAACCCGCCCCAACGCGGCGGTCTTCATACCCAAAATCCGAGATACATACAATATAAAAATTGATCACAACCGTTGAAGTTGTGTGTTCTTCGATTTTGCTTTTGGTAGATCCGAAATTCATTAAAGGGACTGTGAGAAAAATTGAATGGAAAATAGGAGCAAATCAGCCATGCGTTTAGAACCTAGGCGGTGACTGATACAATAGGATCTAGGGTTTTGAGAAACGTGTATTTAAAGATTATATTGCTTTATTATTTTATTTATTTAATTCCCAAAAATAAATGTTTACCGTTACGAACTCCAAATCAAACCCAACGACTATTGTCCCTAGCTAAGTACCCCTATTCCGGACATAATTGACAAGGTCCCGCCAGCCCATTTGATCATCTCAGTCCACTTTTCTTTAATTTAAAATACAAGACATTTAATTATTTAAATTTGATCGTACATTTTAATTTACCGGGGCCACAAACTGACTCCAAAAATTCCCGAAAAATAAATATAGCTATGTTTTGACGATACGGTCCTAACAAAATTAATTTCGTCGAATTTAGAGACCATTTGAAAAATGGCTATTTTCTGGTCGATCCAGTTTGGTTGAAATTGTCAAAATACGTTTTCTTTTGCCACGCTCACATATTGATTCCAAAAATTATGAAATTTGAAACCTAGCAATAATTTGACATTCCGGATCCAACAAAAGTGGTTTCGTCAAAAACGAAGGTCGTTTGCAAAATGGTTATTTTTTTATATTAATATATATATATATAAATTCCATAACGACTATTCTGAACATTAAACTAGGCATAACTTTTGATTCCCGTTATGAAATTTCAATTTTTCGGATTCGTTGGAAAGATATTTTTAAACAGATTTAAAAAAATTTGGTTTTACTGAAATCCGATCTATTTTGAATCCTATACATTCAGTCAAAGTTCAAATTCAAATTTTCGAACTACCGCTCTATTTCTAACTCCTTTTATAATTAATATAAATATATTCGTTCTAACTTCAATTAAAATAAATTTTCAATCATTATCATTTAAAATAAATCATTTTCAATATTTAAAATCCATTAAAAATTCTAAAGTGAAAATTTTAAATTAGTTCCAAAATTCCGGGTTGTTATAGTGCTTTTAGAGAGTGAGAGCTTTTAGTAAAATAGAAAGAATTAGATTGAAATTCAGTGATTGGATCACTTAATCAAGTCTCTATTTATAATATACAAAGAGTTACAACTAATCACAAAGAGTTTTAATTAAGAGATATGAATTAGAAAGTTGTGAATCTTCATAATAGGTTGCCACCCTTCGTAATCAGATGTCTAAATAGAAGTTTCAGATGTCTGTTTTGATTTAAAAATAAAACACCAAGGAAATAGTATATTTCGGAGCAGATCAGAAGTTTGAATTAGATTCAGAACAGACGTCTGAATATTATGTAAATTTGAAATCTGTTTTAGCAAACAGACATCTGTCTGAAAAATTTCAAATGTTGGTTTTCTTAGCAAAACTTATTCCTTGCTTATTCCAATGTGAAAAGTGTATATATATAATATGTATGTGTGTAATCATCAAGGAAGATTTTAACATATAAATCTAAGACAAACAGACTCTTACAATATATATAATCTTCATTTTGTATTCTTGAATTTGCTTGTCGAATATCTTCTTGCAAAACAGAGTTAGTTGATATAGTATATATGCTTATGTATAGTTGTCATAGTCAAAACGCTATATTCGAGTTTCAATAGCTTTGTGCATTTTCATTTTGAACTCCTTTGAGTTTTACTGTTGGCACAAAACTTAATTTCTTGTTGTATCATATATGATAGTCTCTATGGATATACATACATTGTATGTATGTATATATATGTGATCTTCATGTATCTGCTGCCATACTGAAAATGTTGTGCACACATGTATTACTTCATCTCAGTTTTGCCATGTTGACAGTGTATATTTCTTGCATAAGAGTGATCATGGATACTTGCAGCATTCAAATGTTGTCAAGCTTCACTTGACACTCCATTTTCGATATATTTGTCCAATGCTGACTATTTTGCCCTTGCACAGAAATATGTGTATATACATACACATATATGTGTATACATTTATAGTGCACGTCCATTTTATATATATGTGAGCACTACAGGATTTGTCTACCTTGTGGTATCTATAGTGTATCACTGTGAATATCACAAGTTGTCTAGATACAGATAGATGTCCATATAGATCAGGTCAACTCATGAAAAATGATGAGAAACACACCAAAACTCTGAGGTAAATAATTTTTTTAACATAAAAATTATATATGCTAGAATTTGAAATATTTTTGTTCTAGGTTACTGTGTGTTTCTTCTATGACAGGTAAACACATGATTGGACTGACAGTGAAGAAGACAGACAGAAGACAAGTGACAGTGCTATAGAATATATCAATGTGTATATAACAGAGAGTTAATTGTATGTGTATACAACTGTGTAAATGAAATGTAACATGAGTGTTTGATAGTTATAATGAGGCAACAATGTATAGAAATGAAATTTAATATGAAATGTATCGTATTACAGTGAATTATACAAATAGTGGAGTTATAAATTTGTATTGTTGAAATAAAATATTATATTTAAATAAAATACTGTTTGAATATTTAAATTCTTGTGCAGCAGTATTCTATTTAAATATAAATATTATATTCTACCTGTGATGTAGTATAACAGTACAATTACCAACACATTTATAATAATAAATATATGTCTGTTATCATCAAACAAAAATCATAGAATCGTTAGATACAACAATCTCCCTCTTTTGATGATGACAAACTAAAAATAAGATTTTTGAATATAATATTGTAGTAAATGTGTTTGACAGTGTTTTATTGAACTCCCCTTATTTGAATGCTCCCCCTGCAACAAACTCCCAATAGATATGTGCATGAGTGAAAAGCAATAATTGAAATTTCTATATTAAAATATTCAAAGAATATCCACTCATCGATCAAAATCTTAACCAATTCTCCCCCTTTTGTTATCATCGAAAGGATACAGTAATTAAAATAGTGATGAGATAATTGACTAAAGATATAATATTGGCTTAAGAGGAAGAATGATCATCATAAATCTCAATCAGCCAAACAAAAATCATAATATTCGAAGAAATAGTGGCAAATTTCACATTGTAGAATTGTAATGTCTCATATTTCCCAGTCGATTATTTAAATTATTTTATTGATTTAAAATGTTGATTCAAATTTAAATAAATGTATTTAATAATTTTGAATATATTATTAACATAAATAATATAATAATATTTAATTCCAAAATAATCGAAAAAGGTTGAATTTGCAGTATAATGTGAATTGGCAACATAAAAGGGTTAAATGTTGTTTATATTGGAATTTTATTAACATATTCGTTTATTAAATGACGATTGAAAGTTTAATTTATAATTTAATTATAAAATGAGCTGCAGCGGCACGGTAATTCGTAATATAACGTTTTGAAATTTAATTGGTTGTACAAAATCCAATATAAGTCGGATTTCTTTGAAACAAGAAATCTCCGAATCTATTGGATAATATTTTTCTAATGAAGAATAAAAATTGAGTTTTCATGTCGTAGATTTTGTTTTATGTCCAAATCGAACCTTTAAATAGTCGCTATGGAATTCTTTAAAAATTATAACGTTTATTTTTATAGAATAAAAGGATTTTTAAATATTTTTAGTATCGAATTGGCTTGGAATTCAACCCGAGATATTTTATTTTGATAATACATGAAATTCTGTTCAGGTATTCCGATTATAATATTTTAATATTATTATATTTAGGTATTTTAAAATTGATTTATTTTAATTTAAACTGGACCCTTGATGTAACGTCTCAGAATTTTAGCGATTTATTAATTAATTAATTTAATTATTGTAATATATTGGTTTGATAATTTAAATGGTATGAATTCAAATATTTTGAATATTTAAATAATAATAATAATGGAATAATAATATATTTAATTTCTGAAATAGTTGGAAGTAACTGGATTGACAATTTTGTGTAAATCAGATAGTATAAGATATTTAATCGAGTTTATGTTCGAACTATAATAACAAATATATTAATTAAACGATGACGGAACGTATTAACTATAAATATAATTATAGTTGAGCCCATAACGTTGCGGTAGTTCCTAATATGGAGTTTTGAACTTCAAACGATTATACACAATTCGTTATAAGTCAGATTTCTTTGAAATAAGAAACGTTGGAATCTATTGAAATGTATTTTTCTAATGGAAAAGAAAAATGAAGTTTTTGTCTTATAGATTTTAAGTTATGTCCAAATCAAATTTCCAAATATTCGCTATGGAATCGTTTATAAACCATAATGAATTATTTAATATAATTAAACATTGGTTTCGAATATGGACAAGATTATTGAGATGTAGTAGTAATTTAATTTATAGAATTTTTCTGTAATTTTTATTTTGGAAAATAAGCAACTTTTTATTTGGAGTATTTTACACTCTATATCAGCATTTTGGGGTTTTAGAAATGAGTCAGCTAGTCTATATTATTATATTTTTGAGATCGTGACACATTGTTGAACACAATGGTATTTTTATTTGTATCTGTGGCGGCTCGTACACGAACGAAGTATTCTATAACCGGTACGCTAAACATTTTAACTCAAACTATATTAAAAAAAACATATGTTCAACCAGTTGACAAAGTAAATAGGAATTTAACCTGTAATGGTATTTATAAAAATAAATCAAGTTTCGATTTGATAAAAATGAGTCCAGTTTCTATAAAGGAAGATTATTTAGGTATAAAAGGGGATAATGATTTTAAGAGAAAACGTTTGTAGATTTAACGGGTTATAAAAGGAAATTGATGTATATTTGAAATGATAGAAAACGTTTGTAGATTAAACGGGTTATAAAAGGAAATTGATGTATATTTGAAATGATAGATTCAAACATTAATTTAGAAATCATGTTAACCCGAAACGGTGAGTTTATTCTGACGTTCGGAACATTGTTTTGAATAGAGAGTATTCAAAGGTAAGTTATATGATGGAATTCGATTCTATCGAATTTGGAAAGTACCATTTACTTTCCGTTTGAAATCAAGATTTATTTATTTATCTAATTAATTAATTATTTATTTATTTAAATAAAAGTTATATTTTGAAATTAAATATTTCAAAAGCAGAGATTATAATGTTAATGTTATAATCAACGATTTATGTAAAGAAGTGGATTCGTAAACTGAATAGAGAATTGTGTAAATAGTTTTGTAAATAAGAAATTAAGAAATGGAGTTAAGAACATAAGAAACTGACTGGCAATTAGTTTCAAAATATAACTGATGTTGGTTTCAGCGTGCGGGGTTTATACATAGGGAATTTTTTTCTTACTATTTTACGGTTAGGGACTGATGGTTGTGGAAGGTTAGTGATGCATGAATGAGAAATGGAAATGTTTTCCAAATGAAATTAGCGTATATTTTCTAAATATAGAAAATAAGAAATTATGGATATGTAAATGTTTTTCCGCGAATCGTGAGAGACTAAACAGGATTAAGAAATATGGAAAATGGTAGATTAAGGAATAAATAAATTAATGATAAATTAATTTAAAGGGGTTGATTGTTGATTAATGATTGATCAGTGTAATTTCCATTTGGAAATACGACCGTTGTTTGTATGTATGTTTCCTTTGATAGTTAAATAACTGACTATCAAAGTGTTTGACCCTTTTTCCATTGTCAATACGGAGAGACCGGGATCAAATTTACTATTTGAAAACCACTCCGTAAGGGCGTTAGCATTGCGTATCATTTTTGATGAAGATAATTGAAAACAGAGTTTATGCAAGGGCCATTCTGGCAATCCTAGGTAGAAATTGCCTAAGATGGATTTACAGAATAGTGCCTTTGGTTTGTCCTATCCTAGGACAACGTATATGGAGGAATGTCTAATAGAGTATATCTAATAGATCACTTAAGTTGATCTTTTCAAACATTTTTAAGTTGGTGGCGGAGGAATTCATTCCTCCAAGCTTTATACCCGTGTTATTTTTTGGGGAAAAGATTTGGCGGGTATGACGATGTGGCATTCAAAGTAGATGATGACCTCAAGCCTCATCAACTAAGAAATAACATAAATCGGCCAGGCAGCATGGCTAAGTGGGTCGCATCCAATTAGGGTATATTGTCACGATCTAGAGAATATTTATATTTGTTACTTCTTTCAATTCTGTATCTCCCGGAAATGGTTATGTTGGTATACCAATCGTAAGGTGACAATATATTCGGAACATTCAAGCGAAATGAATGGCCGATCATAGGTGGCTGAGTTGCAAGATGTTCTTGTTGAACTCCGGTGTATCTCTTCTAGAGTACACTGATCGGAAGGGGGTTCCATACCTTGTCATAGTTGGGAATTCATTCTCCAGTAAAAGCCCATGATTTTTGATTGTATATTAGATAAGTAGACCGTGAGATGAAAGTGTTATGCTATATTATTATTTACTTGTATTAGACACTATTATAATATCAAAATAGTATTGATTTTTAGAAAGTGTTTTGGGATACCGTAAGGTAAAAACCATTCATGTTTATGTGTGGATCGGTCTTACGAATTTTTTTCTTTGAAAAGGATTTTGAAAAGTTAAACCGAAATGATTGGAGTTTACTCACACAAGTCCCATGACTGACCCAGAGTTTATTTTGTTTTGTTTTACGCTAAACTCTTGGGTGTCAAAATTTGTACGGATAGTCAAGTAGTCGGGATTTTACAGATACTAGGAGGAGCTCGGAACATGAGGATTCAGAGTTATAGATATATAGAGAGTTTATTTCTTCTCTGATATACCTGTGATGTACTACGAAAATGAGTGTAAGTATAAAGTCAGTTTTTTATTTCCAAGATATGTTATAAAATATATTTTATTCATTCCACTGTGAGATTCGTATTTACTCTATAGTGTTCTTCTTCTTATATTCTAATCTTCTTTCATTCTATTTCTCACCCTCTAACTTCTTTCTAATAATGACCTAGTATTTCCGATGCTTGAATAGTCGACATCGTGTTTTGTGTCGATTTTTAGTGTCGAAAATCCATGTTCGTTATAGTGGTATTAGATCTGAAGGTTAAGTGATTACCTTGGCTCTATGGCGTAACTCAATACCCTAGATTGAGTGTATATATATGAGCGAACATATTTTTAGATGTAATAAAAAAGGTTTTATATTTTGGAGATTTATTGGTTAAGTAGCTTATGAATTTTATTGACAGTGGGGCACCACGAGGTCGATAGGGGATTCTAAACACTCAAATACGATGAACTGACACAGTATGTTTCAAAAATAGTGTAAATGAAATAATTTTACACAAATATATTTTATATAAAAGAAATATTTATATTGGGATTATAATATATATATTGGATGTGTTGTTAATATAATCAAATTAGATTATAATCGAGATGGTTATAAATAACCAATCAGAATTCATCTAATGTAATGTATAAGATCAGATGGATTAAATCTGAATATAAAATAAATTCAGAATTAAAAATCTGGAGATTTGGAAAAGGTGTTGAGATTAACTCTTGGATATATAAGAAAATTTTAAGATCCTGGGGAGATTTCGAAATATTTTCCAAGTATTGAAGGGGATATTTTGAAGTGATTTCAAAATGAAAAGGTTTTAAAAATAAGTTTTGAAAATAATACAGTATTGAAAACACTTTGATAGCTGGGAAATAGCTCTGATGATGGCGGCATCATCAGTGTTCATTTTCGAGATTCTAAGTGACGGATTACTAACAAAGATTTTGTTTTTGAATTGTTTTGAGAAAAACAAGTTGTTCTGAAATTCCATAAAAGGATATTTGATTTTTTTGGAAAAACTAAGCTTTTTGGAAACTCCCAAGTAAATATTGTTTGAATTAAAACAAATTAAACAAAAATTTGTAAATGCGAACTGGAATTGAATAAAACCAGTTAAGTGGGAATTAAATTGGAATGGAATTTAACTTGGTTGAGTAATTGGATTTGTAAGATAGGATATTGGAATGATATTGGATTGTTGAGTAAGAATTTGGAATTAGAATTAGAATTGGAATTGGGGTTTGAATGGATTTTGGCTTGAGTATAAGCAAATAATTGGATTGGAGATCAATTGGAGATTGATTGGGGTGGCATTAGTATATGCTGATTCGATAGCAAATGGGAGTGACAAAGTTGAAAGCTCGACAAAAAGGTACGAGTTTAAATTTTATTTGGATATGAGATTTTTGAGCCTGTCTGGCAAGCCGGTTGGCTGTTTGATTTTCTTTTTAAATTGAAGAAGGTCTAAGGAGGCGAGTTGTAGTTGTACCGATTGAGCCGTGCAAAGAGACGCTGGCGAAAATTTCTGGAAATTTAAAATGTTAGAAAATTATCAGAAATTTTGAAAACTTTAGTTAGTCTAAACAAATTAACATTTTAATTGAAATTAATTGGTTTAGTTGAAACTGGAATTAAGAAGTCAGACAGAAGATTTGTATCCAAGATAATAGAGTTTGCAGCATTTTTCCTACCTGAGTAATTTCGGGTACGAAACTCTTTTAAGGGGGAAGGAATGTAACATCCCGGAATTTTAGCGATTTTATAATTAATTAATTTAATTATTATAATATATTGGTCTGATAATTTAAATGGTTTGAATTCAGATATTTTTAATATTTAAATAATATTAATAATGGAATAATAATATATTTAATTTCTGAAATAGTCGGCAATAGCTGAATTGACAATTTTGTGTGAATCGGATAGTATAAGATATTTAATCAAGATTATATTCGAACTATAATAAAAAATATATTAATTAAAGGATGACTGAACGCATTAATTATAAATATAATTATAATCGAGTCCGTAACGTTGCGGTAGTTCATAATATGGAGTTTTGAACTTCAAACGATCATATAGGATTCGTTATAAGTCAGATTTCTTTGAAACAAGAAATAATGGAATCTACCGAACTGTATTTTTCTGATGGAAGAGAAAAGTGGAGATTTCGTCTTATAGATTTTAAGTTATGTCCAAATAAAATTTCCAAATAGTCACTATGGAGTTGTTTATAAACCATAATGAATTATTTTATATAATTAAATATTGGTTTCGAATTTGGACAAGATTTTTTAGGCGTATTACTAATTAATTTATAGAATTTTCTGTTATTTTTATTTTGGAAAATAAGAACTTTTTATTTGGAGTATTTTACACCCTATATCAGCATTTTGGGGTTTCATGAAATGAGTTAACTAGTCTATAATATTATATTTTTGGGATCGTAGCACATTGTTGAACACAATGGTATTTTTATTTGTGTCTGTGGTGGCTCGTACACGAACCAAGTATTCTATAACCGGTACGCTAAACATTTTGACTCAAACTATATTAAAATAAACATATGTTCAACTAGTTGACAAAATAAATGAGGTATATTTCATGCCCACTAAATACCATATGTTCTTTCGGCTACACCGTACGTACACGTCCTCTCTCCATGAATGATGCTTTCCTCTCTAAACGTAGGGGTTAAGTGTTCTAATATATTGTCTGTACATACTATAACTACTATATACATGTTGCACGTCACGGCTACCCTGTCAAACCCCAACCCATGTTAAGGCAAAATCAAAAGTTGTATCATCTGCAAACCTATATGTTAGCGCGGTACCCCCTATTCCTTTGCCATGAAGAAATTAAAATGTATATATACATGGAAAAGCTCTCTCCCCTCGCGCAAACGAAGAAATAAAACCCGATAAAAAAACAAAATGATTTAAGATCTAAAAACAAAACCAGAGAGCCAAAACAACGTTGAGAAATAATATTACCATACATGGCCAGTTGAAAATTAATGGGGCGTGCATTCCCTGTTTGTTCTCAAAGTCGGCGAGGTAGTAACGAGGTGGTTAAGCTTCCAAAGGGAAGTATTACAATGGTGAAGGTTATCAGATCGGTGGAGGAATGAAGTCATGCCAGGACTGAATTGAAACAAGAGATGATTAAGTTCGACTGTGAGGTAAGGGTGTTGGGTTCTGGCAAGCACGAGGCAAAGTTGCGCAACAGTGTGATATGAGAGTGACGCATCTCTTGTAAAAGATGTGAGTGGCATGGTATGGTGATGGAAAGGGGGAGTGTTCGAAGAGGAGGTAATTGATGATTTTTTCGGTGAATGATGGTGAGAACGATGGGATATGGAGGCAAGCTGGGGATGGAAATGGCCATAAAAAAGATATTCTGGAAGCGGAATAATTTATAGAAGTGTGGGTTTGGTCCTGTGAAAGGAAACCACTAGGCGGCGTCGAGCTGAAATTTGGGACGGCAGGGATGAAGAGACATTGATGAAAGAGCAACAGTGCTTTGGGTTTAATTTTCTATGAAGGGACGCTGGAGAATAGGAGCTTCAGGAATGCAAAAATGGTGGATACACGATAGTGTAGCTCAAGTTTTTAACTGCAGTGGGAAGGCATAACATGTTAGTAAGTGGGTCTTGGGTTGTTTTCGATTGGGCCAGGATATAATAAGGCCTGAACTTTAAAAGAAGAAAAAACGGTAAAAGAAGTCGGTACAAATTTTTCTAGACGGAATGTTGTTTTTGGGAGATGAAGATAATTGCGAAGTGGTGATATATGTTAGTGCTTGCATTCGAATGCAAGGAGGAGGATGAAACCGTCGAAAAGGGGTCATGTGAGAGATGGGTTTGGGGCCGAGGAAATAAAGGTTAGGCCCATAAAGTTTAAATGAATTAGGTTTTGTTTAATATTATAAATAAAGACAGAACAATACATTAAGCATGGAAATGTAGTTTTGGTTACAGTAGGGGATGCTGGAGTGTTATTCAGGAAGACGGGTATTCAGGCGGGTTGGTTTCTCGTGCACGGGTTTACCTGAAATGATTAAAACATGGGCCGATTGAAATAAAATTAGTAAAGCCTAATTTAGAATTTGATTATATTTATATTCACGTAGTGTTAACTTTAAGTTATCGTATCTTGCTCATACAATAACAAAATTTAACAAAACAAGATTGTTGGAATCATATGATCGTGACTACATGATAAAGCTGGTTTGGAGCCATTTAGAGCTCTTTTGGATTTTAGACAAATTAAAACGTTTGATTGAATCAACCAATGTTAGTCGTTACTCAACGATTAATGACCAAGGTGAGTAAACTCACTAACTCTGTCCAGTTTTATAATGTTATAAACATTATTTAATTTTAATAAAAATGATTGAAAGTTTTGTGTGATGGTTGGTTGGATAATTTACTAATTAATTGATTGGAATAATATATATCATTATACATATAAATCGTTTAGTTAAATACTGACTCTATAATTCCATATTGATATGAAACTAGTATTATTGTGTTGATTAACATCTGTGAATGCGGGGAAACAGGTTGGAGGGACCCGACTGGATTCCTCAACAATTATTGTTGTTTTTCATATATTGTATTATATGATGTGATAAATAATCCATGATTGATTATTGTGTGATTGGGATGTTTGAATAACATTGACCTGAAATAATTGATATTTAAATAGCGAAAAATATACTTGAATATATTGGAAAAGAAATTAGGGTTTTAAAAAGGAATTTCTATAAAATGGAATTTCGATAAGCTAGAATATAATAACTTGTTTTTGATTATATAAAAACAAGGAATTTGATTTATAAACAACACTTATAAATGAAGAAAAATGATGATTATTAAATAGTTTGGAAATATAGATTCAAGAAATGAATTTATTAAAAAGGAAAAGGGAAGTCATTAGAAAGAAAAACGATGAGATTATTTCGATACTCGAAATATGAAGAAAGTTAAAACCCAGAGGGTTTGTAATTATAATTCGACGATGTCGAATGTTATTAAAAATGATTTATTTTTAGAATTTATATAAATTAGGAATTTGACAAGATAATTAAGGTTTGGTTTAGATTCAATAGATTATAATCGAATATGAAGTCGAGATTTAATTATAAACATGATTTATAATTAACAAGAAATTACTTGGAAATAGAGTTATGAAGTGGAATATAAATATGTCTGTATTAAATAACTCAATAAATAGGAATTTAACCTGTAACGGTATTTATAAATATAAATCAAGTTTTGATTTGATAAAACGAGTCCAGTTCTTGTAAAGGAATATTATTCACGTATTAAAGGGGATAATGATTTTAAGAGCAAACATTTGAAGTTTAAACGGGTTATAAAAGGAAATTGATGTATATTTGAAATGATAGATTCAAACATGAATTTAGAAATCATGTTAACCTGAAACGGTGAGTTTATTCCGATGTTTGGAACGTTGTTTTGAATGGAGAGTATTCAAAGGTAAGTTATATGTTGGAATTCGATTTTATCAAATTTAGGTAGGTACCATTTACTTTTTGGTTAAAATCAAGATTTATTTGTCTAAATAAAATTTATATTTTGAAATTAAATATTTCAAAAGCAGAGATTATAACGTTATTGTTATAATCAAAGATTTCCATAAAGAAGTGGATTCGTAAACTGAATAAAGAATTGTGTAAACAGTTTTGTAAATAAGAAATTAACAAATGGAGTTTAGAATATTAGAAACTGACTGGAAATTAGTTTTGTTGAATAGTTGTCTGTATGTTAGCTTTGGTCTTGGGGTTTATACTTAAGGGATTGTTCTCTTACTAGTTTATGGTTAGGGACTGATGGTTGTGGAAGGTTAGTGATGCGTGAATGAGAAATGGAAATGTTTTCCAAATGAAATTTGCGTATATTTTCTAAATATAGAAAATAAGAAATTGTGGATATGGAAATGTTTTACCGCGAATCATGAGAGACTAAACAGGATTAAGAAATATGGAAAATGGGAGATTAAGGAATGAATAAATTAATGACAAATTAATTTAAAGGGGTTGAATGTTGATTAATGATTGATCGGTGTAATTTCCATTTGGAAATACGACCGTTGTTTGTATGTATGTTTCCTTGGATAGTTAAATAATCGACTATCAAAGTGTTTGACCCTTTTTCTATTGTCAATACGGAGAGACCGGGATCAGATTTACTATCTGAAAACCACTCCGTAAGGGCGTTAGCATTGCGAATCATTTTTGATGAAGATAATTGAAGACGGAGTTTATGCAAGGGTAGTTCTGGAAATCCTAGGTAGAAATTGCCTATGATGATTTACAAAATAGTGCCTTCGGTTTGTCCAGTTCTAGGACAATGTATATGGACGAATGTCTGACAGAATATATCTAATAAATCATGTAAGTTGATCTTTTCAAATGTATTTACGTTGGTGGCGGAGGAATTTGTTTCTCTTAGCTTTATACCCGTGGTATTTTTGGGGAAATCAATTTGTGATTTGGCGGGTATGACGATGTGGCATTCAAAGTAGACGATGGTGTGATCTATCAGAGTATAGGTTACGACCTCAAGCCTCATCAGCCTAGAAATGACAGAAATCGGGCAGGCAGCATGGCTAAGTGGGTCGCACCCAATTAGGGTATATTGTCACCATCTAGAGAATATTCATATTTGTTACTTCTTTCAATTTTGTATCTCCCGGGAATGGTTATGTTGGTATACTAACCGTAAGGTGACAATATATTTGGAACATTCAAGCGAAATGAATGGCCGGTCATGGGTGGTTGAGTTACAAGATGTTCTTGTTGAATTCCAGTGCATCGCTTCTAGAGTACACTGATCGGAAGGTGGTTCTATACCTTGTCATAGTTGGGAGTTCATTCTCCAATAAGAGCCCTAGGTTTTTTATTGTATATTATATATGTAGAGCATGAGATGAAAGTGTTCTGCTATATTATTATTTACTTGTATTAGACACTATTATAATATCAAAATTTTATTGATTTTTGGAAAGTGTTTTGGGATATCGTAAGGTTAAAACCATCTGTGTTTATGTGTGGATCGATCTTACGATTTTTCTTTTCTCTGAAAAGGATTTTGAAAACTTCAACAGAAATGATTGGAGTTTACTCACACCAGTCCCATGACTGACCCAGAGTTTATTTCGTTTTGTTTTACCCTAATCTCTTGGGTGCTCAAATTTGTATGGGTAGTCAAGTAGTCGGGATTTTACAGATACTTGGAGGAGCTCGGAATAGGAGGCTTCAGAGTTATAGATATATAGAGAGTTTATTTCCGCTGTGATATACCTATGATGTACTCTGATAATGAGTGTAAGTGTAAAGACAGTTTTGTATTTCCAAGTTATGTTATAAAATATATTTTATTCATTCCACTATGAGGTTCGTATTTACTCTGTTGTGTTCTTCTTCTATTCAAATCTTCTTTCTTTCTATTTCTCACCCTCTAACTTCTTTCTGTTAATGACCTGGTATTTCCGATGCTTGAATAGTCGACATCGTGTTTTGTGTCGATTTTCAGGGTCGAAAATCCCAGTTCGTTACACTTGAAAAGTGACTTTATTCAAATGATCTCCGTTTTCAACGAAACAAATTTTATTATATCCGCAATGACTAAGTATTGCTAGATTTGAAGTTTCGCGCCAATTGAAGTTATTTTATGAGCGTGGCAAAATTAAATGCAAATAAATTGATCATTTGGACTCGAACGAGCGTCGTTTTCACAAACGGACTCAGAATTCGACAAAACAAGATTCAATAGGACTATAACGTCAAATTATACCATGACGTTAATTTTGGTCATGAGTGGAGTTTGTATGTGATCATGGAAACCAATAAACATCGATTGAAAATGGCGATAGACACGGAGAAAATATCGTCTGTCATTTCAATAAAAATCTTTGGTCAACTCGAAAAAATATCTATGGTCACGTAACACGGATATCGTTTGTCACCGTCCATATTCTTATTATATGAAACTCGCACATGAAGACCTGCGATTCACATGCACCTACTCTATAAATTATACACCGTCTCCTTTCTTCTAGGTAAAACAAGCCAAACCATTTCTATCATTTCTATCCTTCATTCGAAGATAAACAAAAACAGCAGCATGAAGATATCTTCTTCCTCTTCCTTCTAAGCAAGTATAAATCAAACTCATTTCTATCAATTCGAAAATTTGTCTATATCACCTTCATTTTGTTTTGTTTCAGAACTATCACATGCTTCATTCTCTCCATAAACAACACGTATGAAAATTGAAAGCAGTCATCCCATAATCGATCTAAACTCCCAACCTAGTGAGAAGTAGAAGGAGATTGTAGCTGAGAAATTAAAGGACTTGGAGAGCCTGACCCATAGGTATATTTTGGTGGTAGTTGAGGATGCAAGGTTGTCAGAATTTTTCTCCTAAATCGCCGGGGTTTTTGTCAAATCTTGGCGAACTTCGAGGGGTCTGGAGCGAACTGCTTCAGGCAGAGATGGGTATTAGTGAGGCGGAGCTTATGGTCGGGTTAGGGGGTCGCTGGCGTACTATTGGGTGCGTGGTTGGTGATTTAGGTGTAAGAGGCACTAATGTTCTTCAAATGAGTTGTTGTATTTGCTATGTTGTATAAGAAGCCTGTAGTGCGTCGGCGACGATGATCAGAAGCGAAGGTTGATCACCGGAGGTGGCGATGGTGGGGTTGAAGAAGTCGGCATGGATTGGGAGGAGTTCGGTTATGTGATAAATGAGTAGGAATACACAGTGGGGAAGAAGCAGTAGTTTGGTGGTATAATTTTGCGTGAGTAAATACAGTGGGCTTTGGGCCTAGTATTTAAAAGAAAAGAAAAGTATGGGCTTCAGTGAGGAAATCGTGAAGAAGAATAGATTGGTTTGTGTGTGTCTGCATAGGGTTGGATGATGGTCGATGCAGTTGCATGGGAAGAAATGCGGATTCACAAGACAAACGTAAGGAAATGTATGGGAATAAAGGTGAGAAAAGGATAACCGAGAGACGTTGGTTGCTGGATCGAAGCATGGGAACGGGAAATATGGCAGAGGACGTCGCATGGAACCATAGAACAGTGTGGGAGTGTGAGTTGCAGATATAAGGAAAACAACGGGGAAGAAATTCGTGTATTCTGCAGTGGTGTTCGGATTAACAGCAGAAGGTGGAGATCGGGAATTGTTGGGGATGGTGATCGAAAACGCGGGAACATTAATTTAGGGATAAGAGTAATTAGTCGGTAATTTATATAATTAATAAATAAATAAGTATGGTTTAAAAATCGTATATGTACATATAAATTTGTAAATAACGTATACTGTTCTTACATGCTCGAAATTCATTGAAACAGGATCTGTTGGGCTCGTGACAACTGATGCTTCGCGACCAAGCCGATTCAGATGGAATTGGATGCAATCACAGTTTCATTTAATTTTAAACGCGCGTTTAAAATTAAAGAAAAACAACGTTGAATTCAACAAACGAAATAAAGGTGAGTTAACTCTCACACTTTTCTAGAATAATGTGATGTGCTAAATTCATATAATTATAACATATCATTGATAACATAAATTGGGTGATTGGATGCTATGGATGCTATTGGTTGTTATTGTTTGATTGGTTGACGTTAATTATATTTCTTCGTTTTAAATACATTATATTAATGAAATTATTTCATCTTATCAAATATTAGGTGATATGTGATGCAGGGAAGAACATGTTGGAGGAATCCAACCAGATTTCTTAATTAAATTATATATTATTTATTGATCATATTATTCATAGACATAAATTGTTTACCCCAAATAATATTAAAACCTGGTTGGATGTTGATGGTTGAATGTATGTTAACCGTTGGTGTGATTTTAATCAATCGACAATATTGATTTAAAGGTGGGCAGCGATGGCCTAAAATTTATCGTTTTATGACGTTGTTTTACTGTTAGGAAAATTGACGCAGTTTTAAGTTATAAATTTATTTTATAACTGAATAGAAGTTTTAAGTTTATTCTATACAATTTAATTAAAATAGAAGTTTATAAATATATTTATATTTATAATCGTGTTTTATAAAAGAATTTATTAAACGTTTTACATAACGAATTCTTATGTCGTTATTGAGTTTAAGAACAGAAAATTAGAACTAACCTACGGGTTAGTAAAATTGTATAATTTTTTTACGAAACATTTAAAATTTTAAATATATAAGTTATTAATTAATTTAAAGGGGAAAGATGAATGGGAGTTAGTTAACAGCTTAACTGATGTTTAAGATTGGCAAAACCAGCTGTTATAAAATTGAAATCGACGATTGGGTTAATTTAAATTAATCTGATAAATAGTTTTTCAGAATATTCGTTAAATTTAATGAATGTTAGAATTGGTTAATCATTGATTAACTATATTTTTAAGTGATTTCCAAATTGTTATTGTTAATAAAGTTAATTATTATTTAATAATCTTTTTAATAATGATTAATTATTCTATTTCTAGTTAATAACTAGATTAACTACTTTTAATGTAGTTAATTATTATTTTAATTAATTAAAGCAATTACTTCTTAATTGGAATTAAATTAAGAAGTAACTAAGTGGCGATAAGACTTGGTTAAGGTTTAGTAAGAGTTTTATAAGAGGGTTATAATCCGAGTTTACAAACAAAGTTTGTAAATGTGACTTGTAAGCTAATGCGAGAGTTTCAATAAGATTTTATTTAATTAAGTAAAATGAGTATGGTTTAAATAAGACTTATAACGGGTTTGGTAAATATTTACTTAATAAATTAAGTAAAGAGATTATAAGGAGGTTACCAATGTAAGAAATGGATTATAAAATCATATTGGAATCCAATGGTAAATAAGATTTGTTTCGAGGAAGTTTACTTAATCAAGAAAAGGGAATTACCATGTAAAGTGAGTTTTTCGAATAGAAGGAATGGATTTATAAAATCATAGTAAATGGAAATGGGAATGGGAATGGGAATGAAATATAAGATTTTTGAGTTGCATACTTATAATGTCTTGAGATAAGAACGTTGTCGATCAAGGTCTAAGAAGTAATTAAAATACCCCAACTTGAATGACTTCACTATAATGAAGAGATGATATTAGTTTGTAATTGTAAAGGACGTTGGGAATAATTTGTTGAGAAAAATATTGAAATAGTTATTTGTAAGGATTTAGTAATATAAATAAACCATTGGGTTTTAAAATAAGCGATGTATTATTTAACATTCTTTGGGCCAAATACGAAGTATGATTATACTCATATAATTTGATTAAAAATATTACACTATTTTCGAAGTAATGAAATAGTATGTTCTGGTAAGTGCACTTATTCGATGAAATAAGTCGATAAATTTTGGGTTTTCATGGAAGATGAGAAATAAAGAGTGATATTGGTTTTAAGATAGAATCGTATATTGAAAATATAATTATAATTTTCATCAGCGCGATTGTTTTAAATTTAATAAAACCATTTAAGGTTATATTGTAGGAAGTACGTCATTTGACGTTATTTGGACCATGTAAGATTGGTTTTTTAAGTTTATATATAACGATATTTCCAGTGGTAAAGGAAATGGAAAGTGGTTTTATGAAACTATAACAATATTTTTAAATATAAGGAAATACGAAAATGGTTTGAGAATATAAAACAATAAAGGGAATAAAAGATGTTTTATGGCGATTGTTTCAACAATTTATGACATCAAATATGGTTTCAAATATTAATTAACAGAAAAGAATGGCGACTGGCGATTGAAATTGGATACTGGTGATTGTTTCTTCCATCAACATCCTATTCCTTTCAATCTCATCTCGACTTCCAGATCTTCTCTCTTCCTCCCCGCGTCCTCTTCTCGCTCACGCTTCCCATCTCCAACTCCCCTTCTCTCCGATGGCGAAGAACAAAAAAGATAAACCTCGGTTTTCTAGTAGTGTGACCAGATCTGGACGTAAGTTCTCTGATCCTTCTCGCGCAGTTGTGCCTCAGTCTTTTCCTATTAGCAAATTATTTGAGTTCAGAGCAGATTTGGTAAAGGCGGTTGAGGCTTCTCCAGTTCTTGGATTAACTGTGGTTGGCCCCTCTTCAATTTCAGCGGTGCTTGATGCAACGCTGGGTAATAATAGATGGTCGGAAGTCAATATATCTGCTAATTTTGAGACTCGCAAGTCACCCATTACTGTTGATGATTCAGCAGATGCTTCTCAACAAGTTAATTCCTCACCCAAGTCTTGTAATGAAATTGGGAACGACGATATTGAATTTGGTAAAAGTGGTAATTCTGTGAGTATTACTGAAGTGGTAGAATCGGTTGTTGATATTGGACCCAATAAAACATCTGTTGGTGAAATTCCTGAGACGTCGACTCATGATGTGGTGCCATCGAAGTCCTTACCCTCCACTGTGTATAATGGTATAGAAAGTGCTCACCCAAATTCCCCAATGATTCTTGAAGTTCCTGCTGCTGATAATCCAAGGAACAATGCTATCCGCCTCTGCCCCATTCAAATGCAAACAAAAATTCTGATGCAATCCAAACCAAGCTACTCATCTTTCTTATCGGCACTTCCTAGATGTGTCAGAGCTTATATCCCTCGTGCATTCCCCATTTCCTCTAATAATCCGACCCCTCCTTATGATATTGTCCAAGAGGGTGTAAACTTTTGGAAAGATTACCTTGTTGGCTTTTTCCTTGACAATCATGTTAGGAATATTGATGTATGTGTTCATTATCGAAAAGTATGGAATTTGAGAGGTGGTCTTCAAGTCAATTTTGTGAATGGATTGTTCTATTTCAAATTTTCTAGTATGGAGGAGAGACTGAAAGTGTTGGAATCTGATCCCGCTATCATTGGTGGGAAACCCCTTATTATTACATCTTGGTGCATGTCAGTTGAGAGCGCTGGAGAGCAAGTGGTTTCCATTCCTGTATGGGCTATCTTTACCTGTATTCCTTCGGTCCTTCGGAAACTTCCTGGTTTGAATTGGTTGGCTACTAGAATTGGAAGTTTTAAATGTTTTGATGCAAACACGGAAGCTAGGAAGAATCTTGTTTTTGCTAAATCTCGGATGGAGATTACACCATTGAAGCCATCCCCAAATAAACTCAAAGTCTTTATTAAACGTTATGATTTTTTTGTTGATGTTCAGTACACTTGGCAAGCAGATATTTGTTCTAAATTCCTTTCTTTTGGTCATATTCGTGACACTTGTTTGGGTATGGGTCCGCCTATGAGCCGATCTCCTCTTTCGAAGCCTAAATCTAGGTTTGGGCATGTAAGACCATAGCAGATGAAAAGATTATGGAAGAAGAACCAATATTAGATAAAGATTTGGAAAGTAATGACGAGGAAAAGGCAGAAGATGGAATTGGTTGGATGACTGATGACCGTGCGTGGGTTCATTCAGTTTCGGGAATGAGATATGATCCAGTTGAAAATGAGTACTACAAATATGTATCTGATTCGATGGATGATTGTAGAAGATTGGAATATCATGTTGTTAGTGATAGCTTTGAACACATTCAAGAGGGTGTTCTTAGTGAGAAAAACAAGTCTCTTTTCCATGATTCTACTTGGGATTGGGAATGCGAATTTCGCAGTCCTAACTCATGCTTTGTTCCTAACCTTTTTGTACTCTTTACTGAGTATATCAATGTTATTGGCAGTGATTCTGACTCTTCTAGTTACTCTACCCTTGTTGGTGATTAGCTGGTAGGTCTGTCTTAGTAGTAGAAACTTTCTTTTTCTCTCCTGTGCTTATTAGATTAGTGTTCTGGCACTTCAAACCAGATGGAGTTTCTGTGCCTGTGCAGAACTCCACTTCTTTTATCCTTTTCTAATAAAAGTGGTACGACCACTATAAAACCGGATTACCATGCCAGAAAAAAAGATGATTTATGGAATATAGTGATAGTTTGAGACAAAGGAAATATAAAAAGGAGAAGTTGGTGAATACGTTATTCTAAAAGACTATATTGATTAATGTTTTCAAAGTAATATAATTGACCTGAGCTGCCAATGTACCAAATAGTACTGTTATGATTTGATAATTAAACAACAGACTATCAAATGAGTTATTACATTAGACCATTTGACGTGTTTTTTCGAAGAGACCGGGATGGGGACTAGACCCAAAACCACTTCGAATCAAGTTTGCGTTCGAGACCGACTTGCAGGCTATAAAGATGGAGCATCGAAGACCGTAGATATTCACAAAACGGAAGAACCACTTAAAATCTCTGAGTCGATGCAGAGCTATACTGAGGTTCTGTTATGGTTGAAATCTACGGATTGCGAGGACTACTCGCTACTGATCTATAGGGTGATTCCAAGGATGCAGTAGGAGGGTGCCTTCGGTTCATCCTGTTCCTGGATGACTTGTATGGACGAATGTATGGCAGAGTATTTCTTTAGAGTCACGTATGTTGATTTTTACAAATATATCAAGTTTGGTGGCAGAGAATTTCTCTTGCTTAACACCAGAGTATATTTGTGGACATCAATTAGTGATTTGACGGATCTAAAAATGTGGCATTCAAAGTAAATGGAAATGTGTTGTTCTATAAGATAAACGTGACCTCAAGCCTCATCAATCGGGAAATGATAGAAATCGGGTAGGCTGCATAGCTAGTTGGGTCATACCTACGTAGGGTATATCATTACCTGATCTAGAGAAATAAAATGCCTCGGTTGTTCCTTATTTATGTATGCTTTTGGTTCGGTTGGCTAGCCCCCAACTGTGGTAATGGTATATTCGGTCCACTCAAGTTAAATGAGTGACTGGTCAGGTTTAGCCTGGGTCACAAGATGTTCTTATTGAACCCTTGTGTATTCATCTCGAGAGATACACTGATCGGGTGGTGGTTCCATACCTTTCCATAGTTGGAATCCATTCTCCAGTAAGCACCATGCGGTCTTTGATTTTATAATGAATATGTTGAGCGTGAGATGAAAGTGTTCTACTAGATGGTTATTTATTTGTGGTTTGACAGACACTATTATTATATCACTAGATTTTGATATATCAAAAATATTTTGGGTTATAGTAAGGTTAAAACTGTCCGTGTTTATGTGTGGGTCGGACTTCTTATTATCCTTTTCTTTTAAAAAGGGTATAAAGTTAAACAAGTTGTTTGTACTGTAAATTTATCCCTAAAAGTATTCCAGACTGATACGGGTGAATTTTGCTTTGCTTCAAATGTGCGTAGGTCAGACCGAGTATATTTCCAAGTTAGGTTTCGCTTGGAGTTTCAGAAGCTGGAAGCAGGAGGCTTCACCGTTAGTTATTTAAAGTTATTTTCCGTTTTGACATATATATGTTGTAATATGATGATTGGTATGTACATACAGTTTCCGTTTGTAAAGAGATTTGATATATTATATTTTATTCATTCCGCTATGAGATTCTGTTGTTCTTCTTTTCCTTCTATTCTAACATTTCTTTATTTCTACTTCTCATCCTCTAATTTCTTTCTATTAAAGATTCGTAATTTCTTGCAATTTGGGTTAGACGTGGGTAGTAATTCATCAACTCAAAGGGTACGGAGTTACGGGCCTTTACAAGAATGATGGATTTATGATGAAATTTATAAAAATGGAGAGTTTTTTTTTTAAATACGGATTCCAATTATTTTCCAATAAACTTTTTTTAAAAAAAAGTTGAGTACAAAAATACTGATGGATTTGGACTATGATTACAAATTCAATTTAAGTGACGCAATTAAATATTCTAATCCTAATAACTATCAATCAACAAATCATAATATGTCATAAGATATTAACACAATTCACAAATTAGAAAAATGGATTAATAGGCTGGTTTTTACACACGAAGGAGAATTTCATAATTTTATTTATTTATTTCCTTTTCTTTTTCCTTTTTATTTAAGAGCACTAACCATGCATAACCAGATCTTGGATTTTTAAATACGGTCAGTTGCAGCTTAAAAATAAGTAATCTCGTAACCATGCATAACCAGAGCTTGGATTTTTAAATGAGGTTAGAGAAACAATTATGAATATTATATTTTATTATTTTCAGTTTCGAAAGAAAAACTCCTCGATATATAAAACCAATATGGATGACAGTAATGTGGAAGGTACAAAAATGGTTGTGAAATAAATTTCTAAGTTAATTATATTATGAAAAATGTTTATTCAAGATGATTTTAAAAATATTAAACTCTCCACATTAATATAAAATCATAATGGATGGCAGGATAATGGTAGATAAAGGAGATGTTCATGAAATAAAAGCCAATTCAAAGATATTATAAAAAAATTCAATCATCATGAAAATATAATTATAATTTCCTCTCATTGTGAAATATACTACAGTCACAACTCATCACAATTTCAATAATTTGATAACAATTTTGATGAGTTCTAAATACAGTTCTTTTTTATTATTAATTTCTATTTCTGAATAAATAATCAATAAATGATTTTAAATATGAAAAATCAATCACAAGAGGGATTTAAAAAGATTTATCCAAGGCAAAAAAATGTGTGGAATCTATACAAGGTGAATATTAGAATAAAAACATATTTGAACTTAATAACTCAATCTCATTCTCTTTTAGGATCAGTATTTCATTCTCAAGCTTTTGAATAATTTTTATTGAGATGACCGAGATCGGTTTTCAATTTCAAACAATTTTTACAATAAGAATTTTTAAATTTCCTGACGTTTTCAATCTTTAATTCCAAATCATGATTTTTGCTGGTCAACTCAATATTTTTAGATTTCAGAGATTTGTTTTTCAGTTGGAGTTTATCAACAAATTTAGTTAAATCTGCACACATATAAACTAAATCTTCATAAGCGAAATTTTCTATCGCATCGTCTGATGAGTCTCCATCTTCTAATCCATCTGAAATTTTATCTTTACGACCTGTTAAGCATAGATCTGAATCTAAGTTGGCCTTCTGTGGCTTTAAGCAGTTGTTGTCTTTTCCATACAAACCGTCAAGATTTTTCCAGATATCATGTGCAGTTAAACAATTAGAGATAAATTTTAATTGATCATTACCAAAATAGGAAAAAATAATATGCATAGCATGAGCATTGAAAACCTTATTCGTCCTATCTAACATATCTCCCAATTTTTCAATAATATTCCCATATTCTAAATTAACAGATTTTAAATAGAATTCGATTATTGATTTCCAAATTAAAAAATCCATTCCATTGAAAATAATTGGAATATCACTGGACTGACTCTCAGTAGACTAACAAGTAGGGAATTCCATCTTTAGAGTTAATAAAATACCAGGCTCTGATACCACTTGTTAGATCTAGATTAACCTTAGAGGGGGGTGAATAGGGTTTATTGAATTTAATTCAAGATATTAAAATATCACAGAACAGATTGCAGCAGATAAAAATAAATGAAATAAATAATACAGATTTTACCCCGCATCGGTAAACCCTGACTCCTGCTGCATTTCTAAATTTTTTATTAGGTATTAAAATAGATCCCGCTTACAAACCATGTAAACTCGCAAACCCTGCTCCTGTTTAATCCTATCTCAAAACCTTAGACTGATCTATATCCCCTAGATCAGATTTTCCCCTAGTTACAAACCCATAACTAGTTTACCCTAGTTTTTACAAATACTAATAAACTTCTAGATATTACAAACACTAGAAAACTGCTAGTTAAAATCTTATAACTAGACAACCTATTTTTTATAGAAAAACTAGAAAACAAATACGATGATTTTCAAAACAAATACAATAACACACTTAAAAATTAAAAAAAAAACCTTTTTTTAATTAAAAACACAAGGCCGACCCATTTTTTATTTATCAAGCCCTATTCCTCTTTCTCTCTAAAAATAGCGGCCGATCCAATTGAAATATTAGGTTCTGCTTCTAATTCAAATCTCGATTACGAAGATGAGTGTTTTAAAAATTCTCTGAAGCTCGAATCTTTGTTGCTTGAACGCCGATTGAATTGGTCCTCCTTGCGATTGAAAACTTTGTGAGTAATTTTTTATTTTGATTCCCTTTTTGCTCTTGAATTTGTTGTGTTGGTTTTTCAATCCTTGCCTGTGATGAATATGGTGTAGATTATATAGGATAATTAAATTCCTTAATCTACTCTCTAATTACACATCTGACTGATCTTGATTGCGTATGAATTTTGCCTTGATTGTTGCTCTCATATCCACGGCTTTGATAACTTCGAGTAATTCTGAAAGTAGCTTGGTTATGCGTGATTGATCTCTTGGTTTGTCGCCGTTAGAAACTTGTTTATTTTTGGGAAAAACTTCACATGATTTATTGTAGATGATCCCCTGTGAATTTAAAAAATTCTTGCCAAAAATTTATTCTTGGAATTTTCCAAAAAAAAAAAATTGCCCTTTGTCCGTTATTAATTTCTGGAAATACATTCTTGCCAAACAAAAATAATCTTGAACCCTTTCCATAAATCGGTACTCTGATTTCTGTTTAAAATCAATCCTAAGAAATAATAACTTACCAAAACAAGTTGCTATAATTTCTTTTGGAGAGAAATTGTGAAAAGTTCTTGCCCTAAATAAATGTTGAAAATGCCCACTATATATTTGGAAAACTGCCCACTGAATTTCTGGTAACTTTGATATTGTTTTTTGCCAAACAAAATGTTCATTTCTGGGCACTCATTTGCATTTTGCTCTTACCCAAAAAAATTGATAGCTGAAATTATGGAAAAAACAATACTGATCATACATTTTCCCTGCAAAAATCTGATTTACAAAAATAAATCTTATCCAAAATAGTTTGGCAAAAATGTGATCACTGAAATGAATTGTTTTCCGGAAAAATTTCTTTGGCAAAAGTATTGGCTGCCTTTCCTTATATATTTTTTGCACTATCACATATTTTCATACTAGCTTGAAAAAATATTTGGTGCACAACTTCGGTTTTCTTGCACATTTGCACAAGAACTCATGGACATGCAAAATTGTATGAACCTGCGATTTCCAGATTTAAAAACAGATTCATTGCAAAAAGAAAAATCCAGATTTCTTGCTTGTGTTCGTCATGTTCATATAAGTTGAAAAAATGTTTTGGCCTTGTCGCATGCTCGATCAAACTGTTTTGTTGCTGCCTATAAACTTGTCATATTTGAGCATTTGTATTTGATGGTTGTTCATGTATGTGTAAACATACATATCAGCTTGAACACACATACATGTTAACTATTATACCTTTTTCAAACTGGCTCCACTAGACTTGCTTCAAGCTTACCCATGTATGTGTTGTTGCTGCTGTTTGTAACATGAATGTATATACCTTGGACTTGTAGCTGCCATGATCACGCAGTTGCATGTGTTTGTTTTAAGAAAAATTTCAGCCAATCTTGTGTATGTATATAGCAGTGCACTTGAAATTTTTGTTGGGCATACATGTGTACCACTCTTCCATATTTCTAAAACCATTTGTTGTGTTCATGGTGCATGACACCACATATATTCATTTTGCTTGCACATTGATTGGTATTGACTTGGAATTTACTTGAGTTGTACACGCTGGACATAGCTTCAGACTCGCTTTGTGCATTTTCATTTTGAAGTCCTTTGAGTTTTACTATTGACACAAAACTTGATTTTTGGCATTGCTGTATCATATATGACAGTCTCTATGCATATACATACATTGTATGTGTGTGTGTATATATATATGTGATCTTCATGTATCTGCTGCCATACTGAAAATGTTATGCACACATGTATTGCTTCATCTCAGTTTTTCCATTTTGACAATGTGCTTTTGTTGCATAAGAGTGATCATGGATACTTGCAGCATTCAAATGTTGTCAGCTTCAGCTGACACTCCGTTCTCGATATATTTGTCCAATGCTGACTATTTTGCCCCTACACAGAAATATGTGTATATACATACACATGTAAGTCTATACATTTATAGTGCACGTCCAGGTTATATATATATGTGAGCACTACAGGGTTTGCCTACCTTATGGTATTTGCAGTGTATCACCGTGAATATCACAAGTTGTCTAGACATAGACGAATGTCAATATAGATCAAATCAATTCATGAAAAATGATGAGAAACAAACCAAAATTCTAAGACAAATAAATTTTCTAAAATAAAAATTATATCTACTAGAATTTAAAATATTTATGTTCCAAATTATTTTATGTTTCTTCTATGATAGGTAAACAGAAGACTGGACTGACAGTGAAGAGGACAAACAGAAGACAAGTGACAGTGTCAGAGAATATATCAATGTGTATATAACATAGGGTGAATTGTACGTGTATACAACTGTGTAAATGAAATGTAACATGAGAGTTTGATAGCTGTAGTGAGGCAACGATGTATAGAAATGAAATTGAATATGAAATGTATTGTATTACAGTGAATTGTACAAATAGTGGAGTTATAAATTTGTACTGTTGAAATGTTGAAACAAAATATTATATTTAAATAAAATACTGTTTGGATATTTAAATTCTTGTGCAGTATTATTCTATTTAAATATAAATATTATATGATGCTTGTGATGTAGCATAATAGTACAATTACAAACACATTTATAATAATAAATATATGTTTGTTATCATCAAACAAAAATCATAGAATTGTGTACAGCTATGATATATTTATATGATGCGTGCACTTATCAAATAACCTATGAAAATCAAATTGCAGGAGCTGAAATGACGTGGAGAGATACAATCGGCAAAGTAGATATTTTCAATGTGGAGGACCTAAAATGACGTGGAGAGATACAGTTTCTGGTAGAATGCATTGTTACATTGTAGAATGCATTCGATCATATGTGTTAGTACTTGTATTGAAGGTGGTATGTGTTGGCACTTGTGGTATGTAGAATATTTGAATTGTACTTTTAAATTATGTATTTGATCGTATGTGTTGGTACTTGTGGTATATTTGAAGAATTGGTATGGTACGTAGAATATTTTGGATGGTTTGAATGTGATGATGAATGTTTTGGATGTGTTTCTTCTATGTACGAAAAGGGTATTACAAAATTTATAATTAAAGCATTGCATTTGCCTTCTTTTACTATTGCATTTGCTTTTTTCCTAATGTTGTATTTCAAGATAATGGTGTTGCATTTCATAATACAGTGGTGTTGCATTACATAAAATAGCATTAATTCCACATGGCACATGGAACACACAACTGACGTGACATGTGACACATGGGTAGCTGACATGGAGAGCTAACGTGTCATGTGACACGTAGGCAGCTGGCGTAGCCCTACTATCATGACCTAGAAGCCAGGCTCTAACTAATGCTCAAGCAACGCTGAATATTGTTGCATTATGCGAAAATAGTGTTGCATTACGTCTATACTGCAACGCTTTCTTTCCGTGGTAGTAGATCGGAAAAATCGTTGCCTTAGAGGGCTAAGGCAATGACCGCGGATGCCACGCCCCTTTAGTGTTGCCTATTTGAAAAAAGGGGAAAACGCAATGCATTTTCGATCAAAGGCCACATAAAAGTTGTGTTGAATTTGCCCACTTTTGTAGTAGTGATAAGTAGAACATACCTTCAAAAAATTATAAAATTTTAATCATCAAAGAATACCAAAGTTTGGATTTGACAAAAAATTCAAGATGCAAAAAAGGGGTTGTGGATCCCTCTACACACTCATACATGTGTTTTTTTAACAATGCAAATTTTGTTTCACATGCCTAACTTAAAATAATATTAATCAATTTTGTGAATAATATTACGTGGGAACAATGTAACTATTTTATTTACTATGGAGAAACATGTTTTTTCTTTATTTACTAATAAATGGTAAAGGAGAAGAAAGTAGCATTTTCTACTTAATTCACTTTTTGGCTTATTTTAATTAATTCTCTTTGCAATTTTATTAATAGTGTGAACCCGGGCTTTTCAAACAGGTCGCCAAAATAAACTTCTTGAAAGACATTAATGAATTAGCTTGAAAAGTGTATATATCTAGTGGTAACCATCTAAAATTTATACAAAGATTAGTGTAAAAATGTGCTTATATATATATGTATGCATGTATGTAAATATGCGATAATTTTTAACTAATTATGTTAGAAATAGTCATGTTAACCCTCCTTTTTGCAAGTCTGTCACGGTTTAGACTTATGATCCTTGGGTCGTTCGGGACTCGAGCGTGGACATACACGAATCCATAAAAGCCAGGTTGAAGCAGCGGAGTTTCCTTACACTTGGATTTTTGATGGTCAAAGTCTGGTTCGGTGTTACTTCATTCTGACCTTAATGCGCAGTGCTTAGGATCGATGCACGTGTCTCTCTCCAAATCGGTATTCTTAGCTGGCCCCGGATCAGTATGAACAAGATTTCGCCTCAGATCGGAATGAAGCATGCTACTTCAACTTAGTGTATTCTGTCTTGTCTTGGTTCAGCATGAATTCGTGATCTGGGTTATGTATGCCTCACTTTGCATTGGATTTGTATAAGGTAATGTGTCAGATCGGTATAACTTCGTACAACTCAAAGCATCGCATTTGATTTGGAAACATGGCACAAAGAAGCAATGCAAGTGCAAGGGATTGCACTACCCACTTGACTTGGAAACATGAACATAATGGGTCGTATTGATCCGGTCCTCTTCTCCCACTTGACTTGGTCTCCTCTACTTGCTCCACCGCTTCAATTTTCACGTCATTACTCCCTATCGATTATGTTATGTAAGATCCCATAAATAGGCCTAGTGATGGTCATTTTGGTGTTCCTTTTAACTCTTTGACTTCGGGACTCTGTTGATTTTGGGATTTATTCTTTTTCTTCTCAGAACTCATAGATAAAATCAACTGTAATTGAAACACCCCACCTCCGTTAAGGTCACTCACAAAGGGAATGCCTTAACTTCGGTGGAGCGCTTTAGGTAAAAGATGCAAATAAATTACAAAACAGACAAATTTAAACAGTGGAAAATAAAACTTTACTTCATTGATAAAACAGTTTGTACAACAATTGTTTACCAATACCAGAGTATCTGTCTTACATAACAAAATAAAGAAGCATAAAATAACATTTATATTCCCCAATGTAGCCTGAGACAGCCATAGCAATGGAAAAGAGAATCCAAGCAAAACTTCGACTAATCTTCAAGCTTGGAAGGAGATGTGGTCCAAACTAAGCTGAGTTATTCCCTCCCTGACTACCTGGGGGAAACGAAAGAAAAGAGGCGAAAGCAAACTAGGTCAGACATAAGTCTGGTAAGCTCAGTGATTCTTAGCATTTAAACGGGAAAAGGGTCATGACATGAATAAACTAAATATAAGACTAAAACATAGTAACAAGATAACATGGGATAAATGTGAGATATGACAAGGCAAGATAACTGAATGTACTGATAAACTAAATGCGCTTCTACTCCTTCTCTGCTTCGCGACTACCCTGTTATATTGATTTCTATATCTCTGCACCACCTAACTAGTGTCCCAGCTAGTAATTTATATAAAATGATCATATGGTAGCGTGATACCAATCCCCGTAATTGTGGTTGCCTAAAGGTGTATGTCTATTATAGGGATTCCATTTATTACCTAGATCTAATCTAGGGTTTACTATCGAGCGCTTCTTAGATTCATCCAGGGTTTATGCTACCCAGGGCCATTGGGGTTTATGCTACCTATTGAACGCTTCTTGGATTCAGGGTTTACGCGACCTAGGTCCAACTAGGGATTATGCTACCTATCGAGCGATGACCCCTAGTCTAGGACACACTACCCAGAACGGTATATGTACCTAAACTTTCCCCACATATGTGTCGTGAATCGTTATCGATGTCTAGATCCACATGTCCTCTATATGTGCGACCCGAGTCCCATGGCAGGGCTAGTCAAGAAACACAGAACTCAGTCGGAAGCTTTCAGATATCTGCCGATTTCAGATGCTAAGGTCTGCTTTTACAATGGCTATAGTCCCACTAGACCCCTCCCTCAACTAACAAATGAAAGGCACCCAAGAAAATCAAGAATAAGAACTGTACGCAGGCCCCTCTATGCCCCACAAACCAATGGGACAACCTCACCCATAACAAGATAGCAAGTATATGGTCTATTGGAGTTCTCCGCCTTTCCGCTTCACGTATCTCGACTGACTCAAGATGGTAGGTAGACGACGAGTTGCTATCACAGAGCAATAACTGGTCTCGCTGAATCACGCTGGTCCATCCTAGTCTTTAGGTTGCCTTATTATTGCAACCAAGGCATACCCTTGGCTCTTCTAACGCAGACCTTAACCTCTGTGAGCCCAGGAGGATCATCTGCAGCCTCACAGAGGGATACCAAGAGTACCCTCACGTCCCCTCGAAGCCGCGTGCTTCGTAACCCGGTTTGTTGGAGCCTTCTTCATGATCAGACGGACGTTCGCTCCTTCTCGTGTTCTACGTGGCTTTCTTGATTAAGGTTTAATACTTAGTTCTCTAACTAAGGTTTACTACTTAGTTCTCTTTCTCGTCATGTTGGATTGGTTAAGTGTCATCAGTCAATTCATGTTAACTTAACCCATTCACTTGTCATGTTAAATTGGTTAAGTGTTATCCAGTAGTTCACGTTGACTTAACCTACCCATATATCATGTCAAATTGGTTAAGTGTTCCTTAACCTTACTCGTTCATCAGTTTATACTGGTTAAGTGTATCTCATTAACTTAACCCTGGTTATTTATCATGCTATAACGGCTAAGTGTTCTAAGTTTACTTAACCCCACCATCTAGTCTAGTTAGCAAGTTAAACATTTGCTTAACCTTACTCACTTGTCTAGTTAACATGTTATAATGGTTAAGTGTTTCCACAACTACTTAACCTCACTATTTCTAGCTTGATTGTTCATGAGCTTTAATTAATTAATTAAAGCACCAACCACTCACATTAGACATGTATTGTTGTGGTTACTGGATGTGCCGGTCGGTTCCGGGCAGTTTTACACCACAACTCAGTCTAACCTCGGGTCTTCCTGGGCTTGATGCACTAACCTCTCACATTAGACAGGTGTTGTTGTGGTCACTGGATGTGCCGGTCGGTTCCTGACAGTTTTACACCACAACTCAGTCTAACCTCGGGTTAGGCATTTTCCTCTTCTCTAATATACATATTTACTATTCATGTAAATTTTCCCTAAATCAATTTGGCCTATATTCATTTGTCATGCAAATTAACATACTTATATTCTATGCCCAAGACTTGATTTACCTACCAATTAACCCAACTTGCAGTTTATGCCAATTTAGATCTAATATTCCCATTTACAGTTCATGTCAAAACTATATTTAATATTCTAGTTTACAGTTTATGCCCAAAACTTGGTTTACATGCCAATTACGTACTTTGCGGCCAATTAACAATTTACTATTTACGCCTAAGTCTAATATGCATGTAAATTATTCATTATTATAGCCAATTCAGATTTTGCCAACATATTTATTATGCCAAATTAACTTAATTAAGCTACGCCCGAAATCCCGCGCCGTAATCGTACGTATAACATGATTTCACAAGTTTCTAAGTACTCGTGAAATGATACTAATAGTATCAAAGCAAGGAATAAGGGATAAGCACGAGAATTGACATAAAAGGATATCCATGCAAGAATGAACCAAATACAAAAATAATGGTTCCAATGGGTTTTATGTACATAACAGTGAATAGAAATAAACGAGACAAGTTACACCCCAAAAAAAATGAGATCCAACATAGTTAAAGGAATAGGCATAGGTGATTTGGTCTAACATAATGCCAGTTCGAAGTACAACCTAATAGGTTAATGGGAATAGACATAAGCCACTGACTACAATAGTTATAAGCAATTAACCACAATAGTCATGGGCGAGTAATCACAATAGTTTCTTAATTAATGTCATAGGCAATAGTCTCATAGTCATGAATCTTGTTAATAGTCTCATAGTCATGAATCATATGCAATAGTCTCAAAATTATGAATCATAGTCATAGTCATAGGCAAACAGTCTTATAGTCATAGTCATATGTAATAGTCTCTTTGTCATGAATCATAGTCATAGGCGATAGTAGGGGTGAGCGTTATTCGGTTAAACCAAATAAACTAACCAAACCAATTTATTTTGGTCGGTTTGGTTCGGTTTGGAAATTAAATCGGTTTGTAATCTGCCCGGAATAATATTAAGTTTGGTTATCAGTTTAACCAAATCAACCGAACTTTCACTATATTTTCAAAATTATCGATATTATAATGAATATTTTAGGTTCATTTAGGAATTTAAGTAAAGTTTAATCATTATTTATGTGTCAAAATTAATATTAGAAAACATAAAAATCATAAATAATAATCTCTAATTATATGTTTAAAATTTATTTCAAATTACAAAGGATATTCCAAAAGACAAAGTGTAAAACATTTTTAGTTTGGTTTAATCGGATAACCAACCAAACCAACCAAACTTAATTTGGTTGGTTTGGTTTTCATTTTTATTGGTTTTAGTTTGGTTTGACAAATTTCATCATCGGATAAACCAAACCAACCAAACGATCACCCCTAGGCGATAGTTTCATGGGCAACAGTTTCATAGTCATAGTCTTAGGCAAAAGTCCCATAATCATAGTCATTGGCAATTAGCCACAACAAGTTCTAGGCCACAATCGAGAATCAGATCCAAAGGTATAGATAACATTAGATTTGACATAAGCATGAATCAAAGATAATTAACTTGCAAATAGGCATAGTTCTATATTTTAATTTATTACATTCACGAGTCCAATTACACGTTCAAATCTAAAGAATAACCGAGCTTACAGTGATCGGTTTAGATAAGGATAATAAGATAGCGTTGTGGCGATTTGCTATGATTCGTGTGACATTGCTTGAAGCAGAATTCCTACGGTCCAACTTGAAGCTTTAGCTTGATTCTCTTTTGATTCTATTGCGTTTGGAAGAAGACGCTTTAATCCTAGTTTTGATTCTAGCAGAGTAGTGACGCCATTTTTATTTTTAATTAGAATAGAGGCAGAGTATAGGCAGAATGAAATTGTGTGGACAGAAAGCTAGGTTTGGGGGTGTTTAAATAGGTTAGAGCTCATGAATCCGGTCAGAAGGGCGTCCAGGTGCAGATAAATGGATATGTCTACAGATCTGGAAAAGGGGGGCGTGGTCGACCCTAAGGTTGACCCTAGTGTCGACCTGTTTAACCAGGTCTACCCCCAGGTTGACCCTAGTGTCGACCTGGGTCCTGGGAGGGAATTTTCCCGCCCAACCCGGGTGCCTGTTTTGAATTTCGAAATTCGAATTTTGAATTTCGGGCTGGTTTTTATTGAAACTTCTGAAGGCCATATCTTCCACATAGGGAGTCCGATTTATGCAAACTCGTACTCTATCTCGAGCAAAATTCTGAGACGAACGCAATGGAGCAACTCGTTTCCCTTAATTCTTCTTTTACAAATTAATTATATTTTGATTTGTTACTTTCATGTCTACCGAAAATACGGGGTGTTACATTCTCCCCTCCTTAAAGGATTTCGTCCCCGAAATCTTCAAGTCGGGAAGAATGTGTCCTACCATCCAATCATGCATCTACTCAACCATTCAATCACAAGCATCCATTGTCCTTAAAAAGATTTCTAATGCTTTCATGATCATATGCATAGTGTGTGTATATGTCCTTATTCAGTGCAAAATCAGGCGGTCTACTGATTCAGTTGACCTCCTTAATGCAAATCATGTCGGTGCCATGCGTCCAATATGTATGCAATCCTACGATACATATCATTTCTATATGAGTGCACAACCATTCTGTAATAACCCGGAAAATCTGAGCCAGTTTAAAATTTTTATTTTGGCAATTTTAACGAATTTTGAATATTTAAAATGAATTATTTTAAATAATATCGACGTGAAATTTATTTTGAATATATTTAGAATGTATATATTTATACGCGTCGTCGTTAGAATATAAATAATTATAAATAGAATTGAAAATGGCGCGGTAGTTCGATAATTCGATTTCAAACTTCAAATGAATGTACCGGGTGCAAAACAATCCGGATTTTAGTGAAACCAAAAATAATAGGATCTAATTTAGAATATCTTTCCAACGAATCCGAAAAATTGAGATTTCATAGCGGGAATCAAAAGATATGTACAGTTGAAAATTCTGAATAGTCGTTATGGAATTCAGGCCCTTAAAAAAGGGAATTTTGCAAACGAACTCGGATTTCGACGAAACCACTTTTGTTGGATCCGCAGTGTCAAATTATTGCTAGATTCCAAATTTCATAATTTTTCGAATCAATATGTGAGCGTGGCAAAGGAAAACGCATTTGACCAGTTTTAGTTGATTTTAATCGACTGGAAATTGGCCATTTTTCTAACGGTCTCAGAATTCGACGAAACTAGTTTTGTTAGGACCGTATCGTCAATACGAAGCTAGAAAATATTTTTCTGGAATTTTTCAAGTTAGTATGCGACCCCGGTAAATTGAAATGCGCGTTCAAATTCAATATATAGAGTTATATGTTGATTTTAACGGAAACTGATCGAAACAATCAAATCAGCTTACGATACATATCCCATTGTGTTCGGAATAGGGGTAATTAGCTATGAACGACAGGCGGTGGGCCTTGATTTGAGGTCGAGAATAAAAGTTGCTTTTTGGGTGGAAAAAAAATAAAATAATTAAATAATTAAACCTCTCTCTCCTCTCCTTAACTTCTCTCTGGCCCCCTTTTTTATTCAGTCGTTCAAGGAAAATAAAAAATGGCAGGGGGGAGAATCGCGATCCGCCCCCCTATCCACTCGTCGCCGCCTCCCAGGCAGAGCACCACCGACGCGAGCTACCCCCCCTCTGCCTCGACCGACGCGAGCTACCCCCCTCCCTCGCCTCTGGAATCCGCCGCCAGTATGAACACCGCACCCCCCTTTCCACCGCCTGCCGCTGCTCCCTGGACCCACGCCCTCCGCCGCGCCAGTCACCCACGCCACCGACGTCTGAACCCCCCCTCCTTCCTCCAATCGACACTGTAAGCTTCTTTATTTATTTTCTATGAATTAGGTTATAAAAATAAAATATATACATATAAAGAAAGGACCTTTATTTATGTATATTAAATATAAAGGAATGATTTTTATTTATATATATATAGGATATAAAAATGATTTTTCATATAATAGAGATAATAAAAATATGATTTTTAGTATGTAGGATTTTTTTTAAAAAAAATAGAAAGATTAGTTTTTTTTAAAATAGAAAGTTCGATTTTTTTTTTTAAATAGAAAGTTCGTTTTTTTTTTAAATAGTGTAACGACCCGGGGAAAAAAACGACAATCGGGTTCTCGACAACAATACATAAACTCGTGTCACTTGCCAAAACCCAAGTATCGAACCCCCAGATTGTCATGAGAAAGAAGTTAGAAGGTGAGAATAGAAAGAAAGAAGTATTAGAATAGAAGAAAGAAGAGGGACACATCAGAATCTCACAGTGGAACAGATAAAATATAATATCAAATCTCTTTATACAAAGAACTATATAAAACATACCAATCATCAGAGTACACATACATTAGTCACAGCGGAATAATAACTTTGAATAACTAGCGGTGAAGCCGCCTGCTTCCAGCTCCTGAAACTCCAAGTGAAACCTAACCTGGAACATACTCGGTCTGACCCGAGCACATTTGATTTAAAACAAAATACACCGGGTCAGTCTGGAATACTTTCAGTGATAAATTCACATAACACACAACTTGTTTAACTTTGCAAAATCCTTTATGAAGTCAAAGGATAATAGTAAGACCAGCCCACACATAAACACGGACGATTTTTACCTTACTATAACCCAAAACATTTTTGGAAATCAATATCTTTCTCTGATATTATCATAATGTCTAAATACAAGTAAATAATAATCTAGAGGAACGCTTGCATCTCACGCTCCACATATATATAGTATACAATCGAAAAACCGTGGGTGCTTATTGGATATTGGATTCCAACTTGACAAGGTATGGGTCCACCTTCCGCACGTGTATCTCTAGAGGCGAATACACTGGGTTCAACAAGAACGTCTTGCAACCCGGCCCACACATGACCGACCACTCATTTCGCTTGAGTGTATCGAATGTATATCACCGACGGTTGGGATCAGCAACCGCCACCCGAATAGGGTCAGCATCGAATAGATAAAGAAGCAATAGGAATTTCTCTAGATAGGTGATCATACATCCTAATGGGAGCGACCCACATAGCCATGCTGCCTGCCCGATTTTTGTCATTTCCCGGTTGATGAGGCTTGAGGCTAGAACTTTATCTCTAGAACATCTGGTCATCATTCACTTTGAATGCCACATCATCAGATCCGCCAGATCACACTTGATTGACGTCCACAAACATACTCTAGCTATCTGGCTAGAGAATAACCATTTCTCCGCCGTCAACTATCGTACGTTTGGAGAAATCAACGCATGTAATTCCTTTGGAAATACTCTGTCAGACATCCGTCCATACAAGTCATCCAGGAACAGGATGAACCGAAGGTACTCTCCTACTGCATCTCATATAGGAATCACCCCATGAATCCGTAGCGAGAAGTCCTTGCAACCCGTGGATTTCAACCACGACAGAATCACAAATCAAAATAACTCTGGCTGCAGGCCAGAGAAATTCAACAAGTAGTCCTTCCGCTTATTAAGATCCACGGTCTTCACTTGCTCCGTCTTCAATCGACGTCTTCACGTATTTGATGGTCGGAATGGTTTTCGAATATAATTCGATCCCGGACTTTCCGAACCAACAATCGTATTAGTCTGGTTTGATAGTCGGTGTTTTAACTATCAAATAACAATAGTGTGAACACAACAAGTTTTCTGATTCAGTACTTGGCACAACTCGACCTCCTTTAAAATATATTTAACCAAATTCCCTTTTTACTAACTTTAACTGATTTACTTTGATTGATTAACTCTAACTTGACTGACTCGACTTATTTAACTCGACAAACTTGACTTGATTACTCCTATTAACTAATACTCGACTTAACTCCATTCGCTCGACTCTAGATCGCAGCGATCACAATGGTTACGCCTGATTTCCTCAGGAAACATCCGACCGCCGTAGGCTATCTGCAGCCCTGCGAATTACGCTAGCAGTCGTACACGATGGAACTTTTTCCTAGATAACTTTGTTTGACTAACTCTAACTATATTCGATCAACTCTAATTGAATAACAAATGTTTAAAATAAATTTTAAAGCACTTATTCTTATTCCCTTTGGAACCATCATTTCAATATTATTTAATTCCCAAAATCTTGCATTAGAGTTCGATGTACCTCGTATAGGGTAAAACAATTTCAACAACTTCACTTACTTCAAACTAATACTGTTCCTCGATAATAGCGAGGCCAACCGAGTTGGGGTATTTTAGTTACCTCTCAGACCTTGGTCAACCCGTTCTTATCTCGGAATAACATCAGTCTATCACTTAACCATTTTCCCAAATCTTATTTACCTTATCGATTTCAAATCGATCCCATAAATTGTTTCTTACATTTGAAATCTTCTTTTAAAGTCTTTTACTTAATTCCCTTATCTAAATTAATATCCATTAAAACATCACTTTAACTTCAAATATTTCTCCACTTAAAACCTTTTGATTTATAATATAAATCCCTCGTCACATAAATTGATTTCATCTACTTGGACATTTTATAATAAACCTTTATCGCCTCTTTGGCTAAACCTCATCGTCATTTGATCACTGGTTAAATGAATTCCATATATTAAATCTTGTTGAAACTTGGATTTTACAAATCCCTTTAATAAATTCTTACTTGGCATTAAATTGAATTCTCCACTTTAAATTATTTGAAATTTAAAGAATAACTTGCTTTAACATCTACTATATCAAAATATAGTTAACTTTAATCTTAACCCAAAATAGCATTTTTATCATGTTTACGTGCTTACTCGATAATAATCCAGGCTATTAACGATAACCAATTCAACTATCTCTTTAGACTATAGTTAATCGAAGATTAACTAATATCCAACACTATTTGATAACTTTAATAAATATTTAACCAACATTTATTTCCTTTGACCATTCTACTTGCACTGGTGGATTTACCAACCATACACATTAGTTAATTATTAACTGAAATTCCAATTGTCATTTCCCCTTTCTTAAATTAATTAATTAACTTAATTAATTTAAGTCACATTTCAACTGTTTGAAACAATAAATTTCCCTTTTTAACAACCTATGGAATATCTTGATTTCTGCTTCTCAACTGATCAAAACCATTTAACTAAATTCTCTTAATAACTCGATTTAACTTATTAAATTTAAATTCCCGATTTAAATACTCGTATGAAATAATTGAATAACTTAAAATTCAGTTATAAATAAATTATAACTTTGAAACCCCATCAATTTCCCTGACGGTAGAACAATGTCAAAACCCTACGACTAGACCATTACTGCCCATCTACTCAGTCAACACAAACAATTGACTTTAACCACAACAACGATGGTTGTATATTCAACTATCAACATTCAAATAGTTTTGGTGTCAGATGATGTGAACAATCCATATATATGCACAACAAAAACAAATACAGTAAATTCGAGGAATCCGGTCGGATCCTCCAACCTGTCCTTCTCTGCATCACAGATGTCAGTTGATAACAATATGCGAATTAAACAATTTGCAGAATATAAATAACTGCAACCATCAATCAACAACAAGCAACTTGCATCCATCGCATCCAATCAGTCAATTTAAACTGTTAACCGCAAAATATAATTTACCGTGACTTTACCACATCACAGTATTCCAGAAGGTGTGAGAATTAACTCACCAGAGTTGGTTCTGGTCAACGGTTGACGCGTTTTCGCTTTTAATTTGAACCATTCGTCCAAAAATAGCTGAATTTTCAACTACGTCGGATTGACTTCTACTCAGTGCCATCGGATAGGTCTCGTCCCTGCGATCCAAACGGATCTTGTTTCGTTAAATTTCGTTATCGTATGACGATGTTACGCTAGTTCACAGTTTATAAAATTTAAACGATATTTAAATTAAACTAAGTATTAATTAATTAAAGTTGACCAATCATCACCTTAATAATGTTTGGTGCCACGTCAGCACAGATGAAAACTTGGCCACGCGTTTTTCTTCTCACGGGTTCTTCAACCCAACTCCGGAGGTCGAACACGAGCTCCAACCATTCAACCCAACTCCGGCGCCACCTCAGCCACCCAGAGCCAACGCTGACCATCCTATCGTCATCCCCCATCAGCGCAGCGCCTTCGCCCACGGCCCCGGTCTCCGATCACTCCCCCTCTGCCTGAAAACTGAAGACGAACGGAAACCACATTCCAGCCAAATACCGCCGCCTCAGGTCGAGTAAGACCACCGGACCACCATCGATGTGACCGCCGTGACTCCCTTCTCCGAACCCCCCTGGTCTGCGACGCCAACTCCACTTCCCCTCGCCGGAAAGCGATGAAAACCAAACACAACTACCGAAACCGAACCCAAAATAGACACCCACGTTCATCTCAGTAGTTCTCCCTCCTCCGACCACCAGAGGTCACGCCACCACCGCCAAAACGAAGGTATTTCTCCCCTCTACAAAAGCCCTAAGGCCCTGTCCCTCCAAATCGACTGAGCCTCTCGAATTTGGACCAAAACCGAAGGTGGTTTTCTGGCTTGTAACCCCGATTCCGACCACCATACTTGCCGAAACCACCCCAACTTTTTGCTATAGGTAGACAACCTCCCGATCTACAACTTTTGCTTTGGTACCTCCCATGAATTCATCACGGATTGGAAAATATAATTGATTTTGTAAAAGTGGACTTATTTGCAAAATTACAATGAAGAATGGGTTGTGGGCTGGAAATGTAGATGGTGGGGGTATATATAGGTGAAAAATAGTATATTTTAAGCTGATGTGACAACCGACACTGACTAACGATTTTTATTTCGTACCTATCGCTATTTCGAACATCGTTTATTCGCTGCTGCGCTCACATACGAACCCCGTTCGAGACGCGACTGGACGACATAGTATATTTTGATGATACGGTCCTAACGAATCTTGTTTCGTCGAATTCCGTGCTCGTATGCTCAAATAGCGTTTGTACACGTCCAATTTGATCGATTTATTTTACATTTTATTTTGCCATGCTCACAAAATAACCCCGATTGACGCGCCGTTTGAAAATCTGGCAATAATTTACTGTTACGGTCCCAACAAAATTTGTTTCGTCGAAAACAGAGGTCGTTTGAGAAATGTCCCTTTTGAACTGGCCAGTTTCGAATAAAATAACCCAATTTTAAAATACTTCAATATAATAATATCAAAATATTGCAGTTGGTCATACACGACCAGAATTTGATGTATTACCAAGGAAAAATATCTCGGGTTGAATTCCAAAGCCAAATTGATACTCAAATATTTAAAAACCCTTATTTTATATATATGCAGCGCTATATGTATAAAGGAATTTCTGGCGCTGTTTTTCTGAGAATTTGATTTGGACATAAAATAAAATCTACACGACGAAAACTGGATTTTTCTCTACCATTAGAAAGATATCGTCAAACCGGTCCCGACGTTTCTTGTTTCGATGAAATCCGACTTATTTTGAACCCGGTACGACCAATTGAAGTTCAAAACGCCAAAACGCGAACTGCCGCGCCGCTGCAGCTCGTTAATTAATTAAATTATAAACTATATATATTCGTCGTCGTTTTCAAAACGAATTGTCACTAAAATTTCAGTATAAACAATATTTGACCACTTTAAACTGTCGGATCACAGTATATTTCAATTTCGACAATTTCCCATATTTTGGAAATTAAAATAGTATTTATTATTTATTTTAAATAATATATTCACAATATAATCGTTAAATTCGATTATCCAACCTCAAACCAGTATTTTAAATTATTAAAATCTTTAAAATAATCCAATTAAATTGGTAGAAAAATACGGGTCGTTACAAATAGAAAGTTAGAATTTTTAATAATAAAAAGGTCGAATTTTTAACAATGGAAAAACGAGATTTTTCATATTGAAAAGGCGATATTTTTCATATTGAAAAGGCGATATTTTTATATGATGAAGAGTTATATTTTTATAGCATGAAAGTTTATATTTTTAATAATAAAGAGATTATATTGTTAGTATAGTAAAAATTCGATTTTTATATATTGAACAATGAAGTAAAAATTCGATTTTTATATATTGAACAACGAAGTAAAAATTCGATTTTTATATATTGAACAACGAAGTAAAAATTCGATTTTTATATATTGAATAACGAAGTAAAAATTCGATTTTTATATATTGAATAGCGGAGTAAAAATTCGATTTTTATATATTGAATAACGAAGTAAAAATTCAATTTTTACATATGTAGTGAATACGGGCAACGATAGTGACAAAAGGCGAGAATGACGAAGACTTCTACATTTGAAGTGTCATGAAGTTGGGATAGCTTTCGGTGAGAACTTCTCACTTTAAAATTTCTTTTTCTAGTTATATATATATACTAGGATGCAGACGGTGTTTAGTAGCACCTGACACCCGTCATCCACAGACCATGGATGGCTTGTTTGTTTGATTGATATGTTGTGGAAATTTGTTTGTGAAATTGGTGTGAAATAGAAATATAGATTCATGTGTTGAAATAAATTAATTATCGTTAAAAATATAATTTTTAACGTGAAAGTGAATAAATAAATATCTATAAACAAATCGGCCGATTTGTTTATATACACTGATTTGACTGATATTGATTGGGTCGATAAATTTTACACATCGCCCAACTGCACGAATAAAATCTGTGTTTGATTGTTTGAAACCCCACACGGGTATTGGGATGAAATACGACATACACTAATCCCCATAATTAGTTGTATGTCGATCGATGGATCGACAGGCTGTTATAAGCGTTAAATATCTATATTTGATGCTTATACAGTGTAGTGCACTTTGGATGATGGTTGATTATTTATCGTTGCTATTATATACATGTGTTGTATGGAATCCATATAATTAACTTTATATGGTGATTGATTGGGCCTCATTCCAATTTAGAAAATAAAGAATATTATAAAATAAAGGTTCATGTGTTGACAGTACTCATCCGTTGAGATTAGTCATGTGTTGAACGAAATATTTTAACAATAAAATTTACATCTTGATCATTATAAAATAAAGGTTCATGTGTTGGCAGTACTCATCCGTTGAGATTAGTCATGTGTTGAACGAAATATTTTAACAATAAAATTTACATCTTTATCATTATAAAATAAAGGTTCATGTGTTGACAGTACTCATCCGTTGAGATTAGTCATGTGTTGAACGAAAATATAGATTCATTTGTCGAATAGAATAATGGAATTATTGAAATATATAAAGCCGTATTGATTAGAGATGCGCTATTTTGACGCGAACGATATTTATATCGATTATATTCGTTTTTATAAATTGAATAGAAAACCAATTTGAATTGAATCGAATAGAAAACCAATTCGAATTGAACTGAATAGAAAACCAATTTGAATGGAATCGAATATAAAACGAATTTGAATTGAATTGAATATAAAACGAATTCGAATTGAATTGAATATAAAACGAATTCGAATTGAATTGAATATAAAACGAATTAGAATTGAATTGAAAACGAATTGAAATAGAATAAAAATCGATTTGAAATGAATTCAAATTGAATCGAAATTTGAATTAAAATTGAAATGAATTTAAAACGAATTTATAAGGAAAAATTCACTTTTGATTTGAATTGGAAATGGAAGTTGAAATGTTTTTAAAACGAATTTAAAACTATTTATAAAATTCGTTTTAAATAGAAATCGGCGAAATATATATTATATATATAATATAATGGCCTGAATAGAACGTGCCGCGCTGCGGCAGTTCGCGAATTTCGACCATTGACTTTGAACGGACATTACGGGAGATCCGACCGTCGGATTCCCCTAAAACCGGAACCATTGGGTTCGTATCGAAAAGAGCTTTCTAATGAATATTAGAAATTTGAAATCTAATGGTTGGATTTGGAGATACGTCCAAATCAAATTTGGAAAAGGTCGCTGTAAGTGCAGTTCGATGACCGTTGATGGAAATCGACTGTACGGGCCTTGATAAAATTATTAAAAATAGTAATAATTTGTGTAAAATCATAAGAAATGATTTGGGAAAAATTGGGATGAAAAACTCTATATTTGAAAAGATAAAAATAGATTTTTATCGAAATGAACTAGTTTTGAACTAAAATTAAAACCCATTTATTTTTAAATAAATAAATTGGATTTGAAATGGGTTTTAAGTAGAATTGATTTGAGGGTTTATCGTGAAAGGTGTTTTAAATAACACTTGTTCTTTAACCCGATAAATAAATAGAAAGTGATTTGGGTTTGTCGTGAACTGTGTTTTGAAAAGACATTAGTTCTTTAACCCAGTAAAGGGAGTTTTAATGAATCTGCAATTAGATTGAAATGTGAATTGATAATCTAAATTATCAAATTTGGCAAATGAGCGTGGATGGAGTATCACCAGTTTTACTCCAAAACGATAGTCAAATCTTTAATTAGATTTGAATGTGAAATGGTAATCAATTTTACCGATAACACCGTGGTATTAGATATGGAGTACTACCAGTTTTGCTTCATGGGATGAATAGGTTGGGATTGGGAAATAAAATAAAAAATTACTTCGGAGTGGTTCGCTAATCTCGATTAGTTTGGAAAACCATAATCTGGTTTGAAATGATATCCAAAGGAAGATTAAAGGATAAATTTTAAAGAATTTATCTTGGATAAAATTAATGGGAACCTTTCCCTAAGAATATGAAATTTAGAAACTACTTGTGGGTTAGCTAAGAAGAATGGTTTCCTGGGTATTGATCTGATGTTGGTTTCGGTTTTCGGGGTTAATATTTGGGAAATTGTTCACTTGTTGATTTACGGTTAGTGACTAATGAATTGGAATGAGGCGTGTGTTGTGTTTGTGTAACATTTGTTTTTAATATACGCGGGTTGTTCGGAAATGCCGGGTTTATACCCATTCTGAATAACCGATTCGACGATATGTCGAAGATGAAGACGGTGGTCGAAGACCGGAAGTCTTCACATCGTTTGGGTGATTACTGATGATCTTGATTGGGCTGTACACCCAAGATGAGGGAATCAGTTGGTGGTCGTCCAGACGTGCTTGGAGATCGATGGATATGCGAGGAAAGTGCCTCCGGTTTTGTTCAGACCCAGAACGAACTTGTAAATGGATTGTGTGCCTGACATTGGATTTTATTCTGTGTTGATTTATTTCTGTTAAATATATATCTGTTTGGCGGCAGAGAATTTATTCTCTTGCTTAACGCCCTTCTCTGAAACGTACGAGCTTAGAGGTTATATATCGATAGATATCAATCGCATGGCATGAATTGTCTGTGTGGCACACTGAGTTGCATGGATCAAGGCTTCTGTTGAAAAGCAAAGTCTTGTGGTTGTTGATCAAAGCACGACCTACGTGGCAGCTTTGTGTATAGCGTGGATTCGCGAGCCTCACACCTCGGTATGAGTCAAAAACGGGATGAGGACCCAAGGAGTGCACGACGTTTCTTTCTAGCTATGGGTGGTGTCAGTGACCTACCAGCCCTGACATTTATATACTTTTCATCTTTGTGGTTTGGATGCGAGGCGCCTCGATTATAGGTCCTATAGGGCCGGGAAACGTGTGTTCAGGAATAACTAATCCTCAAACGTAAGAGAGGACCGGTCTTGGAGGAACCCAGGGGTTACCCGGAGTGTGTAGTCCTGAGGCATTTGCTAGAGTGTCTCGAAGCGGAGAGGAGCTTGCCCCTTGCCTCGACTCATGACGGAAATCCAATTTCCAATACGTGTGTTTCGGTTTTATTTGTAGAGCCTAGTATGGCGACATAGTGGTATGGGGCACTTATGCCGTCTATGATTTATATTTATGATTGAAATTGTTTTGACACTATACACTTATTATAGTATCAAATGATTTGTTTTAAACGTATCAAGCATGTTTGGCTATTATAAGGGAAAACCCTATCCTCCGGCTTGCGTTGCATTGTGTGATGGGACCTGGGTCTTATAATAGCTTCATTTTTCGAAAAAGCATTGCACTGTTTATTCTATGCACTGGTATTCTTGGGAGGAAACCCGTTCCGTGTTATACGGCGTGGTCCCTTGAATTACTCTCTTTTAAAGTAAAGTTTAAATAACTGTTTTAGTTCTCACACCAGTCACATGACTGACCTGGAGTTTATTGTTTTAACCTAAACTCTGGGTGCCCCTATTTTCGACACGGGCAGCTAGTAGTTTTGGTTTTGCAGATTTATATTCACAGGATCCTAATTTACAGCTGGAACGATGCTCGGAAAGCTCTGTATCCGTGTATTACTTTCAGTTATGTTTTGTATTATTTTTCCGCTGCAATACTGTATTTAAATCTCTGATATTCTTTGTTGTATAATATTTATTCATACTCTGTATATTCTTGTATTCTGGTGGAATTGTTGTAATAACAATGAAATGTTCTTCCGTCTGCGTTCATTTGTGTGTTGTTCTCAAAGTATCCGCTCTTTCCTTCACGGGAAAGTTACGGGTCCTCACAGTTGGTATCATAGCTTTGGTTTACAGAGCTTGAGAACAAGACACATTAGAACCATACGAAAGAATTCATCAGATATTGGATTAGTAACCAATTAGAATGACTCGTTAGAGATAGGATCAGTAGTATCCTAGAACGAGTGTGAAGAGTATATTTTTCAAATGAAAACAATTTTGTTTTGAAAATTTAAACCATTTTATACGTATTTGAATATTTACTTATTTTGAATTTGGACAATCCAATATATAAAGATTTTGCATATACGCGTCATGAACGTATATTCGAAGTTTTAATATATTAGATAGATATAGAATCACATTCTAGTCGCCCGGACATGATTCTGATGATGGCGCACCATCACCAGTATTTATTTTCGTGTTTTGAAGGTGTGATATCTATATATTTCCATTAGACTGGTGTGAGAACCAAAACTTATATAGATAGATTTATTTGTTGTGAATTGGCATCAAAAACATGATTTTCTGTATATGTATCAAAATTATGAATTTGAAACTCTAATTCACTAATTGATTGATGTTTGTGTTGTTTGTTTATTTGGTTGATAATTTTGAACCATTATGCCTAATAGAATCAAATATTGGACTGTATTGAAAATTGGTCGCATTTGCTTACATATACATGTACTTACATTGAACAGGTCATAGCAAGGAGGCTAGAGCAGAGAATAAAATTTGTATACCCGACAAATAGGTACATGTTTACCATAATCTCCTATTTTGTTTGGGTGATGATGATTTTATGAGCCTATTGGCTTTTTCTTTTTCTTTTTGAGATCAGAAGGCCTATATTGCAATTTCGGGATTTTCCCGTGCTCCCCGTACAAAGGAGGTTATGGCGAAATTTTTCAAAAATTCCGGGTGTTAGCCAAATTTTTGAAAACTTGAAAATTCTCAGAACTGAAAAGTTGGAGAATGGAAGCCGGATCGAACGTAGAGTTGATTGATCAAACCACTTTCGACTTTGTTCCTTTTCGGGGACGAAAAGTTTTAAGTGGGGGAGATTGTAATAACCCGGAAAATCTGAGCCAGTTTAAAATTTTTATTTTGGCAATTTTAACGAATTTTGAATATTGAAAATGAATTATTTTAAATAATATCGACGTGAAATTTATTTTGAATATATTTAGAACATATATATTTATATGCGTCGTCGTTAGAATATAAATAATTATATATAATTATAAATAGAATTGAAAATGGTGCGGTAGTTCGATAATTCGATTTCAAACTTCAAATGAATGTACCGGGTGCAAAACAATCCGAATTTTAGTGAAACCAAAAATAATAGGATCTAATTTAGAATATCTTTCCAACGAATCCGAAAAATTGAGATTTCATAGCGGGAATCAAAAGATAAGTCCAGTTGAAAATTCTGAATAGTCACTATGGAATTCAGGCCCTTAAAAAAGGGAATTTTGCAAACGAACTCGGATTTCGACGAAACCACTTTTGTTGGATCCGCAGTGTCAAATTATTGCTAGATTCCAAATTTCATAATTTTTTGAATCAATATGTGAGCGTGGCAAAGGAAAATGCGTTTGACCAGTTTTAGTTGATTTTAATCGACTGGAAATTGGCCATTTTTCTAACGGTCTCAGAATTCGACGAAACTAGTTTTGTTAGGACCGTATCGTCAATATGAAGCTAGAAAATATTTTTCCGGAATTTTTCAAGTTAGTATGCGACCCCGGTAAATTGAAATGCGCGTTCAAATTCAATATATAGAGTTATATGTTGATTTTAACGGAAACTGATCGAAATAATCAAATCAGCTTACGATACATATCCCATTGTGTTCGGAATGGGGGTAATTAGCTATGGACGACAGGCGGTGGGCCTCGTTTTGAGGTCGAGAATAAAAGTTGCTTTTTGGGTGAAAAAAAAATAAAATAATTAAATAATTAAACCTCTCTCTCTCCTCTCCTTAACTTCTCTCTGGCCCCCTTTTTTATTCATTCGTTCAAGGAAAAAAATGGCGGGGGGGGGGGGGGGGGAATCGCGATCCGCCGCCCCCCTATCCACTCGTCGCCGCCTCCCAGGCAGAGCACCACCGACGCGAGCTACCCCCCTCCTCTACCTCGACCGACGCGAGCTACCCCCTCCCTCGCCTCTGGAATCCGCCGCCAGTACGAACACTGCACCCCTCTTTCCACCGCCTGCCGCTGCTCCCTAGACCCACGCCCTCCGCCGCGCCAGTCACCCACGCCACCGACATCTGAACCCCCCCTCCTTCCTCCAATCGACACTGTAAGCTTCTTTATTTATTTTTATTTTTATTTATTTTCTATGAATTAGGTTATAAAAATAAAATATATACATATAAAGAAAGGACCTTTATTTATGTATATTAAATATAAAGGAATGATTTTTATTTATATATATAGGATATAAAAATGATTTTTCATATAATAGAGATAATAAAAATATGATTTTTAGTATGTAGGATTTTTTTTTAAAAAAATAGAAAAGATTAGTTTTTTTTTAAAATAGAAAGTTCGAATTTTTTTTAAATAGAAAGTTCGAATTTTTTTTAAATAGAAAGTTAGAATTTTTAATAATAATGTTAGACCAAAAAGTGGTTCTAACACCCAAATTGACTAAAATCAGAATAAAATAAGATCAAAAGTAAAATGGAGACACATAATTTATAGTGGTTCGGCGTTGTAAAGCCTACGTCCACTTGTCAATCACTATTCTCGATGATATAGTTGCAATTACAATGAGATATTCACTCAATTTCACTCACAACTCACATACATTCACTCAATTGTCTCAAAACAAATGTTGAAAGACGGTTTGGATTATCCGGGAGTGCTGGAATTCGGTTTATGAAAGTGGTTGAACTCTCAGAATGCCAAAAAGAAGATCCCTTTAATTGTCTTCAGGCAAGGTATTTATAGGTGAAAATTTAGTCAGAACCCGATCCGGATCGGAGCCACGTGTCTTCCATCCCATCGTCCTCGGGTTCGGATGGATTCTAGTGCTGACAGCGCATCAGGGTAGTGGTCATCGTGGGTAGGAACTGGTCATAACCGTTCCGAATAATCAGGCGATCATGGGGGAAAGTGATGTGGAATATGGGTTCGGTTCGGAGGAGCCTGCAGAGGGGGTTCGGATCGGGGTATCCGATCCGACCCGTATTAACCTAAAACTAAGTTCTTATTCACTTTGCTCTGCTCCGTTCCGACCCGGCAGTAGGTAGCCCTCCGGTCCGACTGATAATAGGTAGCCCTCCGATCCAACTAGTAGCAACTCTCCGATCCGAATCGCAACAGCTCTTCGATCCGAACAGCAACGTCTCTCCGATCCGATCTGCTATGATGCTTTCTAAGTTCTTCAACGCTTTACACCTCGACTTTGTGTTGCCCAGTTCACAAAGTGGGCTAACATTTTGCCCCCTCAAAGGATGCTTCTGTTGGAGATGGAGCATGCTTTGATTGTCATTGCATAGCGCCTTCTAGGTAATCTTCCCTCTGATTTTCCTTGTGCTTTCATCCTCTTCTTAGGATTTTAGTTTAATTCACATGCACTGCTGAGTTACAACATTCTGTTCGGTTCGGATTCCGACCCGAACGGATCCCCTTCTTCTTATATTTCGCATTAGACTAGTGGGCCAAGCTACGCTACTGGGCCTTCGAGACGGTCCGAACGGGGAGACGAATAGTCACCATGTTTTTATATAAATTCAGCCTTCATCTTTATCTCACTTTCTTTTTATTTTTTCGTTCTGCAAGTTCTGCTCCGAAACTCCAGGATTCAAAAGAGAAAAACTTTTTACCATTCTCGTGCGAATCTCCAGTTTATCCACCTTGGTAGGTTTAAATCCTTGATCAACTTCATGATAATAGGTTTTAATCGAAATCTATGGTCGATTCGACCGACTTAGATGTGGCTTCCACGCTACAACACCCTCTCCCTTCATTATTGTTGTTGGTGGCTTCGTTACTGCTTCGAGGCGTTGGGAAAGGGAGTTGTAGTTCGTTCGATCATGACTGGGGCGCTGGAGATGATATTGGGTCTTAAACTAAAGAAGAGGAAGAAGAAGATCACAGGGAGTCGGTTCGGGCGGTGGAGTATGGAAAGTGGAGAAAGGGAAAAAGAAAAGAAGTCCAGAAGGTTGGGTCGGGTCGGGGCAAGTAGAGAAAGAAGGGGGGAATGGAGCTCACCTAACCGGATCGGGTCGGACTGTAAGATAAAGGAGGAGAGGCATGACTACGTGATCCGACCCGAACCGTTCGGGGAATCTACTTCCGAGCCGATCCGATTTTGATTCCTGAGCTTCAATGTTTATCCGAGCCCAAGGCAAGGCTACGCCCCCGATCCGATCCTAATGAATGCGCCCGAACCGAACCGAAGGGCATTCCATCTTAAGGCATAAAAACTCGTTTAACTGGCCCAATCAACTCTTGGCATAATCTTCAACTTAATGGACAGTTAGGATAGTGCCTTGTGAACATTAACTTGATCCTTATTACTTTGCCAAAATTTTGCGTCGAACTTTTGAACATTAACTTTACACTTTCCGCATACACTGTTTATACTTTAGTTTGCACACTTGCACGGGGGGATACGGGCAAATTTACTCTAACTTGTGTTATTGCTTCTTCAATAGTTTTGTGACCATGAGACCCAGACGCTCTTCTAGACTAGCCGGGCAGAAGGAGGCCCCGGAGACATCCAACAAAATTATTCTTGAGGACATATCTTCTCCCTCGGATCCAGAATGGAATGATGAGGGCTCAGACTACGAGGTTGGAACTCGCGAAAGCGACAATGTGTCTTCGGAGGGTGGAGTTTCCCTAGGTTGTGAAGAGGAAGGAGGGATTGGCGACGACCGAGCTCCTGATGAATTTGAATCTGCCGTTATATTGGAATCACCCCAAGATTCTGTTGAATCGACGATCGACAACGACATACTTATCCGAATTTGTCTAAAATACGGGATACTAAAAAGGGACACCCTGGTGCCTTCGAGAACTGACCGTCCCCACAACCCTCCAGAAGGGTATATGGCAATTACTCGGTTGATGTGCGTGGTCGGTGCTATCCCTCCATTTTCTCCTTTCATCGTCGATTTTCTAAGACAAATGCGGATTGCCCCCATGCAGCTGCACCCTAATTCTTATGCTTACTTGTACACATTATATGTAGCGTACCGTGAGATCTTAGGCATAGAGCTCACTTTCGATGACGTTCATTTCTTCTATAACTTCAAGCATCGGACTTGAGAGACTCCTTCTTTCTGTTACTTTGAGTCTGTGCCTAAGAGGAAAATAATTCCAGCGCCATTCAGTAGTAAAGCTGGGGATTCCAGGCTGGAATGGTTTTATGTGAAGCGACAACCAGGGTGTGCTAGGAGGTGGACGAAATCAAGTAAAGCACTGGTTTTCTAAATCTCGACTCTATACATTTAAGCCATCGCCTTAACTCGTTTTACTTTTTGTTTGCAGTCGATAACCCAAAACAAATATCAGACCAGGTATTCTTTGACCGGATGCATCAGCTCCTTAATGGTGATCAGAAGTTTTTAACTATTGACGAAGTCCTTAAGGACGAATATCTTCATTTTCATGGGTTGCTATCTGTTACTCGAAGCATTGGTCATGGGACGGCTCCATATGTATATATTCCCCCAGTGGACGTAATCCCTGAAACGGGCGAAAGTTCGAGAGCTCCTACAGTGCCTCTCCAAGCTTCACCCTCTCATTCTTCTACCCAAGATGATGAATTGGCTAACATGGCCGAAAAGCATCGCGAAGGGTATACTGTTCCCGAGGCTGCCATTTCTCCGGAAAGGTCAACGTCTTCCCAAGAGTCTCCGATCGATGCTTCTGAGGGAGATGTCCCTAGCACTGATGACCCCCTGTTTCAGGGTTTGGGGGATCTCCCCTTACCTGAAACCATTTACACTTCAGAGGATTTTAGGAAGAATCCTTTAGTTTTCACTTCTTCCGAAGAGACCACTCCTGCTAAGGCCAAAGAGCCCGCCCGTACTAGTCTAGCTTCGGACTCGGGTTGGTTGGGGGGAAAAACACCACTTAGGACACACTTTACACAATAACATTACAACTCACTGCATCTTTCTCTTTGTGAAAATATTGATTCTGAATTTCATTTGTCTTGTTGTGCAGGCACGATGTCCCGATCTTACTATGATATTAGGAAACTCCGCCGCAGCATGTCCAATCCACCTTATGATACTGAGTATGATCGCCGCGACGATCGCAGTAGGGAGGAGAGAAGGCCCTATGAACCCTCTCGCTCTCGAACCTCGCGTTCTCACTCTCCTGTCCGGACGGACCCAGAGAGATATAAAGGTTACCAAGGTCGTCGGGAAGAGGACAGGCCGCAACCAAAAGACTCAACCTCTTCTCAAGAAAAGCGCAGCAGGGAGAGGAGTCCGCCAAAAGATACTGAGTCAAGAAGTAAGCGTAAGGTCCCTGCTACACGGTCTAGAACGGATAAAGAGGCTATTGAGTCCTCCACGCACAGGGATACTGAGCTGACAATTCCTGCCCCTCCGCCGCTAGATGCTGAAACTGCAGTTAAGCGGGCGTATCTGGAGGAGCAATTTCCTGAACATTACTTCGAGAACTTGACTTTTTTACCTGTCCTTGAGCCTATTTCTTCAAGGTGGGCAGATGAGGCTAAAGCAAAGATAGATGCGGTCGAGAAACGGTATTCTGAAATGTTCAAGTATTCACGCAACCTTTCCAGAATCATCCGTACTTTAATCACGAATGCTGATTCGATGCAAAAAACCGCTGAAGACGATGCAAAGGCCCTAAAGAATCTAGGAAAAGATTTGGAGGATACACAGGCCCAGCTTGCTGTTGCTCAACGGGATGTTACTAGCTTCAAACAACAATTTGAAGATATACAAAAACGTTACCATGATTTGCTTGAATCCCATACTCAAGAGCGTTCTGAGTTAAAAAAGCAAGCCGAAGATGCTAAGTCAGATGCCGCTAAAACGCGCCTTGCTTACGCTGACCTTGAACGGAAAAATGCCGAGTTAGCAAGGAGGAATGCTGAACTAGAAAAGAAAAATGCCGACTTGGCTTCTAAGCTAATGGAGGAGGAGAACAGGGCTGCCCTAGCGGAGGGTAACGTCGAGTGTGCTATCAAATCCGCTGAAGAAGCCCGCAAACAATTGTCGGAGGTTGAGGGAGAGGTTCAGGGTTTCGGCGAATTAATGATTGAATTCTTTGCGCACATCATCCGCCGCCGAAACATTTCTTGGATTGAAGATTATCCATCCACTCTAGTCCAAGTATGGAGTCAAATCGTTGAGTGGGAGAAAGAGGAGCTCAAGGTTGATTCCATTGACGAGGACAAGCTGATGGAGAAATATTTAAGAGATGATGAGCCAGAACGCCTAGATGAAGGGCGCCGCCTCATTGCTGCTGCTATGGACGAAGAGAGGCAGAGGACTAAGCAAAAGAACATTCTCGAGGCTGGTTCCTCTTCTACTGCCCCCGCAACTTCTGAAGTAGAGGGATATGATCCTGAAAACCCGGGGATCCCTCGAACAACTCTTTTATCCCCTATTCCTGAGACGGCATCGGAGACAGCAGTTACTCCAACCGAGAAGTCTTCAGAAGGTATCTCTACATTTTCACCTCAATTCGTCAAGGCTATCTCTACCTTTCGCCACGTGATTGAGCAATCGATGAAAAACCCATTATTTTCTCCTGAGTTGATAACAGTTTCTTCTCACTCTGTAGGTATTGAGCCGTCCGGAAAGACAGATGTGTCCCAGGGAACCGCCTCTGGGGCGGAGCCTACGGAGAAAGCAAAAGGGGGAAAGGACAAGGCTGCTCCCAAAGATTTGGGAGAAGGAAGCGAACCGTCTAAGGCTAACACTCCTCGTGATGACGAAATGATAGATGCCTTAAAGGACGATGGCGGCGATGGGGGACATGAGGAAGATCCGGAGGTGGCGATAGTCGGGGAGTCGAAAAGCGTTGATGATGTTACCTTAGCTGCACTGAAAGCTGACCAAGATAAACGCATGCAGCTTAAATCTGAAGACTTAGACCCTGAAAGCCTTAAGTCCCTCGTAGTAGTGGATGCGGGATCAAGGTTAGTTGTTAAGCTTTCGACTAGATCCATTACAGAGGAACTTGCTAAAAAATCTTCTCTTGATTCCAGCGCTCCGCCTTCCGGGAAGAAGTCGACTGACTCCAGCACCTCAGCTTCAGGGAAGAAAAAGCCAAAGCGCATCCTGACGGAGGCCGAGAAAGAGGCGAGAAATGCGGAGAAGGCTGCTAAGAAGTCCAAGCCCTCTTCAAAGTCCAAATGATGAAGTGTCTTGCGTTATTTTAGCGTTTGATTGACCAATAATTGTTGCTGTAAGGGTGGCCCTTGCACCTTCTTTTTGCCTGTTTTCCTGTACAAATTCATTCATTTGTAAATAAAAAATAATTCATTTTCTGCAATGTCTGTTAGTCATTAGTTTTGCACTTATGTAAGAATGCATGTCTTACTATAGCTGTGTAATGAAGTTATGGTAGGGAAATATGTGTATACATATATGCCCCCAGCCAATCTCAAAAAAACTATTCAAGACTTAATCAAGTAGTCTGAATGTCCCCGATTTTTCGATGGGATTGCATTCTCTGTGCCGTCAATGCCTGTCGTTTTTTCTGGCATTTTTTATACTCTCCTGTCTTATACTCAGGTTAGAGTTCTTACTGAGGCGGTCTCTTGTCTGGGTGCACCTTCACGCCTCAGAGGACGTCGTCTTCCCGTCCTTTATACTCTCTCTTAATTCTCAAGAGTTAGAGTTATGAATGTCGTCTTCCCATTCTTTTATGTCTTATCGCACAAACAGTCATTGTGCTTTTTCTCGCGTATAAAATGTTTTCAACCTTTCAGGTTTTAAATAATCTTATATTCCATAACCACAACAGAATAGTAGATGAAGGTATATATATAATGCATGAAAGTAAATGACACACGATATTTTTATAGTGGTTCGGCTAAGTCGTAGCCTACATCCACTTTATAGTCCTTTATTCATATCATCGGATTTTCCTAAGGCAAGTCGTGCCTTTTTACAGAGTTCATAAGAAAAATAACAAAGAGTACAACATTTCTAATCCAAATATCGCATCAAGTGTTGGGCATTCCATGCCCTAGGTACCTCTTCGCCATCTACGGTCGTTAACTTGAAGGTTCCTGTTTCAAGTTTCCGTTGGATGACAAAGGGTCCTTCCCACTTTGGACCGAGGTGAGGAAGGGATGGAAAGACTATCTTTAGCACCAAATCTCCTGGTTCAAAAGTCCTAAGGCGAACTTTTTTGTTGTAATAGCGTGCCATCTGACGTCGATGTCTTGCCGCGCGCAAATCTGCTTCGTCCCTTTTTTCTTCGATTTCATCAAGAGACTCGAGTAACAGTGCCCGATTCGTCATCGGGTCGTAATACGTCACCCGGTGAGAGGAAACCTTAAGCTCTACTGGAATTACTGCTTCTGAACCAAAAGAGAGAGAGAGAGAAAGGGGTATGGCCAGTAGCTGTCTTGAATGTTGTTCGATATGCACACAAAGCTAAGGGCAATTCGTCAACCCATTTTGCCTTTGCGCGCTCTAACCGTTTCTTGAGGATGGATTTTATAACTTTGTTTATTGCTTCTACTTGCCCGTTCGACTGCGGATAGGCAACCACAGTGTATTGTTTGTCGATCTTATATTTCTGGTAGAAATTTCTGAATTCAGCACCATCGAACTGGGTTCCGTTATCAGTTATAATGGTCCTTGGGATCCCGAATCGGCATATAATATTTCTAACCACAAAACTTATCACCTTTCTCGCCGTGATTTTGGTTAGGGGCTCAGCTTCCACCCACTTCGTGAAATAATCCACAGCGACTATTGCATATTTTGCTCCTCCTTTAGCAATTGGTAGGACTCCGATGATATCAATTCCCCACGTGGAAAAAGGCCAAGGACTCACCATCGATTTGAGTTGGGTCGACGGTGCTCTGGGAATTTTGGCGAACCTCTGGCACTTGTCGCAGCGTCGTGAATAATCAGCTGCATCTTTATTAATTGTGGGCCAGAAGTATCCATACCGCAATATCTTTTTCGCTAAAGTCTGACCTCCTGTATGATCTCCACACTCACCTTCGTGTACTTCTCTTAGTACACGTTTGATGTTGTTGTGTGCTATACATCGTAACAGGGGCATAGAAAATCCTTGTCTATAAAGAGTATCATCTTGAAGGACGTATCTGGTAGCCTTGCGAACTATAGCCCGTCTCTCACTCTTCTTTGATGGGAGTGTCCCATTCTTAAGGAAGATCTTAATTGGGGTCATCCACGACTCCTTCTCCGGTTCCGCTTCGAAAGCGAACTCAATTTCCATCGACTCAAAGCTTGGCGATTTCAACGTTTCAATTGGAATTGTTTCAGTTTCTTCCGGGTTGTCGGAACTAGCTAGCTTTGCCAGCTTGTCTGCCTTCTGGTTTTCGGCTCTTGGGATATGCGTTATGTTGTACCGCTCCAGGTTGCTCAACAGCATTTCCACTTTCCCGAGGTAGGCGATAAGTCGAGGTCCCCGGGCCACAAACTCCTTTCGCACTTGGCAAACTACGATTTTGGAGTCGTAGAATATGTCCAACGTTTTTATTTCGAGATCTTTAGCAAGCTTCAAACCGGCAATCAGGGCTTCATATTCAGAATCATTGTTAGTTGCCGCAAATTCTAATCGTAGAGCGTAATATAACGACCGTCCTTCAGGAGTGATTAAGACGATTCCAGCTCCGGATCTTCGGTCGTTCTTGGCTCCGTCGGTGTATAGCTTCCATGGATCTAACTTTAACTCATCTTCGGACTTGACCACTTTGTCATCGATTATTTCCTCCTCTGGGATTGTGAACTCTGCTGTAAAGTCAGCCAGAGCCTGCCCCCTGATCGATCTCCGCGGCTGAAAATTTAAATCAAACTGACTTAATTCAATATTCCATTTGATCAATCGCCCCGATGCTTCGGGTCTCTGCAACACCTGCCTTAGAGGTTGGTCAGTGTATATGGTTATTGGGTGAGCTTGGAAATAGTGACGAAGTTTTCGGGAGGCGATTAGGAGGCTGTAAGCGAGCTTCTCAATCTTTGGGTAGTTGTGTTCTGCCACTGCCAATTTCTTGCTTACATAATATACTGGCCTTTGCACTTTGTCTTCTTCTCGAACCAAGGCTGTGCTAACAGCGTGAGCCGAAACTGCTAAGTAAACAAATAACTCTTCGTGATCCACTGGCTTTGACAAAATCGGCGGTTTTTCTAGCAATTCCAATAAATTTCGAAAGGCCTCAACACGGTCCGGAGTCCACTCGAAGTTCTTCTTTCCCCTTTTAATCAAATCAAAAAATGGGACGCATTTGTCCGTGGCTTTGGAGATGAACCTACACAACGCGGCTACTTTCCCCGCAAGACTTTGGACATCTTTAATCCTCCTCGGTTCTTCAATGTTTCTTATCGCTGCTATTTGGCTGGGATTGATTTCAATCCCTCGGGAGCTCACAATGAAGCCTAGAAACTTTCCCGATCCCACTCCAAATGAACATTTCAAAGGATTCAACTTCATCCTATACTTTCGCCGGATACCGAACATTTCTGCCAAATCCTGCGTATGGCTGGAGGACTGTTTCGATTTGACAAGCATATCATCCACATAAACTTCCATAGTCTTCCCTATTTGATTATAAAACATCATGTTCGCCAAGCGCTGGTAAGTAGCTCCAGCGTTTTTCAATCCGAACGGCATGACCACGTAACAGTATAACCCCAAATTTGTAATGAAGCTCGTGTGTTCTTGATCTGGCACGTGCATAGGAATTTGGTTGTACCCGGAATATGCGTCCATGAAAGAAAGAAGTTCGTGTCCCACTGTCGAATCTACAAGCTGGTCAATCCTGGGAAGTGGGAAACTATCTTTCGGGCAAGCTTTGTTCAAATCTGAAAAATCAATGCAAGTCCGCCACTTTCCATTCGGCTTCTTTACTAAGACGGGATTCGATATCCAGTCGGGATATGTCTAATCTCGAATAAATCCGTTCTGTTTCAGCTTCTCCACTTCTTCCTTCAGAGCGGCCGACCTCTCTGGGCCCAGCATACGTCTCTTTTGCTTTACAGACGGGTGTTTCGGGTTTACATTTAGTGAATGACTTATGACGGATGGCGATATCCCACACATGTCGGCGTGGGTCCAGGCAAACACGTCCAAGTTTGCCTTCAGGAAGTCAGTTAGCTCTTTGGCCCGGCGTGGATCCAACTGGGATCCAATCTTCAAAACTCTTGTTGGATCAGCTTCATCAATGGGAATGTCCACTGTCGCTTCATTAGGAGTTGCATTTCTAGTCTCTGGTTCCTCGTCTTTTCTGGGATCCAGGCCTTCAAGCGTTCCTTTGGGCAACTCCTTCGGGGCCGATCCCTCTAATTGCTACGCCGAGCCCTCCTTTGGAGGAGGCGAGGCACCTTTACTCTCGATGTTAAGTCCCTTCATCAACATCTGTAATTCGGCAACATAGCAGGTCCGTCCGGAGACTTGATCTCCTCTCACTACTCCAGTTCCGGCTTCAGTTGGGAACTTAAGCAATAAACACCAAGGGGCGATGCAAGACCTGAGCTCAGCAAGAGCAGGCCTTCCCAAAAACGCATTATAAGGCGAATCTACGTTCAATACTACGAACTGAAGCATCTGTACACTTCGGCGTTCTCCTTGCCCCAAGGTTACGGGCAATTCTATGTACCCCATCGGAGCTGTCGATGCTCCGTTGAAGCCTCGGATCCAACCTTCGCATGGCTTCAAATCTTCAGATTCAAGCTTCATCTGATCGAATGACTTTTTAAATAAAATATTAACAGAGCTTCCATTGTCCACTAACACCTTATGAACCAATGCCGGCCCAATGGTGGTGGTATTGACCAACGGATCGTCGGTGGGTGACTGGATCCCGGTATTATCTCTGCTACGGAATACCACGTCGTCAAACATTGTCTTCTGTTGCTTTATGGGGGCGATATCTTCCAAATCATCACATTCATCCACATCTACGTGCTTAGCTGCATTTACATATTGATCCATTGCTCTAAAACTGTGGATCGCTGAGTGGGGTCCACCCACTATGGAGTTGATAACAATTCCCTTGCCTTTCTGCTGCGCTGTAGGCTTGGGAGCATATTGGATCTGTTTTGGAGCCTGTTCTCCTTGCCCCCTGTCTCTCGGGGCAACCTTATATTCATCCAATTTCCCTTCGCGCAGCAGCTTCTCAATCACGTCTCTCAAATGTCGACATTCATTGGTTGAATTCCCATGAGTTCCATGAAACAAACAAAACTTTCCAGTTGCCATTTCTTTCTCCGTTGAGTCGCGAGGTGGCGGTCTTTTATATTGCAAAACATTGTATGTATCCAAGTAAATGTTCTCCAGAGTGTCGTTCAACGGTGTATAATTCTCATAAGTCTGGAACCGGGGTCTTTTGTTAGGATCACTTCCCCTATTTCTATTTCTTCTGTTACCATTCGCGTTACGGTTGTTGTTGTTGCCCCCGTTTCCATTATTGTCGTTTCGACTCTTGTTTCCCACATTCACCTCAACTTTTCCGGAACTTTCTCCAGATTGCTTCACGGCGACATTACTCTAAACATTCTCTTTTGAAGCCGCTCCAGACTTTATCTTTCGGTTTTCCCTGGCCTCCTCTCGTCTTAACTGAATATCGCCCTTTTCATAAAACAACTCTCTCGTGGGAGGTGGCTTCCCAGAAAGGTAATCTCCAAACTCGGAGTCAGGATCGACTCCTTCCATCAAAGCCATCAAGATGGTGGTCTCGTGCGGGTCACTAACTTCAGTCACAGCTAAGTTGAAACGGTCGAGATATGACCTCAAAGACTCTCCCGGTGCCTGCTTAATTCTTGATAATTCAATAACACTTTTAGACTTTCGGGTACGAAGTCGGAACTAATTCATAAAACGTTCGCTCAATTCCCTACAATTCGATATCGAACGAGGGGGAATTCAGGTAAACCATAGCAGCGCCACATCTTCTAAATAGATCGGGAATGCTTTACACTTCACTGCGTCAGGGGCAGCAGCAGCATTCATGAGCCATGAGTATCGCATCAAATGCTGTCCCGGATCGGTTCTCCCATTGTATTTGTCCATCTGCGGCAGGTTAAAACGTCGGGAAAATTGAAAGTTGAGGATGTCATCAGTGAAAGGAGTATGGCTTCGCTCAATTCCATAATCTTCATTGGTGTAGTTCCGGCTTTCGGACATAATCTGGCGTACCATTGCCCATACGTCAGCATTAGTCAAAGGTCGTTCAGGCTCCCTGGCCCTGGTATCCGGGTTTCTTCTGGGCTCTTGTTCAGGAGATGCCCTTCTTCTGATGTTTGGGTTTCCTCTGGGCTCTTACTCAGGGGACGCCCTTCTTCTTTGAGCTGCTTCTGCTCTGCTTCGTTCCCTACGCTCCCGGTCGATCTCGGGAGGAAGGGGCTGGAGCAGCTGCCCCTGAGTGGGATTGGTAAGGTTAGGGTCTCTAGGTAATACATGGGATCCCTGCATCGGTAACAACATAGGCTCTCTCAAGCTTGGATCATTGGGTCCTAGTACTCGTGCAGCATCCTCGCGGGACCCCAAAGATCCGAACGTCAGCTACTCCAAATTCTGAGGTCGTTCGAGCGGCCTTCTTTCACGGGGCCGTTCTTCCTTGGAAGAAGAAGACTGATCCATTGGTGTGTGGCGAACCGGGGATGGGGTTCTCTGTCTACGGAGTTTGCTAATTTCCCTGCTCATGAGTCTCATGTTTTCTTACATCATGAGATTGGTGCGCTCGTGGATTTTCATAGCCTCCCTAGTACTCTCAAGCATGTCAAGTAGGCGCGAGAAATCTTCTTGAGTAATAGGCGCGGATGGATTGACCTGATCATTGACCCTGGTGGCTGGAGTCGGAGCATTTGTGGGGGCTCGAGTAGAGGTTCCAACATCACCAAGTGTCGGGTCGGTTCGGAGATTTGCAATCAGGTCGGGTCGGAGCTGGGAGACCTGTTCGGGTCGGAGCTGGGAAGCCAAGTCGGATCGGTGTAGTGCGAGTTGCTCGGGTCGGTTCAGGTTGGGGGAGTGCACTGCTTCAGATTCTCCTACCCGGATCGGAGCTCTCCCCTTGGGTGCGGTTCGAATTTCCTGTATCAGTTCGTTCCACTGCCGAGCTCTTCCCACGAGACCTTGTCACAACCGCATTTTGCTGATCTTCACCAACTCCGTTCCCTCGACTAGTTTGAACTTCCTTGCCTTTTCCTTTGGCCATAGTTTTTCAACAATCAATCAACAAATATTCAGGAGCGTCGAAATTTGAGGATTAACTTCTTTGAACTCAACGGTCCAAAAAGTAGAACGATAATCCCGAAAAATAGAGAATTCAGATGTTTCTCAGTGAAAGCACCGAAATGTTAGACCAAAAAGTGGTTCTAACACCCAAATTGACTAAAATCAGAATAAAATAAGATCAAAAGTAAAATGGAGACACAGAATTTATAGTGGTTCGGCGTTGTAAAGCCTACATCCACTTGTCAATCACTATTCTCGATGATATAGTTGCAATTACAATGAGATATTCACTCAATTTCACTCACAACTCACATACATTCACTCAATTGTCTCAAAACAAATGTTGAAAGACGGTTTGGATTATCCGGGAGTGCTGGAATTCGGTTTATGAAAGTGGTTGAACTCTCAGAATGCCAAAAAGAAGATCCCTTTAATTGTCTTCAGGCAAGGTATTTATAGGTGAAAATTTAGTCAGAACCCGATCCGGATCGGAGCCACGTGTCTTCCATCCCATCGTCCTCGGGTTCGGATGGATTCTAGTGCTGACAGCGCATCAGGTTAGTGGTCATCGTGGGTAGGAACTGGTCATAACTGTTCCGAATAATCAGGCGATCATGGGGGAAAGTGATGTGGAATATGGATTCGGTTCGGAGGAGCCTGCAGAGGGGGTTCGGATCGGGGTATCCAATCCGACCCGGATTAACCTAAAACTAAGTTCTTATTCACTTTGCTCTGCTCCGTTCCGACCCGGCAGTAGGTAGCCCTCCGGTCCGACTGATAATAGGTAGCCCTCCGATCCAAATAATAGCAGCTCTCCGATCCGAATCGCAACAGCTCTCCGATCCGAACAGCAACGTCTCTCCGATCCGATCCGCTATGATGCTTTCTAAGTTCTTCAACGCTTTACACCTCGACTTTGTGTTGCCCAGTTCACAAAGTGGGCTAACAGATAAAAAGGTCGAATTTTTAACAATGGAAAAACGAGATTTTTCATATTGAAAAGGCGATATTTTTATATGATGAAGAGTTATATTTTTATAGCATGAAAGTTTATATTTTTAATAACAAAGAGATTATATTGTTAGTATAGTAAAAATTCGATTTTTATATATTGAACAACGAAGTAAAAATTCGATTTTTATATATTGAACAACGAAGTAAAAATTCGATTTTTATATATTGAATAACGAAGTAAAAATTCGATTTTTATATATTGAATAGCGGAGTAAAAATTCGATTTTTATATATTGAATAGCGAAGTAAAAAATTCAATTTTTACATATGTAGTGAATACGGGCAACGAAAGTGATAAAAGGCGAGAATGACGAAGACTTCTACATTTGAAGTGTCGTGAAGTTGGGATAGCTTTCATTGAGAACTTCTCACTTTAAAATTTCTTTTTCTAGTTATATATATATACTAGGATGAAGACGGTGTTTAGTAGCACCTGACACCCGTCATCCACAGACCATGGATGGCTTGTTTGTTTGATTGATATGTTGTGGAAATTTGTTTGTGAAATTGGTGTGAAATAGAAATATAGATTCATGTGTTGAAATAAATTAATTATCGTTAAAAATATAATTTTTAACGTGAAAGTGAATAAATAAATATCTATAAACAAATCGGCCGATTTGTTTATATACACTGATTTGACTGATATTGATTGGGTCGATAAATTTTACACATCGCCCAACTGCACGAATAAAATCTGTGTTTGATTGTTTGAAACCCCACACGGGTATTGGGATGAAATACGACATACACTAATCCCCATAATTAGTTGTATGTCGATCGATGGATCGACAGGCTGTTATAAGCGTTAAATATCTATATTTGATGCTTATACAGTGTAGTGCACTTTGGATGATGGTTGATTATTTATCGTTGCTATTATATACATGTGTTGTATGGAATCCATATAATTAACTTTATATGGTGATTGATTGGGCCTCATTCCAATTTAGAAAATAAAGAATATTATAAAATAAAGGTTCATGTGTTGACAGTACTCATCCGTTGAGATTAGTCATGTGTTGAACGAAATATTTTAACAATAAAATTTACATCTTGATCATTATAAAATAAAGGTTCATGTGTTGACAGTACTCATCCGTTGAGATTAGTCATGTGTTGAACGAAATATTTTAACAATAAAATTTACATCTTTATCATTATAAAATAAAGGTTCATGTGTTGACAGTACTCATCCGTTGAGATTAGTCATGTGTTGAACGAAAATATAGATTCATTTGTCGAATAGAATAATGGAATTATTGAAATATATAAAGCCGTATTGATTAGAGACGCGCCATTTTGACGCGAACGATATTTATATCGATTATATTCGTTTTTATAAATTGAATAGAAAACCAATTTGAATTGAATCGAATAGAAAACCAATTCGAATTGAACTGAATAGAAAACCAATTTGAATTGAATCGAATAGAAAACGAATTTGAATTGAATTGAATATAAAAAGAATTCGAATTGAATTGAATATAAAACGAATTCGAATTGAATTGAATATAAAACGAATTAGAATTGAATTGAAAACGAATTGAAATAGAATAAAAATCGATTTGAAATGAATTCAAATTGAATCGAAATTTGAATTAAAATTGAAATGAATTTAAAACGAATTTATAAGGAAAATTTCACTTTTGATTTGAATTGGAAATGGAAGTTGAAATGTTTTTAAAACGAATTTAAAACTATTTATAAAATTCGTTTTAAATAGAAATCGACGAAATATATGTTATATATATTATATATATAATATAATGGCCTGAATAGAACGCGCCGTGCTGCGGCAGTTCGCGAATTTCGACCATTGACTTTGAACGGACATTACGGGAGATCCGACCGTCGGATTCTCCTAAAATTGGAACCATTGGGTTCGTATCGAAAAGAGTTTTCTAAAGAATATGAAATTTAGAAACTAGCTGTGGGTTAGCTAAGAAGAATGGTTTCCTGGGTATTGATTTGATATTGGTTTCGGTTTTCGGGGTTAATATTTGGGAAATTGTTCACTTGTTGATTTACGGTTAGTGACTAATGAATTGGAATGAGGCGTGTGTTGTGTTTGTGTAACATTTGTTTTTAATATACGCGGGTTGTTCGGAAAGGCCGGGTTTATACCCATTCTGAATAACCGATTCGACGATATGTCGAAGATGAAGACGGTGGTCGAAGACCGGAAGTCTTCACATCGTTTGGGTGATTACTGATGATCTTGATTGGGTTGTACACCCAAGATGAGAGAATCAGTTGGTGGTCGTCTAGACGTACTTGGAGATCGATGGATATGTGCGGAAAGTGCCTCCGGTTTCATTCAGACCCAGAACGAACTTGTAAATGGATCGTGTGCCTGACATTGGATTTTATTCTGTGTTGATTGATTTCTGTTAAATATATATCTGTTTGGCGGCAGAGAATTTATTCTCTTGCTTAACGCCCTTCTCTGAGACGTACGAGCTTAGAGGTTATATATCGATAGATATCAATCGCATGACATGAATTGCCTGTGTGGCACGCTGAGTTGCATGGATCAAGGCTTCAGTTGAAAAGCAAAGTCTTGTGGTTGATGATCAAAGCATGACCTACGTGGCAGCTTTGTGTATTGCGTGGATTCGCGAGCCTCACACCTTGGTATGAGTCAAAAACGGGATGAGGACCCAAGGAGTGTACGACGTTTCTTTCTAGCTATGGGTGGTGTCAGTGACCTACCAGCCCTGACATTTATATACTTTTCACCTTTGTGGTTTGGATGCGAGGCGCCTCGATTATAGGTCCTATAGGACCGGGAAACGTGTGTTCAGGAATAACTAATCCTCAAACGTAAGAGAGGACCGGTCTTGGAGGATCCCAGAGGTTACCCAGAGTGTGTAGTCCTGAGGCATTGCTAGAGTGTCTCGAAGCGGAGAGGAGCTTGCCCCTTGCCTCGACTCATGACGGAAATCCAATTTCCAATACGTGTGTTTCGGTTTTATTTGTAGAGCCTAGTATGGCGACATAGTGGTATGGGGCACTTATGTCGTCTATGATTTATATTTATGATTGAAATTGTTTTGACACTATACACTTATTATAGTATCAAATGATTTGTTTTAAACGTATTGTAACACCCCGAATTTTAGTTAATACTAAAATTCACTAATTTCAGGATAAATAATCTCAGACGTGGGAATTGGGGGTAACGGGCTGCGTTATTGCGTTCGTCTCGGAAAAATACGCGAAATAGAGTCCGAGTTTTCGAGAATCGGAGTCCGTATGGCCCGGTTATGGCCCAAAGAAGTTTGCATAAAATTTAAAACTTAAAAACAGATTTAGAAATTTAAATTAGGATTTGAAATTAGAACCAGCGGAGCCAGGCGGGAAGATTCCCGCCCTGACCATGTCGACAGGGCTGTCGACAGGCCTGTCGACAGGGGTGTCGACTTGCCTGTCGACTTGCCTGTCGACACGGCGTGTCGAACCAGGGTGCTTGGGTGCACCAGATCTGGTTTTCTGGCTAGGGCTGGGCTTGGTTCTAGAGGTTTCCTAAATCTGACGGACCTAAATTAATTTAGGGTTAATCTAAGGGCCTAAAACACTACCTAATCCTATAAATAAGACCCTAACCCTACCCTAATTCATTCATAATTAAATCTTGTAACTAAACTATGGCAAAATGAAACTTGGTCATGGCCTCCACAAATCAATGAAGAGAGTTGCAAGCTAATCAACCCCTAATCATCTTCTTCTTCATATTTGGCAACTAGTTTTACTTCATGAGTTTTCTAATCTTAGTTTTGGTGAGTTCCTATGGTTTTAATAATCAATTGTTAAATTGATTATGGTAGGATGTGATAAGACATGGCTATGTTTGTGGATAAATGTGTTTATGCAAGTTTGTATGATATGTGATTTGCAAGTTTTATGTTAAATGCAAGTTTAAGGCCATGTTTTATGATGCAAAACACTATGTTAAACATTTATGCATATGTAACATGTTATGCAAACTATATGTGAGAATATATGCAAGTTATATGTAACATGATATGCAAGTTATGCATGTGATTTTATGCATGCTAAGTATTTGATGTTATGCATGCTAAGTATTTGATGTTATGCATGCTAAGTATTTGATGTTATGCATGCTAAGTATTTGATGTTATGCATGCTAAATATTTGATGTTATGCATGCTAAGTATTTGATTGTATGCATACTAAGTATTGGGTTTTATGCATGTTAAGTGTTTGGGTTTATGCAAGTTAAGTGGTGGGTTTATGCATAATAAGTATTTGATTTTATGCATAATAAGTATTTGATTCTATGCATGATAAGTAAGTGGTTTTATGCATGCTAAGTGTTTGGTATTAGGCATAAATCATGACATGCAAGTTTACCCTTTTAAAAATGGTATATACATATGCAAGATGGCACCTTTATATGCTATGCATGTTTACCCTCCTTTAAGATGCAAGTCATATATGCAAGTTCGACATATTATGCAAGTTATGCTTACATGCAAGCTCAACATGTTATGCAAGTTATGTGCATGATGTTATGTAGGTTATGTGCATGTTGTTATGCAAGTTATGTGTATGAGGGTATGCAAGTTATGTGCATGGTGTTATGCAAGTTAAGTTTATGAGATTATGCAAGTTATGTGCATGATGTTATGCAAGTTATGTATATGCTTAAATGCGAGCTTAATGTGATATGCAAGTATGTGAATGTTTATGCAAGTATATGAATGCCCATGCAAGTATGTGAATGCTTATGCAAGTTATGTGTAGGCTTAAATGCATGTCTAACATGTTATGCAAGTTATGAGAATGCTTATATGCAAGTTCAACATGTTGTGCAAGACATGTGTATGATAATGTGCAAGTGTGGGGTTAAATGTGGTTGGGTTAATATATGCTCATATATGCAAGTTGACATCCTCTTAACCCATGACAAAGTTGTATGCTAAACCCATGATATTTGTGATGATCTTCCCCTTTGTTATGTCATGAAATGAGAACGATTTACGTGGGGAAACGATGGAGTTGGTAAATATGTTAATTAAAGCATGGTTGGGTATGATTAAACATACCATAAAAATAAATTACCATAAGTGGGAATTTACCTATTGAGTTAGGTCTACCCCATGGGAATTTACCTATTGAGTTAGGTCTACCCATGTTATGGAAAACTTGATATTAATTAGGGATAATTAATATGGGGGTGATTAATTAGGTGTAATTAATCGACTAAGACACGAGGTTGGACTCATTTGTAGTGTAAAACTGCCCGGACCCGACCGGCTTAACCAGTTGCTACAAATGTCAGCCCAATGTGAGAGGTCTTTGCCACAAATTAAATATGTGATTAAGGTAAAGACACGAGGTTAGACTCTGTTATGACGTAAGACTGCCCGGACTCTACCGGCTTAACCAGGCGGTCATAACAGCCAGTCTAATGTGGGAGGTCTTTATGGGAGATCACGGTCTTAATTAATTAAGAAACACTTAACCATATGAGCATGTAGTGGGACATGAGGGGTTAAGTGGGTGCCTTGGGTGGCATGTAGTAACTAGTGGGGGTGCCTTGGGTGGCATGAGGAAACTAGTGGGTTGCCTTGGGTGGCAATAGAAAATACGATTAGAATACTTAACCAAAGTGGAACATGTAATTAAACATGATTAAAGGGTTAAGTAAGTGCCTTGGGTGGCATGTGGGAATCAAGTAAGTGCCTTGGGTGGCATGTGGGAATCAAGTAAGTGCCTTGGGTGGCATGCGGAAATCTAGTGGGCGCCTTAAGTGGCAATTAAAATATAATTAGATGACTTAACCAAACCTTAACGTGTAAGGGGGCATGATTATAAAAAGAGGTTAAGTGGGATGCACTAGATTAATGACAAGCTTAAGTAGTAGCTTGTGGGGGCCCATTTCAACCAATATCCCAAACTTATCTTTGTGGGCTCGACCCATGTCGAGTGACGGGACACGCATATTGGGCTTGATTATAAGAGGCCAAAACGGGGTAGCGGTGGCAACGCAAGTCCAACGGGTTTCATATGCGTGTGTGGGCCCGGGTTGGTAGATAAGCCATTGTTGCATCGTGTAGATATAAAGCCGTGCACCGTTGATATTATCAGGTGGCCACTTTAGGGGAGTGATACACCCCACTATGGGACCAGCACGGGTATCTACGTTAGGGAGCCGATCGCTTGGGAGTAGTGGGTACACCTAGAAAAGATAGGGGCAAACGGCACCTATGTAGGGGTACACGAAACTACTGGGTAAGATAACTAGGTACACCTAGTGGAGGTAGGGGCAGACGGCACCTACGTGGTCAGCTAGAAGTACCGGAAACTACTAGTTATATTTTCTAAGTCTTTAAGTGGGATCAACCTTTAAGTAGGAATTAATCTAGGTGGGTAGAACTGGTGTGGTGCAGTGTAGGAATTACCCTTGGGTGGGTAGGTCTGGGGTGGTGTAAGCTAGTAATTATCCTTGGGTGGATAAATACGTCGTCTCGATTATCGTAGTACATCCGGTGTTTTGTGGGCTACTTATTGTAGTCATTATCCCCAAAGGTACCGTATCTTGTTTATATCATACCCTAATTACTTTAATGATTGTATTGTTAGGGTTATAGGACTCACTCAGACTTATGTCTGACCCCGTTGTTGTTTATCTTTTTTTTTTCCAACCCTCAGGTTATCAGAGTGGGCCTAGCACTAGTGGGCTTGGACCAGACCACTATATCTATCTTTTGGGGCTTGGACCGTAGAAGTAGAGCTCGATTTATCTTTTGGCTATTGTCTATGTAATGGGATTATGTACTTCTATTTTATCAGGATGGATATTATGTACTTGACTCTTGTTATGGTTTTGTGATGTAACCAAACATGTTTTGTTAATGAAATGATGTTTTAAAATTTCCAAGTATTACTTATATCTGTCCTGTTGTAATTTTTCTGTTCTATACTCACTAAAAATACTCCACCAAAACTAAGGCATTCCCTTTGTGAGTGACCTTAGCGGGTGTGGGGTGTTACACGTGGTATCAGAGCTTAAGGTTACCAGAACAGATAAAATTTTTAGAAAAACTATTTTCTAAGAATATTTTTGAAAGGAGTATTTTCGAAAACATGTCTTTTAAGAGAAAAGTTTTTGAAAGAAAAGCATAATCCCCAATAGCCATATCTATATCTTTCGAATTCTCCATTTTGAATCTCTTCCTCTCTCTCATTTTGAGTTTCCCCTCCGCGTATAGATGATCTTCCTAAGATGGATAAGGATGAAAACCACTTCAAGGGACTTAGACGTTGGTTCAAGAAGAGAGGAAGGCTCAAATAGTTGTTTGGTTAATGAAGGATGGGAGGTTACGAGTGGAGAATAGGGAAGAAGAAGGCTAGTAGTTATCCTTTTGGGAGGAGTAGGACACCTTATTAGGATTGTCCAAAGGAGCAAGGGCAAGGTATGGAATCTTCTGGAGGGTAATTGTATTCCCTCACGACTAGGGTACCAGATGGGGATAAGACCGTCTAGGTTGGAATTTGGATTTCTTTATTATCCGATTCAAACTTTATTTGATCCTGATATATCGAGTTCGTTTATCTCACCATTGATAGTTGAGTCACTGCACTTAGACACCAGTTTGGTTGATGATCCCTTAGTTGTTTCAAACCCAATTGGGGCTCCATGAGGTGTTTGGGTTTGAAAGTCTCTATACTTAGCGTTGAGTTTAGATGTGATGCTTGTTGGGCTTCACGGGCTATGGGTTAGTTTTGGGCATGGACTGGGTATCCAGTAGGGGTGCCGTTTTTGATTTTGAAGGGAGAGTTGTTAGGCTTATGACCCGTTTGGGTAACACTCTCGAGATCTCTTGTAATCCCATAGAATCTGTTATGCTAAGTTATCTAGAATCGCTTGACATGTCGGTCTAGAGTTTGTGATCTATTAGAGCGGTCCGGGAATACCCGGATGTGTATAAGGAGGTGAAGGGCTTACCTCCGGAGCAGGAAATTGACTTCCAAATATATCTGGTGAGTAAGGCTAAACCAGTACCTTGGCCAGTGTGTCACGTGGCTCCTCGTGAGAGGAGGGAACTCCATAAGTAAGTAGGCGATTTGCTTGAGAAGGGGTTCATAAGATGAAGTATATCGGAGTGGGGCGCTCCAGTAGTTTTTGTTACGAAGGCGGATGGGTCCCTCAGACTTTGTGTAGGCTAAAGAGGATTAAATAAACTCACAAAGAAGAATAGATACCCATTGCCGAGGATTGATGATCTGTTTGATCGGTTAGCTGGCGCTTCAGTATTTTTATGGTAGGACTCAGCCACGGGATTTCATCAGTTGAGAGTGGCTGAGGATAGTACAGAGAAGACTGCCTTTAGGACTCCGGATGATTTTTTTTATGAGTGGCTGGTGATGCCATTGGGTTTGACGAACGCCCCCGTATACTTTGATGATTTGGTAAGAAGGGTGTTCAAGGAGTACCTAAATAAGTTGTGATGGTCTTTGTGGATGACATCTTGGTCTTTTCTAGGAGCAAAGCCAGTTAGGGAAAAACGGTGGTTTTGGAGTAAGACTGGCGAGGACATCCAGGGTTGGACAAGGGGCTTAATTATTTAGCCGTTTTTACTAGTATCATCTCACGTAGGTCGTCTGAATTCGAAGGAGGTATCCCTTGGGTGTTTGTCTGATATTGGTTTAGGCCTTTGGGGCTTGCATTTGGGGGAATGCCGAGTTCGACTAGGGTGGTCTGCGTGAGGGATGGATAGTTGTGATGATTTTGGATGATATCCTGGTGGAGAAGAGCATGCCCTACATCCTAGGGAAGTGTTGGAGGCTCTTCGAGCGCATAATCTTAGGCCAGTAAAAGTGGATGGGATTCTTAGCATCCTATGGGTTTGAGATAGCGTATACCCCTGGCAAGGGTAACATGGTAGCGGACACCTTAAGTAGAAAAAGGGTTGTCCTCGAGTTTGTGGTTCGTTGAACGACGGAGCCTAGAGTTTATTTCTATGTTGGATTTCAGACCTTCCGTTGATTATGTACCCGGTTTGCTAGCTTCCTTGGAAGTTAGACCTACTCTTTTGGGGAAAATTGTAGAAGCACAGAGGGACGACCCACAGTTGGTTGAGTTAGTAGAAAAGCTCATAAGGGGGGAGTCGTCCAGCCATTTGAGTAGGTACACCCTAGATGATAGGGGGTGCTTGTGTAGAGACGGTAGACTTTGTGTACCGCAAGACGAGGGTTTGGGGAAGGCTATTCTTGATGATACACACCGTTCTAGGATGACCATTCATCCCGGTGGGGACGAGATGTACCAAGACATGAAAAGGACTTTCTTCTGGGCCGGTATGAAGAAAGATGTGGCCGAACATGTCGCTTGATGCTTGGTGTGCCAACAAGTGAAGACGGAGCGAAAGAAACCAGGTGGGTTGCTTCACCCATTGGAGGTTCCGCAATGGAAGTGGGACAGCGTCTCGATGGATTGTATTGACGGGTTACCCAGATCGAGAAAGAGTAATACAGGAATTTGGGTGGTGGTAGACAGAATTACTAAGAGCACCCATTTCATACCTGTGAAGAGTAAGTGGATTGCTCCATGGCTAGCTTCTGTATATCTTCGAGAGATAGTTCGATTTCATGGGGTACCCTCTAGCATAGTGAGTGATCGAGATCCTATCTTCACTTGAGAGTTTCGGAAGAGTTTGCAAGAGGCGGTAGGGACTCAGTTGTGTTTGAGTACTGCATATCATCCTCAGACGGACGGCCGGACCGAGAGGGTGAATCATATTTTAGAAGACCTTTTGAGGCTATGTATCTTGGATTTTGGAGGTACATGGGAGGAGCATCTTCCATTGGTGGAGTTGCCCGACAGACTTAGTGGTGTACATGATGTATCCCATGGGAGGAAGTGCCTACATGAGACCGCAGAGGTGGTAGGGCCAAGTTTGCTTAGAGAAATGGAAGTAGAGCGTGATGCGACGATTCGACGAGCTCCTACTTGCATCCTTGGGTCAGAGATTTGGAAGATGAGAAACAGAGAGGTTCAATTAGTCAAAGTACAAAGGGAAGATGAAGAAAGCGACGCTACCTGGAAGACGGAAGCGAAGATACGTTCGAGTTACCCTTTCTTTCGGAGGGTATGTCCTTTTGCTTCTCCTTCATCGCATATCTTGTGCTTATCTTATCTTTGGTATGTCCTCTCGTTAGTACCTTTGACCTTTAGATAGGGTAAACCTATGGTTGAAACATGTGTTTGAGACATGTTATGGTTGATGGATGCAAGTGGATGCAAGTGTTTGCTAGTGGTTGCTCGTGGATGCATATACACACACTCTAGGCACTAGATCGGCTCAATCACTTCATATTGCATATTGCATAAAATTGTGTGTAGGAAACTATATTTATGGATGTATAATGATTGTGTTATCATATGGATGATGCATTTTGGTGAATGATTGTGCACTCATGTAGATATCGTATGTGTCGATAGGGTTTTCTCGCATACATAATGGATGCATGGCACTATCATGGTTTGCATATGTTCATACAGTAGATAGGGAACATATACACACAATTTTTGCATATGCTCATACATCATTAGAAATTGTTTTAAGGACAATGAATGCCCGTGGTTGATGATTTGAGTAGATGGTTGTTTGGATGGTAGGATATGCATTCTCCTTAGCTTAGAGATTTCGGGGACGAAATCCTTTAAGGAGGGGAGAATGTAACACCCCGAATTTTAGTTAATACTAAAATTCACTAATTTCAGGATAAATAATCTCAGACGTGGGAATTAGGGGTAACGGGCTGCGTTATTGCGTTCGTCTCGGAAAAATACGCGAAATAGAGTCCGAGTTTTCGAGAATCGGAGTCCGTATGGCCCGGTTATGGCCCAAAGAAGTTTGCATAAAATTTAAAACTTAAAAACAGATTTAGAAATTTAAATTAGGATTTGAAATTAGAACCAGCGGAGCCAGGCGGGAAGATTCCCGCCCTGACCATGTCGACAGGGCTGTCGACAGGCCTGTCGACAGGGGTGTCGACTTGCCTGTCGACACGGCGTGTCGAACCAGGGTGCTTGGGTGCACCAGATCTGGTTTTCTGGCTAGGGCTGGGCTTGGTTCTAGAGGTTTCCTAAATCTGACGGACCTAAATTAATTTAGGGTTAATCTAAGGGCCTAAAACACTACCTAATCCTATAAATAAGACCCTAACCCTACCCTAATTCATTCATAATTAAATCTTGTAACTAAACTATGGCAAAATGAAACTTGGTCATGGCCTCCACAAATCAATGAAGAGAGTTGCAAGCTAATCAACCCCTAATCATCTTCTTCTTCATATTTGGCAACTAGTTTTACTTCATGAGTTTGCTAATCTTAGTTTTGGTGAGTTCCTATGGTTTTAATAATCAATTGTTAAATTGATTATGGTAGGATGTGATAAGACATGGCTATGTTTGTGGATAAATGTGTTTATGCAAGTTTGTATGATATGTGATTTGCAAGTTTTATGTTAAATGCAAGTTTAAGGCCATGTTTTATGATGCAAAACACTATGTTAAACATTTATGCATATGTAACATGTTATGCAAACTATATGTGAGAATATATGCAAGTTATATGTAACATGATATGCAAGTTATGCATGTGATTTTATGCATGCTAAGTATTTGATGTTATGCATGCTAAGTATTTGATGTTATGCATGCTAAGTATTTGATGTTATGCATGCTAAGTATTTGATGTTATGCATGCTAAGTATTTGATGTTATGCATGCTAAGTATTTGATTGTATGCATACTAAGTATTGGGTTTTATGCATGTTAAGTGTTTGGGTTTATGCAAGTTAAGTGGTGGGTTTATGCATAATAAGTATTTGATTTTATGCATAATAAGTATTTGATTCTATGCATGATAAGTAAGTGGTTTTATGCATGCTAAGTGTTTCGTATTAGGCATAAATCATGACATGCAAGTTTACCCTTTTAAAAATGGTATATACATATGCAAGATGGCACCTTTATATGCTATGCATGTTTACCCTCCTTTAAGATGCAAGTCATATATGCAAGTTCGACATATTATGCAAGTTATGCTTACATGCAAGCTCAACATGTTATGCAAGTTATGTGCATGATGTTATGTAGGTTATGTGCATGTTGTTATGCAAGTTATGTGTATGAGGGTATGCAAGTTATGTGCATGGTGTTATGCAAGTTAAGTTTATGAGATTATGCAAGTTATGTGCATGATGTTATGCAAGTTATGTATATGCTTAAATGCGAGCTTAATGTGATATGCAAGTATGTGAATGTTTATGCAAGTATATGAATGCCCATGCAAGTATGTGAATGCTTATGCAAGTTATGTGTAGGCTTAAATGCATGTCTAACATGTTATGCAAGTTATGAGAATGCTTATATGCAAGTTCAACATGTTGTGCAAGACATGTGTATGATAATGTGCAAGTGTGGGGTTAAATGTGGTTGGGTTAATATATGCTCATATATGCAAGTTGACATCCTCTTAACCCATGACAAAGTTGTATGCTAAACCCATGATATTTGTGATGATCTTCCCCTTTGTTATGTCATGAAATGAGAACGATTTACGTGGGGAAACGATGGAGTTGGTAAATATGTTAATTAAAGCATGGTTGGGTATGATTAAACATACCATAAAAATAAATTACCATAAGTGGGAATTTACCTATTGAGTTAGGTCTACCCCATGGGAATTTACCTATTGAGTTAGGTCTACCCATGTTATGGAAAACTTGATATTAATTAGGGATAATTAATATGGGGGTGATTAATTAGGTGTAATTAATCGACTAAGACACGAGGTTGGACTCATTTGTAGTGTAAAACTGCCCGGACCCGACCGGCTTAACCAGTTGCTACAAATGTCAGCCCAATGTGAGAGGTCTTTGCCACAAATTAAATATGTGATTAAGGTAAAGACACGAGGTTAGACTCTGTTATGACGTAAGACTGCCCGGACTCTACCGGCTTAACCAGGCGGTCATAACAGCCAGTCTAATGTGGGAGGTCTTTATGGGAGATCACGGTCTTAATTAATTAAGAAACACTTAACCATATGAGCATGTAGTGGGACATGAGGGGTTTAGTGGGTGCCTTGGGTGGCATGTAGTAACTAGTGGGGGTGCCTTGGGTGGCATGAGGAAACTAGTGGGTTGCCTTGGGTGGCAATAGAAAATACGATTAGAATACTTAACCAAAGTGGAACATGTAATTAAACATGATTAAAGGGTTAAGTAAGTGCCTTGGGTGGCATGTGGGAATCAAGTAAGTGCCTTGGGTGGCATGTGGGAATCAAGTAAGTGCCTTGGGTGGCATGCGGAAATCTAGTGGGCGCCTTAAGTGGCAATTAAAATATAATTAGATGACTTAACCAAACCTTAACGTGTAAGGGGGCATGATTATAAAAAGAGGTTAAGTGGGATGCACTAGATTAATGACAAGCTTAAGTAGTAGCTTGTGGGGGCCCATTTCAACCAATATCCCAAACTTATCTTTGTGGGCTCGACCCATGTCGAGTGACGGGACACGCATATTGGGCTTGATTATAAGAGGCCAAAACGGGGTAGCGGTGGCAACGCAAGTCCAACGGGTTTCATATGCGTGTGTGGGCCCGGGCTGGTAGATAAGCCGTTGTTGCATCGTGTAGATATAAAGCCGTGCACCGTTGATATTATCAGGTGGCCACTTTAGGGGAGTGATACACCCCACTATGGGACCAGCACGGGTATCTACATTAGGGAGCCGATCGCTTGGGAGTAGTGGGTACACCTAGAAAAGATAGGGGCAAACGGCACCTATGTAGGGGTACACGAAACTACTGGGTAAGATAACTAGGTACACCTAGTGGAGGTAGGGGCAGACGGCACCTACGTGGTCAGCTAGAAGTACCGGAAACTACTAGTTATATTTTCTAAGTCTTTAAGTGGGATCAACCTTTAAGTAGGAATTACTCTAGGTGGGTAGAACTGGTGTGGTGCAGTGTAGGAATTACCCTTTGGTGGGTAGGTCTGGGGTGGTGTAAGCTAGTAATTATCCTTGGGTGGATAAATACGTCGTCTCGATTATCGTAGTACATCCGGTGTTTTGTGGGCTACTTATTGTAGTCATTATCCCCAGAGGTACCGTATCTTGTTTATATCATACCCTAATTACTTTAATGATTGTATTGTTAGGGTTATAGGACTCACTCAGACTTATGTCTGACCCCGTTGTTGTTTATCTTTTTTTTCCCAACCCTCAGGTTATCAGAGTGGGCCTAGCACTAGTGGGCTTGGACCAGACCGCTATATCTATCTTTTGGGGCTTGGACCGTGGAAGTAGAGCTCGATTTATCTTTTGGCTATTGTCTATGTAATGGGATTATGTACTTCTATTTTATCAGGACGGATATTATGTACTTGACTCTTGTTATGGTTTTGTGATGTAACCAAACATGTTTTGTTAATGAAATGATGTTTTAAAATTTCCAAGTATTACTTATATCTGTCCTGTTGTAATTTTTCTGTTCTATACTCACTAAAAATACTCCACCAAAACTAAGGCATTCCCTTTGTGAGTGACCTTAGCGGGTGTGGGGTGTTACACGTATCAAGCATGTTTGGCTATTATAAGGGAAAACCCTATCCTCCGGCTTGCGTTGCATTGTGTGATGGGACCTGGGTCTTATAATAGCTTCATTTTTCGAAAAAGCATTGCGCTGTTTATTCTATGCACTGGTATTCTTGGGAGGAAACCCGTTCCGTGTTATACATCGTGGTCCCTTGAATTACTCTCTTTTAAAGTAAAGTTTAAATAACTGTTTTAGTTCTCACACCAGTCACATGACTGACCTGGAGTTTATTGTTTTAACCTAAACTCTGGGTGCCCCTATTTTCGACATGGGCAGCTAGTAGTTTCGGTTTTGCAGATTTATATTCACAGGATCCTGATTTACAGCTGGAACGATGCTCGGAAAGCTTTGTATCCGTGTATTACTTTCAGTTGTGTTTTGTATTATTTTTCCGCTGCAATACTGTATTTAAATCTCTGATATTCTTTGTTGTATGATATTTATTCATACTCTGTATATTCTTGTATTCTGGTGGAATTGTTGTAATAACAATGAAATGTTCTTCCGTCTGCGTTCATTTGTGTGTTGTTCTCAAAGTATCCGCTCTTTCCTTCACGAGAAAGTTACGGGTCCTCACACATTCACTCAAATGCAACACATCAAGTTCAATCCATAAACAAATACATATATGCAAATGCAATATGAAAGTGACTGAGCCGATCTAGTGCCTAATGTGTGTATATGCATCCACGATCAACCACTAGCAACCACTTGCAACGACCAATCATAACATGTTTCAAACACATGTTTACATCCATTGGCTTCTACCTAAGGATTGAAGATATGACTCGGAGGATATACCTTAAAAGATATAGACTGGTCATGCAAATAAACTCTACAGAAAAAGAGAGATCAAGGATATACCCTAAAAAGGGTATGATGCGCATCTAGTCTTCAGTCCTTTAAGTTGCATCTTCGTGAGCTTCTCTCCACTGTACCTTAACTTCACAGTTGCGAAGCTTCTTGTCCTCCATTTCCACAACTCACTAGTAAAGATAGGACCTTGGTCACTCACTGTGCTAGAGGGTATCCAATGTAGTCGAACTATCCTTCCAAGATAAACAGATGTTAAGCATGATACCAAGTGTATGTCCTAAGATGGTTAGGGGTCTCTCCTCTACTTAACTTATCCATCATGTTTCCAATCTGAGGGTCTAAAGCTAATGGTTACTATGTGCTTTTTACCTCTTTTAAGGTCATTCTAACTTAGGGTGCCAACCCCAACCATTTATTTCTCACGCAAACCATCCTAGTCGAACTCGACATCCCTCAAGTACAAGCCCCAAAGGCCTAAACCAATATCAGACAAGCACCCAAGGGATACCTCCTCCGAATTTGGACAATCTATGTGAGATGATACTAGCAAAACAACCAAACAATGGAGCACTTTACCGACTTTGGCTATCCTCGCCAATCTTGCTCCAAAATTATCGTTGATCGCATAACTGGCTTTGCAGTGTCATCTAGATATATGCGGAAGTCTATCTCGAGTCTTAGGGGGAAAACCCCTACCCTAATCAAAATATCTTGCGTACTCATGGACTACTCCAACGGATCGAAAATCATCGATAGATAAATAAAGTGATTCTAGGTAGCTAAGACAAACTGATCCCTTATGATCGCACGAAATCTCGAGGGTATTCCCGAGGCAAGTCGAAAGTCTAACTACCCTCGTTTCACAATTACTAGCTAAACAATCCATGCCTAGAATCAACCCATAGCCCATGAAACCAAAAACATAAGCATTTATATAGCTTTTTTCAAATCCTTACAAGCCAAAGATAAATGAGCCGAACCAGCAACTGGATTTGAGACTATAATGGGATCTTCTGCTATACAATATCTAGGGTGCAGAGACCCAACTATGGAAGAAGATATATACGAATGTGAAGCGCTAAAATCAGAAGGAGTACTAACAGGATGATCAAAGGGAAAAACATTATCAATAGAAATCTTACTGCCTCTCTCTCAGGTATGCTGGCGGTGAGAGCATGCACTTGCCTTCCGGAAAATCCTGTCCTTTGTTCTTGCCCTTGCCGTTAATTGTACGACCCGTTATACCAAAATAAAGATACTTCCTCTTGTTTTAGGTTTTACTATTCTTTCCTCCCCTCCTTTGTGAACCAAGTCCATATCCATGGGTTCTTCATCCTTGTGTTGTGCTCCTTAGCCAAATTCCCTCATTCTCAACTTCGCCATCCTTGTATAACTTGTTGACATGCCTCTCGAAAGCTGCCTCCATTGCACGGAGAATCCTACAAAGCTCGAAAGAAAATTTCGGCTACAGATGGAAGTTAGGCGCTTATTTGCCCTTTGACAAGTGTCATAGTCTCATCAAGCCTACGGATCCATGTCACGATGAGGTTACCTCCCAGAAAGCCAGGAGCCCAGAGACTCAAGAAAGAAGGAAACAAGGATTCAAGCAGAGGGTCAAAAGATAGTGCATATGGATTTGGGGAATATGCCTTTAAAACAAAACTTTTCTTTTGAAAATGCTTCTTTAAAAACCATTGAAAATAATTTTTCAAATCTTTTATCTGATCTGGTAACCTTCAGCTCTGATACCAAGAGAAACACCCCACCTCCGTTAAGGTCACTCACAAAGGGAATGCCTTAACTTCGGTGGAGCGCTTTAGGTAAAAGATGCAGATAAATTACAAGACAGACAAATTTAAATAGCATAAAATAAAACTTTACTTCATTGATAAAACAGTTTGTACAACAACTGTTTTCCAATACCAGAGTATCTGTCTTACATAACAAAATAAAGAAACATAAAATAACATTTATATTCCCCAATATAGCCTAAGCCAGCCATAGCAATGGAAAAGAGAATCCAAGCAAAACTTGGACTAATCTTCAAGCTTGGAAGGAGATGTGGTCCAAACAAAGCTGAGCTATTCCCTCCCTGACTACCTGGGGGCGAAAAACGAAAGAAAAGAGGAGAAAGCTAACTAGGTCAGACATAAGTCTGGTAAGCTCAGTGATTCTTAGCATTTAAACGGGAAAAAGGGTCATGACATGAATAAACTAAATATAAGACTAAACCATAGTAACAAGATAACATGGGATAAATGTGAGATACGACAAGGCAAGATAACTGAATGTACTGATAAACTGAATGTGCTTCTACTCCTTTGCTTCGCGACTACCCTGTTATAATGATTTCTATATCTCTGCACCACCTAACTAGTGTCCTAGTTAGTAATTTATATAAAATGATCATATGGCAGCGTGATCCCAATCCCCATAATTGTGGTTGCCTAAAGGTGTATGTATATTATGGGGATTCCATTTATTACCTAGATCTAATTTAGGGTTTACTATCGAGCGCTTCTTAGATTCAACCAGTGTTTATGCTACCCAAGCCACTGGGGGTTATGCTACCTATTGAACGCTTCTCGGATTCAGGGTTTACGCGACCTAGGTCCAACTAGGGATTATGCTACCTATCGAGCGATGCCCCCTAGTTTAGCACACACTAGGCAGAATGGTATATGAACCTAGACTTTCCCCAAATATGTGTCGTGAATCGTTATCGATGTATAGATGCACATGTCCTCTATATGTGCGACCCGAGTCCTATGGCAGGGCTAGTCAAGAAACACGGAACTTGGTCGGGAGCTTTCAGATATCTGTCGATTTCAGATGCTAAGGTCTGCTTTTACAGTGGATATGGTCCCACTAGACCCCTCCCTCAACTAACAAATGAAAGGCACCCAAGAAAATCAAGAATGAAAACTGTACGCAGGCCCCTCTATGCCCCCACAAACCTATGGGCCAACCTCATCCATAACTAGATAGCAAGTATGTGGTCTGTTGGAGTTCTCCGCCTTTCCGCTTCACGTATCTCGACTGACTCAAGATGGTAGGTAGACGACGAGTTGCTATCACAGGGCAATAACTGGTCTCGCCGAACCACGCTGGTCCATCCTAGTCTTTAGGTTGCCGTATTATTGCAACTAAGGCATACCCTTGGCTCTTCTACGTGGCTTTCTTGACTGAGGTTTATTACTTAGTTCTCTAAATAAGGTTTACTACTTAGTTCCCTTTCTCGTCATGTTGGATTGGTTAAGTGTCATCAGTCAATTCAAGTTAACTTAACCCATTCACTTGTCATGTTAAATTGGTTAAGTGTTATCCAGTAGTTCACGTTGACTTAACCTACCCATATATCATGTCAAATTGGTTAAGTGTTCCTTAACCTTACTCGTTCATCAGGTTATACAGGTTAAGTGTCTCTCATTAACTTAACCCCGGTTATTTATCATGCTATAACGGCTAAGTGTTCTAAGTTTACTTAACCCCACCATCTAGTCTAGTTAGCAAGTTAAACATTTGCTTAACCTTACTCACTTGTCTAGTTAACATGTTGTAATGGTTAAGTGTTTCCTCAACTACTTAACCTCACTATTTCTAGCTTGATTATTCATGAGCTTTAATTAATTAATTAAAGCACCAACCACTCACATTAGACAGGTATTGTTGTGGTTACTGGATGTGCCGGTCGGTTCCGAGCAGTTTTACACCACAACTCAGTCTAACCTCGGGTCTTCCTGGGCTTGATGCACTAATCTCTCACATTAGACAGGTGTTGTTGTGGTCACTAGATGTGCCGGTCGGTTCCGAGCAGTTTTACACCACAACTCAGTCTAACCTCGGGTTAGGCATTTTCCTCTTCTCTAATTTACATATTTGCTATTCATGTAAATTTTACCTAAATCAATTTGGCCTATATTCATTTGTCATGCAAATTAACATACTTATATTCTATGCCCAAGATTTGATTTACCTACCAATTAACCCAACTTGCAGTTTATGCCAATTTAGATCTAATATTCCCATTTACAGTTCATGTCAAAACTATATTTAATATTCTAGTTTACAGTTTATGCCCAAAAATTGGTTTACATGCCAATTACATACTTTGCGGCCAATTAACAATTTACTATTTACGCCCAAGTCCAATATGCATGTAAATTATTCAGTATAATAGCCAATTTAGATTTTGCCAACATATTTATTTTGCCAAGTTAACTTAATTAAGCTACGCCCAAAATCCCGCGTCGTAATCGTACGTATAACATGATTTCACAAGTTTCTAAGTACTCATGAAATTATACTAACAGTATCAAAGCAAGGAATAAGGGATAAGCATGAGAATTGACATAAAAGAATAGCCATGCAAGAATGAACCAAATACAAAAATAATGGTTCCAATGGGTTTGATGTACATAACAGTGAATAGGAATAAACGAGACAAGTTACACCCCCAAAAAATGAGATCCAACATAATTAAGGGAATAGGCATAGGTGATTTGGTCCAACATAGTGCCAGTTCGAAGTACAACCTAATAGGTTAATGGGAATAGACATAAGCCACTGACTACAATAGTTATAGGCAATTAACCACAATAGTCATGGGCGACTTATCACAATAGTTTCTTAATCAATGTCATAGGCAATAGTCTCATAGTCATGAATCTTGGTAATAGTCTCATAGTCATGAATCATATGCAATAGTCTCAAAATTATCAATCATAGTCATAATCATAGGCAAACAGTCTTATAGTCATAGTCATATGTAATAGTCTCTTTGTCATGAATCATAGTCATAGGAGATAGTTTCATGGGCAACCGTTTCATAGTCACAGTCTTAAGCAAAAGTCCCATAATCATAGTCATTGGCAATTAGCCACAACAAGTTCTAGGCCGCAATCGAGAATCAGATCCAAAGGTATAGATAACGTTAGATTTGACATAAGCATGAATCAAAGATAATTAACTTGCAAATAGGCACAGTTCTATATTTTAATTTGTTACATTCACAAGTCCAATTACACGTTCAAATCTAAAGAATAACCGAACTTGCAGTGATCGATTTAGAAAAGGATAATAAGGTAGCGTTGTGGCGATTTGCTATGATTCGTGTGACGTTGCTTGAAGCAGAATCCCTACGGTCCAACTTGAATCTTTAGCTTGATTCTCTTTTAATTCTATTCAGTTTGGAAGAAGACGCTTTAATCCTAGTTTTGATTCCAGCAGAGTAGCGACGCCATTTTTATTTTTAATTAGAATAGAGGCAGAGTATAGGCAGAATGAAATTGTGTGGAGAGAAAGCTAGGTTTGGGGGTGTTTAAATAGGTTAGAGCTCATGAATCTGGTCAGAAAGGCGTCCAGGTGCAGAAAAATGGTTCTGTCTATAGATCTGGAAAAGGGGGGAGGTCGACCCTAGTGTCGACCTGTTTAACCAAGTCGACCCCCAGGTCGACCCTAGTGTCAACCTGGGTCCTGGGCGGGAATTTTCCCGTCCAGCCCGGGTGTCTGTTTTGAATTTCAAAATTCAAATTTTGAATTTCGGACTGGTTTTTATTGAAACTTTTGAAGGCCATATCTTTCACATACGGAATCCAATTTATGCAAACTCGGACTCTATCTCAAGCCAAATTCCGAGACGAACGCAATGGCGCAACCCATTTCGCTTAGTTCTTCTTTAGCAAATTAATTATACTTTGATTTGTTACTTTCATGTCTACCGAAAATACGGGGTGTTACAGTGATTGTGATTATACAGCATAAATAAGTGACTACACATGTGTACATAAGCCTGATTGCCGAACCACTATAAAACTTGTGTGTATCTTTTCTTTACTGCAATCTATGCTGATTTTACTCAGATCTATTTGCATATTCTATGATATTTATTTTGATTTGGGTGTTAGCGTCTGATTGACCAAATCATGTTTGACATGTAAGATCGGGATCAACCCTAGAGGGGGTGAATGGGGTTTATTAGAATCTTTGTGGAATATTTAAACAATGATAATCACAACATAATAATAATAAAAGCATCACAGATAATAACGAAGTAAAATAAAAGCATAAACATGACAACAGAGAATTTTACCTAGCTTCGGAAAACCAGCTTACTACTGCATTCTCCAAGGTTTCTACTAGGTATTAAACAACTAATTACAATGCTTACAACACCTGTAAACTCGTGACAATTGATATCCTAAATGTTCTAACCATACACTCAAAATTTATCCCTAAATTTTTACTAGGAGTTAAATAAAGGGAACCTCACAACTATTGCTCACCTAGTTGTACTAATCCTACGCTCAGAACCCTAAACTAAGAGATCAGATTTTTCCTAACCACAAAACCATGTAGCTAGAACCCAAGTTTAGAAAACTAGTAAACTCCCGAAACACTTACAAAATAAAAAACATAAACTAAATAAACATAAGACTTAAAAAAAACAAAATCCTTAATTTTAAAACATAGTTAAAGTAAATATACCAGACACCTTTTGTGTTTGGTCACTTGAAACTTCGGTTTCCCTTTAAATTTAATGGAAACCGAATGAAAAACTAGGGTCTTGCATTTTCCCAAATCGCGACTTGTAAAACTTTGATGTAATTGGTTCTCTGATAGCTTCGATTACTTATTGCTACCTGGTCGACGATTTGGCCTTTGCAGATGATCGAAATTCTGAAAATATGTGGGTTTCTCTGATTTATTCTACTCGACTGAATTGCTTTATTTTCGATACAATTTCCTGTGATGAATAAGTGTTTACATAGGGTGCTCGAAAACCCTAATTGTTCTTATTTCACTGTTGGTTTGGTCGCATGATGTTTGCCTTGAATTCTTCCACCTTGTTTGAAATAAAAACTTGCTTTAATTTCTGGAGAATTGCCGAATATAAGCGATTTTGAATCTTTGATTTGGAAATATACTCTTGTATATTCTTCAGCCTTGTTTGTGAGAGATAATTTGTTGCCAAATATTATATGATTTTAAATCTGGATATTTCTGTGAATAAGGAATTGAATTTTCCAATGGATTTATTCACTTGCCGAAAATAATAGATTTGAACCTCTGATTTTGAAATATTCCTCCTGCCTAAAAATACATGGTTTACTTTGATGGTTTCTGGAAATTACATTGGCTTGAGTTTGTTGACACTTTCAACATGATTGCAAATTTAATACTTTCCAGATATTTTTGCCCCTGTATTTTTTCAGTCTCGAACTGTACTGCATCTTTGCTTGATAAAACAATCCAGCCTTATTGAAAGATTATCCTTTCTTCTCTGATGATTTGCGCCCTGGATGAACTTGATTTTTCTTGCATGGTATTTGAACAGATTTCTTACTTAATGTTACCATATTAAAAGTGTGATACTATAATTGATCAAAAGAGAAGATACTACACTTGCTTTTGCCATGTTGTTTATATTTTTTCATGTCTGGTTTGCACTTGTATCACTTGTGCATGTTGTGCCTAAAACATTGATTCGTTGTTCTTGATATTCTTGTTCCTTGTACATTCCTATTTCTTTGCTTTCTGCTCTGACTTGGCTATTTGAGTTCACCTTGTGTTGAATTGTGCACTTCCCATTGTTGTTCGCTTGGTGCACTTCTGTTGTGTCACCATTATTCCATGCTGCACATTATTGGCCTATCCTATGCTTAGTATTTGTTGAAGTGGCTATGTTGCATAATTAAAAGAAAACTATTGCCTTTTCATTGTGTCTAAGTTGTGTTTGTCTTGGCTTTATACTTGGACTTGCTGCATCATTTTCGGTTGTGCATGTCAGACCTTGGTTTGTTTACAGCTTCATCTTGAAAGTTCCTTGGTTCCTTGTCTTGATCACCATTTTCCTTGTTGCACATGGACTTTGCTTTTTCTCACTGTTGTTGGTTGGACCTGCCTTGTTCACGTGCTATCATACAATTTCTTTTACCGTCTAAAGCCTTCTTTCTTGTAGCTTTTGGCTCAGCACTAGTTTGTTTGTCCTTTGTTGCTATTGTGTCCTTTGACCTTGTATGTCATGGCTGATCTGGTTTGCTTGGTACTGTTGGCATGTTTCCCTGTATGTTGTTGTGTTGGCTTGTATATCTTGTTCCTTTACATAGTGTTGCAACATGTTGTTCCATTTTGACATGTCATGCTACCTGGCCACTTTCACCTGTTAGGTTGTTGTACACTTGAGTTCTGAGCTATGTTGCCAGACCCAGTTTTGTTGTACCTTGATTACATGAATTCGCCTGCTTTGCCATTGTGCATGTTGCTTGGTTTTGTGCTTGTTTACCTAAAATAATTGTATACAAGTGCAAAAATATTTATCTATTTAAATCACCAGACCATTACACATTGTGTCGTGGCTGGTCAAGATCTGCATACCACAAATGTGAGTCATCGCTGGTCTTGATCAGCAGACCACTATAGCTATGTTGAGGCTAATCTGCAACCACTAGTATTGTGTCTACCTTGTTGTATTTACAGTGAATCACTGTGAATATCACAAGTAGTCTAGACTTAAATAAATAAACATATATCTGGCCAAGTCAAGAAAAATGATGAGAAACACACCAAAAATCTAAGGCAAATAAAACTTAAAAATATGTTTATATTCATTATAGTTGAATCTATTTTTGTTCCATTTGACTGTGTGTGTTTCTGTTACAGGTATACAGGTGACTTGGACTGGATATTGAAACAATCGAAGACTCAGTGTGTGTCAGTGTATATAGCGTATGTAATTGTAAATGTATGTGTAACCGAATGAACCGAGTGATGTAGTGAGGAATATCTGTATATACATTAATTGGACAATAGTAAAGTCCAAAAGTTGTACTATTTCAAATATTGAAATAAAATATTCAATTGAATGAAGATACTATTTGAATATTCAATTTTGTGCAATAACATCTTATTCAATTTAGATATTTATTTCTGTATGAGATGTAATATGGAATAGTACAAATTTTTTTTTTAAAACTGGGTAAATAGTATTATTAGGCAATCAACCCAAAGTAATGATTACAGGATAAGCCCAATCGGCCCACGTAGCTAACATAGAGACAGATAACCAAGTTATAATTACAACCGTCATCTCGTTTCACTTCAAACTAGAACATTCTGTTTTTAGTTCCTTGATCTTCCACTCTCGACGGCTACTTCATGGCGGATCAAAGTCAAATTGCCTGCTGGTTCCAGGGATTTGAGCCAACACATCCATCAGATCCACGTTTGACATTGCAGCGTTTTCTGATTCCAAGCTATCGGTGATTTTCTTCCTTTTGATTCTTCATCTACTGAGATTTATTTCGATAATTGCTAATTTACTGACCAATTTCGCTGCGCTTGTTTTCCTTTTGAAAATACGTGAATTCCTCTCTTTCCAAATTTGTAACAACCCGAATTTTAACAAACGTGTTAAGACAAGAATCAAGGCAGAATTAAATTATAAAATCTGAATCAGGATAAACGGGTTGTGCCATTGCGTTCGTCTCGGAAAAATACGCGAAATAGAGTTCGAAATTTCGTAAATCGGAGTCCGTATGGCCGAGATATGGCCTCGCGAAGTTTCACGAAAAATTCAAATTCAAAACAGATTCAAAATTTCAGAAAATCAAGGTAGGCGGGAAAAATCCCGCCCAGACCAGGTCGACCAGGGGGTCGACCTGGGTGTCGACCTGGGTGGGACCAGGTCGACTGGGGAGTCAACCCCAGGGTCGACCTGGGGGTCGACCTGCCTGGTCGGACCCAGGCAGCCTGGTGCACCTGTTTTGCTGTTTGGCTCGGTTTTGGAGGCTTGTGACGATTTTTGAGGGCTTGGATCTATCCTAGGGTTAATCTAACGGCCTAAAACTACCCTAATCTCTATAAAAACACCCCTAGACTTGCCTAAACCCTCACAAATCACTCTTGCCACGAAGTGCTGCCCAAATGCCAAGTGATCATGGCCTCCATCTCCAATCCCAAGAGACTATGCATTCAAATCGGATCTGAATCAAAAGGTGCAAGCTTGCTACACCAAATCGAGGCCAAATCAACGTTGCTATGGAGATTTCATGACGGTTCTTCATAAAAGGAGCCACCTTTCTTCGTCAAAACGATTCATGCTCCTAGCCCTCTTGCCACGCTATGTAAGTTCTAGCTACTTCGAGATGTTAACGGTAGTTTAATGATGGCATGGAATAAAATGCGGTTAAACATAAGTGCTATAACCTATGTGAACCTAGTTTTGCCTCTTATCTTGAATATATGACTTGGAACTATGTTTTAGCGACTATATCATGTCACTCATGTTATGTTTAGCCTAGTCTATCATGAAAGATTGAACCTTTAACTTGTGAATGTGGGCAAAAGACCTTAGAACCACTTTGGGCTTGTGAAATATGTGCATGAACTTAACTTGGGGCTTATGCAAGTATATGAACCCAAAACCCCTTATGATAATATGCAAGTTTGTGGCCAATCACCTTTTTATGTTATGCATGCTTGTGGCCAACCCCTTCTTGATTTGTCATGCATGCTTGTGGACAATCCCTATATGACACTATACATGTTGAGGCCAAACCCCCCTTATGATACCATGCATGTTTGGAGCCAATCCCTTTTGTGGCATCGCACATGTGTTGGGGTCTATATGTAGCCATAGTATACCTACTATGTTGACTCGCTTTCACTCAAGTGAAAACACGATTTTGGGGTAGTTAGATAAACATGAACATGACGCGAAATCTTGACTCGAATATGACATGAAAACTTGACTTGAGGTTACATGTGAACACGACATGTAAGTTGAACCAAAATGGGGGCATGACACGTGGGGTAAACATGGGACTTGAAATTAGACACATATGGGTTGTAGGTGTAATATGACACTAGACCAAACATGAAAGTGGCCAACTCGAGGTTGGGTTGAGTTTGTAGCATAAATCTACCCGGACCCGCCCGGCTTAACTAGTGGCTACAAACAATAGGATCCAATGTGAGAAGTTGGTCATGTCGCGCTTAAGACCCGAGGTTAGACTAGGTTGTGGTGTAAAACTACCCGGACCCGCCCGACTTAACTAGTAACCACAACAAGGTCTAATGTGAGAGGTTGAGAGTGCATTAATTAAATTAATGCCACAGGATAAGGTTAAGTAAATTTGACTAATGACACTTAACCAATATGACACGAATGGGTAGATTAAGTGGGACCGGGCTTGATTTCTTAATGACACTTAACCATACAAGACAATTAGGGGATGGGGTTAAGTAATTTACGCTTAACTAATCCGACTTGGTAATGAGATGGGGTTAAGTAATTAAGACTTAACTAATCTAAACATGGTAATTAGATGGGGTTAAGTAATTAAGACTTAACTAATCTAAACACGGTAATTAGATGGGGTTAAGTAACATATACTTAACTAATCTAAACACGGTAATTCGATGGGGTTAAGTTAAACACTTAACCAATCTAAACTTGGTAATTCAATGAGGTTAAGTAACCAATACTTAACCAATTTAACATGATAATTTAATGGGGTTAAGTAACTTATACTTAACCAGTTATACGTGATGATTTGATGAGGTTAAGTAACCTATACTTAACCAATCTAATAGGTGGACCTGATAGGGTTAAGTCACAAGACCTTTTAAAATTAGGCTTAACCATTGTAATACGATTAGTGGATGGGGTTAAGCTAACCCATACTTAACCAATCCGACTCGATCATCTGATGGGATTAAGATAATCTATACTTAATCAATCTAACAGGATAATCTGATAAGGGTTAAGACAAATAAATACCTAACCAATTTGACTTGGTAGTGTTAAGTCATGAGCTTCTTGGTACACTTAACCAACTTGTAGGGCTAAGCCTTGAACTTGAGTACTTAGCCAATCTTGACATGATTCGTAGGCGAGTTAAGTCATGAACTTGGATAACAACACTTAACCCGTTGGACAAAACCCTAGCTCAGGGGATTAGGTTGGAAATCGTAGTTAACAAGGATAGCGGAAAGAGGAGCTAAGTGGTAAACCTTAGTTAAGGGTAACTAAGTAATAATTCTTAGCTAAGGACATGGGACCAGTTCACCGATAGATGAGTAACCCGATACGGTAGGTCATCGCTTAAACACGCGTGGAGGAGCGAATTACCTGACTTGGATAAGGGCTCCAACGAACTGGGTGACGAAGCGGTAGCTTCGGGGGACGTGAGGGTACTCTTGGTATCCCTCTGTGAGGTGGCATGTGGTCCATGAAACCCGGCCTCACAGGGGTTAAGGTCTGCGGTAGAAGAGCCAAGAGTATGCTTTGGTTGCTATGCGAGCGACCTAAAGACTGGGATGGATTAGCGTGGAGTCGACGATACTTGATTTTGCCCTGGATAGCATGTCGCCGACTACCTACCATCTTTAGTCAATCGTGTACGCACGGAAAGGCAGGGAACTCCCAACAGACCATATACTTGCTATCGAGTTATGGGTGAGGTTGGCTATCTGGAAGTGGGCATCGATGGGCCATAGTGTAGTTCTCATACATGATTTTTCTTGGATTGCCTTTCATTAGTTGAGGGAGGGGTCACGTGGGACCATAGCCACGGGTATAAAAACAGACCTTGATATCTGCATCAGCAGACGACTTAAAGCTCCCGACCGAGTTCCGTATTTCTTGATTTGCCCTGGCACGGAACTCGGATGGCACATTAAGGTACATGTGCGTCTAGACATGGGAAACGATTCACGATACATACGTGGGATAAAGGGCGCGGTTGACGGGTGGCATAATCCCTAGTGGTCCTAGGTGGCCTGAACCTAAACCGAGACACGGAAACGATCATTAGGTAGCATAATCCCTAGTGGTCCTAGGTGGCATAAATCCTAAGTGAACACGCGATAGTTCATGGTAAGAAAACATAACAAGATCAAGGGTAGCAGTCCAAAATAACCTCAAGGATAAAACGTTCACATGGGAAAGCCCGTATGGCCTACGGCAAAGGACTGAACTTATACATGGAAAGAAACATACGAGTTGGGGAAAACCTACATATGCTATATATATTTGGTTGACATGGACCATTACATGACATGGGGCAAGGGACATTCATAATTAACACAGGACGCGGGTTGGGATACTAGTACGAGAGGTGCAGAGCAAATATACTTGTTAGAACCATGAGAAATATACAGGATAGATACCTTGGGATAGTATACTTGATAGAAACCTGACGATGTGATACCTTGATTTATCATGACACCGTAGTTTATCATGATATCTTAGTTTACCTTGCTACAGTAGTTCAGCCTGTTACCCTGGTTTAGTTTATCTATCTTGTCGTCATCCTTATGTTTACTTTCTGTTTATGTATGTCATGTTACCTTTACCTGTTTTTATACTGGAAGTAGATAGGACTTACCAGTCTTTATGACTGACCCCGTTTTGTTTCGCCTCTTTGTCTTCCGTTTTCCCCCCCAGGTTTCAGGGAGGAAACGTTGTTATCTAGTTCGGACTTCTTCTGCTTGAAGGTCATCATGCATGGCTTGGACTTTTCTTGGCTATGGCTACTTTACTGTTTTACTTGGGGAATAATTTATGAAATGGTTTCATGCTTCTTTATTATTGCAAGACAGGTTTTGATGTATTCTGATGTAAAAGGCTTTAGACCTTATTTTATAAGGTAATGAAATTTGTTTTACTTCCGCTGTTTTATATATGTTCTGTCTTGTAATATTTCTGTGCATGGTTACCTCGATAATGCTTCACCAAACCTAGTGCATTCCCTTTGTGAGTGACCCTAGCGGAGGTGGGGTGTTACAAAATTGCTGCGACAGCATTTGCCAAGGTGATCTTATCCAGTTTGGATTTCAAGTATTCATTATCTGGATTCCTGGCCAGGTAATACGTAATCTCTGTTAAGTCATAATTTTGGGTGTTAGGGTCAATCGCTACCTTACAGTTTTGAGAAATTATATAATAATATATATGTTTGTTATCATTAAACAAAAATCATATTGTTATACTCAATAACCTCCCCTTTTTTATCATGACAAACATACACTAAGATTTTGAAAATGATAAATGTGTTCGAATATGAAATATAGTACTCCCCTTATTTATCGGCTCTCCCTACAATTGAAATCCCCGTCTATATGTGCATATGATTGAATTAAAAATCAATTGAATTTCCAATATTAAAATATTCTTGAATTATTCACTCATCATTCAAAATCTTAACCATTCTCCCCCTTTTGTTATCATCAAAATGATAATAGAAATCGAAATAGTGATGAATATAGGCTAGAAATATAAATTCAAATCAGGAGAGAGAATATTTATCGTAAATCTCAATTAATCAAACAAAAATCATAATATTATTCAAACTAGAAGCAAATTTCACTTTTCAGAATGATAGATTTACGATTGATTTTATAAATGAGGAGAGTTATAAAAATATAAATATATGAATATGAATTCCAAAAAAATTCATTTTTTTAAATTGAGCACAAAATGATTTAAGCACTTTCTAACCACGCATTGCCGCTAGGACTTTTAAATGGGGTTAGTAGTAGCTTAAATTTGTTAAGTATTTTCTAACCATGCATAACCGCAAGGACTTTTAAATGAGATTAAAAGAATATTTAACTTTATCCTCTCTTATATGAGTTTCATCCATGCATAACTACGAGGACTTTTAATGAGAATGGAAGCATATACAAAGATTAAGGTGATTCACCCATGCACAGACTTTAAAATGAGAGCGAATACCAAGGATTAAAATAATTTTATTTTAGAATAATTACAAAAATATATTTCTTTATTTCCAAAAAAACAGTTTGAACTCTCCACACTATATAAAACCATGATGAGTGACATAGATATGGTAGAAATAGAAGATGATCGTGAAATAAGCACTAATTCAAAAATATTATAAAATATGTCCAATTATCATGAGAATTTAAATAATATCTCCTCTTGTTATGAAATATATTATAGTCACTATTCATCACAGTTTCAAAAATCTAAAATAATTTTGATGAGTTCCAAAAGTGGTTCAATTGGTTAATAATTTCCATTTTTGATTAAATAATCAAAAATGATTTCACAATTAAAAATATCAATTTCAAGAGGGTTTTTTGAAAGAGCTATGAAAGTTAAAAATCAGTTTAAAAGATCAATCATTAGAATGTGGAATTTTCTAATAATTTTAAGACTGATTGCTCCTAGACAATTTTAAACATCACTTGTAATTCAGAATGTCTATAAAGTTTAATGTGACCTAGACACTGATTTTTCAACAAATCATCCAATCACCAAGACACTCAAACAAATCTAACAATTCAATTTCCTTTATCAGCAGTATATCACGACAAGTTTAACAAGAGAATCTTTCACAATATTTACATCAAGCCCAAGAGACAGTCCATGATCCAAGACTAAAACAATTCATTTAAAATCATTTGATGAGAAGTTTTATTTTCAAAATTCAAATTTAAATTCAATAACCCAAGAGATCCAACATAACATCCATCATAAATGATTTTCAAAATCAAATCCGATTACAATAGTATATGAGATTCAACAAGGCATCAAACACAAATGATTCCAAAGTCCAAAAGATAAGTCAATCCAAAAAACTATGAAATTTTCACACACATATAAAATAGTTTTCAAGTAGTGCACTGTATTTAGTGCAGATTTTCAAGACTTTCCAAGATGAATTAATAGAAACTCAAAACAACAAAGTTGTACGAAGTTTCATTAGCTTTTAAGAACATCAAAATTTGTACAATTCGGAATAATAGAGTTTGGATTATGATCAAAATACTACAATACTGTCAGAAATTTAGGGGGCTGTCTATAGCTTATACTTCAAATGAATTGCACTTTTCCAACAGTTAAAGTTCAGATTCTGGTAAAAACCCAAAACATAAAAGTTGTGGACAATTGAACATATTTTCTAGAACATCAAGAAATTTGCAAATTGGAGTTGGGAAGCTCAAAATATGATCGATGTTGACCAGCCTTTTGGTAAGGCCATCAAAATTCATGAACGTCATAGACTTCGACCCATGGATGAATCGGCTTAAATCTGAGAAACAGGCCAAACACCAAAACCAGATATGCAGTCCAGCTGGAGCCCATTATCTTCAGACCGACTGGGTCAGGTCTCGCTTAAATCAATACAAATTATCCTCCTGAAGATGTAATCTTACTCCTTCTTGAACGCTCTTACTCATCCTTAATGATCGGATCATATGCCACCTATCATTGCGGACTAAAATCACGCCGTCATTCACAATAAGAACTCCTCTTCGGGGTCTCCTAAAATCTTGGATCAAAGGACATGTGTCTCGGCCAATTTAAATATTGTAACACCTATAAATATACCTTCTGGACTCGAAAGAAGGATTCAGATTATATCATTATTGTGATTGTTCGCTTGTAATAGATCATTTGATATAAGAAGATTATAAAGTGGACGTAGGCTCGTTAACGCCAAACCACTATAAACCTATGTGTGATCATTTTCTTGTTCATTTTTCATTTATTTATCTTCATTTATTCTCTACAATTTTATCTTGGGTGTTGTGCCAATTTTTGGTGTCAACACTTTGGTGCCTTCAATAAGAAACTTGATATTCTCAGCATTTGGAGGATTTTGCTCTACTTTTGGATCACTAAGCCCGAGATGAGATCCTACGATTTTTCATATATCATAGAATCATGGTCACAAATTCCTCAGCACGCAACAATGGAAAGAAACCACAGGTTGCAACATCAATAGATGTAGCCGGGGGGTCGACTGATCTGATGCTTACTCCGGACCAACCTACACTACCATCTTCGGTGCAACCCTCTGCATCAGATCTAGCTTCTCACTTAGGTTTCGCCACCCATGATGAGTTTATGATTGTAATAATCAACTCCAGGAAACCATGGAGGCTTTAAATGCTCATGCTCGGAAGAATGTTGCAATGAGGCAAGATATGAATCGTATGTCGAGACAATGGGAAGAATTCAAGAATAATCTATCTCCCCCTCCCTCCGTCGAGTGGACGAGGACTCAGAAGGTTCATCATCATCTGAAGGAAGCAGAGTTCGACTTCAGTCGTAACGCCCATTGGAGAGAACTGAAAACATATAGCAATTGCAACTGGAAAAGCGTTCCAACCAGCTCGAAACAGCTGGCCAAGCACAGGTCTATCTGACAAACCTAGAGAACATCGATCCAATGACTCAACGGGGTTGAAGTGCCTCTCCTTCGGCTCACAAAATATCGCTCAGACAGATCAAGCTTCTGTTCTTCCTCCCCGACATCTTATGAATGAACGAGATGCTCGGGGAAGAGGGAGGACCGCCAGGACTGCGGCCCAGGAAATGTTGCTTGGAGAGGGAGCAGAGAGAAGTCGATCAGTTGACGATGTCGATCAATATATGCTCATTCCTCACGATCTGACTACCACGGCACGACAAATTATGAATGACAGTAAGGACTACAAGAATGAAGATTGGGGAATCGATCGAACCCATACGCTTTTCACATATGATATTCTACAGGCAGAATTACCCAGAAGATTAATTATACCCCAAATGAACCATTACGATGGAACCACCAACCCGCAATAGCATTTGATGAGATATATGTGGCATATTGAGGTGGTTGTGGCTCCAGATACCATCAAATGCAAGGCTTTCCTGGTTTTTCTAAGTGGAGTAGTGCTCATGTGGTTCACTCGTCTTCCCCCGAGGTCGGTTCCAAGCTTCAAAGACTTAAGTGTGAAATTCCTGAGCCAGTTCCGCCTTCACGCCTCTAAATTGAAACATGTCATGACCCTTTCCGCAGTAAAGCAAGGAAGGGTGAATCCTTAAGGAACTACCTTAGTCGATTTAACTAGGTTTCCACCAAAGTAACCAATCTGAATCAAGAGACAGTTTTGATGGCCATGGCAGATGGCATTGACAAAAGAATAGAGTTCAGGAAGTATCTGATTGGGAAGCCACCTATGACAATTGAAATGTTTTGTGAAAAGGCCAACATCCGGTTAAGGCAGAAAGATGCACAATTGGATGAAGAGGATAGGTCGAAAAACGCATCTACCAAACCCATTCAGAGTAATGTAGCAGTCAGCAGTCCGGAGATAATTCAGGGAAGGTGGAAGTCAATGTTGGAAACCGTGGTAAATGAAATGGTAACGAACCAAAGGGAGCCAATGGAAACTGTGGATAAAGAGGTAATTCCAGGAAGCAATCCCGTTTCCAAGTTTTTGAAAGTTATACGGTGTTGAATGACATGCTGGAGAACATTTATCTCGATACATGTAGTACGGTTCAGTACAAGAAGCCGCCTTTGCATGAGTCTACAGAAAAAGAATGGGAGATTGGGAAGTTTTGTTTATTCCATGAGAATTATGGCATGCAACCAGTTAATGTCGTCACCTCCAGGACATCGTTGAAAAATTGATTTGAGAGTGAAAGCTCAATGAGTACAAGGTGGCCCCGAGGGATAGGGGGCAAGGGACTTCGGCACCTAAGCAAAGTCAAACGGCGCCTAGAGCCACAATGCAAGGGAAGGCGAAGGGGATAGTCATCCATGCCAATGTTGGAGGACCTCATCCAGCGGGGCATAATGTTCGGACTATGGAACATTATGTGAACTCCGCAAAACATCTGGACGTTGCGAAGATAAGCACCCTTGAAGCTGCAAATCCCATAAAGCAAAGAAGGACGATGACTGATGACATCTTTTTCCGCGATCAGGCGTTGATCGGTGTAGGAGCCCCGAGCATTGACTCGTGGGTCATAACGGCAACTATTGACCCGACCATAATACGAAAGGTTTTTGTTGAAAATGGGAGCTCAATAAACATATTTTCCAAACATCTGTATGACCAGATGAAGTTATAATTAAAGGAATTGAAGCCATGCACGGGCCAAATACGTGGCTTCAATGGGTCGTCCACTAAGCCTGTCAGTATAATTGACCTATCGGTAGAATTAGGAAACGGAGACCGTAGGAGTACGGATCATGCCGTTTGTTGTAATGAACATAAACTTCTAATACCATGCATTCTTAGGGAGACCGTCCCTAGCTGAGTTTACAGCTTGTATTGCTTCTTGGTGCCTACTTTTGAAATTCCTGACCGATGGAGGGATCTGAACAGTGCGCGAGGACCAAGTAACAGGGAGAACCTTCTATTTGGCAGAATGGAAAGAGCTACAAAGAAAAAGTAGCAAGGAAACAAAAGATACCCCTCCTCTTGCAGAGGGGAAGGAAGCATAACAACTACAGATGACATCCCAGCCAAAACCATCCATCTGCCAACTCGTGGACATTGATCAAAGAGAGGAAGAAGAATCGGGATGTAGGAAGGCAGCCCCGAATGAATCTACTATGGAGATCTCAATCGATAACGATGACCCAACGAGCGTCTAAAAGATTGGATCCTATCTCGACCCCCTCTGTACGAGGGAGTTGACTAAATTCCTTCGTGCTAACCTTGACATGTTTGCATGGACCCATGCTGACATGTATGGGATTTCACCCTCCATCATGACTCATTCTCTTAGCATCAACCCGAAATATACCCCTATAAAGCAGAAGAGGCAGATGCTTGACCCAGAGAGGTCTGCTTCTCTGAAGGAAGAAATTGGAAAGCTTCAAGCCAATGGGTTTATTCGGGATGCGAATTGTACCAAGTGGATAGCAAACCCCGTGCTTGTGAAGAAGGCCAATGAGAAGTGGCAAACTTGTATCGACTTCTCTGATTTGAATAAAGCTTGTCCCAAAGACTGCTTTCCCTTACCCAGGATCGATCAACTGGTTGATTCGACCGCGGGGCACGAACTCCTCTCATTTATGGATGCATACTTGAGATATAATTAGATTGCAATTCATGTTCCGGATCAAGAACATACCAGCTTCATAATCGACCTTGGGCTATATTGTTATGTGGTCATGCCATTTGGACTGATGAACGCAGGGGCAACATATCAGCGCCTGGTCAAACGAATGTTTCATGATCAGATAGGAAGAACGATGGAGTTTACGTAGATGATATATTGGTAAAGTCAAGGCAGTCATCCGATCACGTTAGAGACTTGTCAGAGATGTTTGACATCCTCCCGAAGATATGGGATAAAGCTCAATCCATTGAAATGTTCTTTCGGAGTAGCATTGAGAAAGTTCTTGGGTTCATAGTTAGCTCTCCAGGAATCGAAATCAATCCCGATCAGATTTTGGCCATCAAAGGAATTCTGAAACCTAGAAGTATCAACGATGTGCAAAGTTTGGCAGACAAGGTCACAGCCATGGGTCGATTCATATCCAAGGCAACCGACAAGTGCTTACCCTTCTTTGAACTGATCAAAAGAGGGAAAACAAACATCGGCTAGCTACCTGACTGTGTCAAGGCCTTTCAGAATTTACTCGACCACATGGAGAAACCTCCAATGCTGCCCGAACCAATCGACCATTTAGACCTGTTTGTTTACCTAACATTATCCGTGCATGCAACCAGCTTAGTCCTATTCCGCGAAGAGGATCGGGTACAATGACCAGTTTATTATGTAAGCAAGAAACTAACAGGGGTAGAACGCAACTGTCTAACTATTGAAAAGCTAGTCTATAGTCTACTGATTGCATCGACATTACTTCTAGGCTTACCTTATCAAAGTTTTCACTGACCACCCGCTACGACAAGTCTTGCAATGACCTGAGGCCAGCAGGAGACTGCTCAAATGGAACATCGAGCTGAGTCAGTTCGACTTGACTTTTGTCCCATGGAAATTCATCTGGCGGCAAGCACTAGCCGATTTCAAAGCCGAGTTCACCACTCTGGAGGATGACAGGTTGGAGGATAGTAACAAGCCTCTGGATACCGAGTTGAGATCAGACACCGGGAAGTTGTACACAGATGTGGCCCGTAATGATCGACGATCCGACGCTGGCATAGTATTATTATCCCCCAAAGGGAAGTCGATCTATTATGCCCTATGATTGAATTTCTTAGCTACCAACAATGACTCTGAGTACGAAGCCCTGATTGCCGAGATCAAACTCGCGAGGTACTTAAGAATAACATCACTTAATATTTTCCATGATTCTCAACTCATTATATTTCAGGTTCGGAAAGAGTATCAGACCAAAGGAGTTAGACTTGCCCCCAATCATAAGCAGGTCGAGGAATTGCTTAATGGATTTAATCAATATTTCATCTCCCACATTCCCAGAGAGGAAAACTAGAAGGCGGATAGATTGGTCATACTCGCTAGTTATGACAACCCGAGTGAAGCAGAGTTGGTTCCTATAGAGGTTTTGAGCATTCTGAGCATCGACCAGATGAAGATCGAGCAAATAGAAGCTGAACCTGAAAAATAATCCTGGATGACTCCCATCATGAATTTTCTCTTAAATGGCACTCTTCCCAAAAGAAGGAATGAATGGCAAGCCCTCGTACGACGAGCCTTTAGGTACATCGTCTAGCAAGACCAACTTTATAGAAGGGATTTCTCTGTTCTGAAGCTTCAGTGTGTGGCTAATGATGATGTCAAGAGAATATTGAGAGAAGTGCACGAAGGAGAGTGCGGCGCTCATACAGGAGGACAAACACTAGATAAGAAAGTGCTGCGATAAGGATACTTCTGGCCGACTATTAGCAAGAAAGCATCCAATTATTCTAGGCGATGTGATAAATGCCAAAGATTAGCTTAAATTCCACGAGCCACACAGATGGTATGCCCTTGGACATTCGCCGTTTGGGGAATAGACATTATTGGAAGCCTGCTAAATTCAAAAGGAGGTGCAAAATATATGGTCTTGACAGTAGGCTACTTTACAAAATGAGAAGAAGCCGAACATATGACCATGATCACGAAAAAATGAGTCATTAATTTTATTGTCGGGAACATTATATGTTGGTTTGGTTTACCCTGGACTATCAAACTGACAATGGGACTCAGTTCAACAACTCGGAATTCAGAGACTTCTATGAACAATATCACATCGAGAAGAAGTAAACAGCGGTTGCGCATCCGCAATCCGATGGACAAGTTGAAATTGTTAACAAAATTATTAAATCTGTTTTGAAGAAACGATTGGAACGAGCCAAAGGAAAATGGGTCGATGAGCTTCCATTAGCCCTCTGGGCATATCGAACCACCCACAAGACTGCCACCGACCATACTCCTTTTTCCTTGTCTTATGAATCAGAAGTTGTCATTCCCATAGAGCTTGAAGTTCCTTTCCACATAACTACATACTATGATCCGTTATCAAACAAAGCCTTTCTCCAGAAATCATTAGACATGATCGATGAAAAAAGAGAAGAAGCAAACCTTTGTGTTGAAGCTCACCGACAGAGGGTTGCTCGATATTACAACAAGAAGGTCTAACATAAGACCTTCGATGTTGGTGATCTTTCCCTAAAACGGGTCTTCCTGACTCCCTTACATATGGGCCCCTAAGTGGGAAGGGCCCAGAAGCTTGATAATGGAACCTTCAAGCTAGCGATTGTTGATGGCGAACATTTTCAAAGACCATGGAATGCGGAGCATTTACGATCTTATCTTTCTTAGAACTTTTATTTTCTTATTATTTTACCTATTTTAGTATTGTAATAAGGAGTGCCTTATCACCCATAGTAGTTTAGGAATAAAAGCTCCTTCCTGCTCTGTCTCATTACTGTGATGACTACATGTTGTGATTCGACCAACATTAGGTCAAATGCTAACACCCCAACCTACCGGTCCTTGTCATAACGAGTTGACCTCGTTCAAGATCCGGAAGGGAATATGGGAAGACTAACACCGATCTTGATGTTGACGCTCGAACCTTCGGGCCCCACTTTGTTGACCAAATTTAAGGATGACGCTGATGTAAACAACATGATTATTTGTTTAGAACAACTTTGATTCTTTTGACTTGATAAGGAGTATAAAATTACAAACGAGTGTGAAGGATGCACCCCGAATAAAGATCACTCAATCCTTGGAATTGTAACCCTTAACAACAAGAGGGAGAGTATAAAAAGACTTATGTATTCCTAACCATGATCCTCCAAACCTCGAGTTGGTCAATCTGATCTTGGGGTCGATAGGAAAACTTGAAGACCGAACCGATCCCCTACGACATTGGGTGCATGGGTATATACAAGTGATCCTACTACAAGTTTCACTTAAATGACCCCTGGAGTTCGGAATAAATTGGGCACATTAGTCTCACTCCCCTAGGACTTAGACACATTAATGAAACAGGTATTTGAAAGCGATAAAATACTGTTAAACATCAATACGATTTTTGCTAACAAAGACAATATTGTTTATAGGTACATCAAACTTCGTCCGCAAAATACAAGACTTGACGAAGACAAAAATGCGAGGGCCATACTCGCATGAAACTTTCAAAAGGACTAAAACAAACATACATCGAGAGACTTCTAAGCTCGGGGAGGCTTTCCACTAGGCTTCTCCATTTCCTCTCTTTATTTTTCCCTCTTCCTGATCAACTCTTGCATTTACTCGGTAGTCAAAACGTTCTTTGTCCTTTTGAGCATACTACCAAAAGAAACAAAGTGGCTAGACGTTGTGGATGGTTCATGCTTTCTTTTGCTTGGGTCAACCGGGGCTGGTAAAGGAGGCACATTGACAGAAGAAAGTAAAGTTGGTGGAATACTTTGAAGGGGACATATGTTGAAGGGTTCATCGGACTGTTCAGCTTTATGGGAAGAAACTTTTTTCTCGTTCCTAGCCTTTATCTCTACGATAGATGGGAGGTCGGACTTCTTGACCTCACCTATAAACTCTATGTCATCATCATCCGATTCGAGATGGCTCGCCTCCGGTTTCTTCGGAGCATCGGTTGTTTCCTCATGCCTGCTAAGGACGGTGATGGGATCCCTCTCTGGTGCGTTAGTCTCTTCCCTAGTGACTTCTTCGGCCAATGGAGTACCTATGACAGGAAGAAAAAGGATATGAATGATGGAACAAACGATCGATGGACTTAAGAAGGAAGAAGTGAGTTACCTTCAGTTACAGACTCTTTCAGGCGGTCTAAAGCCTTTATTTCGGAAGTTGGAGCAGCCGAGCATTTCTTGGGCAAGGGGAGAAGAGGATCATCCAGACTACATTCCTCCACTATGCCAGAAGACTGATTTAGGGGAGGAGGAATAGAGGATGAACCGACCTTAACATTTGTAGAAGGGAGAGATGCTTTTGTGTTACATGTGTCAGCCTCAGGGACCGATTTCCTTTTGGCCTTTTATCGTTCGACATCTCTTAATGCCTTTAGCTTTCTCTTTCCTTCAGCCACTACCTCTTTCTCATTATCATGTAAATATTGAGAAATCAAAGCTTCCTCATCTACCAGCTTACCCTTTGCCACCTCAACCTCCTCTTTCATAAACACCACCCATGCATCGATTAACACCCTCTGGTAATCTCTCGTCCAAGACAAGTTTCTGTGACAGAGGATATGGGTGAAAAACCATAGAATGTTGGCATCAAATCTCTTTCTTATTTCCCTTTTCTCAATGACATGTTCGACTCTGATCAAACAGACTTCAATTTCATGTTGGAGATGAGTGTTGCCAACATTTTCGATTGCAGCAGCAGTGTTCTCGGCCTGTTTTCTTGCGAGCTCGGACGAATCCAGACGCGTTTTAAGGTCATACCTCCTGATCCAATCAACTCTTGTCACACCCTAAGGACTCATTTTCAGTTCTTAAGGATGCACACTCCTAGTTCACCAATTGATATTAAGCCTCTAAGCCACCCAAGATTTCTTGGTACTTTTCCCTGAGAGTGACCACCTCAGACTCACACTCTTCTTTCCTCTTTTCAAACGACTCAAAAGCCCTCCTCCTAGTCTTCAGATCCCTTTACAAGCATTTATTTTCTTCTGTTCTACCCCTAACCATTTCACACACTTGCCTTGTGTATGCATACATCGCATTGTAATGGGTTAGGGTGAAGTCAACATTCTATCTGGTTTGATCATGGAGGTTCTGTGGGAACGCTTGCAGCATGGGGGGAAGATCAATTCCAGCAAAATAAAGACCTAGGAATAGCTCTTCCATCTCCCTGACTCGGTCGGTAGATGCCCTCTCTTGATCTAAAGAGATCGGTACCAGGGGACTTTTTCCAGGATGACTTGGAGAAGGGATAGAGTCATGTCCGTGGGGTCCAGCCGACCACACCTCGGGAGAAGGGTCGATATAAAGCAAGGGATGACCTAGAACAGCTTCGTTAGAGGTTTTATTACCTCCCTTAGGGGTCTCTTCCTTAAGACGAGATGAAGATCGATGATTAGAAGATTTGGGTTCTTCCTCTTTTCTAGGGGACTTGCCCACCTTCACATTCTTCTCTTTACTTTCCTGATCTCCCTTTCCCCTCCTTTTCTCTTCCGAGCTTTTTCTTCTTTCTTCTTTCTTTTTCTTTTTCCTCTCTTTCTCCTCTTTCTTTCTATGACCGTCGTCCCCATGATCGCCCTCTTGCCTGACTTGTTGTGGAGCCGATCCAACGGGCCCGTGTTGGAGAACGGATTTTCGATGACAACAACCTTATTTAAATTATCATTATTAGTTTATTATATATATTAGTTGATCATAAAAAATATATATACACACTAACATTTCTATCTAGAATATATATGCACACATATATGCAGGGTTTGTATACATGACTTAATTACTGAAGACTGTACAATTTTAGAGTTCCAAGAGATTTAAGATTCAGAAAAAATTCAAGACTCATGAGTTATCAGGTTATCAAGATATCAATATTTCAAGAGTTCAAGAAAAATATATTAATAGAGTCTAGTTTATATATAAGACTCTAAATAGCACTCCAGGTTTGAAATTATGATTTTCATATTTCAAATTCTATTTTCAAAATTCAAATCCTGATTTCAAATTATTTTTCTTACTTATGATTTCAAACATATAAGTTTAAAGTTTTAATATACATATATAAGTTTTTATATAGTTATATAGTTTTAAATCTTATAACTTTATAAATATGTTTATATAATATATTATTATGATTTCATAAGATTTTACACTTTAGAATATTCATTTATATTACTAAGTTTTGATTCAATAAATTCTAGAATAATATATATGTTTAAACACTTAAAAAATAGTATAAGAATAAAAATACTATACATGTGTTGACATACATAATTGGCTACATCGATGTACAACTGTCATAAATTCAATTTTCAAAGGAAGTGGCTTTTCAATATTTGTAACATTTTTGAAACGTTGCAACCATTGAGGCACTATAAAAAGGGGCTAATTTTGAATATATTTTTTGAAAGGCAAAGTAAAATTCTATTAACTATCAACAATTACAACGTATTACAAAGAGTTGTACATATATAACAGTACTAACTAATTACACTGAACAATCAGCTTTGAGAAAGAAAAAAACAATATGAGAATTACTATGAAACCAGAAAAAAACTCAAAACTGATAACATTTACAATGAAACAAATTTAGAGCCATTTCCATAAGCACGACAATATGATCAGCCTGCCAACCACCATGCTCAATATGACAGAAAGAAAGCTTTACGAGCTGATGCTTCTTATAATCTTCCCATGTATGATAATGAATATCTCACTTGCATCATGATTCCCATACCCGAAAGCTCTACGATTTCTCTTTGCACATATCTCGTATATGAATTTTTTTAAAATATTTAACAACATCTTTGATCTCCTACTTCTCCATCTTGTTGCTTTGTAAATGCTATACCACTCAGTTTTGCTATCATATGAAGGCCTATGATAACAACCAATAGCTAAAATTCTCATCCAAAACTAAAATGTGAAGCCACAGTCGAAAAATAAATGCAAATTTTTTCCTCTGCAGATTTACACAAATAACAAATACTATCAGGCAACATACCAATCTTGTGTAGTTTGTCCTTAGTATTTATTGCATTGGCCATTACCTTCCATAAGAGCAGATTTTCTTTTGCCGAATTTGACATGTTCCAAATTCTCTTAGCCCATGGAAAATCTTGCTTTTCACCTTGTAGAAGAGAGTAAATGATTTTAATTTTTTTAATCATTCTTCTTCTCTAACTTCACCCCTTCACATATCACCATTAAAATACATCATTTTCTTGATTTATACACTTATACTTTGCTGATTTCTACTCAAATTATATCAAAATTCTTCTCTTCTCAATCTCTATCTCTATCGATTACTATCAATTTGGAAGTGCTATTGAAGAGTTTTAGGGCTGTTGTAACCAATTGGGGATTGTTTGGGAAATGGTGTGTTCCTTATAGCCCTGAAATCAAGGAAAGGGAGCGATGTTAACCTTATAGCCATGAAATCAAGGGTGGTGGAATCAATGTTAACCTTGTAGCTGTGATATCAAGGGTATTGTACTTGGATATTGATAATAATAAAACTCTTCTCAATCTAGCGTTGCATGGTACTAGATATGGGAGTAATTCGAACCAGTATAAAATATGGTGTGTTCTTTCCTTTTCATCATTTTATATTTACTTATATCTGTGTCTGTTTGATTCTGTGTTTGTGATCATCTATGGTGTGTGTGATTCATATAGTAGATCAATTAATTTTAAGTTTTTCATAAATTTCTTATAAACACTATTCATCCCCCCTTTAGTGTTTGTTTTGCCTTAAGATCTGCATTCCCTAACAATTGGTATCAAAACATAGGTTTCCAAAAATTTCATAATCCGACTTTTGAAAATATTAATTGGCAACCAACATCGATAGTAATAGTTCTTTTGCAGAGGATCAATCCACTGTTAGACCACCACTATTTAATGGCAGTAATTATTCATATTGGGCATGTAGAATTAAAATATATTTGCTATTCGTAGGATTAGACACATGGAAAAGTACATAGACTGAATATGTTAAACCCACTACTAATTTTGCATAATGGACTAATGAACAAAAGGCTGCTGCACGAAGTCATTCTAAGGCCATGAATATGTTACTCTATTCATTAGATAGAAATGAGTTCAATATAGTGTCAGTTTGTAACCCAGCTTATGAAATATGGAGAATATTACAAGTTACTCATAAAGGAACCAATAAAGTTAAACAAACAAAAATATCAATGTTAATTAATCAGTTTGAGTTATTTAAGATGAATGAATCTATCTCCGATATGTATTGCAGATTTCAGGACATCATTAATAGCATTGGGAAAAACTTATTCAGAAGAAGACCAAGTCTGTAAAATACTTAATTCCTTGACTCCATAATGGGATCAGAAAACATTAGCAATTGAAGAAGCCAATAATGTCAATGAAATAAAGATTGAGTAGTTAATTGGAACTTTGATGTCATTTGAAGTCCAATTACAGAAAAAAGGAAAATAAGCCCACAGAAAAGAAATCTATAGCATTCAAAGCAACAACAAATGGTTCTGATTCAAGTAGTGAAGACGATGAAGAAATTGTTTTAACGACTAGGAATTTCAGAAAATTTCTAAGATATAAAAGAAGAAATAATTTTCAGAGAAATAATAAAGGAAGTTTGAGCAGAAATGATGATAAATTTATAACTACGACAAACCAGGTCATACAAAAGAGAATGTGTCTATATCCAAATAAATAAAATCAACAAATAGACAATAGTAATTCGTAAAAAAAGAGAAAGAGAACTACGCAACAACTTTAGATGATTCAGATTCATCATCAAGTGATAAACAGCCAGAAACCGGAAATTCAAAAATGTGTTTCACAACAATTCAGAAAATATCAAAGAAATGGATCTAAAAACCAGGTACACCTTAATTAATTTTTAATTTTTTGGTTGATTTAGATGAATGGATGTTTTGCTTGTTTGAATTTGAAATTTAAAATTCTAAAATTCAAACTTGAAATTTGAATTTTGAAATTCATAAATAATAATAAATAAATATAATATAGTAATAATTAATTTTTTTTAATGAGTGTATCAATTAATATTATTTCGAGAAATAATAAAACCTGAAATATAAACCGATAATATGATAAAAAAATTCAAATCAACATGTCTTTTGGAAATCAATAGGTATGTCGACTACAGAAATATACATGTCGACATATAGGACAGTAAATGAAATTCAAATTTTGAATTTCAAAAGTTTAAACTTTTAAACTTCACTCGAACTTTTCACTTACTCCCAAGGTTTGAAAAGGTGTCATTAATTTCTAAAAATTTGTGCCCATTCAATCTCTATTTATTTATCTATTCAAACTCATTTTCTCTACCTCTCACTCAAATTCAAACAACTTTTTCATATCTATACTCTTCAAAACATCTATTTCATGGCTTCCTCTAGTACACCCAAAACTATGAGATTGTCTGAAACCCTCAAAGGACATCTCTTCAATGGTATGGAAGTTATTCAAGCCTATGTTGAGTACATGGAAAATGGAAAAGTCAACACGGGCGCATTCACTATCTTCGTAGATTTTCCCTTTTATGATCTTCGTTCTCTTTTTCATCAAAATAAAGTTCTTAGCTTGGTTGACATTCGGGATAATGATGAAGTTTATTACCTGAATCTGGTCAAAATGTTCTATGTAAATTTGGGTTGTGGCTTTTATGAAGGAGATAAAAATCAAGTATGGAGTAGCGTAATAGGCACTCAAATCATTTTCGATTGTGAAATTTTGTGTACTATCTTAAATTGTAAGTGTACGGGCTTGGATTTTTTGGAATTCGAAATTGATGAAAAGGATTTGGAAACCTTTCATCACATATTTAAAAGTATGCTCGTTTAGAATTCAAAAGTCGCTTTTTCTGCCCAAAAGCAAGAATCGTTAACTTCCTTCTCCAGCATACCATTACTCCATGTTTCGAAAATTTCAACAACCCTACCCTCAAAGTCCAAAAGGCTCTCTTTGCTATTTTTAGTGTTTATGACATCAATTGGGTCAATATGATTTTAAAAGAATTTAAGCCCGAAGAAATGTCCATAGGAGAAAACACTCTTCATTATGGAGTTTATCTTACTCAGATTTTCAAATCTTTTGGAATGGATCTCAAAGGAGAAGAGTTTGTGTCAAGAAAGGTGTTTAACTCGGGAAATATAAATCTTATGCAAATTCCAATCACCTTTAAGCCTTATGAAAGTTTCAAAGATAAACATGCTCGTATGCAACAACAAAAACAACAAGATCTTATAGATATCGAAGAAGAAGAAATTTCTTTGAAAGTATATAGTGTCCATCTAATACTAGAACCATTTGCAAAGAAACGCTTGTCCAAATCAAGGAAAGTTAGCCAAGAACCAAAAGAGGATCAAAAAGATTCTTATCCATATGTCTAAATTCATTAAAAAAATAGGACGAAAAATTGGAATATCATCTTCCTCCTCATCATCCGCTGAAATCTAAGCTTATCTAGTTTATGTTACCTTTCGTATTCGCTTGTATTTGCTTTTGAATCTTGTATTTAGTATCTTGTATTAGTTGAATGTATTTGCTTTCAAGAAGTAATGGATGGTGTTTATTTTTGTCAAAACAATCTTTAATTTACTGTAAAAACACATTAGAATTAAATAAATTAAACTAATGTAAACTAAAGATTGAAAAATCCCAGAAAATTACTTTGATATGCCGACATACATTTTTAAGCTTGTCGACATATAACTACCAGTTTTTCAAATTTGTTCAAAAATTAAAATTTAAATAACTAACTAATTTCTATTCAATTCCAACGAATTCCAAACCCTACAAATACCTCCTTCTTCCAGAAAAATTTATTCTAGTTGTTCTCCTTCTTCTCTAATCGTTTATTTTCTGTAATATCAAATTATGGCAAATCCTATTCATAATTTGAGTGAGAATCTTGAAGAAACATTGAATTCATTCAAGAATATCTTGTTTATAGAACTACGTAATCAACACCATCTCTAATTGAGTCAAATAAAGATGGTTGAACATCAGGAGAAGCACTTTGATGCCATCCTTTGGCCAATATCTTCTCATTTCAGTGAAGAAAACAACAAAGTACCACTCACCAAAGAATAAGACTAGAAGACATCTAGAAAGATCCAATCCTTGGAAAAGATGAACGGCTTGATGTTGCAAGAGAAATTTAATTGTTTGGTATGATTTCATTGATTGGTTTGTTCAACTTGAATATTGTTTGAACTTGCTTGTAAATATTGCTTGGTTTGGATTGCTTGGATTTAAAACTTGTGTGTGTGTATATATATATGGATTGAAATATTTGTTAATAATAACTATAATTCTTGGACTGTTAATTAGAATATTATATAGGCATGAATTTAGGGGAAGTCATGTATATTATAAGTCCTAGAATATATAGATAGGTATAAGATAATTATTTATGGCATAAATTTAAGGGGAGCATATTTAGAATTTCTTTTTGTTGATGAAAAAGGGGGAGAAATTATAAAATAAGGATGGGTTAGTCTTAATTTAAGGGAGAGTATGTAGGACTCATGGTGAAAGGGAGAGTATTCGAAGGACAAGATCAAAAAGAATCAACAGGTATGAAACAAGGTATGAATATTTTATAAATCAAGGCCGTCATCATCAAAAAAGGGGAGATAGTTGGAGAACAGAGTTTTGATGACAACAACCTTATTTCAATTATCACTATTAATTGATTATAAAATATATATATTAACATTTCTATATAGAATATATATACACATATATGCAGGATTTGTATACAGGATTTAAATACTGAAGACTATACAGTTTTAGAGTTCCAAGAGATTCGGGATTCAGAAGAAATTCAAGACTCATGAATTATCAAGATATCAAAATTTCAAGGGTTCAAGAAAAATTTAGTAATAGAGTCTAGTTTATATGTAAGACTCTAAATAGCATTCTAGGCTCAAAATTCTGATTTTCAAATTTCAAATTCTAAATTTCAAATTCTAAATTTCAAATTCTATTTTCAAAATTCAAATTCTGATTTCAAATTATTTTATCTTGCTTATGATTTCAAACATATAAGTTTAAAGTTTTAACATACATATATAAGTTTGTATATAATAATATAGTTATATAGTTTTAAATCTTATAACTTTATAAATATGTTTATATAATATATTATTATGATTTCATATGATTTTACACTTTAGAATATTCATTTATATTATTAAGTTTTGATTCAAGAATTTCCAGAATAATATACATGTTTAAACATTTGAAGAATAGTTTTAAAAATAATAATATTATACATATGTCGACATACGTAATTGGTTATGTCAACATACAACTGTCAGAAATTCAATTTTCAAAGAATTATATTTCCACTATTTGTAATATTTCCGAAATGTTGCAACCTTTGAGACACTATAAAAAGGGGCTGTTTCGAATTTTTTTTAATCATTCTTCTTTCCATCTTCACCCCCACCATTAAAATACATCATTTTCTTGATGTATACACTTGTACTTTGTCGATTTCTACTCAAATTATATCAAACCTCTTCTCTTCTAAATCCCTATATATCACTATCAATTTGGAAATGCTATTGAAGAGTTCTAGGGCTGTTGTAATCATTTGGGAATTGTTTGGGAAAAGATGTGTTCCTTGTAGCCCTGAAATCAAGGAAAGGGAGTGGTGTTAACCTTGTAGCCGTGAAATCAAGGGTGGTGGAACTGGTGTTAACCTTGTAGCCGTGAAATCAAGGGTGTTGTACTTGGATTTGGTAATAATAAAACTCTGCGCAATCTAGCGTTGGCGTAGGAGTAATCCAAACCAGTATAAAATCTGGTGTGTTCTTTCCTTTTCTGCATTTTATGTTTACTTATATCTGCGTTTGTGTTTGATCCTGTGTTTGTGATCATCTTTGGTGTGTATGATTCATATAGTAGATTAATTAAGCTTAGGTTTTCATTAATTCCTTATAAACACTATTCACCCTTCCTCTAGTATTTGTTTTGCCTTGAGATACGCATTCCCTAACAGCCCGCCTTCCTCGAAAAGAGACTCGAAGTTCTTATGATAAAACTCCTCATCTGTAGCACCTGTAGTATGACAAAGAAATTTTGGTTAATATTCAATATACACAAGAGAAAATGGTGTTGTTACGTGCAATACTAATGCTGTGTATTCTCTAAAGTAGTTCCCCTAAACTGACCCAAGCCTGAAACTTGGTGTGCATCTCCGGTGTCTTGTAGATTGACAGTCTTCCCTGGACTTTGTATGGAAAAATGCCTCATAGTTTTGAGAACAAATGATGGTACCCGAAATTTCCATATTTTGTAAGTCAAGGAAAGGAAAGTCGGATTCTTCCTCCTGGGAACCATGAATAGGCAAATGATCTCTTCTAACATTAGAATCTTTCAGTCGGTGATCGACAAGCACTTCCCCAACTTTTTCATCACTCACCTTCCCTGGAGCACCTCTAGCCAGGTTCTCCTGCATCCTTAGTCAGTCAAACTCCTGAATTATTCTCTTCAAAGCGGGCCTTTTCCCCTTTTCTTGGGGAAGAGTGTTCTTCTTCCCTCCGAATGAGGGTTGGGCAGATGAGCCCTCGACTAGGGGCACGACCTTGGCAACGGTCGATTTCTTTTGAGAAAAAGGCACCTCATCCTGAGAGTCATGCGAAGAAGAAGACTGGTCACCTGAGGGGTCCTACAGTACTCCCCTTATCCTAGAGATGATAATGATGCATTTTTGCATCGGTCAAAAGCTTCTTGTAGTGCCGACTCTTCTTCTTAAGAGTAGCCAAGGTATCAAAGCGCCTTTGGAATACTCCCCCCGGGGCCTTTTTGGATCATCACCTACATGGGAAAACTCATATAGGAAGCTTAATTATGATCAACTCAAATGAGATAAAAGACTTACGGCATTGAAGCCAGCGGCAGGCACATCCTAGTTATTGTTTAATATAAAACCAATCGTGCTCAGTATCATCCAATTTGTTGGGGATGCCCTCGACAATTTTTCGACTACGGACAACCTCAAAGAAAAGAAAAGATGAATATTTTTCTCTTGATGTCTAAAATTGAAGAAAAACACTATGTCATCGAGTGTTAACGGTTGGTTCAGTTACTTCATGTAAAGGACGTATAAGGACAATAGGCTGGTGTGCGCGATCGAGTGAAGCTGCATAGGAGACAGATTCAATTGCCTTAGAAAATCGAGCACGAACGGAGAAAAAGGAAGGATAGTCTCAATAGTGCACATTGGGCGAGTGAGCGCCATATAGCCACACGACAGATTATGAGGACGATCCATCTCTGCGGGTGCAAGGAAATCAAGCCATGGAAGCTTATATTTTGCACTTAAGTTTCTCAGCTATCATTTGCTTATTGTACCGGGCCAAGAGTCGGTGGGAACTTTTAAAAAGTTAGCCCCGGGAAGGGTATCGGGTGCGACTATTGCCTCACCGGATTCTCCCATTTCAGTAGCAGGAGTAGGGATGGCAAAAAAATCCGTACCCGTGGTTATCCGCGGGTAAAATCCGTTATGGATATAAAACGGATAGTTAAATGGGTATCCATGGGTAAAATAATTGGGTATTTTTAATATCCGTTAATTAATGGGGCGGGTACGGATAGTAAGATATCCATGTCCGCGGGTACCCGTACCCGTATTGAATGTGATTTATTTTCAATAGTCAATACAAAAAATATTATTGTTGGTTGTTCGGTATTTATGTGCAAGATTTTACTCAACAATTTATAACTGGTTGTTGATATTTTGATGGATACTTCTGCTGTTGTCTCTTGGTTATTGGATATTGGTTTAAATATGTATTGGTATTTTGATGTTAGCATTTAAGCATTGGTCTAAATTGTTTTTTTTTTACCAAATGTACTTTTGAATAATTTCAATAAATGGATAAAAAATAAATTGAATAAATATAATGGATACTCACGAATACCCGCAATTACCCGCAACCTGTTTAAAACCCGTTTAATGGATACCCGTGCGGGTATGGGGTGGGCATGGGGCAAAAAATCACCCAACGGGGCGGGTGATGGGGTGGTACTACCCGCGCCCGCCCCGCCCCATTGCCATCCCTAAGCAGGAGGCGGATTGGCTGATCGACCATGGGTGTCGATGTTAAAATCGTATTCGGGATCGGTCCCAGATTTAAAAGGTGAGGCACTTCCCAAGTCTATAGGGGTGGATGTGACCTTTTCCTTGCCAGCTTCGAGGTTACGAGTGTTGCGTTGTTCGACCATTGTAAGCTATGTTGTTCATAAAAAAAACCATAGGTCAGATTGATGAGATCGTAACAATTTAACATAAGTATGTGTGTATACAAAATAAAGTGACAATTTAAGTCAAAAGCAGTAATCGAGAGCGTGTTCTACTTTATGGCTTTCAACCCTAAAGAAGCCGACCGATCACCTTACTGACCCAAGGTTTGGCACGATCCCCAAACATGATGAAGGCAATCACTCATTCTACAGTGCTAGGTCTACAAGCGCCGATTTTAAAGTCATCTCCTATCTCCTTCTACCTGACCAAGACAAGAGACATCATTATTGCCTGAGCACGCCCGTATACTCACTCTCTCTCTTCCACTACCACGTGTCCTGAGAGTTGATGGCACCTTGAAATTTGAAATGTTTCGAAAAACGAGATACCTCTTCATCCACTAGCTCTTCACGGATACAATTTTTGCCTCACCATAAATTATCACCGCTTATGCCATCAGAAGCACATATGAGCGCCGCCTTACTATCGGGCCACAATTTCGCCGAGTTCAACGCCGGCGACTCAGACCTTAAGTTGGATGGCATACTGATTGAAAAAGAAAAAGTAGCTTAGGGAGGATTTATGTGCAAAATCACTGTGTTTGAAAAATGAGGAAAATAACATTAATACCTGTGGAGGAATCGGGGAAGACAATCTTGATCTTCTACAAAGAAAGTTTTTCCAATCGTTTTGAAAAATAACAGAATTGGTTGCAGTGAAAAAGTAAAAAGTAAATAAAGAAGGTGAGCCAGTATTTTATAATGAAACGAAGGGACTCTTCATTTTCCGTTGGCATGACTGATGAGCTTACCACTAAGGATGATGTGTCAATATGTTACTGGGCCAAGCGGGATCAAATAAACACACAACTGCAGAGCTTCATCATTACCCAGGCTAGTGGTAATTCTCGATACAAAATCATCCCTTCGATTTTCTTGCAGTAAGGAATAATCCAGAATAAAGTATACAAAGCATGCATTGTTCTTAACATGACATGCCTTTGGGAATAGAGTGTTGACCAGCCTTTTGGTAAGGCCATAAAAATTCATGAACGTCATAGACTTCGGCCCATGGATGAATTGGCTTAAATCTGAGACACAGGACGAACACCAAAACCAGATATGCAGTCCAACTGGAGCCCATTATCTTCAGACCGATTGGATCAGGTCCCACTTAAATCAATACAAAATATCCTCCTGAAGTTGTAGTCTCACTCCTGCTTGAACGCTCTTAGTCATCCTTAATGACTGGATCATATGCCACTTATCATTGCAGATTCAAATCACACCGCCATTTACAAAAAGAGCTCCTCTTCGGGATCTCCTGGAATTTTAGATCAGAGGACACGTGTCTTAGCCAATTTAAATATTGTAACACATATAAATAGACCTTCTGGACTCAGAAGAAGGATCTTTTGGCTAATTTTCTAATTATATCATTATCGTGATTGTTCTCTTGTAATAGATTATTTGATATAAGAAGATTATAAAGTGGACGTAGGCTCGTTAACACCGAACCACTATAAAATTGTATATGATCATTTTCCTCTTCATTTTCATTTATTTGTCTTCATTTATTCTCTACAATTTTGTCTCTTAGGTGTTGAGCCAATTTTTGGTGTTAACAACAGAAATACTATAGTAGTGTCAATACGAATCAATCATAAAATAAAAGAATAAAATAAAAAAAGAAACACGAGTTTAGAGATCATACCTAACTTACCATTGATGATGTGGATTCTCTAACCCGACAATCATGGCTAAGGAACTCTGAAAAATTAGTTCAACAAAAATTCGGAACAACTTGATTTTCATCTCTCTTGAAGTTGTTCCTTAGCTACCTTTGATACCTAATTGTTGACAGGATCGAGTGGTCTAACAAAAGATGTTTTACCACTCCAAACTTTGTTTAATTGTTTTAGTACCCAAACCCGTGTAAATAACAATCCATTAACATCCACTAAAGTATCCTTAGGAACAAAAATTCATTTACTTTTACTCGAATTCATTTTATTTTCTTTTGGGCCCCACAATTGTTTAAATAGAATGTTTTTATTTCTAAATACGCATTCAGAAATCCCAATGAAATGATTAGAATTCAAATTTCCAATTCGATTATAAACTAAGCAATTTGAAGAATCTTTGAATTATTTGAATTTCGCTTTTCAACTTCATAATTTTCCCAAAACCAAATCCACTCTTATTTCCAACAGAAAATTGATTTTTCAACAACATATTCAACGATTTCTTTAGATTTGAAAATTTAGCCAAAGTTGATTCAAGTTGTTGAATTTGAGATTTTTCAACAACATATTCATAATCTTTCTCTTTTTCGCATCAGTTTGCTTCAAAAATCTCAGTTTCAAATGTTTGTGCTTTTCAATTTGAATGTTTTTCAAAATCCTTGAATTTCTTAATTTCATTTTTAAATTGTGATTTATTTGAGAAATTTCAGATTTGTTATTTTTCAAAATCACACTTTTTTTTCAAGGGTTTTGAGATTCTCTTTTATTTCAAACAATTCTTTTTAAAAATTCACAAAATATTTGCAATTAAGATTTTTGATTTTATCTATTTCAATTTCAAGCTCATTCAAAATCGATTTCAGCAAGTTCTGCTTATCGGCAAATTCGTATTTGGAATTTTCAATGATCTTTAAAAAAATTAACTCTTTTTGCAAAAGATTGTTTTTACAAATTAGTTCATATTTTTTCTTTTTAAAGCCATAATTTCCATTTTAAGCTTTTGAAAATTTTCATTGAGATGAACTGGATGGATTTCCAAATTTAAACAATTTTTCCAATCAGGGTTTGAATTTTTTTTAACGCTTTCAAGTTTTAATTCCCAAACATCAATTTTGCCAAACAACTCAAGATTCTCAGATTTTAGTTTTTTATTCTTCAATTTGAGACTCCCAATAGATTTAGTTAATCTATCACAAAGAAGAATTAAATCATTAAATGAAAAACTATTTAGCCCATCATTTGTTGAGTCTCCACCATCTGATTCATCTGAATCATCATCTGTAAATCCTGTTAAGCAAAAATCTGAGCTTGAGTTGGCTACTGAGGGTTTTAAGTTCCTGTTGTCTTTTCTTCCATACACTGCATTGAGAGATTCCAAATTCCTGTGCAGTTAAACAACGAAAGATATGGTTAAACTGATCATTATCAATATAAGAATATAATATATGTGTAGCATGAGCATTAATCATAATATTATTCTTATCTATCATATCACATCCATTTTTAATAATGTCCCAACATTTTGAATTAACGTATTTTTTAATAAAATTCCATTTTTAATTTCCAATTTAAAAAGTCCGTTCCATTGAAAATAGATGGAGTATTACTGGACTGACTCTCTCTAAACTAACAACTAGGAAAGACATTTTTTTAAGAAACCCATACCTCTATAGTTATATAAAAAATACCCACTTTAGTACCACTCGTAGGATCAAGATTAACCCTAGAGGAGGGATGAATAAGGTTTATTAAAATCTTTGCGAAATATTTAAATAATGATAATCACAACATAGATAATAATAAAATCAGCACAGATAATAGCAGAGTAAAACGAAAGCAGAAACATGACAACATAGAATTTTACCCAGCTTCGACAAACCAGCCGACTGCTGCATTCTCCAAGATTTCTATTACACATTAAACAACTAATTACAACACCTGTAAACTCGTGACAATTGACATCCTAAACGTTCTAACCCTACGCTAAAAACTTTATTTCCAAGTTTCTACTAGGAGTTAAATAAAGAATACCTCACAACTATCGCTTACCTAGTTGTATTAATCCTACACTCAAAACCTTACACTGATCTAAATCCCAGAGATTATTTTTCCCTAACTACAAAACCCTGTAGTTAAAACCCAAGTTTAGAAAACTAGTAAACTCTTGAAACACTTACAAAATAAAAACATAAACTAAATAAGCATAAGACTTGAAAAATAAAATCCTTAGTTTTAAAACATGGTTAAAGCAAATATGTCAGCCCCCTTTTGTGCTTGGTCACTTAAAACTTCAACTTCCTTTTAAACTTTTATGGTGACTGAATGAAAAATTAGAGTTATGCTTTTCCCCAAATCGCAACTCTTGAAACTTTGATGTAATTGGTTCCCTGATAGCTTCGATTTCTTGTTGCTTCTTGATCGACGATTTTTTTGCAGATGGTCGAAAATACGAAAATATGTGAGTTTCACTAATTTATTTTTCTTGATTGAATTGCTTGGTTTTCGATACAATTTCCTGTGATGAACAGGTGTTTATATAGGGTGTTCAAAACTCTAATCGCTTTGATTTCATTATTGATTTGGTCGTGTGATATTTGCGTTGAATTCTTCCACCTTGCTTGAAATAAAAACTTGCTGTGATTTCTGGAGAATTGTCGAATATAAGTGATTGTGAGTCTTTGATTTGGAAATATACTCTCGTATATTCTTCAGCCTTGTTTCTACGTGATTTGAAGATAACTTTTTGCCAAATGTTATACGATTTTAAATCTGGAAATTTGCAAGAATAAGAAGTTGAATTGTCCGAAAATGATACTTCTTGTCAAATATCAACGCTTATGTATTTGAGTGATTTCTGGAAATGTGGATTTATCCTCTTGCCGAAAATAACATATTTAAATATTTATGTTTGAAATATTCCTCTTGCCGAAAGTTACATGATTTACTTTGATGGCTTCTGGAAATGTACATTGGCTTGAGTTTGTTGACACTTTCAATATGATTTGAAATTTAATACTTTCCAAGTATTTCTGCCATTGTATTTTTTCTATCTCAAAATGTACTATATCTATGCTTGATAAAACAATTCAGCCTTGTTGAAAGATTATCCTTTCTTCTCTGATGATTTCTGCCCTCGATGAACTTGATTTTTCTTGCATGGTATTTGAAGAGATTTTTCACTTGATTTTACCATATAAATAGTGTGATACTGTGATTGATCAAAAGTGAAGATATTACACTTTCTTTTACCATGCTATTTATATTTTTCCATGTCTAGTTTGCACTTGTATCACTTGTGCATGTTGTGCCTGAAATGTTGATTTACTGTTCTTGATATTCTTGTGTCTTGTACATGCCTGTTTCTTTTCTTTAAGTTCTGACTTGGCTATTTGAGTTCACCTTATGTTTAGTTGTGCACTTCTCATTGTTGTTTGCTTGTTGCACTTCTATTGTGTTACTATTTTTCCATGCTGCAGACTATTGGTATGTCCTATGCTTATTTTTTGTTGAAGCTGCTATGCTCCATAATTAAAAGAAAATTGTTGCCTCTTCCTTATGTCTAAGTTGTGATTGACTTGGCTTTGTACTTGGACTTACTGTACCATTTTCTGTTGTGCACGTCAGACCTTGGTTTTTTTTACTACTTCATCTTGAATCTGCTTTGGTTTCTTGTCTTTATCACCATTTTCCTTATTGCACATGGACTTTGCTTTGTTAACTATTGTTGGTTGGACCTGCCTTGTTCATGTGTTATACATGCACTTGATTTTACTGTCTTAAGCCTGCTTCCTTGTAGCTTTTGCCTCGGCACTGGTTTGTTTGTCCTTTTTTGATGTTGTGTGCTTTGACCCAGTATGCCATGGTTGGTCTAGTTTGCTTGGTACTGTTGGCATGTTGCCCTACGTGTTTTTGTGCTGGCTTGTATTGTTGTTGTGTTGGTTTGTGTATATTGTTCCTTAACTTAGTGTTGCACCATATTGTGTCGTGTTGACATGCCATGTTAACTGGTCACTTTCGCCTGTTGAGTTGTTGAACACTTTTTTTTAGCTATGTTGCTAAACCCAGTTTATCTGTACCTTGATTACATGAATTCGTCTGCTTTGCCATTATGCATGTTGCCTCGTTTTGTACCTATTTACATGAAAATAACTGTATACAAGTGCAAAAATATTTTTCTATTTAAATCTGCAGACCACTATACGTTGTGTCGTGGCTGGTCAAGTCAGTCTACCACAAATGTGAGTCGTGGTTTGTCTTGATCAACAAACCACTATAGTTGTGTTGAGGTTGATTTGCGAGCACTAGTGTTCATCTTATCTTGTGGTATTTACAGTGAATCACTGTGAATATCACAAGTAGTCTAGACTTATATATATATATGTATGGACAAGTCTAGAAAAATGATGAAAACACACCAAAAATCTGAGTAAAATGAAACTTAAAAAGTTTATATTCGTTTATGGTTGAATCTACTTTTGTTCTTTGCTATGTGTGTTTCTATGACAGGTATACAGGTGATTGGACTAGATATTGAAGTAGTTGAAGGCTCAATGTGTGTCAGTGTATATAATGTATGAAATTGTAAATGTATGTGTACCCGATTGAACTGAGTGATGTAGTGTGCAATATTTGCATATATGAATTATATAATAATGAAGTCAAAAGGTTGTACTATTTCAAATATTGAAATAAGATATTTAATTGAATAAAGATACTGTTTGAATATTCAATTCTATGCAATGACGTCTTATTCAATTTAGATATTTATTTCTGTATGAGACGTAATATGGAATAGTACAATTACAAAAACATTTATATAATAATATATACATATATGTTTGTAATCATCATACAAAAATTGTAACGACCTGCAGGAATTCGAGCCAAATTCCGACAATAATACAAACAATGTATCACTTGTCAGAACCCAATTATCGAAAACACAGATAGTTATTAGAAAGAAGTTAGAGGGTGAGATAAGAAAGAAAGAAATATTAGAATAGAAGAGTAAGAAGAAGAACACAACACATAATCAGAGTCTCACATCGCAACAGATCAAAATATAATTTAGAATAACCTTTATAGAGAGCTTGAAAACTTACAAATTTTCAGAGTACAACAAAACATTCGGACAGTTATAAATGTATGTCCTCATATACAACACACAGCGGAATAAATACAAGATATCATATGTCTGGACTTCTCCAGCTCGTCTCTGGACTTCACAGCATCCAATAATCTGAATCTGTATAACCTGGGCTAACCCGAGCATTACAAATGTCGGATCCGTCTGATGAACCAGGGTGAGAAAAACATACTAAGTTTAAAGGAATCACACAACTTGATTTTAACTTCAAAAACTTTTCGAAAGAAAAGGATAGTCGTAAGACCAAACCCATACATAAATACGGACGGTTTTTACCTTACGATAAACCAAAACATTTTTGAAAAACAATATTATTCTGATATTATGATATTTTCTAAATGCAAGTAAATATCAATCTAGCAGAACGCTTGCATCTTACGCTCTACATATATAGTATACAATCAAAACTACGGGCGCTTATAGGAGAATGGATTTCCTGGCAAGGTATGGGACCACCTTCCGACAATGTACCTCCAGAGATGAATACATTGGGGTTCAACAAGAACATCTTGTAACCCAGGCTAAACATGATCGGCCCCTCACTTCGCTTGAGAGTACCGAATATATTATCACCACGGTTGAGGGCCAGCCAATTGAACCGATAACATACATACAAAAAAAAAGGGATAACCGAAGGCATTTGATTTCTCCAGATCAGATAATGATATACCCTTTTGATGGGTGTGACCCACATAGCCATGCGACCTACTCGATTTTATGTCGTTTCCCGGTTGATGAGGCTAGAAGTTAAATGTATTCTTCAGCATAGCATGTCTCCATTCACTTTGAATGTCACATCGTCAAATCTGCCAGATATCACTAATTGATGTCCATAAAAATACCCTAGTTGTTAAGAGAAGGCCTTTCTCCGCCATAGCTGTGGTACGTTTGCAGAAGTCAACGTACGTGATCCTTTTGGAAATACTCTATCAGACACTCGTCCATACAAATCATCCAGGAACAGGATGAACCAAATGCACCCTCCTACCACATCCTATATAGGTATCACCCCATGGATCAGTAGCGAGTAGTCCTTGCAATACGAAGAATTCAACCATGAAAAAACCACATATATCTCCAGGGATCAGCCAGAGATTGTAAGTAATTCTTCCATTTTATGAAGATCCATGATCTTCAATTGCTCTAGCTTGATTAACATCCTTCACGTATTCGTATGTATTAGACGGAATGGTTTTCGAATATAAACTCGATCCCGGTCTTTCCGTACCAATAACCGTATAGGTAAAATTTTGATAGTCGGTTGTTTAACTATCAAATAAACAAAAATGAAATGGATCTACTGGTTGAGTCCATGGCGTCACTTGGCATTTTTAATTAAAAATAATTTATGAATGGTTAATTAAATCTTCTAAATCTTTCAACAAAGTATTCACTTCTTATCTTCATATAATAATATTCTTAAACCACTCCTTTTTAATACTTAGGAAATTACCTTATCATCACATCCAACTTTGCATTTGATTACCATTTGAAATCAATTGCTACAACATTTCTTATTATCTAAAATCAGGAAATCAATACAACGCTTATCATTTGTAAAATAATCATTACGAAATCTTCTTTTGTTTCATTATGTGAAAACAATAATCGTCACATATCCTTCTACAAAATACACATTCTAATTCTTATTTCTTGCCTTTGAAAATATCGTATATTTTCACAAAATCTCCTTTTCATTTCTTTTACTCTGGAAATACCATTTCATATTCTCAAGCCCTTTTCACATCCGTTACTTTCAAAATATCAATATTTTTTTCTTAAATCCTTTTATTTCCTTTATTTTAGAATCTCATTATCTACTCTCAAACCCTTCAAATAACTTCACATTATTATTTCTCATAATAAATCGTTTCTAACATTTTTACTATTACAACTCATATCATCCTTCGATAATCCTAAAGTCATTCAAGTTGGGGTATTTTAATTACCTCTCAGACCTTGTTCAACAACATTCTTATCTTTAGATAGACATGAATTGAAATTCAAAAACCATATTCCTTCTGATACCAATAATTACCCTTTCACTATTTTATTTAACATGCAGGTTCATAAACCTTTCTTACTTTTGAAATCTCCTTTTTAAATATACAATTATTACTAAATTCATTGATTTAGTAAATGATAAATAAAATATCAATTCTTAAACCTCAGTTTCTTTAAACTATTTGTTTCATTATCAGGATTTTATTACAAATCCTATTACTCGATCTTTTACCAAATGCAAGTACAAAATCTTTGTTTCTAAACCTTTTAATCATTTCCTCTTTGGAAACCTCCTTTCAAAACTCATCCATTTCACTTAATGTGATTATTAAATAACGTTAATTTAAATTAATGCTTTACTCTACATCTCCTTTATCAACTCGTTTATACAATTCTGGTTTAATATAAAACCCTTTTCCCATCTTGATTTCCTTTACTTAATTCCAACATTTATTTTAAGCTTATGCATTCCTTAAAATCACTTTATAGCTTCATTTACCACATTCGATTTAAATATAAATCCGTTCATAGACTCACTTTGAAATCCAATTATATATCGTTACTAACATCGATCGCATACTTAAATGAACTTCATTTAAGAAGAGATTATTTTAAATTATTATTAATTTACTTTATCATTAACTGGAATAAATATCCAATTTATTTTTCTTATTCTTATAAAGTTAAACTGTTCGTTAAATGATTTCACTGAATTAAGCACAAACTCGTTTAATTTAATAATCAGTTTCCATTAAAATAGTTGATTTAATCAACTTCAAAACATGATTAATTCGTTGATCAACTCTAACTCGTCTTTTTCATTTAAATTAATTAATAATATAGTTAATTTAAATAATCCCGTTTTTCGATTATAAATAAATAAATAATAATTGATTCAATATAATCCATTTTAATTGTTATTTAAAACTATTAATCTCAGTTATTAATCGTTACATAAATCCTTACTTACTTGCTTCGCACATGGCAAGTGCTTCGCACACGATATATTTTTGGTACTAAAATGGTATTTGTGGTTAAAACAATCAATATATGCGTGTGCTTTGCACATGGTATATTTTTGATATAAAAATGGTATTTGTTGTTAAAACAATCATTATACGTGTGTGCTTCGCACACGGTATATTTTTGATACAAAAATGGTATTTGTTGTTAAAACAATCATTATGTGTGTGTGCTTCGCACATGGTATATTTTTCTTTTTATAAACTTTAATTTAAATAATATATTTAAAATTCTATATTCAGTTATAAAATAAATTTTATAACTTCATTTTTATTGATTTACCTAACGGTAAATTTGTCTTTTGTAAAACAGGTAATATTTAGGCCATCAACTGCCAATTTCTCAACCAATATTGTCCATTGGTTGATATCAAAAAAACTGTTGAATTTGGATTCAACAATAAATCATCCAATCATATCCAGTAAACAATTCATATAATGATGATATAAAATAAACATTAATAATCAATTCAACCGGGAATTGTCAATAAATAACAATAGTTCAAGCAGCCAATTCAATTTTAAACGTTTATATTGTTATAAACATAACCAACAAGGTAAGACACCTCTATTGGAATTAGTCATTAAAAATAACGATTTGGTTTGATTAAATTAAACAAACGTTTAATTTAAATCAATTATAAAGTATTCAATATATGTGCAAGCAATAATCAAATCATTCAACAACAAGCAAACATCGCACACAAATTTTTAAACAAGACTTATATAAATATAAGTGGGGAACTGAGTGAGTTAAACTCACCTTTGATTTCCATTCGATGTCAACCCGGTTTGTACTACAAGTTTCCAACCGCATTCAACTCCGTCCATTTCAACTTCAAAGCGTTATGGTTGTCGATACCATCCCACCATTCCTGGTCTCGTTTTATTTGGATAGTATATGAGCGGGTTAAACAATTTATATGATAACATTTTCAATATAAATTAACAAAACTTTTAATTAATATTTGTTTTAATCTAATTAAAGGATTGGTGGGTCAAATTCTTTACTACCTACTATTGTTCATTTCATCTCTCGTAGCTTACTTTCGAACGCCACTTTGCCATCCACCCTCCCTATATACATATTTTCTTTTTCAAAACGCGAAAGCCCAATTTAAACTAAGTGTAATGACCCACATTTTTAGAGATATATAATTAATTTATTTAATTATATAATTGGTGATTTAGAGAAGTTAATGATCGTTTAATTAAATAATATTGAATATTTAATTAATATAATAATATAAATAATTCGGAAATAATCAGAATTAGCTGAAATGGCAATATAGTGTGAAATGGACAATTTAAAATATATATAATTCAGTTTGGAGTTGGATTATATTAACGAATATATTTAAATAATGACAGTTGAACGTATAGTTTATAATATATTTATAAACGAGCTCGAAATGGCGCTGCAGTTCGCTATTTTGCGATTCGATTTTTAACTGAGTGTACAGGATTCTTTTTAAGCCGGATTTATGTGAAACAAGAAACGCGTAGAGCTGGTGGAGTTCTTTCTAGTGGAAGAGAAAAATCTGGATTTCGTCGTGTAGATTTTGAGATATGTCCAAATCAAATTTTAGAATAGTCGCTATAGAATCGTTTATCGACCGTAACGGTTTATTCGATATAACTAGAGATCGAGTTTGAATTTAGACAAGGTCCTTTTGGGAAATAGTGATAATTTAATTTTTAGAATTTTATGGTAATTTTTAATTAATTTAATAAGCAAATTTTTATTTGAAGTATTTGGCACCCTGTATCGACATTTCGGGGTTTCACAATATGAGTCCATCTACCGGTATTATTACATTTTTGGGACCAGAGCACGTCACTCATTTCAATGGTATTTTTGTTTCTGTCCATAAATGTCCCTACGTGAACAGAATATTTCATAGTGGGGTACGCTATGTTTTTAACTTAAAACAAACTAAACTGAATGGTTAACTGGTCAAACGAACTCGAAATTCAACGAAACAAGTTTCATACAAAACCTTAGGAAGAGGTCTAGTGAAACGTCAAGGCCTCATATTTTTAGGATTTTTTCTGTAATTTTAAGGAATTTTTGCTCGGTGTTTTTCATCGATATTTTCTAAAGGATTTTCGCAAATGGTGTCGGAATTCGACGAAACCTGTCCCATTGGATCCGGAATGTGTTTTTATACTAGGAATAGGTATTAGATCTCAATTTAGAGATTATTTGTGTTAGTTTTAAACGTGAAAACGAATTAACAAAAGAATATTCCGAGAATATTCTCTAACCTAAATATCTCATTTGCCTATAAATAGTTGTTCAAATTCCTTAAGACCTAAAAAGCAATTCAACAGGCAAAACGCGCCATCACTATATTATTTCCTCAACAATTCAATGCAAGTCTATAAATTCAAGAATACATATATTCGAAGCCATCGTAGGTTTGTCTTCGATCTGGGGTTTTGCTGAGCAGTTAAATCGTTTGTTTCTAGGTGCAGAAATTTGATAATGGAGATAGGGTTCGGGTTGTACATCGTTGGAGGGCGGAACCTGAAAGGTTGGAGGCGCCGTGGTCTCAGTGAGGTTCTGGAGTGATGCGGTTACCAATAGGGGTCGGTGGCGCTGGCAAAGGAGATCTCAGGTGGACGTGTTAAACGGGGAGTACGGCCAAGACAGTTAACTGGAAAGAGTGGTGCAAACTGTTGCGTTTTGGCATGGGATAGTGAAGTTAGTGGATGGGCGTTGGGTGAACAAAGTGATGGAAAGGAGAAAAGGGGACCTGACATGCGGACGTGCATGAAACTGGATGGCGCAGGGGGTAGGTTCATTTGTTGGGTGAAATTGTGATGGAGAAAAGGGTGGATATGGGAGGGTAAACCGTTGTGTTTTAGACTGGAACGAGATGGAGGAACAACATTCTTTTGGTGGAGTTGGCGTGTTAAATTGTTGAGAAGAAAGGAGGAGTCTGGGCTGGAACGGGCTGAAATGAGGGTGAGCGGGCCAAGTTAGGATGGTAAAAGCCCAGATTTTTATTTAATTAATTTAGTTTTATTTTAATTTAAATCAATGTATAAACTTGTATTATAGATATCTTCCCCATACGATATCAGATTGACGAACCGTAAGTTGCATTGGGATCGTATGGACGGGAGCAACACAACGAGACTGACTGGGAGTGGAGTGGAGCTCGTTTGAATTTATGGCGAAATAAACTGTTTGATTCAAATCAAATAACAGTTTATCGTTCTTTAGCGATGAACTGCCAAAGTGAGTAAAACTCACCAACTCTGAACAGTTATATTTTTATAACGTATTTTTAGAACTATTAATCATCTGTTGATTGTTGTGTGTTGATTTGGTTGATTGAACTGCTAGTCAGTTAGTTGAATATATATATATATACCGTTATATATATATTGATGTTGTTTATCAGAACATTTCATATTGAAATGAAGTTGATGTTAATTATATGGTTTAACATCTGTGATGCAGGAAAACAGGTTGGAGGGGTCCAACTGGACTCCTCAATATTTATAATACTGTTCTGTTCATATATTGTAATATATGATGTGGTATATATTCTGTTATCGATTGTGGGTGTTTGGACGATATTGACCATCGTGATTTGATATGATTAAATACCATAACATACGAGATGTTGATAAGGGAATTTTCAAAGTGATATTGAAAATAGAAATATTTATAAATGGGAATATTTATAAATAAGAGATATTTATAAATTGGAATATTTATAAATAGGAGATATTTCAAAAAGGAAATAAATTCAAAATATTTTCTTTTTGAATGGAAAGGCCTGTGTGGCGGGTTTGGGGATTTTCCCGATGCTCCCGATACAAAGGAGGTTATGGCGAATTTTCCCGGAAATTTAAGGAGTTAAAATATTTTTAAGAATAAATTTGAAAAGGAAATATTTGCAAACCATTTGCAAATAGAATAAAATAGAAAAAGGAAATATTTGTAAACCATTTACAAATAGAATTGAAAAGAGAATATTTAGTAAATAAATAGAGTTAATAAAAAAAAGGAAATTTGTTTATAACGGAATAAGATGTTATAAAAAGGAAACCGTATAAAAAGGAAAACGTAATTAAAAGAACATTTATAAAGTGAAGAACCGTTACTAAAAAAGTAAATCTATATAAATGAATAAACATTGTTAAAAGGGAATCTTTTTAAATGGATAAACGTTATCAAAAGGGAGAAATCGAATATGGTATTCGAAGTTAGTAAATCGAATATGGTATTCGAAGTTAGTTGATTGAATATGGTATTCGAAGTTAGTAAATCGAATATGGTATTCGAAGTTAGTTGATCGAGTATGGTATTCGAAGTTAGTTAATCGAGTATGGTATTCGAAGTTAGTTAATCGAGTATGGTATTCGAAGTTAGTTAATCGAATATGGTATTCGAAGTTAGTAAATCGAATATGGGATTCGAAGTTAGTAAATCGAATATGGTATTCGAAGTTAGTAAATCGAATATGGCATTCGAAGTTAGTTAATCGAATATGTTATTCAAAAGGGGTTAGTCGAGTCGAGTTAATCAGTTAGAGTTAACCAGTTAGAGTTAATCAGTTAAAGTTAATCAGTTAAAGTTAATCAATTAGAGTTAACCAGTTAGAGTTAATCAGTTAGAGTTAATCAGTTAGAGTTAATCGATTAGAGTTAAAACGAACTAGAGTGAATCAAGCGTAGTTATATGAGATAGGGTTAGTCAAACATGGTTATTCAGGATAAGTGTCATTCAGCACGACTGCTAGCGTAATTCGCAGGGCTGTAATTAGCCTACGGCGGTCGGATGTTTCCTGAGGGAATCGGGCGTAACCATTGTGATCGCTGCGATCTAGAGTCAAGCGAATGAAGTTAAATAGAGTTATCGAATATTAGTTATTCGAATAGAGTTAAATGAAGTTAAATAGAGTTATCGAATATTAGTTATTCGAATAGAGTTAAATGGAGTTAAATAGAGTTAATCGAATAGTAGTTATTCGAATGGAGTTAAATAGAGTTAATCGAATAGTAGTTATACGAACAGGGTTAAATAGAGTTATCGAATAGTAGTTATTCGAACGGGGTTAAATAGAGTTATTGAATAGTAGTTATTCGAACGGGGTTAAATAGAGTTATCGAATAATAGTTATTCGAACGGGGTTAAATAGAGTTATCGAATAGTAGTTATTTGAATAGAGTTAAACGGAGTTAAACGGAGTTAAATAGAGTTAGTCGAATATAGATTTATTCGAATAGAGTTAAAGAAAAGGAGTTATCGATTATAGTTTAATCGAAAGGAGTTATCGATTATAGTTTAATCGAAAGGAATTATCGATTATAGTTTAATCGAAAGGAGCTATCGATTAGTTTAATCGAAAGGAGATTATCGAATATAGCATATTCGAAAGAAAGAGATCGAATATAGTTTATTCGAAAGAGAGAGATTTCGAATATAAGTTATTCGAAGAAAGATAATCGAATATAGGTTATTCAAAGAAGAGTAAATCAAATAGAGATTACTCGAAAGAGAATGTTACGTCGAATTCAACTATATCGAATTCGGGAAAGTAATATTTACTTTCCGTTTTATAAATCAAGTGTATACACTAATAAATTAGGGTTATGTTTAATTATTCGAATTAAAGAATAAAGGTTATAATTGTAGTTAGATATTGCGAAAGCAGGGATTATAACGTTATCGTTATAATCAATGTTTTCAATAAAGAAGTGGATTCGTAATTTGAATCCGAGAGTTACGTAAAGAAGTTGTTAAAGGTTTAAAAGATAAACTGTTATTATTTCAAAGTTATAACGTTGTTCAGTTAAGGTCTGAGAGGTAATTATACCCCAACTTGATTGACTACCTTCTTAACTAAGGAATGGTAAGGTTTGATAGTGAATAATGGTTAAGTGAATTTAATAAATGGTTTGAGTTGGCATAGCGATGCTTTATTTAAAACATCTGTTTAAATCCAGTAAAGGAACTTTGGAAATGTCAGAAATGTTTTCTAATATAGGAAACAGGAAATGGAAATGTTTTCCATTGTTAATAAAGTATATTTTCTAAAATTAGAAAATAAGAAATGTTGAATATATGGAAACAGGAGATAAGTAAATTAATGAACTAAAGAGATAAATGTTGAATGATGATTGATTGATATAATTTCCATCTGGAAATAATATCGTTGTTTGCACACGTATTTTTCTTTGATAGTTAACTCACCGACTATCGAAGTTTTTGACCATTTTAACGTTGTTAATATGGAGAGACCGGTTGGATTATTATCCGAAGAACCACTCTGTATTGGCATAAGCGTTGCGAATCATATATGCCAAAGATAATTGAAGACGGAGTAAAATGCAAGGGCCATTGTATAAGTCTTAGATAACAGTGCCTAAGATGGATGTACTGAATAGTACCTTCGGTTCATCCTGTTCCTGGATGACTTGTATGGATGAATGTCTGACAGAGTATTTCCAGAAAGGTCACGTACATTGATTTCTTCAACCGTACCAAGAGTGGAAGCGGAGAAGGAAACTTCTTTTAGCTGACACGTAATGTATGGTTGTAGACATCAAATTAGTGATTTAAGATGGATCTGACAATGTGGCATTCGAAGTGAATCTGATGTGATGATAAAGCGTAACCTCAAGCCTCATCAGTCGGTAAATGACAGAAATCGGGCAGGCAGCATGGCTAAGTCGGTCGCACCGAAGTAGGGTGTATAATCACCTATCTAGAGAATATTCATTTGCTTCTTTAATCTATCAATGTTGTCTCATATATATATATATATATATATATATATATATATATATATATATATACGGGAAACGGTTGCTGATCCCAACCGTTGGTGATGTACATTCGATACACTCAAGCGAAATGAGTGGTCGGTCATGTGTGGCTGAGTTGCAAGATGTTCTTGTTGAACTCCAGTGTATCGTTCCTAGAGTACACTGATCGGAAGGTGGTTCCATACCTTGTCATAGTTGGAAATCCATTACCCAATACGTGCTTGCGGTTTTGATTGTATACTATATAGTATAACGTGAGATGAAAGCGTTTCTACTAGATTGATATCTATTTGTACTTAGACATTATTATAATATCAGAATGATATTGCTTTCAAAGATGTGTGGATTTTCATAAGGGAAAACCCGTTCCGTTTTCATGGCGTGGTCTTATGATATATCTGTTATTAAACCAAGTGTTAGGAGTTTTATTCACACCAGTCCCATGACTGACCCGGAGTTTATTTGTTTTGTTTCCCTAAACTCTTGGGTGCCTAAATTTGTACGGGCAGTCAAGTAGTCGGGATTTTACAGATACACTTGGAGAGCTTGGAGCAGGAGGCTTCAGGATTCTATAGCTATTATTATTTCCGCTGTTGTTGTAAGTGTTGTACTCTGATAAGTGCTATTGTATATATAACTGTTTGTATTTCAAAAGTTATATTATATTTTATTCGTTCCACTGTGAGATTCGTGTTTACTCTGATGATGTTCTTCTTCTTCTTCTATTCTACAAGTTCTACCTTATCTATCCTCACCCTGTATCTTCTTTCTATTAGTTTCTTGAATATCTAGTGCAAGTTGGGGTTGGACTTGTGTTATTTAGTCAGCTCAAATTGGACCGGATTTTCGGGACACTATAGTTGGTATCAGAGCATTGGTTTAGTTATTACCTTGGCTCTGTGGCGTGATTCAGTAGAGATGGGATTAGTAATACCCTAGATTCAGTTGAGTGTATATATACAAGAGAGCGTATTTGTTATTGATATAAAAAAGTGATTTATATTGTGGAGATTTATTGGTTGAGTTGTTTGTGAATTCTGGTTGATCAGTTTGATCCACTGTATCGATAGGGGTTACTAAACACTTGAATACGATGAACCAACATGATATGTTTTGAAATTTACATAGTATAATTGGTTGTGTTGGTTGTTATTATAATCGAGTAAGATTATAAAAAGGTGAAATGATTATATATAACTAATCAGAATTCATATAAGGAAAGTATATGAAATAAGATGAAGTAAATCTGAATTTAAATCAGATTTGGAATTAAAATAAGGAAATTTTAAGTTCCTGGGAGATTTTGAAAACGTTTTTCAAGTTGGAAGTGATATAGTATTGAACTCACTTCGATAGCTAGAAAATAGATTCGGATGATGAATCGCGACATCATCAGTGTTCATTTTCGAGTTCTAAGTGACAGATTACTACCAAGGGTTTTGTTTTTGAATTGTTTTCAGAAAACAAGTGTTCAAAAATTCAAAGGTTTTGAATTGGTATTATAATTTCAAATTGATTTGAAATAAACCCAGGAATTTAAATGCTGGAATATTAATTTAACTGATAAAGTTAAATAGATTGAGATGTTATAAATGAATAAATAAATTTAAAGTTAACTTGAACTAAGTTAAATAAGACAGATTTGATTGGAAAATAATCTGGAATGGAATTTCATTGATGAGTTGAGAGTTTGAAATTTGACATTAGAGTTTGAATGGAATTTGGTTTAGATATAACCGAATGATCGGATTTGAGGATATGAACTGATTGGGATTTGATTGAGATAACACTGGTATATGCTAAGTGATAGCATATGGAAGTGATAGAGTTGATATGCCCGACAAAAAGGTACCAGTTTATATTTCATATGAGTTTGGTGATTTATGAACCGAATTGGTAAGCCGCTTGGCTGTTTGATTTTCTTTTGAGTTGAAAAGGGCCTAGAGAGGCGAGTTGTGGTTTTACCGACAGGGCTGTACAAAGGAAGTTATGGCGAAATTTTTCGAAAAGTTAAGGTGTTAGAAAATTTTCAGAATTTTTGAAAATTTAGCTAGTCGGCATAAATTAATATTTTAGTCGATATTAATTGGTTCAGTTGAAACCGAAGATAAGAGGTAAACAGATAAATTTTTACCCAGTAGATAGGGTCGTCCTCTACCTTAGCAATTTCAAGGACGAAATTATTTTAAGGGGGAAAGAATGTAATGACCCGCATTTTTAGAGATATATAATTAATTTATTTAATTATATAATTGGTGATTTAGAGAAGTTAATGATCGTTTAATTAAATAATATTGAATATTTAATTAATATAATAATATAAATAATTCGGAAATAATCAGAATTAGCTGAAATGGCAATATAGTGTGAAATGGACAATTTAAAATATATATAATTCAGTTTGGAGTTGGATTATATTAACGAATATATTTAAATAACGACAGTTGAACGTATAGTTTATAATATATTTATAAACGAGCTCGAAATGGCGCTGCAGTTCGCTATTTGGCGATTCGAACTTCAACTGAATGTACAGGATTCTTTTTAAGCCGGATTTATGTGAAACAAGAAACGCGTAGAGCTGGTGGAGTATATCTTTCTAGTGGAAGAGAAAAATCTGGATTTCGTCGTGTAGATTTTGAGATATGTCCAAATCAAATTTTAGAATAGTCGCTATAGAATCGTTTATCGACCGTAACGGTTTATTCGATATAACTAGAGATCGGGTTTGAATTTAGACAAGGTCCTTTTGGGAAATAGTGATAATTTAATTTTTAGAATTTTATGGTAATTTTTTATTAATTTAATAAGCAACTTTTTATTGGGAGTATTTGGCACCCTGTATCGACATTTCGGGGTTTCACAATATGAGTCCATCTACCGGTATTATTACATTTTTGGGAACAGAGCACGTCACTCTTTTCAATGGTATTTTTGTTTCTATCCATAACTGTCCCTATGTGAACAGAATATTTCATAGTGGGGTACGCTATGTTTTTAACTTAAAACAAACTAAACTGAATGGTTAACTGGTCAAACAAACTCGAAATTCAACGAAACAAGTTTCATACAAAACCTTAGGAAGAGGTCTAGTGAAACGTCAAGGCCTCATATTTTTAGGATTTTTTCTGTAATTTTAAGGAATTTTTGCTCGGTATTTTTCGTCGATATTTTCTAAAGGATTTTCGCAAATGGTGTCGGAATTCGACGAAACCTGTCCCATTGGATCCGGAATGTGTTTTTATACTAGGAATAGGTATTAGATCTCAATTTAGAGATTATTTGTGTTAGTTTTAAACGTGAAAACGAATTAACAAAAGAATATTTCGAGAATATTCTCTAACCTAAATATCTCATTTGCCTATAAATAGTTGTTCAAATTCCTTAAGACCTAAAAAAGCAAATCAACAGGCAAAACGCGTCGTCACTATATTATTTCCTCAACAATTCAACGCAAGTCTATAAATTCAAGAATACATATATTCGAAGCCGTCGTAGGTTTGTCTTCGATCTGGGGTTTTGCTGAGCAGTTAAATCATTTGTTTCTGGGTGCAGAAATTTGATAATGTAGATAGGGTTCGGGTTGTACATCGTTGGAGGGCGGAACCTGAAAGGTTGGAGGCGCCGTGGTCTCGGTGAGGTTCTGGAGTGATGCGGTTACCAACAGGGGTCGGTGGCGCTGGCAAAGGAGAGCTCAGGTGGACGTGTTAAACGGGGAGTACGGCCAAGACAGTTAACTGGAAAGAGTGGTGCAAACTGTTGCGTTTTGGCATGGGATAGTGAAGTTAGTGGATGGGCGTTGGGTGAACAAAGTGATGGAAAGGAGAAAAGGGGACCTGACATGCGGACGTGCATGAAACTGGATGGCACAGGGGGTAGGTTCATTTGTTGGGTGAAATTGTGATGGAGAAAAGGGTGGATATGGGAGGGTAAACCGTTGTGTTTTAGACTGGAACGAGATGGAGGAACAACATTCTTTTGGTGGACTTGGCGTGTTAAATTGTTGAGAAGAAAGGAGGAGTCTGGACTGGAACGGGCTGAAATGAGGGTGAGTGGGCCAAGTTAGGATGGTAAAAGACCGAATTTTTATTTAATTAATTTAGTTTTATTTTAATTTAAATCAATGTATAAACTTGTATAATAGATATCTTCCCCATACGATATCAGATTGACGAACCATAAGTTGCGTTGGGATCGTTTGGACGGGAGCAACACAACGAGACTGACTGGGAGTGGAGTGGAGCTCGTTTGAATTTATGGCGAAATAAACTGTTTGATTCAAATTAAATAACAGTTTATCGTTCTTTAGCGATGAACTGCCAAAGTGAGTAAAACTCACCAACTCTGAACAGTTATATTTTTATAACATATTTTTAGAACTGTTAATCATCTGTTGATTGCTGTGTGTTGATTTGGTTGATTGAACTGCTTGTCAGTTAGTTGAAAATATATATATATATATATATATATATATATATATATATATATATATATAAACCGTTATATATATATATATTGATGTTGTTTATCAGAACATTTCATATTGAAATGAAGTTGATGTTAATTATATGGTTTAACATCTGTGATGCAGGAAAACAGGTTGGAAGGGTCCAACTGGACTCCTCAATATTTATAATACTGTTCTGTTCATATATTGTAATATATGATGTGGTATATATTCTGTTATCGATTGTGGGTGTTTGGACGATATTGACCATCGTGATTTGATATGATTAAATACCATAACATACGAGATGTTGATAAGGGAATTTTCAAAGTGATATTGAAAATAGAAATATTTATAAATGGGAATATTTATAAATAAGAGATATTTATAAATTGGAATATTTATAAATAGGAGATATTTCAAAAAGGAAATAAATTCAAAATATTTTCTTTTTGAATGGAAAGGCCTGTGTGGCGGGTTTGGGGATTTTCCCGATGCTCCCGATACAAAGGAGGTTATGGCGAATTTTCCCGGAAATTTAAGGAGTTAGAATATTTTTAAGAATAAATTTGAAAAGGAAATATTTGCAAACCATTTGCAAACCATTTGCAAATAGAATAAAATAGAAAAAGGAAATATTTGTAAACCATTTACAAATAGAATTGAAAAGAGAATATTTAGTAAATAAATAGAGTTAATAAAAAAAAGGAAATTTGTTTATAACGGAATAAGATGTTATAAAAAGGAAACCGTATAAAAAGGAAAACATTATTAAAAGAACATTTATAAAGTGAAGAACCGTTACTAAAAAAGTAAATCTATATAAATGAATAAACATTGTTAAAAGGGAATCTTTTTAAATGGATAAACGTTATCAAAAGGGAGAAATCGAATATGGTATTCGAAGTTAGTAAATCGAATATGGTATTCGAAGTTAGTTGATCGAATATGGTATTCGAAGTTAGTAAATCGAATATGGTATTCGAAGTTAGTTGATCGAATATGGTATTCGAAGTTAGTTAATTGAGTATGGTATTCGAAGTTAGTTAATCGAGTATGGTATTCGAAGTTAGTTAATCGAATATGGTATTCGAAGTTAGTAAATCGAATATGGTATTCGAAGTTAGTAAATCGAATATGGTATTCGAAGTTAGTAAATCGAATATGGCATTCGAAGTTAGTTAATCGAATATGTTATTCGAAAGGGGTTAGTCGAGTCGAGTTAATCAGTTAGAGTTAACCAGTTAGAGTTAATCAGTTAAAGTTAATCATTTAAAGTTAATCAGTTAGCGTTAACCAGTTAGAGTTAATCAGTTAGAGTTAATCAGTTAGAGTTAATCAGTTAGAGTTAATCGATTAGAGTTAAAACGAACTAGAGTGAATCAAGTGTAGTTATTTGAGATAGGGTTAGTCAAACATGGTTATTCAGGATAAGTGTCATTCAGCACGACTGCTAGCGTAATTCGCAGGGCTGTAATTAGCGTACGGTGGTCGGATGTTTCCTGAGGGAATCGGCGTAACCATTGTGATCGCTGCGATCTAGAGTCAAGCGAATGAAGTTAAATAGAGTTATCGAATATTAGTTATTCGAATAGAGTTAAATGAAGTTAAATAGAGTTATCGAATATTAGTTATTCGAATAGAGTTAAATGAAGTTAAATAGAGTTATCGAATATTAGTTATTCGAATAGAGTTAAATGGAGTTAAATAGAGTTAATCGAATAGTAGTTATTCGAATGGAGTTAAATAGAGTTAATCGAATAGTAGTTATTCGAACGGAGTTAAATAGAGTTATCGAATAGTAGTTATTCGAACGGGGTTAAATAGAGTTATCGAATAGTAGTTATTCGAACGGGGTTAAATAGAGTTATCGAATAGTAGTTATTCGAACGGGGTAAAATAGAGTTATCGAATAGTTGTTATTCGAATAGAGTTAGACGGAGTTAAACGGAGTTAAACGGAGTTAAACGGAGTTAAATAGAGTTAGTCGAATATAGATTTATTCGAATAGAGTTAAAGGAAAGGAGTTATCGATTATAGTTTAATCGAAAGGTGTTATCGATTATAGTTTAATCGAAAGGAATTATCGATTATAGTTTAATCGAAAGGAGCTATCGATTAGTTTAATCAAAAGGAGATTATCGAATATAGCGTATTCGAAAGAAAGAGATCGAATATAGTTTATTCGAAAGAGAGAGATTTCGAATATAAGTTATTCGAAGAGAGATAATCGAATATAGGTTATTCGAAGAAGAGTAAATCAAATAGAGATTACTCGAAAGAGAATGTTACGTCGAATTCAACTATATCGAATTCGGGAAAGTAATATTTACTTTCCGGTTTTTAAATCAAGTGTATACACTAATAAATTAGGGTTATGTTTAATTATTCGAATTGAAGAATAAAGGTTATAATTGAAGTTAGATATTGTGAAAGCAGGGATTATAACGTTATCGTTATAATCAATGTTTTCAATAAAGAAGTGGATTCGTAAATTGAATCCGAGAGTTACGTAAAGAAGTTGTTAAAGGTTTAAAAGATAAACTGTTATTATTTCAAAGTTATAACGTTGTTCAGCTAAGGTCTGAGAGGTAATTATACCCCAACTTGATTGAATACCTTCTTAACTAAGGAATGGTAAGGTTTGATAGTGAATAATGGTTAAGTGAATTTAATAAATGGTTTGAGTTGGCATAGCGATGTTTTATTTAAAACATCTGTTTAAATCCAGTAAAGGAACTTTGGAAATGTCAGAAATGTTTTCTAATATAGGAAACAGGAAATGGAAATGTTTTCCATTGTTAATAAAGTATATTTTCTAAAATTAGAAAATAAGAAATGTTGAATATATGGAAACGGGAGATAAGTAAATTAATGAACTAAAGAGATAAATGTTGAATGATGATTGATTGATATAATTTCCATCTGGAAATAATATCGTTGTTTGCACACGTATTTTTCTTTGATAGTTAACTCACCGACTATCGAAGTTTTTGACCATTTTAACGTTGTTAATATGGAGAGACCGGTTGGATTATTATCCGAAGAACCACTCTGTATTGGCATAAGCGTTGCGAATCATATATGCCAAAGATAACTGAAGACGGAGTAAAGTGCAAAGACCATTGTATAAGTCTTAGATAACAGTGCCTAAGATGGATGTACTGAATAGTACCTTCGGTTCATCCTGTTCCTGGATGACTTGTATGGATGAATGTCTGACAGAGTATTTCCAGAAAGGTCACGTACATTGATTTCTTCAACCGTACCAAGAGTGGAAGCGGAGAAGGAAACTTCTTTTAGCTGACACGTAATGTATGGTTGTAGACGTCAAATTAGTGATTTAAGATGGATCTGACAATGTGGCATTCGAAGTGAATCTGATGTGATGATAAAGCGTAACCTCAAGCCTCATCAGTCGGTAAATGACAGAAATCGGGCAGGCAGCATGGCTAAGTCGGTCGCACCGAAGTAGGGTGTATAATCACCTATCTAGAGAATATTCATTTGCTTCTTTAATCTATCAATGTTGTCTCATATATATATATATATATATATATATATATATATATATATATATATATATATACGGGAAACGGTTGCTGATCCCAACCGTTGGTGATGTACATTCGATACACTCAAGCGAAATGAGTGGTCGGTCATGTGTGGCTGAGTTGCAAGATGTTCTTGTTGAACTCCAGTGTATCGTTCCTAGAGTACACTGATCGGAAGGTGGTTCCATACCTTGTCATAGTTGGAAATCCATTACCCAATACGTGCTTGCGGTTTTGATTGTATACTATATAGTAGAACGTGAGATGAAAGCGTTTCTACTAGATTGATATCTATTTGTACTTAGACATTATTATAATATCAGAATGATATTGCTTTCAAAGATGTGTGGATTTTCATAAGGGAAAACCCGTTCCGTTTTCACGGCGTGGTCTTATGATATATCCGTTATTAAACCAAGTGTTAGGAGTTTTATTCACACCAGTCCCATGACTGACCCGGAGTTTATTTGTTTTGTTTCCCTAAACTCTTGGGTGCCAAAATTTGTACGGGCAGTCAAGTAGTCGGGATTTTACAGATACACTTGGAGAGCTTGGAGCAGGAGGCTTCAGGATTCTATAACTATTATTATTTCCGCTGTTGTTGTAAGTGCTGTACTCTGATAAGTGCTATTGTATATATAACTGTTTGTATTTCAAAAGTTATGTTATATTTTATTCGTTCCGCTGTGAGATTCGTGTTTACTCTGATGATGATGTTCTTCTATTCTACAAGTTCTACCTTATCTATCCTCACCCTCTATCTTCTTTCTATTAGTTTCTTGAATATCTAGTGCAAGTTGGGGTTGGACTTGTGTTATTTAGTCAGCTCAAATTGGACCGGATTTTCGGGTCACTACACTAAGGCCCCCTTGCCCTCAAATTTTCTTTAGACCTTACTTCTTTAATATCGTGCCAGCGCTCTTTGTTCCATTCCTATCACGCCCGATCTACATCATCTTCTTCCCAATGCTGTCAGAATCAAACCCATTCCTTTTGCTAAAAATTTTTATTTGCTCAAGGCCTGCAAAGCCCATGAACTACAATGTATAACCCACGCATTACTACTAGTGTTCATCTTCCCCGACCAATTTCTGAAACTTTACTTCCTGAAATTCTTTTTTTTGCTGGAACCCAAAAACAGTACACACAAGATTACTTGTATACAGACCTCACTCCATTAGACACCATTCCGAAAACATCACCAAACTCCACATCCTAACCTTCTTTCCATAATACTGCTCCTCCCCCTTACATGAATTCGCATTGTACCATACACCACGTCCATGTGCACATACTCCATTTTCACGCAAATGCTCCTCCATGCAACTCCTCTTTTTCGAACCCCATCGGTCCACAAATCCCATTACGCCATTTCATTTCCCATGATATTTCCTTACCGAATAATATATGCTTTCTCTTTCCCAAATGCTATACATGAAGCCCCAAAAAAACAAGTACAACTTCTCCTTTCACTGTTGAATCAACCGCACCTTCTCGCCATTCCTGGATAGCCACCGAAACAAAGCACTTCGACCACCTGAGCACCGTACTTCGATCTCCCCTCATTGCTTCATTTAAACTACATCGTTCCAAAAAAAGTATCCGACTACCTTCTTCAACCCACGAACTGAACAGCCCTCGAAAACCCAGACCACCGGCGACTGCCACCACCGGCTCCGCCTCCACCTCAGACACCTTAGCCTGTGGCGGCGTCGCACTGGCAGCTCCCTTCTTCCATGAAAACGCACCACAACAGCTATAGTTCAACTGCAACTATCGACCATCACAAGCTATTGTAGCGACGGTGGCCATACAGACCCTACTCTCCACTTCCATTTTGCTGTTGATCAACGTCTTGGTTAACATGGAATGGTGGTGGAGCTTTTTTTTAACTTTTAGAGTAAGGAGGCATCGATTTTTATTTGGAAGGGATGCATGATGAAGCTTGCGTCTTTTGTTTTGTGGGGAGAAGCCATTGATTTAATTATTTGAGGGGAGGCTGCGGTATTAAATTCACGAAGCGGGAAAAAAAATGCGGAGGATTGGTTTTTGTCTTCATGGAAGAAAATGGAGCAAATGGGATAGTGTATGGTATTTATAGACTTAATAAACTTGGTTGGCACGGTACTAGGTTCGTAGGCCTTTAGAATAGCTGTGCCGATCTCTCATTTCCATTAGTAGGCTGATGTGCACATTGGAGGTTTCACTTCATAGCTGGGGATTTGTGCGTAGAGTATAGGGTAAACTTTAATTTACTTAAATATGAAGTATACCGGTTTGCACGTATATTTTTAGGCTGCGTAAATATAGGGCAGGTTCGTACTTCCTTCGCAGGCTAATGTAGGCTTGTACATTTCATTATCTGGCTTGAAGTAGACGCGCATGTGCTTGCATGGTTGGGTACAATGTAGGGACAAAGAGAGTTTTAAGTGTAGGCTGAAAGATGGAATGAATTTACTTAATCTATTTAGTTTCTTTTTATACGGTTAAATTTCCTAGCGCAATTTACGTTGAATGCCTAATACTCGTGTCGTCGCATACAATATCCAAACATGACGAAAATGATCACACAACTATGTCCTGGAGTTATAATTACAATGAAATTAATTTTGTTAAAATCGGACTCCGTTTGCACAACGGTGCTATTTTAGTTTCAATTTATTCATCGGTTCAAGTTAAAATTTCATTTACCGACAAAACAGCTCAAAGTGGCTCCAAATTGGAAATATAGCAATAACTAGTCATACGTATTCCATTAAATTTCGTTTCGTCGAAAACGGAGGTTGTTTGGGAACAGACATTTCTAACGCTTATAAAATATCGATAAATTATAAATTAAATCCAAAACAACTAAATTAAATTAAATAATAATAAATTATTATTGTCAAATATATCCAAATAAAATAATATACCACTTTAATTTCAACCAATATGAATTTATAACTTAACATTAATATATCCAAGTTAAACGATATTCACATATATGGAAATTTCTATTTAAATTTATTAAATAAACATTATAATTTATTAACGAATTCCATAGCGACTATTTTAAAATTTGATTTACCCATAACTTACAATATATAAGCCGAAATCTCGATTTTTCTCTTCTATTGGAAAATTATAGTCAATTAGATCCTAACGTTTCTTGTTTCATAGAATTCCGGCTTATAAAGGATTCTGTATAATCAATTGAAGTTCAAAATCCAATATTACGAACTGCCGCGAAATTTCGAGCTCATTTTATACTAAATATAAATATAAATGTTCAGCTATCATTTAATTAATGAATTCGATATTAAAATTCAAAATAATTCAAATATAATATTTAAAACAGATTTAAATATTCGAATTCAAATAGTCGAAAAATCCAGGTCATTACATTCTTCCCCCCTTAATAGAATTTCGTCCCTGAAATTACTAAGTAAAGAAGAATAGTACAAACCCAATTATTTTCAAAATAATTATATTAAAATATAATCAAAAATAATCTAAGCTTTAAAAATTTTATGAAAAATTCACCAACACCTCTTCTATATGATTCGATCTAAACAAATATATATGCCACTCCGGGCCTCTCATATCGATCAAAAGAAAATAAAACCAAATGGCAACCCAACTCAGGGGTATAAAATCAATCACTCAAATCAATAATATTAAGGTTTACCTATTTGGCGGGCCACCAAATCTAATCACCAAGCAAAGCACTAACTGCTCTTAATCTCCCATCCTACACTAACTCAATATATAATGCAGATAACAAATATAGGGTTTTATCATTTAGTTTTATTCCATATAAGTGGTTTTATTCCAATTCGTTATATTGAAATTTATTTTCTTCGGTTTCAATTCGTTTTTGTTGATGAATTTTTATTATCCAACCAATATATCATCCAATAAACAAACAATCAACATTCACATAACCAAATTTTCATTTTCATTTCAAGTTTATTTAACTTAGTCAAAGTTAAATTCTGCTTTATTTAATTATATATATTTAAACCCTTATTCAAAAAATTTATATTTAAAATTTTCTTCTAGTTTTATTAAATCACTTACAATCACATTGAATTCCATTCAAATCAATCAATATACCAATTTCAATAATTTTGAGAGAAATTATTTCCTTTTTATATAAAAATATAGTTTTGGGTAAAATTATTTCATTTACCCTCTTTACAAAACAATATTGTATCAATTTGCCATTTCAGCTTGAACCGATCAAACAACACAATCCAAAACATTTGTATATATAAAATCTACAAGTACACTCTCTCATATATATATATACACTCAACTCAATCTAGGTTATTTCTAACCCTATTCGAGTTATTCCACAAAGCCAAGGTTATTACTAAACCATTGCTCTGATACCATTGTAACGACCTGCGAGAATTCGAGCCGAATTTCGACAATAATACAAGTCATGTATCACTTGTCAGAACCCAATTATCGAAAACACGGATAGTTATTAGAAGGAAGTTAGAGGGTGAGATAAGAAAGAAAGAAATATTAGAATAGAAGAGTAAGAAGAAGAACACAACACATAATCAGAGTCTCACATCGCAACGGAACAAAATATAATATAGAAATAATCTTTATAGAGAGTTTGAAAACTTACAAATTTTCAGAGTACAACAAAACATTTGGACAGTTATAAATGTCTGTCCTCGTATACAACACACAGCGGAATAAATACAAGATATCATATGTCTGGACTACTCCAGCTTGTCTCTGGACTTCACAACATCCAATAACTAGAATCTGCACAACCCGGGCTAACCCGAGCATTACAAATGTCGGATCAGTCTGGTGAACCAGAGTGAGAAAAACACATTAAATTTAAAGGAATCACACAACTTGATTTTAACTTCAGAATCTTTTCGAAAGAAAAGGATAATCGTAAGACTGAATCCACACATAAATACGGATGGTTTTTACCTTACGATAACCTAAAACATTTTTGAAAAAACAATATTACTTTGATATTATGATAGTTTCTAAATACAAGTAAATATCAATCTAGCAGAACGCTTGCATCTCACGCTCTACATATATACTATACGATCAAAACCGCGGGCGTTTATTGGAGAATGGATTACCTGGCAAGGTATGGGATCAACTTCCGACAATGTACCTCCGGAGATGAATACATTGGGGTTCAACAAGAACATCTTACAACCCAGGCTAACATGACCGACCCCTCACTTCACTTGAGAGTACCGAATATATCATCACCACGGTTGCGGGCCAGCCAACCGAACCGATTGCATACATACAAAAATAAAAAGGGACAACCGAAGGCATTTTTTCTCCTGATCAGGGAATGATATACCCTTTTGATGGGTGCGACCCACATAGCCATCCGACCTACACGAATGTCGTTTCCTGGTTGATGAGGCTAGAATTAAATGAATTCTTCAACATAGCATGTCTCCGTTCACTTTGAATGTCACATCGTCAGATCCGCCAGATATCATTAATTGATGTCCACAAAAATACCGTGGTTGTTAAGAGAAGGCCTTTCTCCGCCACAGCTGTGGTACGTTTGTAGAAGTCAACGTACGTGATCCTTTTGGAAATACTCTGTCAGACACTCGTCCATACAAGTCATCCCAGAACAGGATGAACCGAAGGCACCCTCCTACCACATCCTATATAGGTATCACCCGAAGGATCAGTAGTGAGTAGTCCTTGCAATCCGAAGATTTCAACCACGACAAAACCACATATATCTCCAGGGATCAGCCAGAGATTGTAAGTGATTCTTCCGTTTTATGAAGATCCACGGTCTTCAATTGCTTTAGCTTGATTAACATCCTTCACGTATTCGTATTTATTAGACGGAATGGTTTTCGAATATAATTTCAATCCAGGTCTTTCCGTACCAATAATCGTATGGGTAAAATTTTGATAGTCGGTTATTTGACCATCAAATAAACAAAAATGAAATGGATATACTAGTTTAGTACGCATCGTCACTTGGCCTTTTTAATTAAAAATAATTTATGAACGGTTAATTAAATCTTCTAAATCTTTCAACAAAATATTCACTTCTTATCTTAATATAATAATATTCTTATACCACTCCTTTTTAATATTTACGAAATTACCTTATCATCAAATCCAATTTTACATTTGATTACCATTTCAAATCAATTGCTACAACATTTCTTATTATCTAAAATCGGGAAATCGATTCAACACTTATCATTTGTAAAATAATCATTACGAAATCTTCTTTTGTTCCCTTATGTGAAAACAATAATCGTCACTTATCCTTTTACAAAATATACATTCTAATTCTTATTTCTTGCTTTTGAAAATATCGTCATATTTTCACAAAATCTCCTTTTCATTTCTTTTACTTTGGAAATACCATTTCATATTCTCAAGCCCTTTTTATTACCTTTACTTTGGAAATATCAATATATTTTTCCTTAAATCCTTTTATTTCCTTTATTTTAGAATCTCATTATCTACTCTCAAACCCTTCAAACAACTTCGCATTATTATTTCCCATAATAAATCACTTCTAACATTTTTACCATTACAACTCATATCATCCTTCGATAATCCTGAAGTAGTTCAAGTTACAACATTTTAATTACCTCTCAGACCTTGTTCAACAACATTCTTATCTTCCGATTGATATGAATTTTAATTCAAAAACCCATATTCCTTCTAATACCAACAATTACCCTTTCACTATTTTATATAACATACAGGTTTATAAACCTTTCTTACTTTTGAAATCTCCTTTTTAAATATACTATTATTACTAAATTCATTGATTTAGTCAATGGTAAATAAAATATCAATTTTTAAACCTCAGCTTCTTTAAACTATTTGTTTTATTATCAGGATTTTATTACAAATCCTGTTACTCGATCTTTTACCAAATGCAAGTACAAAATCTTTGTTTCTAAACCTTTTAATCATTTCCTCTTTGGAAACCTCCTTTCAAAACTCATCCATATCACTTAATGTGATTATTAAATAACGTTAACTTAAATTAACGCTTTACTCTACATCTCCTTTATCAACTCGTTTATACAATTCTAGTTTAATATAAAACCCTTTTCCCATCTTGATTTCCTTTACTTAATTCCAACATTTGTATTAAGCTTATCGCGTTCGCTTAAAATCACTTTATAGCTTCATTTACCACATTCGATTTAAATATAAATCCATTCATAAACTCACTTTGAAATCCAATTATATTTCGTTATTAACTTCGATCACATACTTAAATGAACTTCATCTAAGAAGAGATTTCTTTAAATTATTATTAATTTACTTTATCATTAACTGGAATAAATATCCAATTTATTTTTCTTATTCTTATAAAGTTAAACAGTTCATTAAATGATTTCATTGAATTAAGCACAAATTCATTTAATTTAATAATCAGTTTCCATTAAAATAGTTGACTTAGTCAACTTCAAAACATGATTAATTCGTTGATCAACTCTAACTCGTCTTTTTCATTTAAATTAATTAATAATATAGTTAAATTAAATAATCCCATTTTTTCGATTATAAAAAAATAAATAATAATTGATTCAATATAATCCATTTTAATTGTTATTTAAAATAATTAATCTCAGTTATTAATCGTTACATAAATCCTTGCTTACTTGCTTCGCGCACGGCATATGCTTCGAACACCGTATATTTTTGGTACAAAAATGGTATTTGTGGTTAAAACAATCAATATATGCGTGTGCTTCGCACACGGTACATTTTGATACAAAAATGGTATTTATTGTTAAAACAATCATTATATGTGTGTGCTTTGCACACGGTATATTTTTGATACAAAAATGGTATTTGTTATTAAAACAATCATTATGTGTGTGTGCTTCGCACACGGTATATTTTTCATTTTATAAACTTAAATTTAAATAATATATTTATAATTCTATATTTAGTTATAAAATAAATTTTATAACTTCATTTTTATCGATTTACCTAACCGTAAATCTGTCTTTTGTAAAACAGTTAATATTTAGGCCATCAACTGGCAATTTCTCAACCAATATTGTCCATTGGTTGATATCAAAATAACTGCTGAATTTGGATTCAACAATAAATCATCCAATCATATCCAGTAAACAATTCATATAATGACGATATAAAATAAACATGAATAATCAATTCAACCAGGAATGGTCAATAAATAACAACAGTTCAAGCAGCCAATTCAATTTTAAACGTTTATATTGTTATAAACATAACCAACAAGGTAAGATACCTCTATTGGAATTAATCGTTAAAAATAACGATTTGGTTCGATTAAATTAAACGAACGTTTAATTTAAATCAATTATAAAGTATTCAATATATGTGCAAGTAATCATCAAATCATTCAACAATAAGCAAATATCGCACACAAAAATTTAAACTCGACTTATATAAATATAAGTGGGGAACTGAGTGAGTTAAACTCATCTTGGATTTCCATTTGATGTCAACCCGGTTTGTTCTACAAGTTTCCAACTGTGTTCAACTCCGTCCATTTCAACTTCAAAGCGTTATGGTTGTCGATACCATCCCACCGTTCTTGGTCTCATTTTATTTGGATAGTATATGAGCGGGTTAAACAATTTATATGATCATGTTTTCAATATAAATTAACGAAAATTTTAATTAATATTTATTTTAATCTAATTAAAGGATTAGTGGGTCAAATTCTTTACTACCTACTGCTGTTCGTTTCATCTCTCGAAGCTTACTTTCGAATGCCACTTTGCCATCCACCCTCTCTATATACATATTTTCTTTTACAAAACTCGAAAGCCCAATTCAAACTAACAACCCACTTACCCTTAAATTTTCTTTAGACCTTACTTCTTTAATATCATGCCAGCTCTCTTTTTCCATTCCTATCACGCCTGATCTACATCATCTTCTTCCCGATGCTGTCAGAATTGAACCCATTCCTTTCGCTAATTTTTTATTTATTTACTCAAGGCCTGCAAACCTCATGAACTACAATGTATAACCCACGCATTACTACTGACGTTCATCTTCCCCGACCATTTTCTGAAATTCTACTTCCTGAAATTCTTCTTTTCGTTGGAACCTTAAAACAGTACACACGAGATTACTTATATACAGACCTCACTCCATCAAACACCATTCCAAAAACATCACCAAGCTCCACATCTTAACCTCCTTTCCATAATACTGCTCTTCCCCCCTTACGTGAATCCGCATTGTGCCATACACCACGTCCATGTGCACATACTCTATTTTCACGCAAATACTCCTCCATGCAACTTCTCTTTTTCGAACCCCATCAGTCCACAAATCCCATTACACCATTTCCTTTCCCATGATATTTCCTTACCAAATAATATATGCTTTCTCTTTCCCAGATGCAATACATGAAGCACCAAAAAAACAAGTACAACTTCTCCTCTCACTGTTGATATCAACTGCACCCTCTCGCCATTCCTGGATAGCCACCAAAACCAAGCACTTCGACCACCTGAGCACCGTACTTCGATCTCCCCTCACTGCTTCATTTAAATTACATCGTTCCAAAGAAAGCACCCGACTACCTCCTTCAACCCAAGAACTGAACAACCCCCGAAACCCCAGACCACCGGTGACTGCCACCATCGGCTCCTCCTCCATCTCAAACACCTGCGCCTGCAGCGACGTCGCACTCGCAGCTCCCTTCTGCTATGAAAACCACAACAACTGCAGTTCAACTGCAACTATCGACCATCACAAGCTATTGTAGCGATGGTGGCCATACAGACCCTACTCTTCTCTTCCATTTTGTTGTTGATTAGCGCCGTGGTTAACATGGAATGGTGTAGAAGCTTTTTTTAACATTTAGAGTAAGGAGGCATCAGTTTTTATTTGGAAGGGATGCATGATAAAGCTTGCACCTTTTGTTTTGTGGAGAGAAGCTGTTGATTTAATTATATGAGGGGAGGCTGCGGCTTTAAATTCACGAAGTGGGAAAAAATGCGGAGGATTGGTTTTTGTCTTCCTAGAATAAAATGGAGCAAATGGGATAGTGTGTGGTATTTATAGACTTAATAAACTTGGTTGGCACAGTACTAGGTTCGTAGAACTTTAGAATATGTTGATATCTCATTCCATTAGCAGGCTGATGTGCACATTGGAGGCTTCATTTCATAGCTGGGGATTTGTATGTAGGGTATAGGGTAAACTTTAATTTACTTAAATATGAAGTATACCGGTTTGCACGTATATTTTTAGGCTGCGTAAATATAGGATAGGTTCATACTTCCTTTGCAGGCTAATGTAGGCTTGTACATTTCATTATCTGGCTTGAAGTAGACGCGCATGTGCTTGCACAGTTGGGTACAATGTAGAGACAGAGGGAGTTTTAAGTGTAGGCTGAAAGATGGAATGAATTTACTTAATTTATTTAGTTTTTTTTTATACGGTTAAATTTTCTAGCGCAATTTACGTTAAATGCCTAATACTCGTGTCGTCACATACAATATCCGAACATGACGAAAATGATCACAACACTACGTCCTGGAGTTACAATTCCAATGAAATTAATTTTGTTGAAATCAGATTTTGTTTGCACAACGGTGCTATTTTAGTTTCAATTTATTCATCGGTTCAAGTTAAAATTTCGTTTACTGGCAAAACAGCTTCAATTGGCTCCAAATTGGAAATATAGCAATAACTAGTCATACGTATTCCAATAAAATTCGTTTCTTCGAAAACGGAGGTTGTTTGGGAACAAATATTTCTAACGCTTATAAAATATCGACAAATTATAAATTAAATCCAAAACAGCTAAATTATATTAAATAATAATAAATTATTATTGTCAAATATATCCAAATAAAATAATATACCACTTTAATTTCAACCAATATGAATTTATAACTCAAAATTAATATATCCAAGTTAAACGGTATTCACATATATGGAAATTTCTATTTAAATTTATTAAATAAACGTTATAATTTATTAATGAATTCCATAGCGACTATTTTAAAATTTGATTTACCCATAACTTACAATATATAAGCCAAAATCTCGATTTTTCTCTTCTATTGGAAAATTATAATTAATTAGATCCTAACGTTTCTTGTTCCACAGAATTTCGGCTTAAAACGGATTTTATATAATCAATTGAAGTTCAAAATCCAATATTACGAACTGCTGCGAAATTTCGAGCTCATTTTATATTAAATATATATACAAACGTTCAGCCGTCGTTTAATTAACGAATTTGATATTAAAATCCATAAATAATTCAAATATAATATTTAAAACAGATTAAAATATTCGAATTCAAATTGCCGAAAAATCCGGGTCGTTAAAAAAATCAACATGACGCGCCAGGAAGGGGCAATAGAACACATAATTCTGCCGACTCGGATTGTTAAAGGTTACAAACATGGTGAAGGGGAAGAAAATGAATGCATCTACTGGGGCTAGAGATGTTGGACATGAAGGAAACCAAGAGGCATCCTCTAACGGCGATCCTTCCATCTACTTGACAAGGGAGGAGATGGAAGAAACTATTCATGGGTTATAGGCTACATTAGAAAACAAAGAGAAGTTGATGCAAGAGATACTCTCGAGACTTGGAGGTCCAAGAGTTCAGAACCAAAACACTGAAGCATCTCCATCCATCATCAAATTTATCGCTTCCTATAATAGAATCACCATCATCAGGTGACTAAGCACCACAACATTGCCTCATGAAAATCCACCGATTGAAGAGCCATCATGTTGAAACCATCGTCGAATGAACCATCATATCATGCTCCACGAAATCGCATCGTTGTCAATGACAAATTGGGAAAAACGACTAACAACAGTAGTAATCATTACCGACCACTTCATGGTAATCGATAACGACTACTCGGATCACCTGTTTAACCAAAATTAGTTAAATACGCATCCATAGAAAACATCTAACACTCATAAGGAAATCCAGCTTGTCGTTAAGTTCATCCTTCGTTTTCAAATCAGCCACCAAACTCGAGTGTCGCTCCATCTTCAAATCCATCCTTGAGCTTAAATGGTGCCCCATCGTCAAATCCATCCATACGCTTTAAAGCTCCTAAAAGAATTTATCCCATCTGTTCGAGTCTATCATCCTTGTATCTTCAATCAAAATACACGTTATTTCCATTTGATCAATAAGTACCTTTAAACTATAACGAACGAGATTTCGTAATTCTGGATCGCCTACAAGCGATGTTTCAAGCTAAACTAAGTAAACAATTCACCCATGCAAGCAATAGTCTTACCAATTCCTAAACTAACATTCAAACATCCATAATATTATCAATAAATCAAATAGAACATATCTATAACAATCTAAGTGAAATAAGTGTCCATGTGATCTAAATATAATAATATGGTAAAAATAACGCGTAATAATGCATAAATGGGTAAATAGGGCGTAATGGTGTGCAAATAGGTAAAAATATGATAATCACGGTCAAACTACTTAAACCGCTTATTAATCTTTTAGTAATTTTTTGCTAGGTTTAATCATAAATATTTCTTAATTGAAAATCAGTTTAAAATGTCAAGTTTGTACTATATGAACAAAAACAGTTCAGTGAGACATAATATCACTCATCTGAACTAAATCAACTCAAACCGACTGCAAAACGTAGAGCTCACCAATATGAGTCCAACGAAAGAAACGACGTTCAATTCCAACCTCTTACACAAGATTTATACATGATATAAGTTTTCATGAATTAAATTAACAATATAATTGCCAAATTAAATAATCACTTAAGTTAATTACCTAATCAACATTAATCCTTCTTCCACCTCTTTGTAAACCCGTACATGCACAGGAACCCGAATTGTCGTGCATCCCAAACAATGATACTTAGCTGTAATCATCGGAGCTCGAATCTGATCGCGCCATTGCGATTCTCATCCAACTCTCGATCTGCTAGCACCCTGGAATCAAAATCCAATGACCCAGAGCAATTTGCATCTTCATGACCTAGAGGATTTTTCCTCCTCGGTCCCACAATGTCGCATCCCTATTATGCGACAGTTGGCCAAAACTTCGGGCATATTTCTTATCTCTGACCTCTATACAATTCCTGCCACTACTCCTGCTAACTCCAACCATATGCCACCCAATCAACAACCCTAATTCTGAACATCAAAACCCGACCATAAGCGAACACGCCGAAATTTATATAGGTGTGCATCTGTCTTTGATACGAGCTTAACAACATATAAATCACAATTTATTATCGGGAAATCAGAATTGAATAATTTTTTAAAGAAAGAGAACATGGGAGGAATTTCTTTTTATATGGAATAGCAGAATGAGAGAAGAGAGGTTAGAACAGGTTTAGGATTATGAAATTCATTTGTTAATATAATATCCAATAATTCACACATAGGCCCGACAATCTGCAAACTCCAATCGATATGTGCTGCCTGTCGTTATCTATGTAGAAATGCTTTTTGAAAACAATGGAACTAGCTCCAAAACCAAATTCGAATGTACAGAGAAGTTAGCCTTTAAACATGTCTTTCAGCACAAGGCATGTTTTGTATAATCCATAAATCCAGAAGCCAAAATCGAAAAGTTCAAATAAAAATCCAATAGCCGGAGATCATATCCGAAAAGCCACGACCATGTTGGATCATATTAATAGATAACTAGAATCTGAAATTCAAAGAAATCCATATCTAAAGGCCAATAGAATCAAATGATCTCACCGGATCGTATTTACAATAGAAAACTAAAATTTAAAACATCTGAAATCCAAATCGAAACATCTGAAATCCAATCTGAGAAATCCAAACATCCCAAAAAATCAGAGAAATCTGTAAGATCCAAGGAACCCAAAATCAAAAATGTCCATGTCCTCTCTGGTCCTTGCCAACATGGGTATAATCTATACTTGCAAAAAACTATTCGAGCGGCTTTGCCACTTGATGAGAAAATGGCTTGAACCATCTCGAGTATAGTCCATGCCCAAGGACCGCCATATGGTCATGAAAAATTCTGAAAAGACGGCCTAGCTCATCCAAATCATAACCCATGCTTAGGACCATTTATTAAAGTTTAAAATTCCAATTTTCTATTCCATACTTTACAAGCATAATCCATACAAATGAAATAATCCCATTAAAGTTCTAAAATTCTACATTGTTGTTTATTGTCAGGTACAAAACAAACCTAGGGATTACATCCTAATCCCGTACGCAGGTGGATCAACTAAGTTGTTTTATATTATAAATTTATTGCATGCAGGGTTGATGATTTATTGTCGGTATAGAGCAGGCCTAGGGATTAAGTCTATCGCGTACCTAGGTAAGTCGGCATACCCAAAACCAAAATCCAAAAAATTAATCCCTATCTAGGGATTAAGTCTATCTCATACATAGGTAACCCGAGGTACCCAAAACCAAAATCCAAAAAATTAATCCTTGGGGAAATCCCGGTCAATTATTGACCAACCCACGCGAGCTACGTCATGTCCTGATCCTATTGTGAGTAATAGAAAGCTGCATTTGTTCCACTAATGTAGTTCTATTCCTGATATATTGTGCCAGCTCTTCTCGTCTGAATCGTTCCTCAGTCATATCTGAAAATCCTGACACTCGTTTTCGTCATGACCATCTAGATCATGGATTAAATAGTGTTTACCAGATTCTCTTTCTCTTTGCTTGGCTCCCTTTTGGGAGGATTTTTGAATGGAGCGGTCTCATATATACCTAAATAAATGCCTTTTAGAGAAGAATTGAGTTCCATATATGAAGAGAATTTAGGTTCTCTTTGTGGCTTAGTATTCCAACCATTTCCATTAGAGGCTTTTCCTTTGTCCTTATCCATTCTTTTTCTAGATTTGGATGGTTGTACGACCTTAATAGTGTTTATTATCTGATCTCACATCTTCCTTACATAGTAATTAATATGCTTCATGGTAAATTCACTAAGGTCTCTTGGTGGATCCAATACCAATGACATTTTGAAATCCGACTTGTCCAAAATGTCTAAGGCAACATCCCGAAGTACTGTGGATGGGTCCGATCGGTCCATTGATGTCGCCACCGCATTAAACCATTTCAGAAAAGAACATAGCATTTATTCATCCCTCTGCCTAGATATAGTAAGCGTCATGACATTTTTGGGTCTAGAGAAGTGGACCCTAAACTGCCCGATAAACATTTCGACCAAAACATTCCAACTTCCTAAACCATATGGCAGCGATGTCCAATAGATATAGAGTAAAGCATTTTTTCATGACATCAACTGATTCCCTAGTACTTCCATATAACGCGCGTAGCGCACGAGATGGAGAAAAAGATATTTCCTACGATCATACGCCTCCAACACCAGTAACTTGAAGTTCGGTGGGTTTCAAGGATTCCTTGTGACCTGAGTAAATTGTCTTTGATTGACGCAATCCATATTCATTTGAGATGTCACTCCTCAAGTAAATTGTTGAATCATAGGACTTGATTTCCATTGCAGAGAAGTTGTTGCCATTCGCCTAATCCGACACCAGTGTCCCACCAAAACAAGTTGTGTCGTTCCATGACGTTACCGTTCAGATTGACCTCGACCCAAGGAGTGGGATCAAGTACGAAATGAGTTCCAAGAGATGTAAGGGCTCTTCATGATCCAAACTTCACGCACATGTGTGTGCGTTGGATTTCCAGTTTTAACATCCAAAACACAACAAGAAAACGTGTCACGATCCACAAGTGTGTCATGTTGAGGGTTGCCTCTTAATGGAGTTAGGCCGGTACCGATCGGGGTGGGATCGATACCATTCTGGATTGAGTTTATGGAGGGCCCCCAAGCCTTGTCTAATCCCTTGATAATTGCTAGTCCAACTCTAACAGATGTATTTTGGCCTCCTGCACACTCGAATTTTACCATTTAAGTGAGAAAAGCTGTCACTGCCTCCTCTTGCCATTTAAGGGGTCCTTCTTGTCGTTCTAAGCGAGATTTAAGTTCCTTGCACACTCCAACCATCTCTTCTCGAGTTAGATAGAGGGATGGGTTACCAACAGAGGAAGCCTCTTATCTTTTTTCCACTCCAGCACCTTCCGCCTAAGTAGTAGCATATATTTTTTCCTTTTCACTGCGATTGAATCCTAAAGCAATCCAAGTCCCTTAGAAATACAAATCCAAAGGTAGTCGCCCCTACCTGGCATGCCAAAATGTTGATACTGATTTTGGTTAATCGAGTACAACACCCAAATCCGAGAAGTAATTGCTGAATATAGCAGTCAAATCTGTACTCAGAATGCAGAAAAGTAAATGACATGAGGATTTATATTGGCTCAACATGTGTGCCTATGCCACTATGGGTTAATCACTTGTTTATACCGCTCGATTATAATTGTAGTCCAAATAGTTTACAAGAAATTGGAGATGAAAGAGCTGTAATTGTTAGAACCCACATCATACAATTTCGATGATAATAACTATACAATGATATATATATAATATATCATTCTTATACAGGCATCATAGATCATGATCAAAAGACTCAAGACGAAGAAATAAGGTAATAAGGGCATATACACAAGATATCCCAAGTCAGACGTCTAGGGCCATAGCATCAGGCATCTAACCCTGCTCTCTTGATTTTTTATATACCTAGGCCAGATGTCTGAGGATCATGACCAGACATTTGAAACCTGGTTTAGGAATTTTTTAAAATAAGAAACAGTCGTTTTTGAATAAGTGTCCCTTTATCTCTTCACCAAACCTCTTCAACAATTAAGGGAAGCAACTCCAGAATCAAAGAGAAACACAAGCAACCACTCGAAGCAACTCTACAACAAGTATAAATATTCTACGATCAAGATTGAGAGAGATAACTACTGAACTTCTAATTCTCTATTTTATCTTGTAATCTAGATCTATTGCTTCTTGATTTCATATTTTGTAATCACGATCTTATATTCCTCTGTATACTCTATCAAGTTTATAATTATCAAGAGTGATAACATGATGACTGTTGTACTACTAGTCAAAATATGTGTTATCTAGAACACACTATTGTCAAAGAATTCTGCTTGTACTAAATCCTAATCCTCTGGGCAAAGCAAAGACGTTTGGTTAGTGAAATACCAAAGGGGAGCTTCGGGACTAGACATAGGACGGGATATGTGAACCAGTATAAAACTCTGGCGAGATTGTTCTTACATACTTTACTATATCCAATTATCTTTCTCATTAAACATTTACTTGCTATCTACATATATATATATATACACACACGCGCGCGATCCACACTTGGAATTTCAATTGGTATCAGAGCTATTGCAAGAGTGTGCGCGAACAATATTAAATAGTAGTGCTCTTCCCAAACATTTTTGGGCGAAGCTGTTGCAATGACATGTTATATACTGAATAAGGTAACACTACGACCAATGACTAAAAACACTAGTTATGAATGTCCTATGGAAAGAAACCAAAAGTACCATACTTTAGAACATTTGGTTCTAAATGCTTTATTTTAAATACAAAAGATTATCTTGGAAAGTTTGATCCAGAAATTGACAAAGGAATCTTTATCGATTATTTGGATCAAAGTAAAGCATATAGAATATTTAACAAACGAAGAAACATAATGAAGAATGTCTACATGTTTCTTTTGATGAAAATTTTCTCAAAACCAATACTGATGAAGAGGAAATTGTCCCTATCATAGAAAATAAAATAATAATGTTCAAAATAATACACCTCCTATTACTGAAAACAATAATGTTAACAGTGTTACTTTATCACCTTCTAGAATTTTAAAGAATCACCCTATTGGTAACATAATTGGACATTTAAATTCTAAAGTCACTAGGTATCAAGTCAATCAAGTAAGTCATGTAGTATTTGTTTCTAATTTTGAACCTAAAAATGATAAGGAAGCATCTAAAGATGATTTTTGGATTTTAGCTATGCAAGAGGAGCTAAATCAATTTGGATGTAATATTGTGTGGGAGACCGGGTAATCAATTCATTATTGGAACAAAACGAGTATTTAAAATCAAAGCCGATGGATACCACTCCGACTCCAAAATTATTGAAACACAAGTCCATCTAAACTCTAACGAGACAATTCACGACTTAACTCTCCATAACCGATATGTGCTTTAAATAAACCAACAAATATTAGTAAAGAAAATTGAACAACTTAATTGCACGATGACCATCATATAACCAACATGGAAAAAACACTTTCTAACATGGTCTTGAGTCTCGCAAAAATCTTAAGGAAAGTTCGTGGTCGTTCTTCATCATCATCTCTACCTCCTTATACTTCTCCAACACAGCATATCGGAACTTCCTCACTGCAGAAAAGGGGCAAGGAAGGGATGAACATCCAAATTTGTCATAAACTCTTTACATTGTTTTGATATCTCGTTTTAAAACTCTTTCGGGTTTTAAACATTCTCTTGAAACTTATGCTAGCTTGTATTGGGCTTTCATGTGTTTTGGTGCTTGTGCTACAAAACTTATGTATAACTGTTACAAACGCATGCTTGTGTATTTTCATTGAACAGTTTATTGTTTATGATGTTCACATGACAAATCTATTTACCAATTTCCATCATCGTTTTGTTATGCATGAACATGTAGATGATTCAAATAAATTTGTGATACATACTATTTTAAATGTAGAAATATCTCTTATTTTTCATTTTAAAATAATTATATGTCTGTAAATATGTACATATTGTTTATACTATATAGTTTATTTCTTTTTGATAATGACAAAAGGGGAGAAAAATCCAAGTATATAGACTTATATATATATATATATATATATATATATATATATATATATATATATATGAGGAGATCACACATTCGGGATGAGCCTAAAAATATATTATTACAAGTATGAAACTCAAGGTATATTGATCTCTCTAAAGATAATATTTTTATTTGTATTCATATATTCGTTTGTTAAATTTTATAGTTGTCATTATCAAAAAGGGGGAGAATGTTAGAACCCACATCATACGATTTCAATGATAACAACTATACAATAATATATATATATATATATATATATCATTCTTATATAGTCATCATAGATTGTAATCAAAAGACTTAAGAGAAAGAAACATGGTAACATGAGCATATGCACAAAGTATCCAAGGTTAGACATCTAGAACCAAAGCATTAGATGTCTGACCCTGCTCTCTTACCCACATCAGATGTCTAAGGCTCATGACCAGGCGTACAAAGCCTATTTCAAATTTCTTAAAAATAAGCAACATTCATATTTGAATAGGTGTCTCTTTTTTTCTTCACCAAACCTCTTCAACAGTGAAAGAAAGCAACTCCAGAACAAAAAAGAAATAGAAGCAACCATTCGAAGCAACTCTATAATAAGTATAAATATTCTACGATCAAGATCGAGAGAGACAACTTCTGAACTTCTAATTCTCTATTCTATCTTGTAATCTAGACTATTGTTTCTTAGTTTCATAGTCTGTAATCATGATCTTATATTCTTTCGTTTACTCCTATACTATCAAGTTTATAATTTTGAAGAGAGATATAGGAAGATCATTGTACTATTAGTCAAAATCTGTATTGTCTATAACACGCTATTGTAAAAGAAACCTACTTGTATTGAAGCCTATTCTTTCAGATGAAGCGAGGGCATTTGGTTAGTGAGATACTGAAGGTGAGCTTCGGTATTAGACGTAGGACTGGATGTCCGAACTAGTATAAAACTCTGGCGTGATTGTTCTTACTTTACTATTTCCAGTCATCTTTCTCATTAAATATTTACTTGCTATATACAAATATATTTCACATGCAATCCACACTTGGAATTTTAGTAATTTGGTTGTAGCATGTCTTTGCTGTGAGTGCCAAAAAACTAAGAGAAGATCCCAAAATTGTCCAAGTAGTGGTGCATTTATAGTTGCTACACAAAGCTTGGGTCGGCCAAGAGAAGTAGAGCAAAAATAGGTAGCAAAAGGCCAGTTCTAGAAGGGAGAAAACAAGATCGTCCCACCTAATATGACTCGGATCGGTGTCGATCTGGACCTGGATCAATACCAATACAGTGAAATCTATCTGGGGTTGTGGGTAAATCCTAGCCTTATCACGATGAGCTGCATCCAAATCCAAGTGCGAGCGTGTTTTGCTAAGTTAATCAAATCCAAGTTCCAAGTTCAACATCTAAGCGAGCATCGATATGATATTCTCACCTTTAGGCCAATCCGATCTGAAACATGCTATGGCTACGAAGATGATCCGACCTGGTCAATCTGGGGTAAAAGGAGGAGTGCCAGTCAGGGCAATGCTTGTTGACCGATCTTATTCGAGGCAATAAGCCATGTCGATCTGGATTATAATTATTAATATTCCAAGTATTTATGAAATCTATCGCTCTAATCAAGCTTTTCCGAGATTGTATAAGTTCGTTCCCGAGTCCTGAACGATCCAGTAACAAAAAATATAAAACTTAGCGACCTTATAAAAAGATGGGTCAATAGTACTAGGGCTGTTATGGTAATGGTACATTTACCATTACCATACCAATATTAAACCAGTGGTAACCAATATTGAGCTGCATCGGTATACCAACGCTATAGGTATGGTAACGGTAAGTTTTATCATTGTTAACGGTAAAATAGCGATAAAGAAATGTCAATACTAGTGGTAACGGTAAATTTACCTATCATATTAATTTTTTTTGCTATTTTAATGAATTCCAACCTTTATTTTTTTTAAGTTTATCATATTTTATGCAGATGCTTATAGATTTATTTAGGATGGTAATTCTTTTTGACTTTACTAACTTCAAAGTTTAGGATTAACAATATTATTATATCACGTTGTTGTAAATATCTTGTGATAAGCTAAGTAAATTTTCTATGCTAATTAGAATAAATTTAATATTTATATAAACATTAATGGAGTTAGAATTAGTAATTGTTTTACTTTTTATCATTATCAAAATTTTAATATGCTAATGTTTTAAAAGCTTTATGTATTGGTAAATTTACCATTATCACTCAACGGTTTACCAGTTTATCGGTATACCAATGAGCATTTTACCAGCGGTAACGGTAAATTATCGGTATTCATTTCTGGCTTACCAAGTACTATCAGTATGGTAATGGTTTTCTAGTATCGGTAACGGTTATCATTACCCTAACAACCCTAAATAATACACACACACACACACACACACATATATATATATATATATATATATATATATATATATATATGTATATATATATGTTTGTACATGTGCATGTCTATACACACACACAATACTCGTATTGTACTTTGATTTCCACTATACACCACAAATTAAATAATATGATTTATCACCCTTTCCATTAGCATATTATTTAATTGTGGATTTGTGACTGAAATAACGGATTATAGGACTGGTAAATATTGTGCTATTTTGTGATTTAATGATGAAAATAATTTCTTAATATGACTTTTATTGATATGACTTTCCGACAAACATGCCATGCATTAATAATGAAAATAATTGTATTTTAGAGATTAAATCAAATTTTTGGTGAGAATAACTTGCCGCAAAGACAGTGTCAGCAGAGACTTGATTATTAGTGTGATTTTTTTTGTCCTACCGTGTTTTGAAAACCCAACGCAACATCGGTTCGACCATGGTTGACCTTTGATCTTGAAGTGTCACGGCTTTGAAAATTAAATAACTTTGTGCATGTATAAACTAGCGGTTTAACCTTAAATTCTTTAAAAATACTTAGACGATCAGCCTTTTTGAACTTCACGATTTTTCAAAGTTTAGAAAATGTTATCGTTTCACTCTTCATTTTTTTTCCACATAGTCAATTTAGCAAATAGTCCCTCCTGTTCAATATATATGACGTTTTCTATTTTTTCACATAAATTAAGGCAAATTAAAAGTGACTCTTATACCCATTAATTATGCTTCTCGTATTAATTGCAACATTAACTCTTCAGCAAGAAAAGCAACGCCTGCATGCATGAAGCAACATGATTTCTTTCATCCTTTACCAATGAAATTTGCAGTACATAGCTGTATGCATTGGGAGGGAAACATTGCAGTACACAGCTGCATGCATACCCATATTAATGAAGGGTAAAAATAGGGAATATAATGCGTTTTTAGCTAAAAAGTCATGTATTATGAAAAATACTCTCATGCAAAACATCATGTAAATTGAACAGAGGGAGTAATCATATAGCAATTGTCACAAAATTTTGGATGATATAGTTCACAATTAATGCAAGTTTTACGAATCATTGTTGAACTAATTATGTTTCATTATAAAAAAATAAGTAAGTCTAAAATATTGCTATGAGAAATTGGCACATATCTATTCCAATTTGTATTTAATTTGTTACGGAACATTCAAAAATGATTGTTTTAGATTTTAATATATTAATTGTAATTGGTTAAAATTTAATTGTATTTGAAATAATTTTACATTTAAACTGGAAAAGCAAAAATAAACTATTAGCGTAGTTCTCAAGGTCCGATCTGTATAACCATGGTAATTTTTGATCGTACAACAATAAGGATTTGTTCCCTATAATTATTTGGTTATTTTCCAAAGTGTGCTGCTAAAAGCACCTTGGAATATGCTTCCTAACACCATCATACTTCTTATACGCATATGCCTCTGGCCATCACAAAATAAAAAATAGCACCCAACCATACAAAAATAATTTAAGATAAATAACCTCATCTTCTTCAATAAAGCATTGGCTATTCGCGAGATCTTTGTTCGTGTATAGGTTCTCGCCCTTCATTGCTAAGAAATCCAACAGTATTGATTACTAAAATAAGTTTTCCTCGAATTACAATAAAATTGAGGATTAGGGTTTAAGAGGAATCAATCGAGGAAAAAGTAGACGGCAGATCATGTTAGGAAGCATATCAGGTCGACGTTTATATTTGATCGATCGAGATATGATGATAAAAAGAAATAGAGTTTACATTTGAATTAATGGCGAGAGATGGAATACGTTCGATGATTAGGGATTGAGTGAAGGAATTAAACTGGTGTTAGGAAGTATATTAAATTAACTAAGAGTGATTAAATTAAGCATGGTGTTAGAAAACACGTTTTAGGATGCTTTTAGCAGCATACTTTTCCAAATCCCTGTAGCAATGTCTGCCAGGTTTATCTTGCTATTTTACACGGTTAGCAAGTCCATTAGCCCAATCAGAGTTTTAATCCAAGACCCTTTTTATAACAGTATTGAAAAATTATATGAAGAGCAATCCTTGTCCAAAACAAAGCCTTCAAGAAACGTAGCATACGAGCATACGAGAATCAATGCCTTGCTTCTTTGTTTGGCAGAAATCATGAAGAAGCATCTAATTCTTATCTTTTTCCAATAGAGAAAAGCTTACACACAAGGAATCAATATCAATCCATGCAATAGAAACATACTAACAGGAAAAGCAGGGCGATTCAACACCTATCAAAAGCACGGTTTTACACTGCAATTATAGAAAGGCATCCTGCAAAACTTAGCTGCCAAGTGACATACAGAATCATCCCTTTACAACCACAGATTAACTTCATATAAAAATGCACACCAACCTCCATTCACCTCTCCGGTCATTATCAAACCAACTAGTCACCATGCATTCATCATATATGGACTCATTTACGCAGTTTGCCATCGCTCTCGTACTCACTTTCTCATCCATGGCTGCAGGAGACGGTGGAGCAGGTTATGGAGGAGTGTTATGTGTCAGCAAATGCGACACATGTCCAGTGACATGCTCAGAATCACCTCCTCCTCCTCCTCCTTCGCAAATTTATATCATTCCCGATTCGCCCCCGCCATCGCAGTCACAGAGATATTCTAGTCCACCGCCACCGGTGCAGTCGTCGTCGCCTCCTCGTCCTCCGCCTGCTCCGAAGAGTTCGTCTTCTAAGCCTCCTCCGACCGACGAAGAGCAGTCACGGGGAGGCCTTTCGTATCCCTACTACTACTTTTACACTGCTGCGTCTGTATCGCCTTTGGTTGTTGACTTTGGCCTGTTGGTTGTTGGGTTGGTGTTGTGCTTTTTAAGACTGCTTTGATTTTGCGTGTTCGGATGGTGGATGAGGTTGTTATAGTTGCTTTTGTTTTGGGTTTGGCATTGTTTGTTGTATGTACGTAATATGTGCAGTTGCTGGTTATGTTGTTATTTAAATTTTAAGGTGTTTTTGTATAACCCAGCTTGAATATAAAGAAGAAAAATCATTGTTTGAAGTTAAACTCTTGCAATTCCTCCATATATGCAGTTGCATGACTAATGCATATTACATTATTACACATATATGCAGTTGCATGCCAAGTTTCGGGAACCTAAATCAGAAGATATTGTTTTGAATATACTTTTGATCTGCTTTAGGAAGAGTAACTGTATATATATATAACAAATTCAATATCCAGCAATTTATGCTTTTTATGTCAATTCAACTCGCATCCTATTCGATGTTATCCATTCTTTTTCTCATCCTACATCTTCACATATGCTTAAATCTTATTCATAAACCACTCATTAATCTTAAGGAATCAACCTATTTTATTTCCCACTCTAATATTCATTTTATTATCATCATATTTCTTAACAAATCATCAAAGCTAAAGTCCAAAAATAAGAATAACAACAAAGCAGTATAAAAGCATCAGCTCTTTATTGATAAACATAGATCAAGTCAAGTACAAATAATGTAAAATGAACGAAAAATGTAAATTAAAAAAAAAAAAAAAAAAAAAAAAAAAAGTAGGAGAGAAAAGTAAACACAGTTTATGGTGATCAAGCTGCTAATGAAACCTTAGTATACTTTCAATAGATTCATCATATTTTTCATGTTTATTACAGTGATTTTGATTACAAGTTTCTGGTAATTCTCCAAAGAAAGAGGTAACAAAAGTCAAGTATAAATGACTACTAAAATATATCACAATAGCACCATTTGGTATCTTTGGACTGCAGGGACGAATTTATGTATCAGCTTTAGTGGGCAGCGACCCCCTCAAACATTAATCCCTCCATGTAATTACTTCACCCAATTTTGCTAAATTTTGCTCAGCTTTACCCAGTTTTGCATAAAATCTTGACCCCCCTCAAACTTTGATCCTCCTAAAAGGGATAGCTAGATTCGTCTCTGCTTTGGAGAGTGGTGGAGTTAAAGAAGCAGCTTGGCAAATTATAGAAAGAAATTCGATCCTTGCATGTAAGAAGTGAAGCGGTATTTATAGATGTAGATATGAGTTGACCAAGATATCGCATGGAGGAGTCCAGGCCATAATGCCTCTTCTAAAACATTGACCACATTAACCATAACACTGTTCGACGTCCAAAATTATTGTTATTAGTTTAATCGATTAAACGGCTTTCAAAGAACCATTCATGTTAATTTTAAGGATATTTTAGTTTAAATGGAAATTCAAAACCATTTAGAATATAATCAATTTACAATATTTCGTTTATAAACTCATATGAATTACCATTGCTGAAGTGTGAAAATTTATAAAAAGGATGATCCTCCCCAAACCCTTGCTACGCTGCTGGAGTTGGTCGGAGAACAGGAGATCACTGAGAGAATACAGCTTGCAATTTCTGTTCATCTTTTTCCATTTACAAACCATTCTGTTTCCAATCCTTTCAACACTGATAGCCGAAATTTCAAAACAACCAAAATTTGGACAACGGCCCTTTCTATTTACATTCAGAGAGGGACAATGGCTCTTTCTATTTAGCTGTGGTTATTCACACCCTATTATTTGCTCTTCTCCCCCCAAATAAAATTTTAAAAGTTCATTTCCAAATTTGCCTTTTAATAGCCGATTAAATAGTTTGTCTAATGTCGTAAAATAATTAAAAAATAATAATTCCAACTATATATATATATGAGTGTTCGATGCTAAATTGCAGACTATATTTAAATTTAAAATCAGCGTTGTAGGTAGGGCTGTTATGGTTAATCTTTCAACCGTCAAACCGTATCAACCGTTTACACGGTTACCGTCTACTACGGTAACGGTGACGGCAACGGTTGTGGCTTTTGATAACCGCGGTAAGTCATACCAACTGCACATGATCATTTTATAGTATTTCTAGAAAAAAATATGTTTTTTTAATACCTTAAGCTAGAGAAATAGCATAAGTATAAATTATTTGTGTTTTTATTTATAGAAAACAAACATACGGATGGTTTGTTTCGTATATAAACAAACTAATTCCTATGAAAAAAATTAAAACTCGAAATATTTATGGATAACAATGTAAATTTACGGTAATGGTTGCGATAACGGTTAGACGGTTACGGTAACAGTTATAGACGGTTACGGTAACAATTATAAAATTTGCTAACCATCAATAACGGTTCCGGTTACGGTTGGCTGTAAAATTGACGGTTGCCGCAACCGTAACACCCCTAGTTGTACGTGATCTTTATAAAAAAAAAGATTGAAATTACAGATATTGATTAAAAAAATTATTAAAAATTTAAACATGTACTATCAACGATGCGTATCGTTATGCATTTTGAGATCGAGTATGTTAGTAGTAATGGAAATTGCAAAGTTCTAAACAGTAAATAAATAAATCATTAATATAGATGATATTGTTTAAATAAATCGACGCTGAAATAATATGCAATAAGGACATTTTTGGATTAAACGGGGTGGGAAGAGCAAATGATGGGGTGCATATTTTACTTTCAAGTTAGTGGTGTTGAAAAGCAATTAACGGGGTGTTAATAGACGTACCCTTCTATTTATAGATGATTTTTCAAAAATCATATATCAATCAAACGGTTTTGAGACAAAGATTCATGTTAATTTTAAGTGTGTTTTAGTTTAAACGGAAATTCAAAACCATTTAGAATACAAAACAATTTTCAATTTTCCGGTAATAAACTCATACAAATTACTTTGCGGAAGTGTGAAAATTTTGAAAAAAGATGGCCCTCCCTAAACCCATGCTAAGCTGTTGGAGATGGCCGGAGAACGGGAGAGCACGAGTGAATACAACTTGCAATTTCTGTTCTTTTTTGATTTACAATCCTTAAACCATTCTATTTCGAATCGTTCACCGATAGTCGAAATTTGAACACGACCAAAATTTCGACAATGGCGTTTCTATTTACATTCAGAGAGGGACAATCTAAATCCATTCAAAACCTTATTTCTCTCATTCATTGCAATTCTAAACAACCCATTCATCTCATTCCTCAGACCATCCAAACCGTCGATCAAACTCCCCACCGCTGCTTCCGCCTTCGCCAAGGTCGTCCTCAACCTCCCTTCCATGCCCACCCCTTCGATCGCTGTTTCCAGCTCCGTCAAACTTACGTCCACATCCTCAATCTCCGCCAGTCGTCCGCTTTTAGTAACCCTCGTCGCCGCCACCAGCACTTCGTTGAACGCATCAGCCCAACGGAAATCACCAGAAACCCTAATCTTCTCGAATTCGAAACTCTCTCCTAAAGCCGCCGCTACCAGTTCGGTAACCAGCTCCGAAACGGCCTCCACAGCGTACAACGCGCGCCCGATTGCAGTCGTTTTCAAATTAGACGTGCGGACGATATCGGATTTACAGCAGGGCTCTGATTTTCCTTTTCCCTTCCATTCCGCGATTGAGGCACGAGCTTTGCTCGAGATCTGTACCGTGAGCTTTTCTCCAGCGAGGAGGTGAACGGCGAGACTGGCGTGTAAGCGTCGGCGAGAGATCTGGTCGATGGCGCAGGAAAGGGAGTTGATTTTGTCAAGAAGAGAAAGGGAGAAGTTCAGATGCGATTGAAGGGATTTGGTATCATGTTCGGATCTGGAGAGGTTGGGGTCGGATAGGAAAGCCGTGAAAGTGGATATGGTCGACGACAGAAGCTGGACGGCCGCGACGAGGAAGGCGATGGAGTTGGACGGCTGGGATTTGATCAGCGAGTTGAGGCGCTGGATTAAGATGGAGTCAAACGGTTTGGGCTGTTTTCCGATTGGGTTTGGAGTGAAGAGGGGGAAGCTGTATTTCTGGGTAAGAAACATTGTTCTTCTTCTTCTTCTTCTGTTTCCGTTTTATTGATAAATTAATAGGACATTGAAATATGTATTTATAAGAGGAAGAAGGAGAAGGAGAGCGAGCAGCTTTCTAGTTTCGTGGAATCTTGCTCGAATATGTACCGACCAAGTGGCCATGATCGTGAACACCGGGAAGGATAATGAAAATTAATGTTGGTGGAGTTTACACGCTAAAACTGAGTGACATCAGACCGTGGTTTTCTGTGGTAGCAGGAATGGGGAGTAATCCGCAGCAATAAAATGTGACTCAGGAACACTGATGGAGGGGGGTGACAGCGGGAGAAAGGGCGTTTTTGTCCATGTTCGGATGGCTTTGAGGGGTGTGGAACAGGATAAGTAACATGGGGCATGCGGAATGGGAATGAGATTCGAGTGCATGGTATTGCAAAAACGTGTGAAATTAATGCGGCTTTTGAAGAGACACTGACAGGCACTGGGGGGAAAAGGACGGTCAAGACATACGATGTTGCAAGTAACTTGTGAGTATTTTATGTCGTAGAACCTTCTTTCTAGTCGGGAGAAGTTATTAATATTTTAATGCATTTGATAGTGTGTGCGCACTTGCCCGGTCTAGATGGTCTAGGTCAATAGTAGTTTTGTGTGAAACATTCCAGCAAACTTATATTTAAAGCTCAATTATTGTCCGTAGTAGATTTATTACTCAACCATTGATCATGAACGAGGGTTAAAGCATTTCGAGTAGTGTCGATTTTGAGTAGGATAGAGAAAATTGACGCGATTTATTATGAACTCACACTTCAACAGTGGAAGTTCGATTGTGGAAAAAGAAGAGAAGCGGGGGAGATCGACGTTTAAACGGTTTTTAGAAAACCATTTAAGGTTTTCAGTTTAATAAATAAATTTTTTTAGGCAATTCGTCTCCCACCAACTACTGGAATGGTGGGAGACATCCACATTTTTAAATTGCTTCCTTCTCTCAGCAATCGATATGCTGCTAGGAATACTCTTAATTACAGCGGAACCAATCACTGATTAGAAAAAATTTAAACTTTCATAAAGAGCTAAATGCGTTTTTGTCAATAAACATGTGATTAATAAATTAGATAAGTTAATTTCAAAATGTTTATAAACATGTGATTAATAAATTCAAGTAAAATGCATTTTTGCTCCAATTTTATCTCAAAATGCATTCTTGCTCCAATTTTATCTCAAAATGCATTCTTGCTCCAATTGTATCTCAGTATGTGTGCACGCGTGTGTCTCTGTGTCTTTGTTATTCCAGCAAAACCATCAACAAATTAACGTCATTTTAGTTAATTGAATTGTTTTACATTTCGTCCTAAGATACCTATGATAAAGAACCTACCTAACTAATAAGCCAAGTAACGTCTTTATAGTACTAAATCAATCTAAACAATATATAATATAGACGTCAATATAAATATGCAAAATCCGCTGGGCATCATATTAATTCACACTGATTCACAAGCCTTTTTTTAAGCCAATAGTATAACTAGAAATTAAGACAACGTAAGTCATTACACATAGTGATCGGTCCTAAAAACATTCGGAACAGATGTTTAAAGCACCAGTATAACAATCATAATCAACACTTTTTTTTAGTACAGAAAACTCCTGATTATCATACAAATACTCATTCTTTCTTACCATTGGGCTGTAGCATTACAAAGAAACATATACAACATTGGATAAGTTCCTTGCGACTTTCTGCCACTTTTTTACTAATAAAACCATGATTCTTAAAAACTGCAATTCTACCATTTTACTAGTAGACCCAGCAGCTTCTCTCTCAGCTTGCATGCCCTGAAAGAAGTAGGAAGAACTTGCAGTATCCTTGAGATTCTGAAGTGGTTTTAATGTTTCTACAGCTTCGCTCATAAGGGATCGAGCTTTAGAATCTCGACTCAGGCAATGGTGCGTTAACCGCGCTGCCTTTTGATCATCCTTTATTGAGAAATTGCCTCCAAATCTCGGGTCGATTAGTCGATAAAGCCGACATCTTTCTCTGACAAAAGGCATGGCCCACTCTTAAGGTTGTGTTCACCATTTGCGCGGTTTTTGTCCATCGATCTTCGACGACTCATCGTTTGTAGCACAACTCCAAAACTATATATGTTGCTTTTTGAAGTAAGGAATCATGTCATAACATATTCGGGAGCTGCATATCCATATGTTTCCATTACTCGTGTTGCCACATGAGTCTTGTCACGTTCAGGAGCATCTTTGGCGAGTCCAAAATCAAAAAGCTTAGCATTGTATTCTGCGTCTAATAGAATGTTTGATGTATTGAAATCTCCATACATGACTGTTCTCTTAGCTCCCTCGTGATATAAATTTATATGCCTTGATTTTTCAATTCTTGCTTGATATTGTGCATACATTTGTATTTGCACAAATAAATTTTTATTACATATATGGATGCATTAATTTAAAAAAGGACCCAAAAAACTTTGCACACGGCATTAAGACTAAAAAAAATTGGATGTTTTTAGCAACACTCGAAAAATAAACTCTAAGTAACATTTATGTTCATATCAGCCTTTTTTTCTAAAACAATTATTTAATTTGGTGATGAACTTTCAATAATTGAAACAAGCATGTCAACACTGTATTCAAAAGAAATAGTGATTGTATTACACTCAACCGGAAATCTACAATTATCTATCATCATATCGCAAATTATACAAAGGAAACACATCTAGTAACGAAATATGTATCTTAAGAGTATATATTGACTTCTTTTAAATAGACTTCTAGTGTGTTAAATGAGAAAATATAAAGCATAATCCGACCTGGTAAATGATTAAGTAATTTTCAAGAAAAACTGCTTGGATATAACATATGTTGAACGTAAGAATTTGAATAAATTATCCCGTCTGTAAACATATCTGAAGGAAACAATATCAAAATGACAGCAAGCTGTTTAGCAAACCAAGGCAGCAAGCTGTTTAGTGAATCAAGGAAGCAAGCTGTTTAGTGAACTTTTGCACCATACAGGGATCTAATGTGAATGCAATAACTGACATTAAGCTTAGATTACAAAATTCAGCTTAGATTACAAAATTCCCTACAATTAATTCAACAGTGATGAACTAAAAGCAAAAAGCAAGACATATACACGGGGTGTGTGTGTGTATATATGACTATTTGGACACAAAATTAAACACAAAAAGAGAGACACAAAACCTCCACCTTTGGAATTAATTGTTTTTATGTGGAGAGTGGAACTCATGAGAGGATCTAGTGGTTGAGATTTATTGTGTGCAATTTTGTGTCTAAATAGAGTTTGCCTCCTTCCCTCCCTCTCTCTCTCTCTCTCTCTCTCTATATATATATATATATATATATATATATATATATATATATACATATATATATATATATATATATGGAAATTCTATTGGGACACAAAATTTAGACACAATTGGTGACACAACTAATCTCCACCATTGGATCACCCCATGAATTACACCTCTTCACATAAAGATAAAAAGATCCAACGGTTGAGGCTTTGTGTCTCCAAGTTTGTGTCTAATTTTGTGTCCCAATAGCCGCCCCCATATATATATATATATATATATATATATATATATATATATATATATATATATATATGGAAAGTCTGTTTGAACACAACAAATAGACGCAAATAAGGGGACACAAAATCTACACCATTGGATCTTCCTCTGAATTCCACCTCTCCACATAAAGACAAAAAGATCCAATGGTCAAGATTCTGTGTTTCTATGTTTGTGTCCCAATAGCTGGCCCCATATATGTGTATATATATATATATATACATATATATATATACATATATATATATATATATACATATATATATATATATATATATTCAGGAGAATCCTGCACCAGTTTAAATTTTCTACAAAGCAGGATCATTGAACCTTGCGCAACTGGACTTTTTAGTCATATGCAACTCTAAGACAATCATAAACAACTTGTCTGCCTCTTCTAAACTTCAAAACCATATGCATTATGAAATAACCCTCAATTAGCATTGTATTAAACTTAATGACCAACATAGGTAGAAATCCCAGGAGTAGCCACTCAATTACAATGAATAACATGAAAGATAATACCAAGTCAATAGTGGCAAATTAAAAATCAATAATATAACATGTTCCCTTGGAGTAAAGTCTTAAAGCTCCAAATGGCTAGCGGTCATGCAATCAAACAGGAAATGGCCAATTCTCCCACTTTGAAAGAAAACATTTTACTTCAAACTTAAATCCCTGTGTCAATGCGTACAAAACTTAGGAATCAATGAGGATCAAGCTATAAACAGGTCTCATACCAACTCTCCCACTTTAAAATGATAGCAAGCTATCTAATTACCGCTTGAGCGTTATGCATTGAAATTTGCATTAATTTGTAGTTTACCGTGAGTTTAAGCTGACCCCAAAAGTTCAAATGCATATTGATTGGTATTAATTTGTATTAATTCACAATTAATGTTAAACTTAGACAAAGTCCCTACATGTATTTGTATTTCTATATAAGCACTTCCATTTCCATTGAATGATAATTTCAAACTCCCCTCTTATTAAATTAATAACATTTCCAACACTACAACAAAAACACCATACTACAACTTTAATTTTACAACGGTGATAAAATCACCCTTGTAATAAATGTTTTTTACAACTTTTTTCCAGAAAAGTTGTAATAAACTTATTTTTAACAACTTTGTTATTTTGACAGTTGTAATAAAAGCCCATCACAACTTTTATTTTTTGACTGTTGTAATATATGACTACACTACAACAAAAATACTATATTAATAATTAATAAAAATTCGATAATTAGTAAAGATAATAATACTCAATAACTATTATTTAATAATATTAATAAATAGTTTATTTGAAAATATATAATAACTAATACTGATAATTTCTTTTCACTATATAATAATTAATAAATAATAATTATGTATTATTATTAGAAATTAAAAATAAATAAATAAAAATTATTTTTTGTAGTGAATAATTAATTTAATCAATAAATAAGAAGTAAGAATCATTAATTAAGAAGTAATAATTAAATAATTACTTTTAAATATTTTAATAAAAATTTCAAGCAATTTATGTAATATTCCATTACATTTTTCATAAAAGAAAAAAAGAAAAATCATAAGATTAATAAATAGCTATTATATATTATTTAACTTACCATATTAAATAACTTTCAAAATAGTAATTATTAATATTAAATTACTAGTTTATTTTGCCACTTGTAATAAATGTCTAATAATCAATATTACCAATTAATAATCAATATTACCAACAATAGTTAATTTTGAAAACTTTGATAAAATTTTGATAATGAACTTGAGAGAAAACTTGACAAAATTGAGCATATGAATTAAATTGGAACTAGTCAATGACTCGCAAATCAAACCAAGGCTAACCCAGGAAAATTTCGGATTCTCTTTGAGTATGTATAACCAGTTGGTAGTTTATTATTCAAAAGAAAAAAAAATTGATAATGACCAATGAAGAACTAACGCTCAGGTTAATACAAAAGAACGAAATCCAGGCGGGAAATGTGAAAAATTGGCTCCAAAAAAATCTCTCGTATTAAATTTTACTTTATGTGTCCGACCTCTCCTGTACTCTTCCCTAAATCAAAATGGATCCCTAATTTCTCTCAAATCGTCTGTTCCCTTCTTCCTGAACCCGCCTTCTACCACCTAACGGCGGTCCCCAACTCTGGTCCGTCGGCTTGACATCCCCTCCACCAGTCAGCGTTCAGTCCTGCTTCAACCTCGAGCTCGAAGCCTTTCCCTTATCGATCAATCAGAACCCGCGTTGCATCGCGCCACCGCTCCTCTCACCCAATGATGGTCCTCCGTCCGCCTCGTCCTTTGCCAAGCCGCGACCGCGAACCCTTTTCTCCCCTCCAATCAAATCGCCTCAGCATGTCTGCTTGTGAACCCCTGCCTCCTTTGCTGCTGTTCTTCCATCGTTGCGTCAGATCCGTATACAAGCTACCTTGGCAACTCAGTTCCGCGCCATCGCAGCCACAACCAAAATGATGCTCGTTCCTTCCTTTTCCACTAAAACCGCTGTCGAGCCCGCTTCATTCTCAGCGTTGCCAAGGTGATTTTTCATGATAAATTTTGATTCGAGCACATTAACTTCATTAAAAACTAGAGTTGTTTTGATTGTGGTTGTCTATGACTGAGAGTTCTTTATTTGGTTGGTCCTTGGTTGCTGAGAAGGTTATTCCTTCTTCATTGTTCCTTTAGTTAGAGAACAGTTAAACAATTTACTAGTTGTCAAGTTGGCTTCAAAGTTAAACGAACTACATATTGCCAAAATTAAATTCTACCCAACATTTGGAATAAGAAATTTTTAGTCATATGCACTAATTTTGTTAGTTTATCCACATATTTAACTTAAATAAATTAATCCATAAATTTATTTGTTAGTAAGTCCACCATGGATAAACTAACAGGCTGTGAATTAAAAAATTATCTTCTTTTTTTCCCTGTCAACAACCAACCATCATATTTTCAGTATTAGTTTGCATATGTAGATATTACATATAGATTTGGCATTTTAAGGGATGCCTAAAGCAACCCTAGTTAGTCCGTCTATGATATGCAAGCTATACTTGCACTAGATGTAGACTGTTCCGTGAATAGGTATGCACTGCTAACTATTAGGATGACTTCCCTATTTGTTCACACTAGTGTGTCGTCACTGTTACTGATTTTGCAAAGAAAGTGGATGGATTAAAAGGTCAGAACATCGATGATATGCTTAGTACTGCCAAAATGGTATACTATTTCTAACCTAAGCAAATCTTATATGGCAGGAGAATGAAAAACAAAGATTTAAAACAATTTCCAAAAGTTATAGATTGAATTCCAGCCAAGTGTAAGAAGCCCATCATTAGGCTGCTCTTTTACGTATGGGTGACAACAATTATTTTAATTGTTTAAATATGCCATGCGATGGTGTAGTGGTTTTTCTTTTTGTGAGTTGCCAACATCTGCATAATCTGCATATGATTTTACTAAATATACAAGTCATTTGCCACAAGGACAATATAACAAATGGGAGAAAATAAACGTACAAAATCTCAACTTTACTCGGAATCCTTGTAATTCTACTGATATTTTGTAGTTGCATTTTTATGTAATTGTGTTCTCTGCGCTTTTGAAAACAAACCATACTCTTGGACATGAAAAAATGATTTATGTTTCATTCAAAAGGATCTTTCAGATGTTATATTTAAATAAAATTTGACTTTAGATTCTTTGGGAAGTAAGACGGTTTTCAAAAATGGAAGAGATAAGATAACGACAAACATATTTGGAAGTGGTAGCCTTTGCCTAAAGAACTTGATATTAAAATTTTATTTACTAAGTGGATAATAACATGGTAGTCAAACATGTGGTCTTCAAAAATGGAACACGAAGAATGAAGGATAATTTTTGGAGTTTACATGTTACTATTTTAGTTTGACAATGTTTCATTCACAGGTTAGAAAGTTTGGATTAAATGACTATTTTGTTTATTAATGGATTTAACTACCATGTCAATATTATTATCTGCTAATTTGTTTTCTAAAAGGCAAAGTGCAGATGCTCTTTTTTTAGAAGTTGTGCAACATCCAATTGTTTAAAAAGGGGCTTTGGACCACATGCAGTTCATGTTATCAGGTACGTTAAGCATTATTGTTAAGATTTGGTATTGTTGGCTTAAATAAATATTTTTTTGTTCTTTTTTCTAGGAACAGACATATTCTTATGCAATAGGTTTGATCACCGCAGTGAACTTGCACCAAAAAGTTAAATGGCGTAAATATTTCGTTGTCTTCGACTAGTGTACTCCCGTAGGATATGCATTTTTTTGTGGATAACTTGTGTTTGTACTAAGTTGCTTTGTAATGGTCAAGTATGTAATAGTGTACGAAATGTTGTCTAAAACTTATTGTTTATAATACTGAATATTTGAGTATTTTAACAAATTAATTTGCAAATAATTGTAATATCTGATTTGCTTATGGAGTATTGATATATTTAGTGTATTGTTCTTTTCAGTTGCAAAAGATGTTATTTTATAAAAAAAAAAACCAAATGTCAATCACAACGGTGCATAACAGTTGTAGTAGATTTTATTACAACGATGCATAACTGTTGTAATAAACTCTATTACAACGGTGGAAAAAAGTTGTAAAATATACATATTACAACGGTGTTGCAGCAGTGCAAAAAAGTTGTAAAAGATTTTAGCCTATTACAACTTCTTAATACACGACGGTTTGCCCACCGTTGCAAAATGTATATTACAACGGTGTTCCACCGTTGTAATATGGTTATTTTGTTGTAGTGCAAATTTGAAAAAAATCATAGTTATTTTTTTGACGAATATCAGCTATTCAACTTCCTAGATGAATGGATTATATATCACGCATTTCCCTAGTTGGGCACCTTTTTCAAAATTTTGAAAACTGTAATTTAGTAATATTCATTAATTACATACCTAAATGCAACATATGGGAAACAAAATGCATTAAATTTCTATATCGGTTGACTATATATCAAGCTCATTATAGGTAACAAAATGCAACATGCAGCATTTTATTCGACGAACTACAATCTTGAATGTTGGCGTTTGAATAACAATAAAGGCTTATTAATATTAGGAAAACTGCATGAGCAACGTTGGTGGAACTCACAAGTGGACAACATTGTTGTTACTATCTCAAGAAACAAAGATCCAAGTAGATGGGTTAATTTGATTTTTGTTCCAATTTGTAAGCGGGTTACTCCCAGCTTTCAGAGAGATTCTTAAGTCATATAAAGCACTACCATTAGAATCCACGTTTAAACCCAACCAGGGGCGGACACACTATAAGCCCAGCTAGGGCCAATGCCTTAGTTGGGAATAAGTTTTTGTGGCAAAATTAAGCATTCATTTAAGTCAGGCCCCAGCTAGAAAAGAGAGAATGCCTCATTTGAAATAGAAGACAACCATGTTTTGGCCGCTTAACATTTCATTTGGCTGATTTGTGGCAAGCTGGTACATGTTAATGTATATATAGGGAAAAACTTGCTAAAGTTTTACAATGTGGGACAAAAAGCTGTCTTAGCTCAAGCCAAGAGCAAGGTCCGCCACTGAACACAATAATGAATCATAGTTTTCAAACTTGAAATTGATTTTTAGAGGATTGTAGACTTTTAACGACAAATTCTTTTCTCTTCTAGCACTACAATAAACCAGTGCAATAATTCAAAATTTGACTAACAAAAACCGAATCAAAAACAACAAAAATAAGAGAGATTATGCATGGAATGAAGGATGTTGGAAAAAAAAACCATATCGAATTAAGACTTACTTTTTATTGAGATTTGATAAAGTCAAAGGTGGATAACAAAACAATACACAAATTCAAAATTCGACCATCAGAAAGTGATTTGAGCTAAAAAACAAAAAAAGGTTGATACCTGGATTGAGGGATGTTGAATAAAATCGTAGATTTGATGAATCCGATGGTTTGATGCAAATTTGAGATCGTTCGTGGGTTAGGATTTGGGAGGTGTGGTGTTGTGTGAATTCGATTGTTGGCTCAGAGAGCTAGCTGAGGGTTTATGGTCTAGGAGGCAGGCTCGAAAGCGAGATTTGAAGAACCAAAAATATAAAGGAACATATTTTAGGGATAGAAATATTCCGCTTGAAAGATATGTGAAGGAAATCGGACAAGAAAGAAAAGAGCGCAGAAAATAGCGGAAGAACACGGGAAAATCAGATAATCAGGCCGAGTATAATTTTCTTCAGACAATTTGATTATACGAGAATCGAGGTAACTATAATAATAAACATTTGTCCTAGGTTATCTAATATTTGTTATCATATTCTTGTTTATATAGTGTTAATTTTACTATTTATTAAATAATTAGACGTGGTTACTATAGATTAGTGGCTCGTCCACACACACATACACATTCGCGCACGATATGAGCGAATATGTGTATGCAGCGCTTTGATAACGCACTTAGCTGCAATGAAGTAAATCTGGTTCACATAATTAAGTGACTATCGTTTCATTCAATGAGCTGTTCAGTTTCTTGCCTTCTGAGAGAAAGAGAGAAAGTGTGAGGGTGCGCGCGCGCGCGCACACACACACACACACACACACACACACACACATATATATATATATATATATGTGTGTGTGTGTGTGTGTGTGTGCGCACGTGTGTGCGTGTGTGTGTTTGTGTTTGTGTGTGTGTGTGTGATTGTCTGATTAAAAAAACCCAAAAAGGTCTTCTTCTCAAATTCCTATAGAATTATGAACAATTGTCATTTTACACTTCTTCAAAATTTTCAAACCTTAAATGCACAAGTTCAATGTCTATTGTATTAAACTTGACAAGTGAACGGTAAACTGATGCACAACTTACACCTGACACAGGCTCAGCAGCAAGTATGGACCCAACCACTATGCACAAAGAAGCAAGACCTAAGAGAGTAATCATCAAGCCAAGAAGACTCCAAGATTAGAAGTCTCTAGAATAAATTAGAAGCATATAATTAGGTAATTAGCTAGCCAAGAATCAAATTAGTTAGAAAAGTTGTCCTTTTTGTGTGAGGTGTCATCTTGTGAATGGAGTAGTTACACAAATTTGTCTTATTCACAATGACATGGATGTGTATAAAATCACCTGCAATGTACCAAGAGAGGCATGAAGTGAAAAACCACTTTCTTCCCTTTTTGTTTTCTTCCTCCTCATTTTCTCTCTGTTTTTAATTTTCCACCTGCAACATTGGTGTTTTCATTTTGATCTCCTCTCCACCATGACCCGCCTCCTAGATAAAGCCATCAACCAACTCCGTGAAGCCTCAACCCAACACTCAGCCACCCTCGACACCATTCAAGATGATTTTGCCAATCAACAAACATCCATTACTGATCTCCAATCCTCCACGAACAACATCACCCAAATGATCCACAACCGCACACTAAGACTCAACACTACACAACCCCAAACAAACCCTGACAACCCCACCCCACCAAATCTCAATCCTACTCGGCCACCCCCTTCTCACAACACCACTGTTCACAACAAACCTTCCTAGCTCGATTCCTATCCAAGCACCTAAATGCGAACTAACCCGTTTTGATGGATCAAACCCGTTGGATTGGATATTTCAAGCAGAGCGTTTCTTTACCTACCACTCCACTCCGGATGAGCAGCAGATCAAACTTGCTAGCTTTTATATGGCAGGACAGGCTTTAACATGGTTCCAATAGATGTACCGGAACCAACAATTCTCATCATGGCAAGCTCTCACCAAGGCAATAGAACAACGATTTGGACCCTCCTACTTCATTAATCCACAAGCAACCTTATTCAAGCTGCGACAAACGAGAACTGTAGAAGAATATAAGTCAAACTTTGAAACCATTAGAAACCGAATAACCACCCTTCCACTGGATGCCCTCCTGCATTGTTTCGTCTCCGGCCTCAAAATACAAATCAGAAATGACTGTACATACTTAAACCCACCACTCTTTCCGCAGCCATCGACTTAGCCAAATCAATAGAAAGCAAACTACATGACAGTCGACCCTTCATTCCAAAACCAACCAATAATCAAACCACCACTCCTCCTCTACTAGCACTTCCTCCCATACCGCCACCACACCCAGCCAATTCCGCATCCAATTACCTGATTAAAAACCTCACCTCCACTGAAATGCAACAGCGACGAACCCAAGGCCTCTGTTTCAACTACGACGAAAAGTATCACCTCAGACACACTTGTCAAAACCGACGCATCCTCCTGCTGCTGCTCAATGACATCATCGACAACGAAATCAATACAAAAACTACAACCGACGACGAACAGCACACCAATCCTCTTATCGAACACCCACTCGAAGATGCGTCACTTCACTCCATTATCGGAGCTGCTAATCCACAAGCTCTTCGCCTCTCGGTCACGATAAATCACCATCCAATTTCAATGTCGATAGATACGGCAATACCTATAATTATTAGCAGTCGCGACTTGATAAATTTTTGGGGTTAGAGATTGATATTTCTCAACGATTTGGAGTTACAGTTTTGATTTTCATGTGTTAAAATTTAGTAGGGCCGACATCATACTAGGCATTCATTGGCTGGAAACACTAGGCCTTGTTACCACTTACCACAAATCTCTCACCATGATTTTCTTCCATAATAACAATCTGATTACTTTAACCGGCCTTCAACCCCCTTCCAGCCCAACTGAAATTTCCCATTAATAACTCAAACGACTCACCACCACATCCTCCATAGCCTACTGCCTCCGCCTACAACTCGACCCTTCTAGTACAGTACCTTCATCGACCCATACCAATCTACACCCTCAAATAAAATCCCTTCTTAATAAACACTCATCATTTTTTTCACCACCAATTGACCTTCCACCACACCGTCAACTCGACCATCACATTAACCTCCAACCAAATGCTCCTCATATCAACGTCAAGCCATACCACTATCCTCACTTCCAAAAAAACGAAATATAACAAGTCCGTGAAATGCTCCATACCCAAATCATTCGACCTTCCACTAGTCCATTCTCTTCTATGGTCCTCTTAGTTAAAAAGAAAGATGGCATATGGCTCTTTTGCGTCGACTATCGAGCCCTAAACATTATCACCATTAAAGATCGATTTCCAATTCCGACAGTTGATGAGCTTTTGGATGAACTCCACGACGCTTCCTATTTCACCAAACTAGACTTGAAAGAGGCTACTTCCAAATCCGTGTACATCCCCTGTAACACCCCTCGCCCGCTATGGTCACTCACTAAGGGAATGCCATAGCATCGGTGGAGTATTTTAGTGAATATAGAACAGAAAAATTACACCAAGACAGATATAAATAGTATTTGAAATTTAAAACATCATCTCATAACAGCGGAAATAAACATGTCTGGTTACATCATAAAACCATGATAAAAGTCAAGTACAATATCTGTCAAAATAAAGAAGTACATAATCCCACTCTCTTATGCAATAGCCATAACAAAAGAAAAGATAACTGGATAACTGGAGCTTTACATCTACCCAAGCTCCTAAAGACTGGAACAGCAATCCGATCAAGCTCTACTACCGCTAGGATCCACCGTAGAACCTGAGGGTTGGGAAAAAGATAAAAACAACGGGGTCAGACATAAGTCTGAGTGAGTGCTATAACTTTAACAATACAATCATTAAAGTAACCAGAGAAGACACAAACTTGACCTACGGTAATATCTGGGGATGAATGGCTACACTAAGCAGCTTGGTAGACTTAGGATAAACTAAGATAACCGTCAGGACGCATCTACCCACCCAAGGATAATTACTAACTGCACCACACCAGTCATTCCTACTTAAAGGTTGATCCCTTCCAAGGACTTAGAAAATTTCCCCAGTAGTTTCGTGTACTCCTAGCCCACTACATAGGTGCCGTCTGCCCCTATCTCCACTAGGTGTACTCAGTAATTCTTGCCCAGTAGTTCCGTGTACCCCTACATAGGTGCCGTCTGCCCCTATCTCCACTAGGTGTACCCACTACTCCCTAAGCGATCGGCTCCCTACCGTAGATACCCGTGCTGGTCCCACAGTGGGGTGTATCACTCCCCTAAAGTGGCTACCCAATACTAACGGTGCACGACTTTATATCTACACGATGCAACAACGGCTTATCTACCAGCCCGGGCCCACACACGCATATGAAGCCCGTTGGACTTGCGTTGCCACCGCTAACCCGTTTTGGCCTCTTATAATCAAGCCCAATATGCGTGTCCCGTCACTCGACATGGGTCGAGCCCACAAAGATACGTTTGGGATATTGGTTGAAATGGGCCCACAACAAGCTACCCACCTAAGCTTGTCAAATATCTAGTGTATCCCACTTAACCCTTTAATCATGTTTAATTACATGTTTCCACTTGGTTAAGTATTCTAATCGTATTTTCTATTGCCACCCAAGGCAACCCACTAGATTCCACATGCCACCCAAGGCAACCACAAAACTTCCTCATGCCACCCAAGGCACCCACTTAACCCCTCATGTCCCACTACATGCTAATGTGGTTAAGTGTTTCTTAATTAATTAAGACCGTGATCCCCCATAAAGACCTCCCACATTAGACTGACTGTTATGACCGCCTGGTTAAGCCGGTAGAATCCGGGCAGTCTTACGTCATAACAGAGTCTAACCTCGTGTCTTTACCTTAATCACGTATTTAATTTATGGCTAAGATCTCTCACATTGGGCTGACATTTGTAGCAACTGGTTAAGCCGGTCGGGTCCGGGCAGTTTTACACTACAAATGAGTCCAACCTCGTGTCTTAGTCGATTAATTACACCTAATTAATCAACCCCATATTAATTATCCCTAATTAATATCAAGTTTTCCATAACATGGGTAGACCTAACTCAATAGGTAAATTCCCATGGGGTAGACCTAACTCAATAGGTAAATTCCCACTTATGGTAATTTATTTTTATGGTATGCTTAATCATACCCAATCATTCATTTATTAACATATTTACCAACCCCATCGTTCCCCACGTAAATCGTTCTCATTTCATGACATAATAAAGGGGAAGATCCATCACAAATATCATGGGTTTAGCATATAACTTTGTCATGGGTTAAGAGGATGTCAACTTGCATATATGAACACATATTAACCCAACCACATTTAACCCAAACTTGCATATTATCATACACATGATTTGCATAACATGTTGCATATGAACTTGCATATTATCATACACATATCTTGCATAACATGTTGAACTTGCATATAGATATTCTCATAACTTGCATAACATGTTAAACATGCATTTAAGCATACACATAACTTGCATAAGCATTCACATACTTGCATAAGCATTCACATACTTGCATAAGCATACATAACTTGCATAAACATGCATAACTTGCATATCATGTCATTTAAGCATATACATATCTTGCATAAGCATTCATATACTCGCATAAGCATGCATAACTTGCATATCACATAAATCTTGCATTTAAACATATACATGACTTGCATAAGCATCCATATACTTGCATAAGCATGCTTAAACCAACTTATCAAATATGCATAAACATAGAACAACATAGAGTAACATATCATTATACATGATTCAAACTCACCAATCCGCATTTAAGACCATAAGTCTCATTACACCCAATCTACTTACTTTAACAATTGATGTTAAAGTGATAGAAACTCACCAAACTCAAGATTAGCAACCTTATGAAGTAGAATTAGTTGCTAACTATGAAGATAATGATGATTAAAGATTGATTAGAGAGTGATTAGCTTGCAACTTCTTTCATAAATTAGTGGAGGCTCCCCTTAGGATTTAATTTGGCGGCATGAGGCCATCATTTCTATTTTTGGTAAGGATTAAGGGGGGTTTAGGGTGTATTTATAGATTAGGTGAGTGTTTTAGGCCCTTAGATTAACCCTAGATTAGATTAGGACCCTTAGATTTCGGAAATCTCTAGAACCAGCCCTCCTAGCCAGCCTGAAACCCAACCTGGTGCAACCTGGTGCACCCAGGTTCAATGGACGGCGCGACCCTGTCGACAGGCAAGTCGACACCCCTGTCGACAGGCCTGTCGACAGCCCTGTCGACATGGGTAGGGCGGGAATCTTCCCGCCTGACCCCGCCTGCTCCATTCCACAATCCGAAATTTTAAATTTTTAAATCTGTTTTAGTTTTGAATTTTCTGCAAACTTCATCGGGCCATAACTGGGCCATACGGACTTCGATTTTCGAAAACTCGGACTCTATTTCGCGTATTTTTCCGAGACGAACGTAATGACGCAGCCCGTTACCCCCAATTCCCACATCTGAGATTATTTATCCTATAATTAGTGAATTTTAGTATTAACTAAAATTCGGGGTGTTACATTCTCCCCTCCTTAAAGGATTTCGTCCCCGAAATCTCTAAGCTAAGGAGAATGCATATCCTACCATCCAAACAACCATCTACTCAAACCATCAACCACGGGCATCCATTGTCCTTAAACAGTTTATAATGATGTATGAGCATATGCAAACAGTGTGTGTATATGTTCCCTATCTAATGTATGAACATATGCAAACCATGATAGTGCCATGCATCCATTATGTATGCGAGAAAACCCTATCGACACATACAATATCTACATGAGTGCACAATCATTCACCAAAATGCATCATCCATGTGATAACACAACCATTATACATCCATAAATATATTTTCCTACACACAATTTTATGCAATATGAAGTGACTGAGCCGATCTAGTGCCTAGAGTGTGTGTATATGCATCCACGAGCAACCACTAGCAAACACTTGCATCCACTTGCATCCATCAACCATAACATGTCTCAAACACATGTTTCAACCATAGGTTTACCCTATCTAAAGGTCAAAGGTACTAACGAGAGGACATACTAAGAATAAGATAAGCACAAGATATGCGATGAAGGAGAAGCAAAAGGACATACCCTCCGAAAGAAAAGGGTACCTCGAACGCATCTTCGCTTCCGTCTCCCAGGTAGCGTCGCTCTCTTCATCTCCCCTTCGTACTTTGACTAGTTGAACCTCTCTGTTTCTCAACTTCCAAATCTCTGACCCAAGGATGCAAGTAGGAGCTCGTCGAATCGTCGCATCACGCTCTACTTCCACTTCTCTAAGCAGGCTCGGCTCTACCGCCTCTGCGGTCTCATGTAGGAACTTCCTCAAGTGTAACACATGGAATATATCATGTACACCACCACGCCTGTCGGCCACTCCACTCTATATGTCATCTGTCCAATCCTTTCCTTAATAAGAAACGGTCCAACAAACCTTGGTACTCACTTCCCAACAGATCCCAAGTGAACCACATTCCGTAACGGAGATATCTTGATAAAAAGCATGTCCTAATATCAAACTCAAGCTCTGTTCTCCTCTTGTCCGCATAAGATTTCTGTTTATCTTGCGTCGCTTTCATCCTTCTTTGAATCAAATCAATCTTTTCCCGAAGTCTTTCTAACCTTATCGGCCCAAGCAAGATCTCATCCGTAGATTCCTACCAACGTGTAGGTGATCGACAAGGCCTTCCATAAAGAGCTTCGAAAGGTGCCATACCAATACTGGACTTAAAGCTGTTATTATATGCGAACTCCACCAATGGAAGATGCTCTTCCCATGTACCTCCAAAATCTAGGATACAAAGCCTCAAAAGGTCTTCTAGAACACGATTCACCCTCTCCGTCTGGCCGTCCGTCTGAGGATGATATGCGGTGCTCAGACACAATTGAGTCCCCACTGCTTCTTGCAAACTTCTCCAGAACTCGCTAGTGAAGATAGGATCTCGATCACTCACTATGCTAGAGGGTACCCCATGTAATCGAACTATCTCTCGAAGATATACTGAAGCTAGCCATGGAGCAGTCCTCTTACTCTTCACAGGTATGAAATGGGCGCTCTTAGTAAGTCTATCTACCACCACCCAAATTCCTGTATTACCCTTCCTCGACCTGGGTAACCCGTCAATAAAATCCATCGAGACGCTATCCCACTTCCATTGCGGAACCTCCAATGGGTGAAGCAACCCACCTGGTTTCCTTTGCTCCGCCTTCACTTGCTGGCACACCAAACATCGAGCGACATACTCGGCCACATCTTTCTTCATACCGTCCCAGAAGAAAACCCTCTTCATGTCTTGGTACATCTTATCCCCACCGGGATGAATGGTCATCCTAGAACGGTGTGCGTCATCAAGAATAGCCTTCCTCAAACCCTCGTCTTGCGGTACACAAAGTCTACCGTCTCTACGCAAGTACCCCCTATCGTCTAGGGTGTACCTACTCAAATGGCTGGACGACTCCCCC